>CM029621.1:6178155-6778155 GCA_017311315.1 Dendrocalamus latiflorus | reverse complement strand
TATATATATATATATATATATATATATATATAAAACAGGGGAATCATGGTACCCAGGCTCCATGAGTGAGACTTTCCATCTATGAGTGAGATTTTTCATCCATGATTAAGACTTTTCATCCATGTTAATGACTTCCTTTCCATACTATTGTACTAGCACGCATCTAAAAGCAATCCAAAGGCAGAGAGGCTTGGTGCCCGGGCACTATGGTGCCCCATTTCAGCTTCCTATACACACACACACACACACTACTTCCAGTGAATGGGAAAGGTATGGAAAACCAAAAATGGTTATTAGCAATATCACTGACTGGTTTTTTTAAAAAAAATATCTGTGATAATACATCATAGATGGTTTGTTTTATTAGAATATTTAAAAACCGTCTATAATAAATACATATCATAGATGGTTATTTGTAAAAAAAACCGTCTGTAATACGTACACATCACAGACGATTATTTTTAAAAACCGTCTGTGTTGTTAATTTCCACATACAGTTTGAAAACCTCTGTAATGATCGCATGTTATTACTGATCCATATATTTAGACGGCTCATGAAACCATCTATAATGATGTTTTTGAACCGTCTATAATGACCTTTTCTGCTGTAGTGCACCTGTATTGTACATGCCCTAAAAAGGAAAAAAAAAATCCTAGAAGTTGTCTCATTATTCGAGAGAAAAATGATCTATGTTGCTTATTTTCGTGTAGCTATATCATCATATATAGATTAATTAGATATAGATATTAGAGTTGTATAATAAATACAAGTGTGTTTTCAGTCATGGATATTACAATGGTACATAACAAGTACAACTGTGCCACAATATTTAGCCACAGAATTGAGCAGGTTGTTCTGCTAGTTGTTCACAGCAATAACTTGGCATAACACTTAATAATCTTTGCATTTGGACACAACACTAACAATCTTTTACTTGAAATTTGAATTTGATGTCTTTCATACCGGTATTTCTCCACTGGACTGCACCGGGATTACCATTTACCGCCGTGACTTTTACCCCCGGGCACAACACTAGGTTTGACGGAACAAAACTACATAATTTGCAGTACACACGACGTAAGGAAGTAAGAAAAAGGCGCCCGCACTGGGTTGTAGAGCATCGACGCTTGGCGTATCAATCTTGTACCGGAAGAGGCGGGCGATATTCACATCTCGTCCCGTCGGTGCCCGCCGAATGATGCTTCTCCATGGAAGCGTTGAGTTAGTTGCGTGGACGTGGAGGGTCAGGGACTGGGTGAGTAGTGTCGTGTTCTGGAGCAGCCGGATGTGGTTTCTGAGTTGGAGCACCCGGCGCAACTGTAATGCCAAGGAGAACCCAATTAGCAGATATCAACACACACAAGGAAACATTCGTGGGGCTGGAGGAGGATCGCTACCTGGGGCTGCTGGAGGATGAACGGCCGGAGTAGCCGGAGGTTCACCGCCTGGAGCGGCTGGAGGCTTATTAGTGGCAGGAGCATCGCCGCCTGGAGCGGGCACTGGAACAGCAGCGGTGGAGCTGCTAACAAATGCCATTCGCTGTTTATATTGGTTGTGACTGATGTTTTTTTGCTGCAACTGATGTTTTTTTGCTGAAAATAAATAATAGCGGTTGAAATAAGTAGTTTTTAGAATGAGTGAGTGAGCGGTGAGAAAAATGAAGGAGAGATACGTACGCAAAAAAGGAGCGAGATTAGTAGGATACGTGATATGCCTGTGACCCTTTATCTTATCTCCGGAGCGAGACGGAAGCGAAAGGAGTGGAAAAGTCGCTTTAAAAACCAAA
The DNA here is from genome assembly GCA_017311315.1 of Dendrocalamus latiflorus. NCBI lineage: Eukaryota > Viridiplantae > Streptophyta > Magnoliopsida > Poales > Poaceae > Dendrocalamus > Dendrocalamus latiflorus. The sequence continues at coordinate 6,776,368 of CM029621.1, read as the reverse complement.
GTATTCATATTAACTTTTGGCTTTTTTAAATACGAACTAGAAGCCAAAGCAAATATGAGGGTGGCTAAGCAGTGGCGAAGGGCTCAGGTTGATGAGGGATGATTGCCTCCGGTGCAGTCGCTTGTAAGGGTATTTATGCTTTCAGTTTAGAGAGCAGAGATGCCACGGAGCTACCTGCCCCGGCGACTCGAGCGGGTGTCACAGTCGTCGTAGGTGGGTTTTCTGGGAGAATAGTCTTCGGTCAAGTGCTCCCGGGGTCAACGCAACGCGTGCAACAGAGGCTGGTAGCGTCTCACTATCTTAGTTACAACATGTGTATGACTCGGACCATACAAGGTACTATACTTGTATTAACATCTAAAATTTATTTTCTATAATTTTTAAATAAAATATGTTTTTAAATGAGATCTATTAATCGACTCTAGTATTTACTATAGTGATTTTATTTATATCAACTAAAATCATATACGAACCTCCTTTTATAAATTTCTTTATAAATTATTATTATTTATAAGATAAAATCAAAACTCAATATAAACGTCCGCGTGCTGACCGAGTCGAGGGCTAGCAGCTTAGCAAGTTGCACCTCTTCCATTTGCAAACGAAACGGTCCAGTCTGATTCCATGCACCTTACACCTCATTTGTACTACTTTCGAATCGACTAAATTGCAAGGTTCTTTCCTGACAGTAACTTGCTACTCTCAAGTTTTCTGTCAAATTCCTATGTTCCAAAAGCAGCCTAAAAAATCTGCTAACAGGCAGCGGATAATTTGAATCCACGCAGGCGAAATTGAACTCCAAGAGCTCCGATCTCCATAGCTGCAGCAATGACCTCTTTGGGTGTCTTGGATACAGGTCTTGTTGGGTTTCTTTATTTCTTCGTCTTCCTGCCATCACCGATAAAAACCGAAAATGGTCGACAAGCTCCCCTTTGCTCCAAGCGGGTGTCACAGTCGTCGTAGGTGGGTTTGCTGGGAGATTACTATTCGGTCAAGTGCTCCCGGCGTCAACGCAACGCGTTCATCAGAGGTTGGTGGTGTCTCATTATCATCTTAGGGGCTCAGTATGGCTTAAATAAGCCGATTTATGGGTTTTTTTGTAATACTAGTTACTTGCTCGTATGTTACAATGAAATTTATTAGATATATAGAGAATCATACTATAGAAGAGGGTTGCTTGGATCAGTTGGAAAATGAAGAGTGATGAGAAGTTAAAGGAATATGACGATTGGAGGAGAAGGGACGTACAACCACCAACTTGTTCTTTTATAATAGTAATAAGATAGCTATTGATGGTTTTTTTATGTAATTAAATTTAAAAAAAATTAAAAATACAAAAAATAAGTTAGTCTATCATGGATAATACATATGAATACGAGAAAAAAAGAAAAGACAAAAAAACTAAAAAGTCAGAAAATGATGAAATTAAAGAATAGTGAGTTAGAAGCCAGAAGATGAAACCGTAACAAGCGGGGTTGAAGCAGCATGCACATGCCTCAGAGTGCTCATTTTGGGTATTTTGTACTGTAGCAACTAAAAATACTTTTAGCGTAATTAAATTAAAAAATAAAAATTATATTATTACAAACAAAGAAAAAGTAAGAAAAAAAGTAAAAAAATCATATCGCCAAAAAAGATAAAAGTTAAAAAGTTAAAAAATCAAAAACCAGAAGCAAAAGCTCTCATGAGTATGAGTAAGCTGTAAGCCCAAGTCTCCCTGTGCCGACCGAGTCGAGGCCTAGCAAGTAGTACATCTTCTATTTGCAAACGAAACGTCCAGTCTAAAAATCCATGCATCTTACACATCATCTGTACTACTTTCCAATCAACTCAATTGCAAGGAGCTTTCCTCACAGCAACCTGCTACTCTCAAGTTTTCTCTAGGGGAGTGGTCCCTACTTTGATCCAATTGTCCCATCAAACACAAGTTCAAGTATGTATGCACTAAAAGTCATGCCTATATAGACTACTAGCCCCATAGGCGCGGCGCGACGTCGCGTCAGCCACCGTGTGCACTGAAGTAAAAGATGCGATAATTCGTGAGGAGTTTTAAAAAAAACCGAGGGCACATGCGTATTTTCGAAAAAGTTAAAGGGTTTTTTCGTAAAAAACCAAGGACCTGTACGTAATATAAACAAAGCTAAAGGGTTTTTTTGTAAAAAAACCTAGGACCTGTACGTAATAAACGAGGACCCATACGTAATTTAGGAAACCGCGGGAGGCTATCCTGCAAAGTGGAGGGGTTTAAAAAAACTGACAGGGACCTTTTCGCGAGAACCAAGGACCTCAACGTAATTTCGGGAAAGCGCAGGGACTTTTTCGCAAAATTGCTCGCCCGACCGTACCGAGATTCGCTGGCCATGCGGCGGGCGAAGCGCGGGCGCGGGGTGACGTGGAGGGCCTCCTCGCGCGCGGAAGCCGCGGGGCGTAATATGTGTTATACTAAGGAAATAATATGTTTGCCCCACTAGCAAAGACCCTAAGGAAGGCTATTTTGTAAACACTTTCACCCATGGCATAAATATGACCTGCAATGCACCATAGGGGGAGAGAACATTGTGTAAGAAAAAGACTTGAGTTACAATTGAGTACAGACATCCACTCTACACATCTTCCCTCTCCTGAGTTCTAGGTTCTGAGTGCCCTGCTCAGGCTTCTCGAAACTCCGATATCTACTATTTGACATGTAACCACATGTAACGCCCCATGTTTTCGATTCACCTTAAGCAATGAGTTATGGAACTAAGCAGGATTAATTAAGTAACCAATGAGTTAAAATGTGGGGTAATTTAAACTTTTTGGTGTTCCATTAAATTGGAGCCCATGAGCGATAAATAAATATATTGCTTTCACGATCCATTGATGAGAACTAGAAACAATCCGCGAACGCCAGAGTAAGAGACAGGATTTAACCAAGCATCAATTTAAAATGAGTTTAACTCAAGTAAAATAGATATCAATCCATATTACAACAATTAAATTAATTATAGTCTTTTACAACAAACGAATTATATTCGTTGGGTGACAATTAAAATTTTCCTCAGACCACATAAAAATATTACAACCCTCATTGCATTAATAACAACAGTACAAATTACAATAAATTTATAATTCCTAGTCTCAAACAAATGACCGTCTCACGAACATACGCAAATACAACATGATTACAATCACTTAGGAATTATAGGATTTAATTTACAATAAGCTCATATCATACATTGTTTGCGATCCACTAGCCTTACCAAACCCAAACCCCGATATTCTTTGTAAGTAATTAATTATGAAAGATACCGAAAAAGACTGAACAAAAGAAGAAATTAAAAGAAAGATTATTGTCAGAACCCTATATTTAATTATCAAGATGGACATTCTGTTCATCGACATACCAGACTGTCTGGGACTAGTCGACATCTCTCACAGCCGTATGTTTCATCATCTGGCGTTAAAACAAACCTGAGTCCATTCCAGAAGTCCATTTTCTAGCCAAACTCAAACAAATATCTAGATTCAACCCCACGGCACAGTAGCCATTGTGAAAATAGGAGAGCATAGCCAAGAGATAAGGCTAGGCCAAGCTGACCAAACGAAAGAGAAAAACATTCACTCGAAGCAAAGTCTAGAGAAACCACTCTTCAGTTCTTCCCCTTTCTATCTCCCCCCTCCAGATCCACCACAATCCACCACACCCATTCGGCCACCACAAAGCAAAAGAACAAGATAAGCTTGCATGGATCAAGGTGCAAGGAAGCAAGAGGCCATGCCATAGGAGGAGAAGGCCGAAGTTTCAACAAGCAAAAATCTGCACAACTAACAAGGAAAGCGACCACTGCAGCCCACACCCAGTCCATTCCCCATATTGAACTAACAACGAACTGACAGAGGTAGCCTGCAATCTCATTTTTGGCATTTTATTCATTCTCACAGGACCACACAGCAGGCATATATACCCCTTTAAGCACCCCACTGAGCAGCACATCACCATCATCAAAGCACCTCTCAACCATACCTCTCAAGCATACAAATATACCCCTTTAAGCACCCCACCGAGCAACACACAACTATCATCAGAGCACCTCTCAAGCATACACTAGTAGCATCACTAGTCCTCACAAGAGTATGCACATAGAGTAGTAAGAATGTAGAAAGGACAGGAGTATACCGAGGGGTGAAGTTGTCATGGTGACGGGCACGCCACACACACCCAACAACCGACACATACTCCCTCGGTGCATGGAGCCCCATCATAGTAGCCTCAGTAGCACCACCTTCACATCCTCAAATCAAAAAGCATTTCAAATCATAAAGTTGAACTTAAGTAAATCAAGTAACAGAGGGAAGTAGAGAGGAAGCAAACTAGAGAAAGAGTTAAAGGGGAGAAGTCACTGGAGGTCGGCGCCATGGTGAGGAGGCGCTTGGTCATGGGGATGGCAACGCATGGAGGCTGGTTGGTGAGGAACAAAGCCTGGGGGGAGCCACGGCTGGGCATAGGGTTGGCACTAAGTCAAGTCAGCAGCCTACGTATAGGGGCCACTAGGTGGCGTTAGGGAGGCCAGTCGAGGAAGAGCTGGAGCCATGGAGGGCTACATTGAAGGCAGCCATGACCAAAGCCTAGGGCGGCTCAGGTGGAGACCATGGAGCCAAAATGTTGGGAATAATCCCACATTGGTTGTGGAAGAGGAGAAAGCACAACTTATAAGTGTGGGGGAGCCCCCACCCATTGGACTAGTCTTTTGGGGGGAGAAGGCCCAGTACCACTTATAAGGTTGTTGCTCCGTTGCTCCGTGGGCTTGGTTGTGTTCCGCCCATGTAGACCTGTGGCCCGGGGAGTAAAAACCCGGCTGGACCTAGGTATGCGGCCAGGTCCAGATCTCACACAAAACTGGTGGTAGCCGACCAAGAGGGGGAGCCATGGGGGTGGCACTGGAGAGGCACGGTAGCCTAGGGCTAAGCCCAAGGTGTAGGTGGTCGGAGGCACCATGGGGATTTGGCTGGTAGAGCAAGGAAATCAAAAGAACAAGAATGGAGAAGAGCTAGAGGAAGGGGGAAGAAGAGATAAGGAAAAGGAGGAGAGGGAGAAAAAATAGAGAAAGAAAAAGGAGTGGCCTAGGTGCTTCAGCTGAATAAGAGAAAGGATAGGGGAATAGAGAGAGAAAAGAGAAGAAGCATGCGCCATAAAATTTCTCTTTGCGAATTTGCAATGCTGGGTATTCCGTTGCATGCTAAATTAATCCATAAAATTCTGCTAGTCTTGTTAAATTACAAAACACCACTAATAAATATTTATAATTATTAAAAATAAAGTGAGTGCCATCAGTAGATTAAAACTTGTATGCACACAAATAAAAGTATCATAATTTCATTTAGCTCGCTCTAGGGCATATTTAAATACCCAGTTAATTTTGTTAGTTGCATATAAATTGTAGTAACCCAGTAATAATTATTCAGGATTATTAGAACAAATTAATTGCTATTAGAGTTAAAATGGTACACAATGATTTAAAATTATATACGATGATTTAAAATGGTATGTAGCGATTGAAAGTATACACATCGATTAAAATTGTGTGCATCAATTTAAAATAGCATTTAAGTTGTAAATATCTGCAACTAACTAAAATAAAATTTGAGGATCGCACAAGGATGCCATAGTATAATTTATTTAAATATTTAGATTTAATTTCTTTTGTATCTATGACATAAATCATCACACACGTACTAATTACAGGAAAAAGGAGTGGTACCGGGAGGGAGGATTTTATTCGAGTGACCCTAAAACCCAGAATTATTTAGAGAGATAGATAATTGCGTACACACCTACATAAAAATTGAATAGGCATAATTGTATGCATAAAATTGGATAGGACTATTTTGTAGTTATATTACGTGTATCTATTTAATCGTGTCTAATCGATAAATTACCGAAAATCAACAAAATGCCCAACATGCCTCATAAATAAGCCACACAACCTCACACTAGGAAAATAATGTCAAGTGACAAGGGTATGATAGAAATTGATTAAATTACTGCAATCGATTTAGTTGACCGAATCATCATCCTAGAGCGCCAGCACATCAGCGTATCTCATTTTGTTATGTTTTCGTAAATTGAGTCGTAACCTACATATTTAAATGCAGGTGTCAATCTGAGTCATGGGAAGGACTTTACTTGATCTTATCTAAATATGAATCTATGGTTAAAGTCCATGCAACCATTCCTTTGAACATATGATCAGAGAATTTTCAGTAAAACAAGTATTTACCTATTAAATTACTATAACCTGCATAAAAATTTGAAATCCTATTTAAATTAGATGAATTCTATGAGAAAGAAAAGAAAGAGATATCGTGGTCTCAACTGCCGGAGCAGTTGACCCACAGGATAAACAAGGGTATGCAGTTGAGGGAGCCACTGTCGTACCAAGAATTATGGATAGACAGTTGGAGAGGCCATTATCGTGCTAGTAAATAACAGGTGGGTGGAGGGTCCCAGTGTAGGAAAGAAAAGAAAAGGGGCAGGTATGTGACCTTCGACATGTGAATATTATATAAGGATGAACCAAATTTCACTTATGTAATGGACCGTATAAGTCGTATCAACCACTGTTTCGTCTAAAGGCGGGCAAAATCAGTAACTCTATCAAGGTTGTTACATTTTCCACATGGGTAAGTAGTATAACTAGGTGGAGGAATCCAAAACCGATATAGAGCCTGGAAGTAGAGGATCCAGCCGTAGGAACCTAGAACTAGTATAAAGCCCAAAAGTGGAGGACACGAAGCACATATATTAGCGCGATGAAGTGTCAGGCGAGATCTCAATTCGACATTGGGCCATAAGAGATAATTCCGACTAACGACTATCTTATAATTGGGAGGGTGCCAGGTGAAGGTGAGAAACTACCCCGGGCTGACAATTATAAGTCAGTCAGGTGGAGATATAATATATTGAGATAGTACTAAAAGTTGTGCTTTGATTCGGGTATCACATGTAAGGAAACGTGAAGATCCATCCGCTACAAGGATCAGGGTGACTTTGGGTAAAGTGGTACAAGCCTACATAGTGTTATATAAATCATGAATTCATACCTGCCTCCTAGACTGTAGGCTACGGAACTGGTGGAGGTTTTTATCCACTATACGAGTGTTCAATAGATTTCCAAATTAATAATATGATTTTTTTTTACAACCTAAAAACCTTTTTTTCGATAGGTCATGAGAAGGAGAAGGAGAAGGAGAAAGAGAAAGGGAATGAGAATGAGAATGGATATTCCAAGAAATGTTAGATGATGAGTATTTAGTGAATTCTTGTTAATACGCTTGTTGAGTATTTCTATACTCATTCTTACTATTATCTTCCTTTATTTAGGAGTAGGCCAGTACGAAGGTTTGCTAGGATCTAGCGAAGCCTACATGGATGAAACATACCACCCTGGATGGAAGGTCGTGGATCTAGAATATGACGTGTATGAGGAGGACACCTCGCATGAAGGTTGGGTTGAGTAGGCGGATGTCAGGAGTCATTCTTGTGAACTTGGGTATATTAGTGCATAGCTATATTCTAGTTTTAGTCTTTGTATAATTAGTAGTTGGGACCATTTCCTTTGTAGATATTGTAGTATTCAAGCCCTCGTGGCTTTGTATTAACCTTTAGCCCTGCGTGGCTATGTTCATGCAATGTTATGTTCCGTTTTTAATTATTATTCTGCTGCACCAATCTGATATGCATATTATTTATTAGAGCGGTGTTTTACCGCGCAAACGAATAATAATCTGTTGATTAGTGTTTTACCCTTTGGTAAAAATACAGGTTGTCACACCACAACACTATCAAATTCCTATGTTCCAAAAGTAGTATAAAAAAATCTGTGAACAGGTAGTGGATGATTTGAATCTGTTATATTTTATGATTTGAATCTGGTCAGTTCGACCACTTGAAGAATCCGATCAGGTTTCACTCAAAGATATATTCTGACTAGTATGACTGGTCAGTAATGCAAACTGATTGGAAGTTATGATTGGAATCATCTTCATATTTATGATAGACTTTGCATTGACTTGCACTAGACGTGGTATCTAAAGGTGTTTGTGCCGACTAGAGTTAGACATAGCTACTCAAGGTGCTTTCAACTACAACTCTTTGTCGTTATCTTTCGATACTTGTTTTGTCTCTGAGGGGGGTGTTGTTTCCGTCTCCAACAAGTTACTGTTCCAGTTTTTGAGTAGTTCTCTGTTTCATTTGTCGACTAGGACTCTGTTTCTTTATCGTTTAGGACTCATTCCTTAGGTTATTTATGTCTTCTGTAAGCCTCATGATTGATAGCGCGCATAACATAAGTTATCTACGCATGTAATACGCTAAAAGTGCTCTATAACTTCTCCATATGGTGATCTCGCTGATTGTTCATCAATATTTTTTTCCGTAGGGGTTTCTCACATTAAATATTTATATCGTGATCTTGATTATTCCCATTGTTTTCCATATCTCACCGTGTATGTTATAACAGAATCCACGCAGGCGAAGATGAACTCCAAGAGCTCTGATCTCCATAGCTGCAGCAATGGACAATTCAGCTTGCTTCTTCAATCTTCCTTATTCCCTCTTGTCCAGAACAGATGTTGTTTTACCAAAATAATTTTGATTGCTAATATGTCTTTTTTCTAGATATTTTTTCTTCAAATATCGATGTTCAATGCTTACTAGTAGTAGCTTTAGGAACTGGATATACAAATAACGGGAATAATATATGTACAAAAGGGTTAATTCCCTACTTATTATATATGTATATTGCTAAAATACAAGTACTTGGATCGAAGGTAGCAATCTCCAACTAGTGTCTAACAGAGAGATTCATTTGAAGGCTATATTGTCTTGAGTCTCCATTACTGGTGGATGACTCTTTTTTATTTGCAAAAAGTCCAGTTCCAATGCATCTCGACTTCTAAACTGACAAGAAGTTGCTATTTCATATAGTACAATTAAGCTTCAACAACTACTTACAAATAATTTAATTTCATATAGTACAATTAAGCTTCAACAACTACTTACAAATAATTTAAGCAGTAATAAAAGAATATAGTGGCAGGTAGCAAATGAGTTGAATTGACGCCGGCAAAGCTGAGTCACAAAAGCGTGCATTCATGGATCTCCCAAGTTCCCACCATATCTTGGATCACATGTCCGGGTGCCACAATACTGAAACACCCTCTTGCCAGGGAGAGCTTTGATCTCCATAGCTGTAGTTAGCAGCAATGGCCTCTTTTGGTGTCCTGTCTCCAGGCGTTGTATGGCTTCTTTATCTCTTCACCTTCTTTTGCTGCCTACCATTAGCCATCAGCGATGAAACCGAAAATGATCGACAAGCTCTCCTTTGTTTCAAGTCCCAGCTTACAGGTCCAGCCAGAGTTTTAGCCTCATGGAGTAACGCATCCATGGAATTCTGCAATTGGAATGGGGTCACTTGCAGTGCACGATCTCCCCGCCGTGTCATTGCAATAGACCTTGTATCAGAAGGCATCACAGGGTACATATCACCTTGCATTGCCAACCTCACCTCTCTAACAAGGCTTCAACTGTCCAACAATAGCTTCCATGGCGGCATACCGGCCGAGCTCGGCCTCCTGAGCCAACTCAGCAACCTCAACCTCAGCATGAACTCTTTAGAAGGTAACATCCCATCTGAACTCTCTTCATGTTCCCGACTTCAAATCCTTGGTCTGTGGAAAAATTCGCTCCAAGGTGATATCCCAACTAGCCTAAGTCATTGCGTGCATCTGAAAGAGATTAACCTTAGTAACAACAAGATCCAAGGGAGGATCCCTTCTGGTTTTGGGAATCTTCCTGAGTTGCAAATACTAGTCCTCGCTAGCAACAGGCTTATCGGCAACATACCACCATATTTGGGCAGCAGCCTTTCTCTCACATATGTTGATCTCGGGAGCAATGCTCTCACAGGGAGGATCCCAGAGTCCTTGGCAAACAGTTCATCTCTACAAGTACTTAGGCTCATGAGCAATAGTCTTAGTGGAGAACTCCCAAGGGCTCTCTTCAACACCTCATCACTTATTGCCATTTGCCTCCAAAAGAACGACTTTGTTGGTTCTATACCACCTGTTACTGGCAACTTTCTCCCTGTTAAATATCTCAATTTAGGGGGGAACCATCTCTCAGGAACAATACCTTCCTCACTAGGGAACCTTTCCGCCCTACTTGATCTTCGTCTTACACAGGCCTATTTAGTTGGGAGAATCCCAGAGAGCTTAGGTCGTATTCCAACACTACAGATACTGACCTTGAATGTAAACAACTTGTCTGGGCCAGTTCCTCCATCTCTCTTCAACATATCATCCTTGACATTTCTTGCCATGGGAAATAACACGCTCATTGGAAGATTACCCTCTGACATCGGCTACACACTCCCAAATATTCAGGGATTAATCCTCTCTACAAACAAGTTCGATGGCCCAATCCCAGCTTCTCTTCTTAGTGCTTACACCCTAGAAATGCTTTACCTGGCTAACAACAGGTTAACTGGGTCCATGCCATTCTTCGGATCACTGCCAAATTTGCAGGACCTTGATGTGTCATACAACATGCTAGAAGCAGATGACTGGAGCTTTGTCTCCTCACTATCGAATTGCTCCCAATTGACTAAACTGATGTTGGATGGAAACAATCTTCAAGGGAATTTGCCAAGTTCTATCGGCAATCTTTCCAGGAGTCTTGAGTGGCTGTGGCTAAGAAACAACAAAATTTCTGGGCCTATACCACCAGAGATAGGCAATCTTAAGAGCCTCAATATATTGTACATGGACTACAATCTTTTCACAGGTAATATACCATCAACAGTCGGAAATTTGCACAACTTGGTCGTTCTAGCCTTTGCACAAAACAGACTCTCAGGTCAAATCCCTGATACAATTGGCAACCTTGTTCAGCTGAATGATCTGAAACTGGATAGGAACAACTTGAGTGGAAGCATACCTACAAGTATAGGGAACTGTACTCAACTCCAAATACTCAACCTTGCTCACAACTTATTGGATGGGAGTATACCGATTAACATCTTCAGAATTTCTTCGCTTTCTCAAGTTTTGGATTTGTCACACAATTACTTGTCTGGACGAATACCAGAGGAAGTTGGCAACCTCATTAGTCTGAATAAACTTAGCATCTCAAACAACAAGTTGTCTGGCAACATCCCATCCACTCTCGGCCAATGTGTGCTTCTAGAATCACTTGAGATGCAAAGCAACTTCTTTGTAGGAAGCATTCCACAATCTTTTGTGAACTTGGTAGGCATCAAGAAGATAGATATTTCTCGGAACAATTTGTCCGGAAAAATCCCAGAGTTCCTCACATCCTTCAGTTCTTTGTATGATCTCAATTTATCCTTCAACAATTTTGATGGAGCAGTTCCGAGGGGCGGCAATTTTGGCAATGCTAGTGTGGTGTCAATTGAAGGAAATGATCGTTTGTGTACAACTGCTCCAACGGAAGGTATGCCTCTTTGTTCAGCATTGGTTGAGAGGAAAACGAAAAACAAGTCCTTGGTTCTAGTCCTAAAGATAGTAATACCAATTGTTGCTATTGCTACCACTTCGTTATGTCTTGTGACAATTCTTTGGAGGAAGAGAATGAAAACAAAGCCACATTTACAACAATTCAATGAGCACATGAAGAAGGTAACATATGAAGAGGTTGTGAAGGCGACAAATAGGTTCTCTTCTGCTAACTTAATTGGGTCAGGATCATTTGGAATGGTTTATAAGGGTAAACTGGAGATTCAGGAAGATCAAGTCGCCATCAAGATTTTTAACTTGGAGACATATGGTGCACATAGGAGCTTTGCTGCAGAGTGTGAAGCCCTACGAAATGTCCGCCATCGAAATCTTGTAAAAATCATTACTTTATGCTCTTCAGTGGATTCTACTGGGGCAGACTTCAAGGCCCTGGTGTTCCAATACATGCAGAATGGGAACCTAGAAATGTGGATACATCCGAAGGCCCATGAACATAGTCAAAGAAAGTTTCTGACTTTAATCCAAAGAATTAATATAGCCTTGGATATAGCATTTGCTTTGGATTATCTTCATAACCAATGTGCAGCTCCGCTGATACATTGTGACTTGAAGCCAAGCAATATTCTTTTGGATCTCGACATGGCTGCGTATGTCAGTGACTTTGGCCTAGCAAGATTTCTATACACTACATCAAATGCACATCAAGATAGTTCGACAAGTTTGGCTCGCCTCAAAGGATCCATCGGATACATCCCACCAGGTGAGATAAGCTTATTTGTAAGATGTTGGTTCTGTTTGTTTTTTATAGGCTTGTACAAATAGTGACTATTCTCTAATTTTATTACGTTTATAAATTTAAATGCAGAGTATGGCATGAGTGAGGAGATATCAACCAAGGGCGATGTCTACAGTTTTGGAGTGCTTCTGTTACAAGTGATTACAGGGCGTAGTCCAACTGATGAAAAATTTAATGATGGTACAAGCCTCCATGAATTTGTTGATAGAGCATTTCCAAAGAATATTTATGAGGTTGTTGATCCCGAAATGCTACAAGATGACAGCAATGCAACTAACGTGATGGAGAATTGTGTCATTCCACTGGTTAGAATAGGCCTCTCTTGCTCCATGACATCGCCCAAAGAGCGACTGGAAATGGGACAAGTTTCTACAGAGATCCTTAGAATCAAGCATGCGGCATTAAACATGCAGGTCTGATGAAGCAAAAATTTGCCAGGATGGTAGCTAATGACACATATACACATGCATATAAGAATAATAATGTACATCTTATGGGTTTTCCATTTTTGAATTCAGTTAGTGACATTTGCAGAAAGTAGCACTCCTTTTCAGTAGCCGTATCTTAGGGATACACACTTGCAGAAATTAATATCTGGACGGAAGCAGGGCCGCTATATCTTAGAGGTTGGATTTCAAGCGGCAGGGGTTGGATTTCAAGCGGCCTATGTGTTCTTTTCGGTTATAGCTGATAACTTTTGATTATAGAGCGAGCGTTTGTACAAATAAACCGAATACTGATAAATCAATAAGCCATTTTAAAAAGGTTGTCTTAATAAGTCGTTTTAAAATGACGGCGAAGAAGCTGTTCCATTTGTTTTTTCAGAAAAAACCATAAATCATAAAAAATGGGCCTAATACTTTGGTAGCTTAGTTGCTTTCCCCTTCTAATCTTTCTTTTGTTTTTTTTCCGATGTTGTCCTTTTCGGCAGCGTCTCATGACCAGCGCAGCTGAGCCGTTCTGTAATTGTGTCGTGACTTTATTTTTCCTACCCTAATGAACTTTGTTTTTCCTACCCTAATGAATATGACACACAACGTCTTTGTGCGTTCCTGGTTATCTTTTTGGAATTAGCATTTCGTGTCACTTTTCTTTTAATTTTCCATGTTTAATATTTCTGCATGCGCAATTGTAGCGATTAAAGCTCAAGCGATTTGCGCAATTGGTGTCCATTCAACGCCAAATAGATGTTTATAGAAGCTAAATTGGATTAGGTTGGGGATTAAATCTACATGACTCCAACACGAAATTCGCCCAATCAAACTAGAGCGGAGTCGAGACCGAAGCCTACGGTTCGATCTCACCAAATCAGCACAGGAGAACACCGCAGATCAAGCAGATAGACATGCATACACATGTACCTGGTCGTTGCAGAACCGTAGATTTCCGCGTCGCTTCCTGATCCACGTCTGCAATCACACGCGAGATCAATCACGGATCAATGTACGCAAACTGAAAAGACGAGAGATGTAGGGCCTGTTTTTTTAATAGCTTTTAAAAACTATTTTTAGTTTTTGCTATAGTATCTAACTTTTAAACGGAGTATTTTGTTAAGATGGAGTCTACAAGTTAATTGTAGTACACGTTAAAAGCCCAATATCCATATCAACCAAAATCGTAAGTGAGTATCTCTCTCCGTAATCTCTATCGTAAATAACTAAAATTCAAAAATTATAAACCACAGTCATATCAAATAGGCCTGCGAAAGCCGTTCTTTTTTATTGTGAATATCGCCCCCTAGCCTGTATTTATAGGAACATATTTTCTTTTGTTCGCTGGGCAACGTGGGACTAAAAAGTGCTAACGGGCTCATGGGCGTATGGATCTTAATGAGCTCATGATACGTAAGTGTTCAAATAAAGTAATTATTCCATGTTGCAATTTGTTTCATATATTTTAAGCACCAGTTTCAAAAAACGGTGTAGGCTTCTACGCTAGGTAGCGATCCTAGGTATAACCGTGAATTCTTTTAGACTGATGGCTTATGGGTTATGACTTAAATATTTGACTTAAATATTTGAATTATGACTGTTCATAGAGACAGTATGTAGAGAGAAATAGTCGTATATGATTTTAGTCAGTATAGCTGAGCTCAGTATACTTTTTATTACAATTTTTCTATTAACTCTATATTAAAAAAACTATTTCTTAACCTTGTGGTTTCTAAAAGTGGGTCAAAGATACCTGGTGCAATATGTGACTTACTCTTTTAGTAATTTATATTAACATACGATTAAAAAAGAATTGTCAAAATGTGCGTATTGGTGATAATGTCAATGTTTGATAGATGTTAAAAAAACTAGGTGGCGCTACTTGCACAACTGCGCGACTAGAAACTGAATCACCAGAACCTAATGACCCGCGGAATGCCTGGCCGGAGGCTCGCCCACGTCAGCCCCCTGCGCTCGGTCGGCCGGCGCGTGGCGCAGGAATTTGCGTACGGCCGGCCGAGGCACTTTCCTCCAGTTTTCCGGAAATCACGTATAGGTCTTTTTTTCTCGCGAATAGGTCCCTGCAAGTTTTTTCTTACAAAAAATTTTTTTGGATGGCGCCCCGCGGGTTTCCGAAATTACGTATAGGTCCTTATTTACTTACGTACAGGTCCTTACAAGTCCTCGATTTTTTCCAAATAAACCCTTTGATTTTCCCGGAATTACGCATTTGTCCTTGGTTTTTTTACGAAACCCCCCTGCGAATTATCGTCTCTTTCACTTTGGTCCGCACGGTAGCTGGCGCGGCGTGCGCCGCGCTTATATGCAGCTAGTAAGATAAGATGACATACAAATTTATACAGCTCACGGTCTTTTTGCTTACCATGTCAGATACGAATTGTTTTATTCCCATGTCAAATACGAATTGTTTGAATCTGAAGCTGTATTATAATTAAGATACCATAATTCCCCACATATGTTCAATCTGCACCTTGTATCCTGGACCAAGTATATATTTTTACTTTTGTATTAACATTGGAATTTCTAGCCTCTCAAGACAAACGTGGTATATCCTTTTAACGTCGTTTGATGCGGTAGATAGATGTACGAAGGCAGCAAATTGTCAAGTATAGTTCGCCACATCTATGTCTCACAAGTAAGTAACAACCTTATGAATAGTTGGAGAACAAAATCACTGAATATCGAGTATAGAAATGATGGGGATAACGAGAAATGTTTTTCCTTCTTTTTTGCATGTAGACTGACATTAGGCCTGTTCTTTTCCTCCGAAGCTGACGGCTTTTGGTTTTTACTACAGTACCTAACTTTCAAACGGAGTATTTTCTCAAAACAGGGTCTATAAGTTAAACGATCCACACGTTAAAAGTTCAACATCTGTACCAGCCAAAATCGTAAATGAGTATATATCTCTTCATAATCTGTACCGTAAACAACCAAAATTTAAAAAATTCAACCAAAAATCATAAGCCACAGCCGTTGCCAAACAAGCCGCCAGACATGGCTTCCCTGGATGCACGTACGGTCTTAGCAGCAAGGACTGGGATTTGATCCGGGAGTGAGAGTGACCGGGCACGAAGTCATCATGGTCTGGAAAACCAAAATATCCAAGAAGTAGTAAGTTTGAAACTTTAAGAAAAGATAGAGCAGTACGAAAGTTCGTTTGAACATGTGTCTGTCAAATATACAGAGCTCAGTGTTAATTATACGAAATAAGCCTCTGTCAGCTACAATACTTTTTTCAGCCAACTACAGTGTTTTCAGCCATAAACTATAAGCTTTTAAACCGAGTTGATCACAACCTAAATTTTCTCTACTATCCTTTTATTTCAATCCAACCATCTTGAAGCGACAACGCACTAGAAACTAGAAAGCCATAAAGTCAAGTGAAAAGGTAGCAAGTTTTGAGTTCAAAAAGTAATAAGCTTGGATTTTATGACGGTACTGTTCAAGAACGGCTTCTCAGTGTGCATAAAGAACAGGAACATCTTCAGAAAGTTCTCACGAGAAAGTAACGAGATAGATTGCATGCGCTCACCGGAAGCAATTCGGCGTCTTAGAAGACGAGAAAGATCGGCGTGTCCTGGAGTGGCCGCAGGGTCGACGCTGCCGAGAGTCACCGGAGGATGATTCCTGAGAGGGTCGAACCGCCGGGAGACTGGTAGCGAAAGAGCTGCCAAGGAGGAGGAAGCAGTAGCAGACAGCAGCGTGGAGAGGGTGGCTGTCGGCAGCAGTGTGCGAGAACGAATCTCGGTTTTCGGGTGGGTTGGGTTGGACCGCAACTTGCATGCGCCCGACGAGGTTAGAGCAAGTATAATAAGAGGTTGTTAGTAGGTTGTATACTGAGGTAGAGGAGAGAGAGGAGGAGAGAGAAGAGAGGTGGGCTGTAAGTTTACAGCCAGCTGAAGCATAAGAACCAAGAAACTTTGTGAGAGAAAGGGGTGAGTCATACAACCTTCATCTGACTGTAAACTACTATATAAATAGGCTGATAAGTGGGCTGTAAGTGTCCATACAGCCAGCTGAAGGCTATATTATTAGCCTTGCTCTTAGAGCAAGTCCAATAATAGAACCAAGTGTTTGGCTATAAGTTAAGTTATAACAGCCAAGTTATACAATAATTTGTTTTCTATTTGTCTACAAAAGGTTTTTTTATTATTATGTGGTACCATGTCTCACATTCTCTTTCCTATTCCTTCTCACATACATTTATTATCTTAGCCCACCACTGCATAGGTTCCCGTGCCTAGCTTGTTGCTTGCATGAGAGCCAAGCTCTCATCTCTCTCTTCTCTTCTCTCCTCCACATCAGCAAAAATACTGACTAACTTAATTATAAAACTATTATTGTACTTGCTCTTACTCCGCGCGTACCTCTCGCCAGGACGTGTATCAGTCAGAACGACTGCATCTAGGAGTACTACCTCTGGTCCGGTCAAAATTAGGGGCGAGATCTCATTTTTGATAAATGAATTTGGTTTGTAAATACTTGTCGTTTTGGTTTCTCTGGACTACTCCTTCCGCCAAATGTATATATTAAATACTGATTGTGAGTTTTCTCAACAAGAAAATGTTGATCGTCAGTGGCACGAGAGATGGGCATATTGTCGATAGATACTTAAAAAGACTAATCATTCCTTATTCGATGTGCATTGAGTTGAAATAATACTATTTATCTTTGACTGTAAATAGCAGGGGAAGAGATAAGCATATCGAGGGATGTGACTACTGACTAAAATGCATTGATTTCTTTATGTAGTTTTTTTCCTTTATATTATCTAGGAAGATATAATAATATTTTATTTTTTATTTCTATTTTTATTTTTTTAATTAAATATTTTAAAAAATTAATAGCTACTAGAATATTATTTTAACTAAAAATCAAAATCAACAGCACTGATAGACCTAGGCGACAACGACATGCAATTATGTCTCTTGATCAATGTCATGAAGTATGAACCTTGCGTCACACATGTCGAAGTGTGGTAGCATTGCTGCATTTATTACAGTCGTGGGACAGGTTTTAGTCCTGGCCCTGATCGGTTCGGTTTGTACTTCTGATTTCTGGTTTATTTTTTACTACTCATAAATTTTGTTTTTTCTGAATTTTTGACTTTTTGTTGAGCTTTTTTACCGGTTTTTTTCTGTATTCGTTTGTATTATACATATTGGGCTAACATATTTTTTATATTTTTAAATTTTTTAAAATTTAATTATGCTAAATAAGCATCTGTCAGCTACAGTGTTTTTTCTGGCGGCTACAGTGTTTTCAGCCATGAGCTTTTAAGCCCAACTGATCACCACCGATGCACTTATCTACAGTGTATCATCTTTTAGTATTAGAAATTAGGCGCCACTTTTTAATATTACAAATAGGCTACATCATTACGCTATTGTTGTTTAGCGTAATAAAACAGGAAAGTGGTCTGAATTAGCATAGTGCTCAACGAAACTTATAAAAATCATATAAGCATTAAACATAATTACTAAAAATTCGCCAAATTTTAAATGATTGTGAAACCAGTATAACCTAGTTTTCAAAATTAAAAGAAGTGGAACTCAATTAAAGAAATTTTGAAATAAATGAGATCTAACTATAGAACTACACAAAAATTAAATAGGACACATCCAAGAAATTTCGAAAAGTGGTATGACCAACATTGAAAATTTTTTGTTTCCAAAAAGCATTCAAAAATTCTGTATGAGAATATTTGCAAGATTCATTTGTCATATCTGTGCATCCTTGTACTTAAATAACAAGACACATTTCTTATATGCCACCGAATAACTTCGTATGTTCCTTATATACCACTGATGACATGTCTGAGACACCAATAACATATAAAAGATCATGTAGTTATTCAGTAGCATGCAGTGGACTTTCTCAAATAACAGATACATTGCCTTCCATTGAGTAAGGCTGTAATCTAGGTACCAGCATGCTTGAAAAAGCAACATGGATATGGGATGTAGTCATGTAGATCTTAGTGCCACTCTAATGGATATTTACATTGTGAGGGACAGCAAATGTGTGCTCTCATACAGCCTGTTTGAAACACACAAAAAACACAAGAATTTTATAAAACTTTTATAGGAACCAATGTAATTTCCACAGGAATCCTACAATATTCTATATTTCCAAATGAGGCCTACAATATTTTGGGAATTTTGAGAATTTTGCCATTCCATTCACGGTGATTTAGAATTTACCATTGGATGTCCGCTAACATGTGGGTCATAGGACCATATGTTAGTGAGACAATGGGATAGCAAATCCTAAAATAGCAACAAATTGATTTGCAAATCCTTGTGTCGAGAACAGCCAGAGTCCACTAGCCACGCATTCTCTTTCATTGCTTGTCGGACCTATAGCACATGAGAAGAAGACATCAATATCTCAGTATTGGGACTAGTAATAAAAAAACTTAGGAATTTAGTACCGAGACACACGACGAGCAAAAATAACAGCACTAGTCTTAGAAGCTGAAACAGATGCAGAATAATGCAAATCCTGACTACCCTAATGACGCACCCCCACACGAGCTCTACCTAGACTCTCCCTAGACTCTCGCCTAGACCTAACAAAAACATGGCGCTCTCCCTATTTAGTAGGCACTCGCAGACCTATCCTACTCTCATGATAACCAAGCTCTGGACGAAAAGCTGATCTAAACCCAATAAAAAAAGGTTCTCTACAAACCTAGGTCTAGCTAAGGATTTATGAACACTATGAGCTATAGGAGCATGCTTAGCTTTAAGGGCTCTCTCTATCCTTCTTCTCCTTCTTAGCTCGCCTGAAGCAGAACTGACACAAGTGCCCATCTCTCTCGCAATAGGTACAATGGTATTTGACTCGAAGAGGAGTATCACCTGAAGTATGAGAAGCATCTACTGTGATAGAGGGACTCTGTGCAAAACTAGCAGAGTTGAAAACAATCTTCCCTGGCTCAGTAACTAACTCAAACAGGCTATTCTTCAGAGCTTTCGCTAACTTAAGAAGATTCTTCTTGTCATACTCTTAGGCATTAAAATCTAGACCTCTATTCTTAACACTAACCTTGGACTGGTCTAAAATCATGCTGAGATTTTTATTGCCATTAGAGAAATGCTTTAGAGATTTCTTAATGTGGACATTTTCTTTTGCTAGGGTCTCACAGGAGATACACACACTCTTCTTCACCGTCCTAGCATATCTTTCCTTATGCACAACTACCTCAAGCCTAAGAGCCTCATAGGAGACATAGTGAGTATTCTTCACTCTCCTAAGCTGCTGATCAAATTTAACTCTAAATATTTCATGCATATTATTTAACTCATGTCCTATCTCAATACAGAATGTATAAGCAATAGATGCAACAAGATCAGATTTCTTGGAAGCAGAATCAGAGTTATTGACAATGATTCAATTTCAGCAATTTTACTCATGACACTCTGAAGTTTCAAATACAGCAAAGCACACTTTGAGTAAGATAAAACAGTAGCATTCATGTCCCTAGCTATTAACCATATAGAAGTGTTGCTAGACTTGTGTTGAGAAATTTGAGTTTTAGCATATTTAAGTTGTTTAGCATGAGAGCCATACACTAAGGAACCAGCAAGAAGTATAAATTTCATTTTAGTACGGCTATCCCTAGTGACTAGTAATTCATCAACAGTAAAAGCATGCACAGTAGTAAAGCAAACATTCAATTCATTATTCTTTTCATTTGCTATTCTAAGTTGACCAAAAAGTAGATGCATGAATAGTCCTTAGCTTGTCTAACTCAGAGTGCAAAACCAAGCAAGAATCACAATTATCATATCATATAAGTAATCTAAGCCTAGTAAGTTCATTGTTCAAGCTCTCAATCACAAAGTCTTGACTAGTCAATTTCTTTGTGGCTTTCCTAATCTCACGATCTAGTCGAAGGACAACACTAGACATCTCATCATACAAGAGCTTTACCTCATCAGGGTCGCTGTAGAGTTCATCCATGTCATTTGTCTCTCGCCATGAAGCACATGCCAGTGAAGTCCACGGCCTTCTTCTTCCCTTGCAGATCGTCCTCGGTCCCTAAGTTTACATCGCTCAAGTCACCTTTTGGCTGTTGCATCCCAAGGTGGTGGATGTCAGTGGTGCTCCTTCTCCTCCTTGATCTCTTTGCCCTTCAGCTTGGGACAGTTGGCTCAGGTGTGGTTAAGCTCACCACACTCATAGCATAAAAATTGACCTCCTCCTCCCTTCTTTCTCATCCTCTCGTGAATTTGGTAGATAGAAGGGCTAGGTCATCCTCAGGAAACTACTCAAGCTGATCATCACTTAAAGCATGCAAGGCAGACAAAGAGAATCCAATAGAAGTAGACTCAGCTTAGCCAGAAGAAAGACCCTAAATGGGATCGGTCACAAGCGTCATTTACTATGACTTGCTCTTACGAGAGAATAAGTCAATCTCATGAGTCTTGAGCTATGAATAGAGCTTATCCAAGGTTAGCTCATTCATGATTATGGTGTCATTGATGGACTTGACTTTCATTTTCCAAACTGCCATGTCCGAGGCTCCAAGCCCTCGCCGTGCATTTTCAAATTCAAAAAATGTCACACCGATAGCACGCAAGTTGCTAAGAATCATATGAAAACAAGAGAAACACTCACCCAAAGATTCACCAGGTCTCATCTCAAACTTTTTATATTCTTTCTTAAACTGGTTCTGACGCACTTCCTTAATGGTAGTTGAACCCTCATGGTAATCACATAGGGTCCGCCAAATGTTATGTGTCGAACTAAGATGGGACACATGGTCAAACTCGTTTCTACTGAGTCCCTGAATTAGAAGGTTCCTAGTTTTGTTATTTGCCTCCACATCCAAAAAATTTGCCAAAGTGATCTGATCATTGGCAGGGACATCACAGGAAGTCTTGACCTTCTCCTAGATAGTATGGCTTTGGACCTGAATGTAAGTGGCCATCCTCACCTTCCAATATAGAAAGTCGACCCCATAAAAACGGAAGGCTTGATGGAATGCTTATCTGATGGCATGGCTCTAAGACCAATTAAAATCAATGAGGAAGAGCTTAACCAGGCTTTGATACTACTTGTTGGGCCGATGTCAGCAATCAGGGGAGATGAATGATTGCAGAAGCTTTTCCTTTCCCGTAGTATTCAAAATCTTCCATCAAATAACTATGAGAGTCACCAAGATCATATTACATCTCCTATACACGATTCATAAAGATCTAGAACCAAAAAGATGCGAACCCTTGGTTTTGCCTGCAAGGCCAATACTATCGCTGTAGTGAGACCAATATGACCACTTGCTCTGTTTCTAGACACAGACCGCTCTAGACAAAAACCAAAAATGAGGATCTCAATCAAACCTTATCCAATACATCCAAAATTAGTATGGACCTAAGCAAGGATGTCAGGAAACAAATCAAATCAATAAAACACAAGGTTCTTGGACTTATCCCATCCAATTTGAAAGAATTACATTCTAGGTCACAAGAACACGCTAAACCCTAAAAACCAAATTACTTCTTGCTCATGAGGTTTTAAGTCATGAGACCTTCCAGATAATCTCTCATATGTCCTATCAAGGTAATCTAGTCGTAGGTTTGGGCAAGAAAATACACGATCATAAAATCACATATCTTAGTTAAGACAAGGCAAGAACTCGACAAGATCTTGAGTCTTGCTATAGAGTGATTTATATGGGCAAAGATGGATCTCAAGGATCTCCTAGTGTCTCTTACACATCATAGATCACAGCAAAAACAAGAGGAGTCATAAAAGAACCAAATCACTAAAGGCAAAAACAAGAACTCATACAAAGAGAGACAAGAATACAAGGATTGCAAGAACTTCATCTATTGCATGGAGAGAAAAGATTATTATAGCTTGTTTGTTTACAAATTACCCTCCACAAGTCTCACCCTTACTCACACCATGAAGGAGAGAAAGAACTACGCTAAGCTTAGAAAATATCCTAAGTTCCTTTCAAAGCCTAGAACCCCTCACCCTTTATCATATAGGCTAAACTGGTCCCTTTAGTGGGTCTAGACCAGCTAAGAATTGAGAAAACCCTTTAACCCCCACAATATTGTGTTTTTCACTCACACGCACGCTTTTCAAAACGCTTATAAGGACCAACCCACTCACACCTAGGTGTTTGATCCACTTCACACATACGACCCTAGCATAACCCTAAATCACTTTCGTTACATCTCTTGTACCACGGTTTTGGTGTAGGCCTTAAGTCCGGTATTTAGCATTTTTCTGCCATGTCATTGTCGAAGCTTCCGAACACCTTCCCTTGAACTCTGTATTCATCTTGTATGACCGCTAGCCAAGGCCGATACTACCACCCTAGTAGTACCACCATGCATAGCTCGGTCATATTGTTCCTTCGCTAGTATTGCGGTATTGCACCAGTACAACCAGACCTGGCCAACCCAAAAACGCTCATATATAACCCTTAATGAAAATAGCTACCACTATCTAACCACCGATCGTACCGCACTTGCGGTAGTACCACGACTACCATACCAGTACTACCATCGTCAACAGGCCGATACTACCGCCTGATTCTGACAGCAATCTGAATTTTCAGAGGATTGCTGATGAGGACATTCCAATTGGACCAATTACACGAGCATAAGCTAAAAAGATTAATCAACAGGTAAACTCACCCCTAGTTGAATTTGATTTTAATTTATATAAGAATAATATACTATCTAATAGCTGCTATTTTGATTATTATCAGGTTTATACGAGAAAAAACCTTAAAAGATAATGAGCTTAAAGACGATATTGTTGTACAAATTTGTTTAATGGTCTATGCTATAGAAGATGATATGGGTCAACATGTGCATGCAAGGAACCAGCCTATGGAGGTCTCAACGTGTGGAATCAAGAAAGCAAAGCAAAGCCAACGTGTGCTCGGTTGTTGAACTAACACTTCATTGCTTGATCAAGGTTGCATGCAAGGAGCTGGTTGCCCCTTTCGGTTGGTGACACAAGGAAAAGGAAGACCCGGCATGTGTGCCTTTGACTGAACCAACTCGGTATTTTTCTTTGTTTGCTTTAAGTCCGAACTGAGTCAATCAATCAGCCTTAGGCCTGTGCGTGAGTTTGATTGGTTTGTACCTTTTGTCTTTCCAGTCGATAACATTAGTAAAGTCGTGTGCATGGAGTTTATGTTGGCTGAGTATGAGTTGTGTTCGGTCCCCTATGGTCGAACCAAGTAGGAGTCGACTATCTATTTATTTTGTATGAAAGTTTTTAGAGGACAAATCATAAAAAAATTATTTCAAAGAGCTATACGCTTATTCTTCCTAAGTTTTAGCATATGATTACAATCTAAAGGAGAATTAGGTGTTCTCAACTCCATTTTTCTTGTGATTCCTTATGATTTATAGGAGCGGTGACACATCTACTTGTGTAATCAGGTAGACGGGATCACGAGTGTGTGGTTGAGCGAATTCTTGTCACAGGTTACTGTTCTAACAATGATTGGCGCCATCAGTTTGTCATGTTGTACGGATCCAAGTTATCGTTATCGATCCTACGTTATGAAGATTGGGCATCCCCGTATCATCTTGATATCAGAGCCAGGTTGTCACGGTAGGATTAATTTACTCGTAGTTAGATTTATTTTTTTTTACCCTATACATAAAAACCAAAAAAAATCAAATCTTAGTTTTTGCATCAGTTATTTTCGTGAGTTTTATTAAGTTTTAGATCTATTAGAATTTTTATTTAAGTGTTTATCGTCGTATTTCTTTATGTATTAAACTTTGTGCGGCATCTTGCGGTTCGGAAAGCGGATTTCCTATTTGATCTTAAGACTAGTAGTCAGTTCGGTTTGGAAACACTAGAAGTATCATTGCCGTGAGGAGTGGCCGAAGGCCGGACTCCCATCTGATTGCAGTCGGTAGGAAACCAACCCTGGCCGTGAGGAGTGGGCGTGTCTAATCCGAGCTCCCATCTTGCTGACTAGGCTTGGCCGTATCAACTTTGTCCCGTCCAACTAGAAGGTGTTTGGTTGGATCTGCTTGTGCTGTTACTCCAGAGCATTGCACCACGTATCATCTAGTTGCAAGCGTAAGTCACAACGGCCGAACAGAACAGCCATCTGCTACTTGGCCGTAACATCGTCGTTCCATCTGAATTGCGGCTGCTTGTTGCTTGTGGTGTCGGTGCCCACAAATTAAGTTTGAACCGAGTGGCTTTCTGTTTCTTGTTGGCAACTTTCAGAACTATTATTGTATCACAGGAGGGGGGAGATGAACAAAGAAGAGGAGGCCGGGAGCGCGTGGGGTGGCGGCGGCAGATGGAGGGACGGGGCACACGAGCGCCTTGTGAGAGAGAAGAGGAAAGAGACGGGACATTAAAGAGAGGAAGAAGTCAGAGGAGCGGTCAAAGGTTAATTCGCCAAGAAGAGGGTGACGGGGTCAGGGCTAGAGGGGGCTGCCCGAAGAGCGATTTGTTGCACCGGATGCGGGAATAGAACGAGACGCGATTAGCATGTTTTGAGAGAGAGGGAGAGGACGCAAGGGGGAGTTAGGAGAGACAGATGAATCACTGGTAGTGAACTACTACTACCAACTTTTCTTTTTAAGTAGTATATAGGTATGTATGTTTCAAATTAATGAAACTGTTTTGTAATAACCCCCCTATTTGGTTATTTCCAATGACCTAATATCCAACAAGAATTAAAAAAAAATTAAGAGTGCCTTACATTTGGCGCAGATATTGTTCACGGCACAAGCATCAGAACCAAGCCAACCTTGGGGCTCTTGTCAATGACTTTGGACAGCACTCATGCTAGAGAACCATCTTTGCCTTCCCATTACTGCCAATGCATTAGCGGATTTAGGGTACACTGCATCCTTATTAATCATACTGGTTTGTATGTGTGAACTCAGCCCCAAATGCAATACTGTGGATTCATCAGATGAAAATTGAAATGATTCACGTTACCACATTCAACATTGTTGTGTATAAATAAATTAAACAACTCTGCGAGGAAAAGGATAAAGAATGCTTACAGCATTAACAATCCAATGAAATCAAGATTAGCAAAGTTCAATCCCGAGTTGTATTTCACACACACTCCAGCTGGGCAATCAAGTGAAAATGGCACCAACAGCAAAGGCATCAGTCCTGACTTCTAACAGCTGCTTATATATTCAGGACGGTTTGGCGCAAGAACAAAAGATAGCATTAATCCCAGCATGGTCATGAATGTGTTGTAAGCCAACCTGGAGAAACAACATGGGGACAAATTTGGATCATTTTGTTAGGAATAAGCTGGCAAAATAACGTTGATCTGGAAGAAGTCTATGGTATTAAATATTCTTTTCACATTCAATAGTAAATTAGTAATAAATAGCACGTGTACCATGACTGTAACGTACCTTACCAGACCTCAGTCTGTGTCACAAATCTGAGTATTGTCCTCAAACTAGGGATAGCAAGTTCATCAGCAGCGAATATTAATAAATGACAAGACGTTGAAATAAAAATGCAGTGACATACATTTTAGTACAGGAGGCAAAGAACCCAACCTAAAAGAAACAGTGAAATATAATAGCCTCACCTACATAAGAATCCGGATATAGCACACCGCCAATGTTCTTTTACTTCAATGTAGTTCTAAACTCGCTAGTAACTGGTTCATCTTTCCCATTACAGTTGCATCAAGGGCCAGCAGTTTAGGAAAAATGGAAGTATGGAGTGATAAGCAATAGCAGCCTGGAATAGCAGATTCTATGATGCGGCAGCTAGGCATGCCCATTAGAATGTAGCTGCACCTGCATATATGAAAATGATGCTCGCTTGCAGGGGCGGAGGGCCCGATAGGGCGAGCTATGGCCCAAGCCATACCTTGAATTTTTGCAATGGACCCCCATATACCCCTCTATCCAATAGACAATAGCCCAATAACTAAACCCTAATCTCTGGACTCTGCTGCTCCTGAGCCCTGAGGAGCGCGGCGGCGAGTGGCGAGTTGGCGACGGAACTGCGGCCGGCGGCGGGCGGGAGGCAGGAGGGCGGGCGGCGGGCGGGACTCGGGTCTCGGGAGGCGGGCGGCGGGAGGCGGGCGGCCGCCGGGACGCGCGCCGACGCCACCGAGGCACCGACTCCACCCGGTCGCTGCTCCTCGTCCGGCAGATCTCGGGAGGCGGGCGGGCGGCGGGAGGCGGGCGGCCGCCGGGACGCGCGCCGACGCCACCGACTCCACCCGGTCGCTGCTCCTCGTCGGCTCGTCCGGGCGTCCGGCAGATCTCTGGAGGCGGGCGGCGGGCGGCGCGAGGCGGGCGGGACTCGGCCACTCGGGAGGCGGGCGGGCGGGCGGCGGGAGGCGGGCGGCCGCCGGGACGCGCGCCGACGCCACCGACTCCACCCGGTCGCTGCTCCTCGTCGGCTCGTCCGGGCGTTCGGCAGATCTCGGGAGGCGGGCGGCGGGAGGCGCCGAGGCGGGCGGGACTCGGCCTCTCGGGAGGCAGGCGGGCGGGCCGCGGGAGGCGGGCGGCCGCCGGGACTGCGCCCCACCTCATTTTTTTTCCGTCCTCCGCCACTGCTCGCTTGTTTGAACTTTGAACTCTGACCGGTTCAAAGTTTCAAGCTATTCATTCCCATAAACAGAATAAGAGCGGTTAGTAAACTGTAATCATATAGCTCTAAAGCATCTTGGAACAGACTAACCAGAATAAGCAGAGCCAACATTAGTAGTAGATAGGCTAACTGATGGCAAAGGTGTTGCTATAAAAAATTTACCAAAATACCTTGATTAAAATTATTTTCCACTCTCTTTGGTGTAAACATTGAATCAAGACCAGTTTCCTGACAAGAGAATTCATGATCTAATGCCTAACTTGTTGGTTATATGCTTACAAGAGTATAGCAAAAGAAATATTGATAACTGCAGCAAATCAACAAAATCACCAAATTGCGCATCTCTAAATTAAACTACTTGCAGGTAAATAGATGTTACAGATCAATCCAAATCAACTTGAGAAAACAAAGGCACCAACAGGCAGCAGCTCACTACAAAGTGGAATTGAACAATACAGCATATCACCATATAATTCAAAGTTTCAAACCATTCAGGCCTCCTATTAAACCACTTAGGCTCTTACATCATTAGTTGTATAGGTGGAAACAACAATTTTTTTGATCATTTTCATAGCCTTACGAACCACACGGGAGAAAGAAAAAAAAGAGGAAAAGGGTAACACCACAAGAACTCAACCAAGACTTAAACACAAGTTGTATGATCACATTAAATGGGACTCCTGTTTTCCTCCCCGCAGCTGAAAATAGACTAAGGTACATTTTTCTCCAAAACGAATTTGCAAAACTTTGCATGGAGTCAGACAGCCAAGGCTCATTTTATTGAAAAGTAGATTTTGAGGGATTCAAGTGCCATATGCTGGATTTAGTGCATGCTATCAGAAGCCAAATGCCATAAAAAATAAGCATAATAACAAGAATATCTTCTCAGGTTTATGTAGCTGAATGTGTTGGAATACTTATGATCCTTGTGACCTCGTGAGGATTCTTGAATAAAGTTGGGGATCCCACTGCTAGTTGTTTTTTTCAAAAAAAAAACATACCAGCAAGAAGATTCATAAAAAAAAAGGATATATCTCAAAGAGTAAAAAAAGCAATGTAGGATACCTGAACCCAATCTACAATGTCTTACTGGGGCTGACAGATTTAAAAACTAATACATGAACAACCGCAAGTCTTTCTTCTTGTTTCTTGTTCTTGATCCCATCACAAGTCTTTCAGGTATTTGGGAGCTGCAGCAAAAGAGAGCACAGATTCATAACAAATTCAGAGACATAAAAATAACCACACAACTTAAGAATCTAAGCTAAAGTGGCAACCTTTTTAGTACCATGGCCAGATAGTTTAGTTTCATTTGACAAAATACTAAATCCAAAGGTCACAATGATAGTAACACGTGATATTACCGACCTACACGGTTATAAAACCAAGACACCATGAAAATGCTCCCAGGCTGCAAGAATGTCCAGTGACACTTATTTTTGTGTTCAGTCATCTCAGAGAGATTTGAAAAACAGACTGGAATTTGCAACTGTACAGATTAACGTCCAGACAACACTAGAAGATTCATTAAACATACAGTATTATATTACAAGCAAGCTATTGGATGGGTGCAACAGAAACATGAAGAAACACATGTATAAACAGCTTTGAGCAGGTTAAAGATCAACATTTAGAAATGGAGCTGCTTGCACTGCGATGCGACAGCCACCGAGGGGCAGTATGGGCACTTAAAAGGTCTGGAGCTGCTCTTTGAAAGCTTCATTACCGATTGCTTCGAAACAACGTGTCCACAAGGCATCAGCATTGGAGGGTTCTCATCACTTGACTGCTCCCTGAGCACTGGGCATACAAAGACAGAGTGGTACTGGAACTCTGGTCCGATATCTATGGGGACTGGAAGCTGCTTCATTGCATGCCACTCCTGCTTTTTGGTAGCCATTACCGTAATTAGCTTCAGCAAGGTTGGTAGTCCTTGAAAACCAGCTGATATTGCTACACCAAGTGGGCTCTCACTAGCCTGTCCCAAAAGGCTGCAGAATTGATGGGTGAGCTCCTCAGCTAGCTTTTCCCAATGCGTTGATGACATGAATTCAGTATATGGGGACTGATCGAGCCGGCCAGCCCAGAGAAGGCAGGCCATTAACTTCTGGATCTCTGCCTTGTGCAAGTCTGCAAAGGGCTTTAAGTGAGCCCTAGCATACTTTAAAGCCTCGTCTCTACTTCCTTTAGTTAGTATCTCGACAAACTGAAGCGAATGAAGCTTCAACTCAAGCATTGAGCCATTCTGCAACAGCTGATCATGGTTCTTGGCAGCCCAACTGAGGGCAGGCTCAAGGTTTCTAGCTTGCATCGCTCCAAGTATTCCATACATCTCCTGGAATGGTAATTTCAAGTAAGTCTCATCTGATTCACCGCACTCACGGACTAAGGAGTCCCCAAGATCGAAGAGGCCTTGGCGGTAGAAATGATTCGCTATTATGCTGTTTATTGTATGGACCTCAAAATCCACATTTCTGTATGCCTTCGATATGTCTGGATTGAGAGACTTCTCAAGGAGCTTGAGATATTTGCTTAGGGCAACATTCAATTCCTTTTGACAGCCTTCAAGTTGGTTTAATGGTGCCATTTCGTTCAGCTTGGCTTTCAGCTCTGCAAGGATGGATGAATGGTCAGCACTGCCCATGGAATCTGTATTCATCATCTGCATCTTCGCAATTGCCTGCTCAACTTCATTCACTATCTGATCAATAGCTTCCTGAACCTTAGCAGAAGATAATGCACGTTTTTCAATAACTCGGTTAAATTCCTCTCTTAGACTGTCAGGTTCCATTGTATGATTGTAATGAACCCAACTAAGCAGCACAGCTTCACCAATGCCCTGTACATGTCGAAAACCACATATACATAAGTAATTCAGTGAGAAAACTGCCACAAAGCAAAATATTTGGAAGATGTACTACAAACTATAAATGCTAATAAATCAGTCTGTGTTGAATACAGCAATCATAACATAGGTTGAGCTGTTGTGAACATGTGATTGAATAAACAGTGGATAAACCTATAGTGATCAAGAAGCCACAAGGAAGAGTACAACATTTAACATTTCCCTTTTTCCCCTATTCATTCATGCTGTACTACACCAAAAGAATAAAATGCTGGTTAAATTCTAGGAGTAATCAAGTATGTTAGGAATGCAGTAATGCTTATAGGAAAGTTGCACAGTTCTATTCTGCAATTGCACTTTTAGAACATGTTGTCAAAATGATCACACATTCTCCTGAAGCTGGAGCACTAAAAACAAATCGAATGCAACACCATGTTATTATGTAAGCCTGATCTCACAATTCAACACCACTCGCCGCACCCTGTGCTCCCACTCCAGAGCAGCATGCATCTCATCACTAATAGTCCATTTAAAACTTTCCATCCATGTTGCTCACAGTAAGTCAGTG
Source organism: Dendrocalamus latiflorus (assembly GCA_017311315.1). Classification (NCBI taxonomy): domain Eukaryota; kingdom Viridiplantae; phylum Streptophyta; class Magnoliopsida; order Poales; family Poaceae; genus Dendrocalamus; species Dendrocalamus latiflorus. The sequence continues at coordinate 6,745,598 of CM029621.1, read as the reverse complement.
GTTCCCTGCAATCAACTCATTAAGATGCCACATGCATACGAAATGTATATCTTGAAGGCATGATTGCAAATACACCTGGACCTTCAAAGGTCCGTCAAACCCCTAATATATACATGGAGACTTGCCTTCTTTCTCTCTACAAATATATCAGTGGCTATGAATTGGGAAAAGTACTTATCAAATTCATTTTATGCTTCATCATCTAAAACTAATCACAGTAGCTTATACCAATGTACACTTGTGGAGATGGATGTGCAGCCCAAAACGTACAGTCCATTGAAGAAACAATGTACTTCACTAGTCTAGTAGTATATCATACGTCGCAAGAGAGTCTAGTAGTATATAATACGACGCAAGAATTTATCAGTTAGATCACATCAAGCATGAAAGCCAGATTTATATCGCAAGTGCACTGAATTGATACAGAAGCCAACATCCCATCGAAGGCCTAATCCAGGTCCCTCCAGTACTCCATCCACGAAGACAACATACATGCAAGACATACTTGGATAGGACAGTGGCAGGCAGCATTGCTCACTACAGATTTGTGCCCCATGAGGAGTTCATTCACAACACGCAGTCGGCACAGCGCACGCTTGTGTGTGCGCACGGATGCGAGTTCGATCTGAAACCGGGCCGGGGGGGGGGGGGGGGGGGGCTGCCTCTCTACCCAGCCCAGCGCGTACGGACAGACAGAAGAACCCTAGGGTCTCTACAGTCATCAACGAGGAATCGATCTTGGGGAAGCAAGCAACGACCCTATCTAACCACGACGCATCTAACAATCGAATCGAGAAACCATACCGGTCACGAACTAGATTGGGGGAAAAGCGAAGTAAGGATGGAAGGAATCGAACGAGGCTCACCGAGAAGTACCAGCCGGGGTCCCCGATCGGAGGAGGGGCTCGCGCGCGGCGGCTCTAGGGGATATCGCGCTCGGCTCCGGCGCCTCGGTGGCTGGCGGCGAGGCGAGGTGAGGAGGGCGGCGAGGAGGGGTAATTGGGTAATTTGGGCGTGTCGGGTTTGGGGTAATTCCGTAATTGGGTAATTTGGGCGTATCGGGTTTGGCTGCTGCGACGAAGAGAGGAGGGGACGGAGCGGGACGCGTCGCGTGCGCCCTAGGCGGCAAGGAGATGGGGGCCGAGACGGGAAAAATTCTCATATACAGGGCGTCTCAACAATTTTAAGGCCCTTGGATAAACAAGACAATAAAAATCCGGTAATCTAATTTTTTAATATAACAATTAAAATATATAGTACTACTAATAAGAGTTAATTTGCAGCATATATTTAGTTCATTAAAGATAACGATAGTACAACAAAGAAACTAAAAGAACGATAAAATAACTATTATGATTACCTCAAATAAAACAATAATGCTTCAGTGCTTCTTAAAAAACCTCCTTCGGGCATTTCTTGATGCAAAATCTTTAAGAACAGTATCGAGATTAATGTTGTCCAAAATATCCTTCTCAATGCTGCACATAGCCAAGTCATTCAATCTTTATTGTAGCATAGTTGACCTCAAACAATTTTTCAATAGTTTCATTTTGGAGAAACTTCTTTCAATACATACATACATATACTGATATACATACTCATGGGCCGGTGGGCCCCCCGTGGCCATGGCCCCCGGCCATCGCACTTCCTGCCCCCTCCCCCTTAAGACGGCCCTGCTCATATATAACGGTGATACAACCTAGTTGATATAACAAGCTAATGAAATGGTGACACGTGTCAATAAATACTGTAGTGTCGCTGTAGTAGCCATTGAAAACAATTTTTCCGTACTGCTATATTATATTTGTTCCCATGTGCCTGCACCGGATTGGCAATACCTCCGTAATGATCCCATGTTTAAGAATAGGGCGGTCGTGTTTCATGCAACAACCTAGGAGTTCAGTTGAGAACAGAAATAGTATCATACATGCTCACAAATATTTAAAAATGATTAGCTTGATTAAAATATGATCTAATGGCCAAATTACAACAATTTTATGGGCATATAAGCTCAAAACTTAACTTGCATTAAGAAGAAATGAACAAATCCCATAGGAAAGCTTTGAGTGTGGTCGTAACCCTAACATGTTAAGTGACGCGTCCTTTTTTCCTCTGGTGTTTGTTCTAATGAAAATAAGTAAGATTAAGTATACTAGATACTCAGCAAGCCATATAGGAAGGCTATATAACTAATGTGCAAGGAGTTCAAATGGATAGTGTTATAAGTTCTACTATGATAAGAATAAATGCAAGTTTGATGATAAAGAATTTTGCACTTAAAGCAGTAAAAATAATATTTAATTAGCAAGAGGTTTGTCATCCATACTTTTCATGTTAAAATTATTTAAATTGTTCTTTTGTCTTGTTATTAGACTCACCTATGAGACATAATTACATTGACCGGGAGCACGATATATTCAAATACCATTTATTATAGGAAAAAGTTCACATAACACCCTAAACTTTGCTCGAAAGTCCATCCAATACCATAAATTATGAAATCAGACATTTGGCTCCCCCGAGCTTTGCAATCCAGTTCAAATAACACCGTGACCTAGTTTCGGATAGAGGTATTGCCCACGTGGTGTGATGAGTAGGTGGTTTTACTATGTATGATGACACGCTGATCAAGTTTAGATGAATAACAGGTGGGGCCCACATGACCTTCTCCCCCCGAATCAAAATAGAGTGGGAGGAAACTACAGGGTGCAGTGGGCGTGGAAGCACGGTTGAGAAATCGATAGAGGAGAAGCTCTTGTGGCCCCACATGTTATTGATCCAACTTGGCCAGCATATCATCATACATTGCAAAACCGCTCACTTATTGTGCCAAGCGGGCAATATCACCATGTGAAACTGAGTTATGGTGTTATTTAAACCATATTGCAAAGTTTGGGGTTAAATGTCACCATAGGGGAGAAGGGCTGTAGATATCTGGCGACGGTGGTAGCTTGTTGGAGCAGAGCCATGCCATGGCGGTGCTCTGGTGCGATGCTGGCTGGTTCAACATGGCATGAGCACCTACGATGCATAGGGATGCTAGAAATGGTGATGACTTGGGTTGGTTTGGTTTGTGCATGGCTATCCACGGTGGTTGTGCATGGCTAGCAGTGGTGCATGGTGCCAACGGGCTAGGGGCGACAAAGTGGGTCGGCATGATCGAGGATGGCATCACGGTGTCAAGGAGGTCACCATTAATTGATTTGGGATCAAGGACATCAGGAGAACTGAGTTTCAAGTTCACCGCGCGAGAGCTCCAATAGTGGTGGCGATTATTGGTTGGAGAGGAGAGGGAAGAGCTTTGTGGTTGCGATTTGGTGTGAAAGCTGATAAGGAGACTACTTGGCTTGGCTTTATAGCTGGTGAGGGCGGTGGCAACAGTGGCATGGTGACGACGAGGTGTGCGTGTGGATGACGATGTGGATCACCGAGGAGTTTCGGCGATGTGGTGTTGGTGCTGGTAGTTGTGTTGGCAATGGAAGAGATGGGGCTCCTCACTAGCGTGGTTGTGTGAGCTGGAGTGGCCAATTAAGGCGTGGCGTGTGTGTCAAGCGGCTGACAACAATGGTGGCAGCGGCGAGGTTAGTGGTTGTAGAGGGGAACAACGCATGCCCTGGAGCGATGTTAAGGCGTAGTACGGCAGCTTGACGAGATGGCATGGCTACTATGCGAGGGTTGATGGCTTTGCAACGTTGAGCGGTGCGAGCGAGCTGGCGAGAGAATACGGTGATGGCGCCAAGGCAGGAGGGCACTAGCGCTAGGTGAAAGCGAATTTCCAGAAAGGGAAAGCGGAAATTCAAGGTAAGTTTCCTAATTTAGCAAATTTTTTGAATTCAAGCGAATTCCAAAAAAATCAAAATTTAAATTGTTTGGGGGTTGTGTTCAATATCTTTAGGCCTTCCTATGCACTAGACCCTGCCATATACCATAATACACAATCGATCACAGAGAACTTCAGCTTCTTCCATGGAATGGACTGCAAAGATGCCTAAAAGAAACAGTGATTGATACTACCATGGAAGAGGAAATTATGGCCAAGCACAAGTGAACGAATGGTTGTTGTTTGAAGATTACTGGTAATAATGATTGCTCTATCTTGCTTTGCTTGCTTCGCAGCACTCCAGAGACACTTCCTTGAATCTGGATCTAATCCAGTACCTGGTTCATCCATGTACACAACCTGAGGCGCATTTTATGAAATAATGGAAGTTTAAGGAAGGATTAATTGATGACCCAAGAAAATGGAAGATGATGCAGAAGGATATACTTTAGCACCTCCAATAAGCGAGATGGGCAATACTAATGCATTGTTCCTTTTTAGCTTTTGGCTTCTGTTTTTAACTTTTCTATAGTAACTAGCTTTTAAATGAAGTGCCTTTTAAAATAAGGTCTACTAGTTAATTGTAGTACATACTGTACCAACTTCATTTATATCGGCAAAAACCACACATGAGTTTCTGTTACTCTGTAATACCTCGCACGAACGGCCCAAAAACCATAAACTGTAGCCAAAAGGCATAAGCTTCAGCCAAAAAGAACAGGCCCTGACATGCTTCTTCATGCCACCACTGTACTACCTGACACCATGAAGTAAATTTACACTTCTCAAATATTCTTCAACAGCCTACAAACCATTGTCATTTCAGTAATTTTTTTCCAGGTTTGTTTGAAACTCCATGGAACTAGTGGCGGAGCTAGAGCAAAATGAAGGGGGGTGCACCACTTCAAAACGAATGGGCTGGACAGGGCGAGTGAGGGTGTTTTTTGAGCTAGGGGTACACCATATTGGACCAAAGGGGGTGCACAAAGGGTGAATATTTACTAGTAATAACTAAATTTTGTTTTGGAACCGGGTTCCTGGGAACCCCCTCCTTCCCATGTAGCTCCGCCCCTGCATGGAACAAAGAAGTACTTTTACATACCCTACTAGGTGAATTCAAGTAAAGTACAGAGGTTTTAAGACATGCAAGCAAGAACATATATTTTGTTTCACCTTAAAGATTATGCTACTGCACTATGAAATTAGTGAACTTTGGTATACATGATATAACTTACAAGGTCAAAAGTAAAGCCATTGAGGCTCTTCCGTCGGCCATAAAACTGGAGACGTTCTCTGCCAGTCAGCACCTCCCAAAGCATACTGCCATACTGCATTCCAACATAGAGACAGCAGAAGGTGAAAAGCAGCAGGCGTTTTTCATGAAAAGTTATTTTTCCAGACCAACGTTCCGCTCATTTCGGCTTGAGCTTCTAGCTTCTGACTTATTTTTCACTATTTATAAATTTCGTCTTTTTCTGAACTTTTGGTTTTTTTGAACTTTTTGCCGGTTCTTTTTTTCCGTATTCGTTTGTGTTGTCCGTGATGAGCTAACATATTTTTTCTATTTTTATTTTTTTTAAAATTTAATTACACCAAATAAGCCATATTTAATTACAGTATAATTTTAGTCAAATATAGTACAATTTCAGACATAAGCCACTATTTTTCAGTCCAACCGAGTGAGCCCAAAAATACAGAAAGCAAATATGTGACAAAGAGGTGCATATCCTACTCATTATGTGGACAAACCCCCATGCTGTTGTAGTGTTGTATATCTTTTCCATGTCAGTCTATATGCTGAAATCCCGTACAAATGCATTCTGCCACGCCTTCATTTGTTATACAACGGACATTCCTGTAGCGCTGCCTCCCGATGTTGGCTGCCCAATCATCTGCCAGGCACCAGCAGGAAGGATGAATACCACAATAGGATTAAAAAAATTCACAATTCACAAGTGATATTATACAATTGGGAGCTTTGAAAAGGAGTTCATTTAGTGATTTAGTAGTTTGATCATCAAGAAAGCATGGTTAAATTGCCCAGCAATATATATGACATTAACAAATGAAAAATAAGATTGCAAAGAAAAGTTTAATCAGCGTGGACAAAATTCTGATTAATGTGTTCAAGAAAAAAAAGATCGGAAGGGAAGACTAGTGTCTTTAATCAGCATGGACAAAATTCTAGTTGTCTCGGGCTTCTACTGCTTTTGCCGAGCAGACACCGCGCGCGTGTAGGTCCGGAAGCACCATAGGCCGGAAGGGGTGGGCGGTTTTTTTGCCGTGCGGTGGCATATAGTCTAATAACGCTATTTATGCAGCTAAATTATTTAAGTCCTATTTAAAAGTGATGTAATTTTTAACTGATTATGAGATAAATTGTGAAAGTAAAGAATACTCATGTTAAGAAGATAATCTGTTTAAAATAGCCTATAAAAAATTTATAGGGAAATTATTCCTTTTAACATTTAGCTTATAAAAGTTAAAAACAGAAGTTAGGTGACACTTGGTTGAGCTTAAATAAGTTAACTTATGGCTAAAATTGTACTGTAGATAGTTGAAATTATATTGTAGCTGATGGTTGCTTATTTGGCGTAACTAAAATTAAAAATAGAAAAAACAGGTTAGCCCATTATAAACAATACAAATAAATATAAGAAAAAATAACTGACAAAAGGTTTAAAAAAACCAAAAGACTAGAAAAAATAAAATTTATAAATAGTAAAAAATAAATTAAAAATTAAAAACTTAAGTCGAAATAAGTAGAAACTTTTATGTAGGTGGGGTCTCAAAATTTCCCCCGTTCTGCCGACGCGACGCCAACGGCCGCGTGCACTTTTTTCCCACCCCGCCCCGCCCCGCGATTCAAACGGCGCGCGCCCGCCCGCTCCCCCCATCCCATCGAGACCCAACCCACACAACTCCCTACACTGACACGGTGGCCCGCAAAAACAACGGAGCTCAGCGGGGCCCGCCCGCGCTGCGAGCCGGCAAGGCCGTTACAATTTATACGCTCTCTCCCCACGAAGAAATCGATCCAATCGCATTCCAAAACCAAATCGAAGCCCCTCTCTCCAAGGCTCCATCTCGCGTCGCCGATTTCTCCGTAAAGCGCAAGCTTCGAGTGTGATGGCGACTTCAGCGGATCAAGCGGCCAGCTGCGGTAAGGGGAATTTTTATTTTTGTTGATTTTGATAGGTTTTTTTAGGTGAAACGAGTAAGGTGTTGATCTGGGTTACGGTTGTTCAGCGTCTGCGGCGAGGGCGTCCAAGCTGCGGTACCCGCTGCGGTCGGCGAGCCGTGGGAAGGTGGCGGCGCCGGCGGTGGATGCTCCTCCTAGCGCCTCCGCTCCGAGGAGGTATCCTTTCTTTTCATGCTTTGATCCACGACTCCTTTCCGTGGTCGAAATCTTGAGCTGTTCTAGTGAATTAATTCCTAATAACAAAATGTTGTGTACAGAATCAGCTCTGCTTCTCTAAAATTAGGAATAGCAAGCCCGGTCAGTAGACTGTACTTAATTCGGTCAGTAAAAGTTCTACTATGACTACTATGCCTTGATAGTGTCTTTCCCGGTAGTCCCACATTAGTTTGTTCCGGAGGTTTTGCCATCACAAGCGTGCGTTAGCAATATTTCAACAAGTTTCTGTGGGAAAACAATAGGCCAGCGTACAAATGTTTAGATGTCCAGATTATTGCTTCAAAACTAAGCGTCTGACTGGTTGGTGCTATGTCAATGCAAAATTGACTAGCAACTTACATTGCAAGACTTAGGTTCCAACTTTAAAATTGCTGCGAACTAACTTTGTTTATTGAGATCACTTCTAATTGTATTCCTTATATAGGGCAAATCCATCTTCAGATGTCAGCAAGAGCATGTGTGTTCTCGATCTTTCTTCATTGAAGGATAAATCAGCCAAACCTCCACGGAGGCACTCAATGCAAACCAAGCCAGGTGCTAGCCCGAGACCAACTCCTACTGGAACTATCACTCCGGTGTCAGGCATTCGGTCAAGGAGATCGGGCAGCCTGGGGAAGTGTGATACTCCGACATCAGAAGTGTCCATGTCTACAGCAAGGCGCAAGTTCAGTACACTGTCCTCAATCTCATATTGGATGACACAGATCAGGCTTGCAGAGGCTGCTTCCAAGCACTCTGTCTCTCTGGGCTTCTTCAAGCTTGCCCTTGAATCAGAATGTGAGGTGGGCATCAATTGATCATTTGTCATTTCTGATCAGTTCAGTTTCTTTCATTGATCGTATTATTGTGATGTCTGCTTTTTTTCCACAGCCTGTGGATCGGATGAGAGAAGAACTCAAGGCTTATGTAGTCCGCCATGGCCTTGCAACAGAATTGGAGGAACCAGTGAAGGACACTCTTCAGGTTTATGACATTATGGAAGATTTTGAGAAGATGAAGATATCTGTAGACTCCTCACAGCAACCAAAAAAATCTGACAAGGCTGCTCGTGGTGCCACCAATGTGTCGCCAAAGGGTAATCTGAAGCCAAGGTCACTGACTTCTGATGCAACTCAAAATAAGGAACTTGGCAATAAAGAGAACATTCAGAAGGAGATGACTGATGCAAGGGTCAGAGGTTCCTATAACCGGAATCCAGCCAAAAATGCTACTGCAAAGGAAGTAGTTGCCAAAAATACTGGTAAGAAAACCAAGAAGCAGGCCAAAAGGCAGCAGGAAGATTGCAATGGAGGTAGTGAGGCTTTGCCGGTTGGTGCGGATCAAGAATCTGGTAAGTGCCATCGTGTATTCCTGAAGTCCTAATATAAATATCACCCCTGTGCAAAAGTGTGGGCTTGCTAATGGCAAATTTATTTTTCAGTTGATGTGACGGAGATTACACATGAAGATAAGGAGAACGTGGTAAGAATGTATACTGTGCAATAGCAAGAGCATTACTACATTACGTATGTACCAGGTTACTATTTCGTTTTAGCTAATCGAAACATTTACGCTTGTAGGTTGATACTGAAATGGCAATACATGCTGGCATATAGGCCAAGAATTCTAGAACAGACGGACCAACTTCAAATTCAAACCTTTTTATTGCTGAGTATGAAGTATGAGTGTGTAGTGCTTGTTTTCTTTTTCCATTGTTGATACGTTACTGGAGGTTGTCTTTCTGTTTGTCAAACCGTAAAGAGGTCTTTAAGAGTGTATTATGGTTTGCTGGGTGGTTGATTGCTTGTAATTCCTTGTTAAGTTTTCAACTCTGCATGTATGAGTCTTTCGTCTGAATATATAATTGAATTCTTTATTTGTGTGATATTTTGGGATAGAAAATCCTTCTGATCTTCGTGTTCCTTCCATGTATTAAACTGCAAGTGCGTGGTATAATTCTTCAAGTGCGTGCTTAATAGATTGTGATCTGGGCTTGAATTTTATGCATGTGTGTGCATGTTCTATGCTGGCCTGTTTTTTCTAGTTTATGCCCTATGGCTAACAAATGAGATGGTTTGTCTGTTTTGAAGCGGTTTATTAAGATAGTTCTTTTGAAGTAGCTTATCGGTTTATTAGTATTCGATTCATCTGTATAAGTACTCGTGTTAGGGTCAAAAGCAATTAAGCGTAATTATAAGTCATCAGTCATAGTCGAAAAGAATGTATCCACTGTATGGGCATAGAAGTTTGTACTGTGTGGTCGGGTGGTTTTCTTTGTATTATTGGATGTATCACTGAATCCAGAGCACACACTATATTACTTTTTGATTAATTGTTACTTGTGAGCCACATTTCTTTTGCTGTCTAATTATTTGCCTGAGTTCTAGCTTTCATGCTCGAGTTGTCTTTTTTTCATCTGTATCTCTTCACTTATGTTCAGTATTTTTTCTGTGATTATTGATATTTGAATTTACGGCTGAAGGATTCTGATGTGATTAAGGGTTTTCAACAGAACAAGATGCTGATAAGATGCCCATCACCTCATGCAAGGCCAAACGTACGTTGCAATTAGTTGTAACGTCACACCGCCAGAGAGGCCTACACCTTTCAGAGAATAGACTTGTGGAAGGTGCATGATAAGTACACATAAGGTAGAGAAACTACAAGATATACAGGTAGTTTAACATTCTGACAATTGTACAAGACAAGCAATGACACGGATAACAGGTACCTTGCTACACAAAATGACGCATTTGAAAATAGGGGGCCGCATAGAAGCAGGTGCAGGAGAGCAATGTTGGAGAGGAACAAATTTAAGTTGGGTGGAGTCTGAAGAGTACCGGTTAGACAAAGGCAAAAGCCATACAGAGAAAGCAACCGGCGATATCTTGTGTAAGTCCAATCTTAATTTGCCAGTTGAATCTCCCTTATATATGCCTCAAGGTTGATGCAAGCTTTCAAAATTCAAACCACTATCCTATCTTTTCATAATTGAATATCTTTTATATGAATCTTAAAACACTTTTGAGGGTTAATATACATATGGTTTTGCATCTTTCTTGATCTAGTTGTACAGAATTCATGTTATCTCTGCACCTAGTGCTGGGACCTGGAAGCCCACCATGTTGACACAGAGATGCTGCAGCGGAATGCATTATTCCCATGGCATGTTGAGAGCTTTTGCAGTGGGTCCAAAATGACATATGTATAATGGGCGATCGTATGTCTTGTGCTGGTGGATTTAGGTTTTCTTATGGTTTTTGGTTAAAAATGAATGATAATAGTTGAAAGAAGTGGTATTTAGAAAAAGGGGCTGGACGGTGGAAAAAGTGAGAGAGAGATGTGTGCGTATGATGGAAGCGAGAGTAGGGTGCGTGATGCACCTGTGACTCTCTGTCTTATCTCTGGAGCGAGAGGAATGGAGAAACTGCTTCGTGAAACCAGTTGTTTGTATTAACTTTTGGCTTTTTCTTAAAACAGAAGACAATATAAATAGGGCCTAAATCATCACTGGTTTACTCTACTGAGTCCTAATCTTTGGCCACTTCTATGGTCAAGTAAAGCAGAGGAGTAACTAGTACTGCTAGTCTACCACTAATGAAGTCCATTTCTATTGCCCAGTTTAGTGTAAATTATCCACACTTCAAAGGCATCGCATAGATAAACACATCACACAAAGGTATTACATAGATGATTAAACAAAGCATTACCATAATATATGGGATTGCATAACACACATCAACATCACCATATGGGCCTGTTCTTTTCGGCTGCGGCTTTTGGCTGAAATTTTTGAATTTTGGCTGTTTACGGTACAGATTACGGAGAGACAGATACCCACTTGCGATTTTGGCTGGTACAGATGTTGGGCTTTTAACGTGTAGATCGTTTAACTTGTAGACCTCATCTTGAGAAAATATTCCGTTTGAAAGTTAGATACTGTAGTAAAAGCCAAAAGTCGTCGGCTTGTGAGGTAAAGAACATGCCCTATGCACACTATACCAAACCGCACCCCTCAGCACCTTCAGTTGATGACTGTACAGTAAGCCCTCACCATGCTCGGGCCTAATATATCAATTCTTTGTTGAAATGTCAGGGGCCTAAACTCCCCTGCTAGTTGTGCGGCTGTCTACAAAATTATTAATGCCAATTCATGCCATATTGCTTGCCTCCAATTGACGAAACTCAGGCCCTGTTCTTTTCAGCTTCTAAAAGCAGCTTTTTGGCTTTTCTACAGTAACTAACTTTTAAACGGAATATCTTTTCAAGATAGAGTCTATTAGTTGATTGTAGTACATAATGTACTGACTTATTTATATCGGTAAAAACCGGATGTGACTTTCTGTTACTCTATAATCTCTTATACAGACAGCTCAAAAGCCATAAGCTTCAGCCAAAAAGAACAGGCCCTTAGTTTGATAGACTAGGCATAGGCCAGCTCCCTGGGGGGTAATGGGCTGCATGACTCAGACAAGCTCTCCTTGACTGTATGATTGATGGTTACCATAATTAAAAACTAATTTCAAAAATATCACCTTAGTACTTGCATCAAAATACTATGTTCTAAAAATAAACTAGGAGTGGTTGGAGTGGAGTGGCTGGTTGACTTTATTTTAATATGGTAGGCAGAGAGAGCTCAGGGAAGATGATGAACGATGATTGAATTTGGAAGTCAGGGCTCTCTTTACATGTGGTTATGCTATAAGGACAAACCAACTCTCATTTGAGTCAATCCACCATAAGATTAGTATCAACCATGGACCCGTTCAATCGATAGAGCCCATTACCGCTATCAAGTTGTTACACACTCCACATGGGCAAGTAGTATTAGGTTGGCCGATGAAGTTCCTATTCTAATGCCGATGAAGTACATTAGCGTGCTTATTTTTAGCATGGGCGGAGTGGCAGGTTTGGAAGCCCGACACAACGACTAGTGAAGATCTTGTCAGGTGCAGATGTAATGATAGAAATAAGGGAAAAAGCTTAGTACTCTGGCTAGCCACGTGTTTAAGGAAACACGAGAGCCATGTATGACACAATAGGCCTGGAGTTCTGTTGGTAAAGTGATACCATCTCTATAGTGTTGTTAAGTTGTGATCATGCCAGCCTTTAGGATTAAAGGCTACGAAAGCATACATGGGGCTATAGTCTAAGCCATGAGCGACTTGTAGTTTTGTAAACTAAACTTGCTTCTTTCGATTAAATCTTACTTTAAAATCTTAAAATCTTGAGAATTAAGATGAGACTTATTGGTTCTATATTAGACTTATGCATGTCATTTCTTTTGTAATTAATGCTTGCTGAGTACTCCTTCTGTCCTGCAATATAAGTCTATAGATTACCATACGCACAGACCAATGAAGCACTAAATCTTGAAAAATTTAAGGGTATTGATACCAACCAGACGTCCGATGTATCGGACGCTGGCTCCAGAGCCTAGCTCACTCCTCGCCACCTCAGCCCATTCACTCACTACTATATCTCGCATTCTCGCTCACTCGCCTGCTCTAGTCCAACCCACACCGATGCTCTCTCTCTCTCTCCCTCTCCTCCTCCCGGCGGCTCGTCCCTACCGATCCCATGCATGGCGACAACCACAAGCTCTAGTCATCCTATCCCCGGTGCCAGCACCACTGGATCCGGCCGCTGCCGTTGATTTCCTCTTTAGCAGTCCTCGGACACGGAACCGCTAGATCCAGAGCGACAACGATCGTATCTCCTTGTTCAAGCTCGCCGCTGTCTCCTATGCCATCTCGACACCGCCCAACTCCTCCGTAGGTGGCCGCGAGGGCGCTGCCATGATGGACAAGGTCGACACCGATCGCGACGGCTTCGTCAACTTGGGAGTTTACGCGAGACAGCGAGCTCAAGGCCAAGCTACGTGCCGCCTTCGACATCTACAACATCGACAGTGATTAAATTGTTGTGTTGTTGCTTTTTGTTGCAACATTTTTTATTTTATATATGCAACATTTTTGTTTTCATGTATGCAATATTTTGTTTTCATGTATGTAACAATTAGTAACAACTAGTGCAACATTAAGATTCTTATCAAACTTTTTGTTGCATACATGACCAAGAAATGTTGTATACATGAGTGATAAATGTTGCTGGCCGACCGCACGGCGCTAGCGCTAGGATTGGACGTCCGAACGCTAGCAACTCTCAAGAGTTATTGCTATTGGACTATGCATGTCCCTATTAAATTGCATACTATAGTAATTTATCTATTTTTTCAGCATTAAAGTAAGGGTATATGGTTGAAATATTTTGTAATAACTACACCTTTGATCTCCGTAATGATCTTATATTGTGAGACAATGTTTTCTAAGAATAATGGTTTATATTGTAAGGTGAAGAGAGTACTTGCTATTAATCCCCATGTAACAAAAGAAGATTGGAGGAATCGGTATCACTTCAACTCGGGGCAAATCACTTCAAAAGCCTATCCTTAGGGCCGACAAGTGCGAAATAAACGTAGTCCTAACTATTTGTCTGCCTCACTATTAGGGTCATTACTCTAGGAAACGTCACCTTGTCGAGTAATAATCCTTAAGATGGTGTCATTACCACAGTGGTGATGGCACAGGGTGTCACAGTTGGCGTTTGTTGTGGAAGCATGAGGTAAATGTTGTGCGTTCCCGGTATATTAGTGTATTTTTTATTTCTGTTTTGTTCAAAGCTGTAAAACTCCATCGCTATTAAGTCGGCACCATTAGATCGTTATTAGCTTATGCTGATCTTGGAACAGAATCTACAGCTCTGCCAAAAGAAAGAGGCTGCTGAGCTGAGTGCCCAGAGGGCTGGAAGAGATTGGGATGACCGAAGAGGCTGTCAAGTTGTCTAAAGTTGCACCCTAAAGGGACCAAGATGATATTCGGTTGGACTGAAATAAGTTAATTTATTGTTAAAATTACATTGTAACTAATGATAACTTATTTGGCGTAACTAAATTTTAAAAAATTTAAAAATAAGAAAACAGGTAAGTCCATCACAGACAATGTAAATGAATACGAAAAAATAACCGATAAAAAAACACAAAAAAGTTAGAAAAAGACGAAATTTAGGAATGATAAAATATAAGTTAGAAGCTTAAGTCGAAATAAGTGGGGCCTAAACGTTAGGGGAAATGCGTTTGCAATGTAATGTACGTCTTTAAGAAGAAACAACACGCGAACCCAACAACATAACAAAAATAAACTTTTGAAAATAACCGGAAGACACAAGGATCCATTTAAAGATCCTAACCATCAACAGTTAGCGCATCATCACAGGGAAAAAACTTTTTTAAAAAGAGTGCACATCCATAAACATCAATTCAACTAATCTGCAGAGGCAGGTACCAGAAAGTATAGATACCACTCCGAAATAGTCTTATGACGAGAATCCATTCACCCATCGCTCAGGCACTCGAGGACGACGGTGCAGTAAGGTCGGCGTCGCGAGAGCCTCCTGCTTTCCTCTGCCGCAGAGCATCCATGGCTTCACCAACCTTGTCCCGGAGATCTTCTGCAGACTCAATCAGGTTGAGGACCTCTGTCTTGTCCAGCTCAAGCAGCATTCCCGTCACCTTGCCAGCGTTCTCCCGCTCAAGTCGTTCAACCAGCGGGTACAGCTTGTTGCCCAGAATCTGCAAACCAGAAAAAACATCTTAACTTGAAACTTTAGCCTTCATTAAGAATTTATGATGGCAATGATATAATGTCCAACTATCGACAGGTCATTGTGGCAATTGCACAGTAATTTGCGAACATCTTCGAGCGCGATAAGCATAGTCATCCTTACTGCTCGTTGGTGGTCCGGATCAGCAGAAGCTAAAGCAGTAGGAAGGTTGCTGCTTGGAATAGATGTTGGAGTACGGACAGCGGCATCCATTTGTGCGAAGTGATTGACATCTTGTTGCAAAGGCACCATGGGACTCGAGAAGCTCTGAGGCAGCATTGCAGGGTAATTAACCCCATTCCTGGCATTTGGCATGTACCTGACGCTTTGGCTGGCATTTGGGTGAATCACCTGCATGGTAAAAGCATGAGATGTCAGGTGAAGTGAATACCATTTAAGGTGCCCTGGTTATGGAAACCATCTTGCAGAATAACAGCAGTTTAATAAGCAGGAATTATAAGATTAATTATTTTTTTTAATTTTCTTTTTTGTCTAGCAATCTGGATATCACATGACTGGATGCAGGGTACTTTGTCAGATCATAGGTGTTTTAAGGATTGAAACAAAAACCACAAAAAGGAACGTAAGATGCTCGAACAACAGAAATACCTGCTGCTGCTGATGCATTTCTCGAGCCATTCCTCCATGCCGAGCACCCGCCCTCTGGCCAGGGTGCCTTGATCTCTGCATGTTGTACGGCATCATCATGTTGTGGGCACCAGGCCTCATTCCTGCAACGAAATGCTGCTGATACCCAAAGACTGCAGCTTCTGGTGGGATTAGGCCAGGCGCCCCCTGACCGAAGTAAAACTGATGGGGAGCAATATTTGCTGGTACTGTGGGTGTTATAGCACCTAGATTGTTCACACGAGCAAAATGTGCCTAGCAAAAAAGAGGTCAACATCAAGCTTGTGCTATACCTCAGATAGAGTTTTCAACACAAAATTATTGGAACATTGTAAACATCTGTAACACATAACATTTGCAAAAATGATTATTCAACGCCATGTGATCATCTAACAACTGACAATATATACCTCGACTCAGTAGCAGATACAATGTTAAATATAAGCAGCAAGAAATTTATTTGCCATTACTCATCAACTCTACGTGCAATATTGACTATTGAGTATAAGCATTATGCCACCACTCATGACTCATCAACATTGACTCACGCTTGAAGGCTCACTGATTTTAGCACAAGATACACAACCACACAACAAAATCAATTGTTATATCTAATCCGTTGTTGATTTATGCAAAGAGAAACTGAGCTAGCCTCAGTTGGGTGGGGGTGTGGATATACAACCCCACCACCCGGGTTCGTGTCCTTCTTTGGCTCGAATTTGGGTGCCTTTTACTGCTTTATTACTTAGACATGTAGTTTTCTCCTACATGTGTTTCGGTTTTTTATTTTTATGCGGAGAAAAGGTACCAAGATTAGGCATCCTCAAGGACCCATGGCAATGGTAAAGCCACACAGTTCACTAAAATGTAAATGTGACTCTGTCAGAGCTAAGGAAGTGACTAGCTATCAGCAAAAACCATCAATCCTACAAAAACCAATTCCCTTACAAAAGAAGCGTTAACACTTACCATTAGCATGGCTCTTCTTTCCTCCTTGCGTTGAGCTAAAGCAACAAACAATGGTTTTGTGCCAACAATTCTCCCATTCATTCCATTAATCTGCCACATATTTTTAAAAATAAATTTGAATAATCAGATCTATGCAATTGGAAGCAAAGGGGCATCATCGCAATAGATGAATCAAAAGAATGCTTCTTTTAACTTACAGCATTTTGGGCAGCTTCAACAGTAGTAAATGATACAAATCCTGAACCCTTGCTCCTTCCTTGTGAATCAAGCATGACCTAAAGAAATGCCAACACGATGAATAGCAATACTAGGAATATTAGATTGAATGGTGCTTTTTGTGAGTCGTTTAAATGAAGAAGAGAACCAACAGTAGCAGATTAGCAGTAAGCATATAGGGAGCGAATTACCTTGCATGACCCTATCTCACCAAAGCCTTCAAACAACTTCCTAAGATGTTCATCATTAATATTATCATCCAGATTCTTCAAGTACAGATTGAGTCCTTGAGGCTTATTGAGTTTCCCATTTCTCTCATGCTTAAATTTTGCTTTCAACTCAGCTAGTCTTTCTGCTCTTTTCTGAGCTCTTCCAACATACAAGACCATATCGTTTATCGACTTCTCATTGAGATTTTCAACTGCTGCAGCTGCACATTCTGGTTTCTCATAGTTAACAAACCCGAAACACCTAGATTTGCCTTCAGCATCTCTCATGACTATAGCACTATTAATTTCACCAAACGGTGCAAACTCATGACGCAGGTCATCATCAGTGAACTCTTTAGGCAAGTTCTTTATATACACATTTGTAAATTTGCTAGCTCCAGCAATGCGTTCCCTCTCCTGGCGACGTATGAAGAGACCAACGAAAATCTGTTTGTCATTGGCCAACATGCCATTGAGGCCGTTGATGGCATCCTTAGCAGATTCCTCGCTTTCAAACTGCACAAAACCATATCCTTTCGATTGGCCATTGAAATCAGTGGCCACCTTGCACGAAAGGACGGCGCCAAAGGATGAAAACATATCGTACAGGCTTTTGTTGCCAATGTTCGGCTCAAGATTTTTTATGAACACGTTAGCACGTCCACTCTTCCGCAGGGTTGGATCCCTGTTTGAGAACATAACCCGGATGGACTTCCCATTGACAGGGGCAAAATTCAAAGCTTCCAATGCACGGTTGGCTGCAAGCAATCACATACCACCATGTTATAACAACTAACTACAATGTCAATCTCAAAATTGATCACTGCGTTTAACATCAATCAAATAGAACAGTACAAAAGTATATTAATTGACGAAAGCCGAGATATATTATCCGACAGAATTCCGCGCTATCATACAGCTAGCCTCTCTCTTAACTTGCTGCATGCTTGGACAATGGACACATGCTCAAAGAATCGGCAAGTTTACACACAAGACAAACAGGGGCATGAAGCGATCATGCAGTGTGTATAATAACTAGTACAAAATAGCGCGTTGCGCGCTATCTGCATAAAACTCTGAACAAAGCTAACGCAAATGCCAAACTTTCTTCTGTTCATGTTTTGCCTAATCGCTACACACAATTTATAAAGCCGATCGAGCACTAAAATTCATCGCTACTTTAAGCCCCAATCGCCTCAACTCCTAATTAAATCTGACGCCATAAACCAGATCATAGACAACACCGAAAATAGGAACAACTAACAGGCAAAATTTTCCTAAAAAAAGGGGAAAAATAGACAGATAAAAACCCCAACAAGCAACAATCGCCGCCTACTACAACTGATCGATCATCACATTGCCCATGTCCGCAATCACAAGAACCCAAAACCCTCGCCTCGATCTGAAAGAAAAGCAAAAAAAACTTTTGCAACCGATCAAAACCTAGAGATGGATCGAAACCGCCCCAATCAAACACCAAACCACAACTGAAACAATCAAACCCCGGGGCACACGCTACCCCCGATGGAACCCGAACCCCGAGGCACGCACGAGACGATCGAGACGCTCACCGTCCTCCCGCGAGTGGAAGTTCACGTAGCCGTAGCCGAGCGACTTGCGGCTGGCGACGTCGCGGCAGACGCGAACGGACGCGACGGGCGCGACCTGGCAGAAGACTGCGCAGAGCTGCTCCTCCGCCACGCTAGCCTCGAGGTCGCCGACGTACAAGGACGCGCCCGAGCCGATCGCGGGCTCAACAGCCGCAGGGGCCGCCCCTGGCTGAGGAGCGGCAGGAGGAGGCAGCGCGATCGGGGTCGGGGACGTCGCGGGGCTCGCCATTGCCGCGGGCAGGAACCGGACGAGGAGGCGGCACCGGCGACGAGAGGGCTAGGCCGCTAGGGTTTGCGGTTGCGCTGGCCTCTCTCGATCGCTCGTCGCGTCGGCTTCCCGTCCTTTCAAGTCCCGCTCGCCTCTCTTAATTGATTTCTTTTTCCCCTCCTTTTTCTTTGTATTTGCTTCTAAATTTATTGGGGATGATTTTTGAGATCAGATCATCAGATTAGGCGAGGCGGCTCATATATATAGCGGCGCGGGAGAGAGGAGGGAGGGGTAGCAGGTGGGCCCACTTACCAGTGTCTGGCGTTGGTTGCAAGCGTGTTTGTCTGGGACTGCGCGCTCCGCTGCGCTGGCGGACGGGAGAGGGGGCCCATCTGCAGTGGGACTCTGTAGCACGAAGGAGTCCCAGCACATTAAGTTAAGATTACTAAGGCCCAAAACTAATTATGGTCTACAGTTCCCACACCCATTGCATGAAGCGATCATTGTGACCACATCGGATTCCGATTTTTGGTATCTTTAAAAATAAATAATAAAACGACTTCTTAAAACTAGTTTTTTAAATAGTTTTCTAAATTTAAAATTATATATATCGTTCGGTATCATTTTAAAAAATATAAACAAAATCTATTGGTCACAACTAAATGACATTGGAACAGTGCCTTTGCGGATACCCTCCTTTGCCAAGCTGCATGCATGCATGCAGGAGCTCACCACCCACGTCACATGCATGCAGTTCACAGCCACATCCCTGCACCGTAGTCCGCTGGCTATTCGGTGAGTGACAGATCGAATGACAAGACGGCAAATTAACCCGGCCGGAACCACTACGGATCAAGTCCGGCATGATCGCGTTCATGGTACTGGCAGAGTCGACCGCCGACAACAAGGCTGCCTTACGAGCTTCCATTCCATTCCATGCCCGTGAAGGAGGATGCTGGCGCCAGGGGAGCACAGGAACGAACGGGTGCAGAGCTGGGGAAGGCATGGGCGATGGGCCTGTACGCACGAGCGCACTCTGTGCTACCGCGTCTTTCTTCTCTTCCCATCACAGACAGAGCAGAGCAGTCTGGTGGTCGTTCCGGCTGCATGCAGCTTACTGTTGCTGGCTTCCAATGCCCCCCTAGTACTACTACTGCTCCTGCTGCTGCTGAAATTTGAATGGCACGGAGGAGGGGCCCGTATATAAGTCCATGCTGTCCCATTTCACCAGAGAATGCCACGTGAGGTGATGCACCAGCAGAGGGACTGCAATACTTCACCTATTCTTCCTAGGCTTATAGGGATGAACACCCTAAGCCGGTACAGCTCTGGCCCAGATGAATAACCTTTTCGTATCGACGACTATGGATTAGCCTTATCATTTAAGCATTCTTCAATTTGCGTCGATCAATTAGGTAGACATCTCCGTGGCCACGTCGGCCGCCCCTTCCTTGCCATCTCACCCAAAATCTTAGTTTAGAGAAGAGTGGAGTGGAGAGAGAATGTGTTCTCTTATAAGGGCAAGCACAACGGTTCATCGAAAAAATATAGAGTCCACAGTTGATACGAGAAAATTGATCTTTTGCCACTTCGCAAAATTGCCACTTTCAAAATTGGTTTCGCAAAAATACCATACAGTACATTTATCTCTTGATTACCATGCCATTTGAGCCATTTAACTCATTTAATATTTTTTTTATAATTTTAAGGGCTGGAAAAGACCTTTCTATCCTTGCTCCTCAATATGCATATACACTTACACAGTGCCCCCTTCTACCCTTTCCACGGCGGCCTCCCCGCGCCTGCCTCCCCGCCGGCCGGCCTCCCCGCGCCGCGGCGTCCTCCGGCCAGGCCACCCGCCGGCTTCCCCGAGCAGGCCTCCCCAGTGTATATGCATATTGAGGAGCAAGGGTAGAAAGGTCTTTTCTAGCCCTTGAAATTAGAAAAAATATTAAATGTGTTAAATGGCTCAAATGGTATGGTAATCAAGAGGTAAATGTACTGCATGGCATTTTTGCGAAACCAATTTTGAAAGTGGCAATTTTGCGAAGCCTACCCTTCAAAGTGGCAAATGATCAATTTTCTCCAGTTGATACGGTGGCCTTAATCCCTCGTACTCCAGCTTATTGAATCGGCAATAGAACCCATGTCAAAATATATATAAAAAAGCCATTTCCCCTTCCCGTGTGCTCTCTCTCTTCATCTTCCCAAACCGTTCTTAGTTTTTCTATTGGCTTTGCATCAGCGCAAGTTTTTGGTTCGACTCAACGAATCTTTTCGTTGAGGTTGGTTTCTATACTGGTTTGAGTTGACCTCGAGCGCTTTCTCTCCTTCCTTGAGATCGGTTTGGAGTCACATTGTTCATGCTCTAAAAGAGACAATCTAGACACATCAATTATCACATAGGAGTGTGATGGTGGAGATTGCGCTGAAAATAATATAAAATAGTTGTCGGAATAATGATAGAGATAGATTGTTGGAGTTGTTGCCTCTACTCTATAGATTTATCCGTAGATGAGGTGAAGTCCTTAGAGAACATTAAGAGATGGACCATCGTGGATGCACTTAGGCCCTGTTTAAAAATAATATGGCTTTTGGCTAATTGAGAGAGAGTAAGGAGCACTCGCATTAAAAAGCCACTCTATTCAAAGCGGCTCCTACAGTGACTTCTACAAGCGGCTTATAGAAATCACCTTGAGAAGCCATTTCATTCAACTTTCGCCTTCTAAAAGGTAGAAGCTATTTCAAACAGGGTTTAAGCTACCTCCTCTAAACAAAAAGTTAGGCTAGCTTTTATAAAGAAAGGTTAGCCATTTGCGATCAGTAAGTTCCTTTCTAATTTGTGCAAATGCTAACAGCTAAAAGTATCTAGGTCCTTAAAAATAGTTTTGGTAATTAATAAATTTATGTGAATATAGGACTAATATGTTTATTAAGTGTTTAAATATTTAATCCCTTAAATGACGATGAGACGCATGCTAACGGTAACACATGAAGATCAAAGTGGCTCAAGACAAATGTATATATAGACTAGGATCCCTTTTCCGTTATTACCGGTCTTAGGAGAAAAGGTGAAAGACTAGATTGTAGGATAAATACCGTACTATTAAGATGGATCATGTCTAGTAACTTGGCAGTATATTCTTGTGCCATTTAGATGAATTTATGATCATGCATTCTCTTCAAAAACTAAAATTGATAGACAATCTGTGCTCTGTGTAGACAATCGGAAGTACCAAAGTGCAAACAGCGGTACTTCCGCTTTCTGGAAGTTCCGTCAAAATGAGCGAAACGTTTTTTCTAGAGAGCACCCTCGGAGTTACTTTGTCTCTGCGGAAAACAAAAGTACCGAGTTTCAACGGCGGAACTACCGTGGAGAGGTAGTATCGCAACCTTAAACGGTACTTCTAGAACACGGAAGCTCTGAAAATCTAGGCGGAATGTTTTTTCTAGAGAACACCAAATCTTGGCCTCGAAGCAAATGGAAATACCACGCCAAATTTTTGGAACTTCTGAATATCAAAACTATCAAAATTACAATGGTGGTAGTTCCACACCGACTTCTGATGACTAGTTCAGAAGCTCTGAAATAGCCGTTACTGCTGTGTCAGAACAGGTGCGATAGTACTGGCCAATGAACGACGGTACTTCCGCTTGCCCTGATTTTTTCAAGATTGCCCTGTAACGACTAGTTTTGGTTGGTGAGGGTACCCACCTGCTCAAGGACACATATGAGACTTCATTGAACACCCTTGAGCATTGAGCATTTACTCTACACCTAAATTGCACATTGTGCATTTATTTGAGGTGGTTGAGCCAAAGTAAGTGCATTTCATCTCTAGATTGATCCTTTGGCACTTAGGGGGTGTTTGGTTGCCAGCCACACTTTGCCACAGGTTGCCACGCCTAAGGTTAGGCAAGTTTGACCAA
Organism: Dendrocalamus latiflorus; assembly: GCA_017311315.1. Taxonomy (NCBI): domain Eukaryota; kingdom Viridiplantae; phylum Streptophyta; class Magnoliopsida; order Poales; family Poaceae; genus Dendrocalamus; species Dendrocalamus latiflorus. Next base: position 6,722,950 of record CM029621.1, on the reverse strand, counting down.
CTTGGCAGCTGTTTGGTTGCAGCCACAGTTGTGGCAAGATTCCCTTCCAGCAAAGTAGGTCCCACGCGTCAGTGACTCAAAAAAGTGTGGCAAGATTCCCTTAGGCTTGCTAAGGTGTGGCAAAGAATTTGAACACCTCAACTTAGGCAAGTGTGGCAATTTTCGTTGGCAAATGGTGGCAAAGTATGGCTAGCAACCAAACAGTCTAGTTGTTGTCAAGCGAAGCTGTGATTTTTACTCTTGATGTTTGCCAGCACCTGGACGGCTTGGCGGGAGCTTACGTGGTGACTTCCTTAAGAAGGTTGTGAAGAAGCCCGGCGCCGACTTGTAAGTGGTTTGGTGTCCACCATCTTCGAAGCGGAGGAAGGACATCCATTAGTGGATTGAGGAACTGATACTTAATTAGTGGAGCTGGTCCAAGTCACTTGGGCATTCCTCAATGTGGATTAGTGAAAATCGATAAGTTTTCGATTACCACGGTAAAACATCGTGTGTAAATTGATTATTTCTTTGTCCCTTTTTGCTGTTGTATTTCTAGTATATTATTATTGTCATATTTATTTGTGCTAGAGCTATTCTTGTAAAGACTTGTGCTTGTAGTGTCTTAGACATACTAGAATTGTGTAGGTTTCAATTGCTTTAAAATCCAGCTATACTAAAATTGTGGTAATTGTTATTAGAAGGCAAGATAATTTTTTAACCTCCTATTCACCCCCCCCCCTTCTAGTTGATTATCCTTGATCCTACAACAGCAGCACTGGTTCACAACTTCCAGCTACTTCCAGTTGCAGTTGCAGTATCCTTCTGTCTTGGAAAAGCATGTCTCCTGCTTTTCCAAGCAAACTAATCATAGATAATGAAACAAGAATATGCCCTTGGGACACGAGGGGATACCCCGTGTAGGACCGACAACAGAGATTAGAGAAGGGTGAATGATCTTTTCCTCTTTTTTAACTAATACAAAATCAACCCCTTTTGGCTTCTTCACTCAAGTAGCTATGAGAAGCTAATAAAATCAAATACACAACAAAATAAGGACCCAGACTTGGAGAGGAGATGCTCATCACCATGCTCTAAGTGGATGCGTAAGGCAAATGTATAACTAATATATGCTAAAGATGTATTCCTAGCTTTTTACCGATCTCGATGTTTGATTGGGAGACTGAATTGCTAGTTTAGGTTGTTGTAGAGAGGTCTTGTCTAGTTATTTGAGTCTCATCATATTTTGATAGCTCAATTCCAGTTGCTCTAGCTCTCCGTGGCATAATATTATTGTTCGTGAATATGTTTTGTAAATAGTTGAGCCACATGTATATCTAATCATTGTGGCATGTGACTAGAGTTTGAAAACGTGTTTTACAAATGGTTGAAGTCTATGCACCTACTCCTTATGGCATGATGCTAAGGTTTGCAAATATGTTTTATAAATAGTTAAAGCTCATGCATAATCCTTGTAGCATTGTTTTACGAATGTGTTTTGCAAGCGGTTTGTGAATGTGTTTTGCAAATGGTTTGAGTCAATGTTCCTTAAACCTTGTAGCATGATTCTAAAGTGTGCAAATATATTTTGCAACTTATTGTAAATCATGCTTTGACATTTGGTTGTATGGTACTATAATTTACGAATGTATTTTGTAAATTTGTTGAAGCATATGCATCTCTGTATTTGCTAAAAAAAACTAAAGACAGTATGACAGGCTCTATGTTTGTGGTTACACTGGCCAGCGGTCTGACCGTCTCTATGTGAGTGGTCGGACTGACTGGCGGTATGAACGGCTTTATGTGTACCGTCTAACCGGCCTGCTCCCAATGGTCTGACCGACCATTTGTTGGCGGTCTGACCGGGCTATGTAGTTGATACATTTTTTTTAGAAAGTATGATTTTGGTGCATCTCTAAGGTTTAACCGAGCGGTCTGACCACCATTTTTTTTGTGTGGTTTGGCCGAACCCAGTGGTCCGGTCGGATCTTGTGTGGACGGTCTAACTGGCCTGGTCTTTAATGACTAGTTTTCTAGCCATTGTAGTAGGGGCCGATCTAACCGGCCATGTGTTGGCAGTCAAACTAGGGCAGGCTGTTTTTGGTGAAATCTTGTCTCAATGATTACAAATCTTGATATTGAACTAGGTTGTTGGTGCACTTAATGAAACTAGATGATTTAGGGCTTAGTTGAGCAAAACCAATTTGGTATACGCTTTCACATCTAAAACTCAGTTTTAGCCAAATAGAATTTTAAAAGTGACTATTTAGCCCCCTCTTGTCAGTCTCCTCGACCTTACAAATTGTATCAGAGCTTGGTCTCTTATTCTATTAGGTTTCACCGCTTAGAGAGTAAAGGATTGTGACTAGTGATATAATGCATCTTTGTGAGACATCTCAATTTGATGGTATAAATTATACTCATCGAAAAATCCGTATATTGAGTTACTTTAAGTCCATAAGCCTTAAAACATGGCGGATTATAGATGCATATTTTTTTCATCTTTTGGATCCTTTTGCTCCAGCAAATGAGGAGAAAACTTACATTTCGACGCTAAAGCAATTAATATTTTATTTAGTGCTTTGAGTGTAGAATTGTTTAATGATGTATGCGATTTCAAGATTACTCATGTGATGGGGACATAACTTCGAAAACTTACGAAAAATCCACCTCAGCCAAGGATGATTGCATAGAAGAGCGGATGTCAGGAGTAGAATACTCAATCTCTCGTTCCGACAATGATGAGTTCACAAGCCCATCCATATCATCTCATTGCTTTATGGACAATATAATTCAACACTCTCTCTTACATCTAGCCTCCTCTAAGCCTGCGTGCACTAGAAATGGGTCACAAATATTTTTTAAAAAAAATGGTGTTAGCCAAGTCTTGAATTCAGAACTTCTAAACTTTAATATCATATTAAATTATATATATATATATCAAAAAATTTATCAAAAAATTTAAGTTGATATAGAAAGATAGTAACATACTTCAACACTATATCCTAACTAACGGGGGAGAGGAGAGTCCGATTCACCTGAATCAAAGTTGGCTTTCAAGAGCGGATTTTTTTTCTCTTTCAAATAGCGACGAACGCTACTTTCTAACAGGTACGCATTTTACGCATTTTTGGTAGTTTTCAACTTTGGCTACTTCACAGATGGTTACAGCTCCTCTAAACTACTGTGAAGAAGAGGAAGACATACTTGTTGTGTTGTAAGACGTACTTGTTGGGTTGTACGCCTTGCATCTTCACCATCTCCCCTCGTAGAGGTTCTGACGTCTTCACACGTTGTTTTCTAGTATCTAAGTTCCCATAATTATGACATGCATTAGATTATGAAATCAAGATTGAACGCCTTGACCAGCTACAACACTTGTTCATAGATCAAAAGGAGTAAACCGAAAAGGCACAGGTGATGTATTGCAAGAGCGAAAAATAACCGAGAAATTTTCCATTCAAGTTCGCCAAAATGAGCTGCAACGCCATTTGGAACTGTACAAGAATTCCCTAACCAAAGCTAGCTAGGCACTTTTTTTTTTTATCAAAATCCTACTACTCCCTTCCCCACTCTCATCCATCTCGTCTCCCTCCATTTTCTTCTAGCTGCACCACTGAATTAATCCACTACAACAATGCTCTGCCTCCTGCTCCAACGAAGTGAAATCCAAACGCAATAAGCTACTGCAATGTTCATGTTCATGTCATCCTTGCTGGCTCCCGGGCTTGATGAGCGGCTGCTGCGACGTCTTGCCCCACTCCTCCGGCGGGCTCTTCACCTCCTTGAGGAAGGCCACCACCTCCTTCATGGTGGGCCGCTCCGCCGGGGCCGGGTTCACGCAGAAGATGGCGATGCCCAGCGTCTGCAGCATCTCCTGGACCAGCTGGTCCGGCATGCCCCGCAGCTTCGGGTCCAGGATGTTCACCGCTGGCTCGTAGCTCCCCATCTTCTTCTTCGCCCACTCCACGATGTGGAGGCTCTCGCCGACCATCGGCTCGATGGCGCTCCGCCCGCTCAGGATCTCCAGGAGCACCACGCCGTAGCTGTACACGTCGCTTTTCTCGGTGATGTTGCTGGTGTAGCCGTACTCTGAAACGAGAAAAATGTCAACCGTTGTGCCCTGGCATTAATCATCCATAGTAGTACAAAACGCATGCCTTGTGTATTAATTGCTACCTCTGCATAATTAAGCAAACCAACATAATTTTGTTCTTAGCATTGGAAGCAACAGTATCAAGTCAACATGCTTCAATTGACAATGATGCTTGTAATGTGAGAAATTAGCAGCTGTATTACAAATGGACAAGGTCAGTTAATAGCTAGTCAGAGTGATCAGTTTCACCTGCTTGAACTACAAGCAATCAACAACTCATGGTCATGGATGCAGAACCAGGTTAAGATTACTATAAGCAACTACAGGTCAAAGATTCTTGCTTAGGTAACAGCATTACCCAAAGAATCATTGAGTTGTAGCATCAACTGGTGACTGGTGTTGCTGGTCCTTTACACTACATGGCTAAATGCTGAAGGAACTAGAACAGCTAAATGTAATTTGGTAGTAGTAGAAATCACTTGCCTGGAGCAATGTACCCATAAGAACCGGCAATGCGCGACATGGCATGATGATAATTGGGGCCGTTCATCAGCTTGGCCAGCCCAAAGTCAGCCAAGTAGGCCTCATACTTCGAATCAAGCAATATGTTGTTGCACTTGACATCCCGGTGGAGTATCGCTGGGACACAATCATGGTGCAGATAGGCCAGCCCCTGCGCCGCCCCAACAGCAATCTTATACCGGGTGTCCCAGTCCAAACTCCTGTTCTCCTTCAGGAGCTGCTGCAGATTGCCATTGGGAATGTAGTTGTAGAGCAACAGCTTGACAGACTTGTTTGAGCAGTAACCAAGCAGCTTAACAATGTTCCGGTGCCTGATGTGCCCCAGAATCTGAATCTCTGCGGCGAACGCGTCGATCGGCTCTTCCTTTGTTGATTTCCATAGTTTCTTCACCGCGATGATGTCCCCATTTGGCATTTCAGCTCTGTACACGACACCTGAGCAACCTTTGCCGATCACATTCTCATCTCTTAGACATTCCAGGATGTTATCAACGCTGAAGTTCAGCTTCTGGAACGGCGTAAACGTCCACGGGTAGGAGAAATCATCACCCCCTGCGGCCGACAAGCTCATCGCCTTCTCGCCCACGAGCCTCCTGCTTCTGTTGATCAGGATCCAGACCACGACAATCAGCAGCGTAATCAAGCCCAGAATGGCGCAGACGAGGATCACGGTCTTGACCGTTCTCAGTGCCGTCCTGCGAACCATGTCCGACGCACACGTGTGCCCATCGAAAGACTCGCACAGGTTGGGGTTGTCGATGTAGGAGTTCGACGACAATGTCTTGAAGAACGGCGTCGCCGGGATCGCGCCGGAGAAGTTGTTGTACGAAATGTTGAGCGACGTCAGGCTGGTGAGAGCGCCCAGCACTGAGATGCTGCCGTACAGGGCATTGCTGGATAGGTCGAGCGACTGCAGCTGCGTCAAGCCGGACATCTCGTCCGGCAGCTCCCCGGCGAACCTGTTCGAGCTGAGGTCCAGGCTGATGCTCAGGCTCGATAACGCGCCGATCGCCGGTGGTATCGGGCCGGAGAAGCTGTTCTTGCTCACGTCCAGCATGGTCAACTTCTGCAGGTTCTGAATCGACTTCGGCAATGGGCCGGAGAGCATATTGTTGCTGAGGATGAGCTTGTTGAGGTAGCTGAAGTTGCCGAAGCTCTCCGGTATCTCGCCGGTGAGGTTGTTCATGCTCAGGTCGAGCTGCTCCAGGTTCATGAGCTCCCCGAACTGCGGCGGGATGGCTCCCGTCAAGGTGTTGTTGTGTACGTCGAGCAGCTCCAGCACCGTGATGTTGGCGAGCTCGATGGGGAGCGCACCGGTGAACCTGTTCGAGTACAGGTCCAGGAACACCAGATTCTGTAGCTTGCCGATCTCCCTGGGTATATCGCCGACGAGATGGTTCTCACCGAGCCGGAGCCGGACCAATGACACGCAGTCGGCAACGCTCGGGGGGAGGGGCCCGGACAGCGCGTTGCCGAGCAGCAGCAGCTTGCTGAGCTTCTGAAGCCCAAACACCTCGTCGGGGATGCCGCCGGCGAGCCGGTTCTTGGACAGGTCCAGCGCGTACAGCTCGGTGCAGTTGCCCAGCGACGGCGGTATCGTGCCGTACAGCGCATTGCCCCAGAGGAACAGCACCTGCAGCGCCTTCAGCTCCCCGAGCTGCGGCGGTATCGCCCCCGAGAGGCCGTTCTTGTCGAGCTGTAAGGCCGTGAGGCTGCTGCAGTTGCTGAGCTCCGGCGGTATGCGCCCCGTGAGCTGGTTGTCCGATAGGTGCAGCTGCTCGAGCGCGCCGAGCCTCCCGAGAGCCCCGGGCACCTCGCCGGTGATCCGGTTGCCCGACAGGTCGAGGATCACCAATGCCGTGCAGTTGGACAGCTCTGGCGGGATCTTCCCGGACAGGGCATTGCCCCAGAGGAGCAGGCTTGTGAGCTTCTGCAGCCTCCCGAGCTCCGGCGGTATCGGCCCGGTGAGATTGTTCATGTGGAGGTAGAGGTTGCGCAGTTCGACGCACCCGCCAAGCGAGGCGGGCACGGGGCCGGACACGCTGGTGTCGTACAATGCCAGCGTCTGGAGGTTGACGAGGTTTCCGAACTCCTCCGGGATGGGGCCGGACAGCTCGGTGGCCGCGCCGCCGAAGACGGTGAGGTTGGAGAGCGCGCCGAGGGAGGCCGGGATGGGCCCCGACAGCGCCGGGTTGCCGCCGACGCGGAACTGCTGGAGCGCGTTGAGCGCACCCAGCGACGCCGGGATGGTGCCGTTGAGGAGGTTGTCCTGTATGCAGAGCACCTGGAGCGCGGAGAGGTTGGCGAGGGAGCGCGGGATGGCGCCGGTGAGCCGGTTCGAGTTGAGGAGCAGGTACTGAAGCCCCGACAGCGCGCCGAGCTCGCCGGGGATGGGGCCGGAGAGCGCGTTCGACGAGAGGTCCAGCACGCGGAGCGCGTCGAGCGACGCGTAGGACGGCGGGATGAGCCCGGAGATGTTACAGGTGGAGAGGTTGAGCAGCTGCAGCGACGAGAGCGTGGCGAGCCGCGGAGGGAGGGAGGAGAGGTTGAGGAAGGTGTTGGGCAGCGATAGCGACACCACCCGGCTCTGCGGCGAGCACGTCACCCCCTGCCACGAGCAGGGCGTCGCGGCCGAGGGGTCCCACGATGGCAGCACCGGAGACGGGGCAGCCGGGAGCAGCGACAGCAGCGCCTCGCCGTCCGGGGACAGCGCCGCGCCCGGCCGGACGACGAGCGCGGCCGCCAAGAACACCACCACGGCGGCGACCACCAAGAACGACCGGGCTCGCCGGTGCGCCATTCTTATTCCAGCGATCAAGCAACCGTGCGAAAACGGAAAACAAACGTTTTTTTTCTCTCTTATCAGAAGCGGCGGCGATCTCACGGCATGGGGGAAGTTCGCTTCGCTTGCTTGCTAATGGGAAGAGGCGAGGCGAGAAGCAGCAACAGCAGGAGGAGGATGGCGAGGCAGCATGTGGGAGTGGAGTGTGAGGAGGGAGGAGGAGGAGGCGAGGCAGCGAGGGGAAGAAGCTTGCTTCGAGCGGGCGTTGCTTGAGCCGCACCCAAGACACGTATGGAGGGAGGGAGGCCGGGAGCGGAGGCGCTCTCTCTTTTATGCTTTGATTTTGTTTTGCTTAAACCCCTCGTTTTGGGTTAGTAAAACCTCGGTTGTTTTGGTCTTATCTGCAGTTCTTGGGAGCGGAGGAGAGTATTTAATGGCGGCTAGCTATGAGCCTATGAGAGGTCTTCTCGAGTTGGTCGGAGGGCCAGTAAGGTGACTATTGCAGAGTATGTTTACTTGTTTAATTGCAGTTTTGGTCGCTTGCTAGTACTTGGTTTTAAGGCCAGTTTCAGTGGAGGTTTTATGGACATTAAATACGCTGATATGGCACTGTATTGATGAAGAGAGAGATGATAAAAGTTTCATAGGAGTAGAGAGAGTTTAATGTGGATAAACTCTTCTGCACTGTTTCCAAAATATGGGTGTATTGGAAACTGGGATATGAAATTTTCACTGAGACTGGCCTAAGAGCATCTCCAATGGGTCTATAGCAGCTATCTACAAGAGAGTCCATGTCATCAACTGTCCTACGTGGAAGATATTAAATGAAGAAAGAGAACGCAGCTCTCTACAGCTCTAGAGATAATCTATAGCGCCAAACGAGGCAGCCTCCATAAATTCTGTGTGTGCATGTAAGCATCAAATAGCTATCCTTATAGATAGTTCTTTAGAATGCTAACTTTAGTGTGTACTATATAGATGATGTGGAAGTCTTATAGTTAGTTGCTAGCTATAACCATTGGAGATGCCCTAAGTGTTTCCGCTTTTCGTAATAACCAAAGAATTTCTTCCTTCCTTTCCTCGTGTGTTTTGCAAGATAATGATCAGTTAGTAGTTAGCAAAAAAATAAACTTTAGCTGAAATTCTCGCTTTTCTTGTTATAGCAGGTGGTAACTCTCTTGAAATCCTTTTTTTTGTTTATTTAGTTGTTCTTCCAAATGAAACTCTTTTTGGAAGCTGTTACACCTGAGATAAAGGCGGAGCCATGATTTAGGGGCTGCTTATTTGAGTTTTTTTTATGGTTTATAGCTTATTTTATATTAAATGATGATTTTTTAGCATAATTAAATTTTAAAAATAAAAATAGAAAAACATGTTAGCCTATCAGAAACAATGCAAATGAATACGAAAAAGCCCAAAAAACTAAAAAAAAAGTGAAATTAGGAATAGTAAATTGGAAGTAAAAAAATTAGAAGCTAAAACCGAAATGAGCGGGATCTCATACTCTGGTTGGATAAAAGCAAACTATGGTGTCCTCATAGTCAGATTGTGAAGGGCTGAAAACCACTACTAATTAAATTAGTAGAAAAGATTATACCTTGAGTTTATCTAAAATTTACACTAGTAAATATTCTACGTCCTGAGTTAGAGCCTAGTTGGGTTAACCAGCGTTTACGGGGAGAGAGGCGGAGATTGCCGGGACAAACACGTGAGAACCGCGCTAGTGACGAAAGCCTTGTGGGGGATTGTGTCCGGGATAAAAATCAAACTCGTGCATACCTAGGTAGGAGCCGTGCCATGTGACATAGGGCTGCGCTGCCTCGTCCGTTCTCCAATCCGACGGTAGGCCCACCGGTGGAGAGCAGATGGGATCAACTGTATATAGCATAATTTATTTCAATCAGGGAGGCTAAGGCCCGTTTAATTCGGCTTCCAGAGATCAGAATGACTTCTTAATTTTATTTTTTTTCAGTTTTTTTATTTTTTTATTCTCCGTATAAATATAATAATTTTTTATTTTTCCTTATTTTTTAATTAAGTAACTCAAAAAAACTAACAGTAAATAACATCAATTTAAATAAAATCGTAGGGTATATTTTCAATTGTTGGATAAGAGCATGTACAATGCAGGCGCTTAGAGAGATAATTAGCAATGAAAAACTAATTTTTCTTGCCACATAGAATAGATAAGGTGCTTATTTTGATTTAAGCATCGGTGCTTAGTAGGTGCTTATGTGTATAACTATATCTATTAATAGATAATATAGCATCTAAGCACCCACGGAAGAGATGCTTGTATTGGAGAAAATAACTTTTGCATGGGTGCTTGATGATGTGGCTATATTCTCTCTCTTTAAGCATTCATATATAAGCATCTTGTGTTGTACATGCCCTAAGAGCAACTCCAGCAGGGCCCCTACTTGAGCCCTCAAAACTCAAATTTGAGGGCTTGAGCCAAAAAACGAGCTCCAGCAGAGCCCCTACTAGAGCCCTCAAATTTGAGGAGGCCCTCAAATCACCCTCCCACCCCTCATTCCTAGGGGCTCCCCTCCTGCCTCTCATTTTCCTTTTTTTTCCCCGCATCGTGAAACTTCTCCCGCTTCGGCCAAAATTCCCCGCCGCCTTCCCACATCCCCCCGCCCCCCACCCGCGCGACTGTCTCCTCCGCCCCCCCCCCCCCCCGCGCCGCCCCTCCTCCGCCCCCCTCCCGCCCCCGCGCCGCCCCTCCTCTGCCCCCCCTCCCGCCCCCGCGCCGCCCTTCCTCCGCCCCCCGCGCCGCCCCTCTCCTCCGCCCCCCACCCGCGCCGCCCCTCTCCTCCGCCCCCCTACCCGCGCCGCCCTCTCCTCCGCCCCCCACCTGCGCAAACACCTCTCCTCCGCCCCCCACCCACCTCCCTCCAAGCCGACCTCCTCCTTGAGCTTCATCACCGACGCCATCCGAGCCGGCCTCCTCCCTGAGCTTCTTCTCCTAGCGCCGCCGCCCTCCGAGCGCCACCCCTCCCCGAGCGCCGCGCCACCCCGAGCCTCCCACCGCCTCCGTGCTCACCGCCGCGTCGCACTCCTTCTCCCCACCCCTCCCGCCGCCGCCTCGCCCGTCGCCTCCGCCTGGCGCCTCCGCTCGCCCGCCGCCGCGCCCGAGCCTCCGCCCGGTACCTCTGGCCCGGCAAGGCCAAGCAACATAAGGCCCCAGCGGCCGACGACTTCGAGGCGGCGTTCCGGGAGTTCGACGAGGACTCCGAGGAGGAGGAGGAGGACGACAAGATGGCGATGGAGGGGGAGGTGGCCGAGAGCAAGCCGTTCGTGTTCCGCGCTTCCTCCACGAAGCCATCCGGCGGGAGGGCGGCGAGGCGGCAGCCGGCGCCCAGCCGCCGTAGGAAGCCCACCCAGTACTGCGGCGTCCGGCGTCGGCCGTGGGGCAAGTGGGCCGCCGAGATCCAACGAGGCGTCACCCCGGGCCTCCGACTCGGTCGACGTCGCCGACGCGCTGTTCGACGTGCTCCTGTTCGCCGACGCTCTGGTGCGGGTGGAGGAGAGGAGGAGCGCACGGGTGGAGGAGAGGAGGGGTAGAGAAATTTGAGAATGACGAGTGAGTCCTACTTGTCATTCTCAGTTGGAATGAATTTGAGGGCCCTGATTTGAGGGCTTCTGCTGGAGTTCAACTCAAAAAACAGGGCTCTCAAAAGTAGGGGGAGCCCTCAAATCAAAAGTAGGGGCTCTGATTGAGGGCTTCTGCTGGAGTTGCTCTAAGGAGAGCCATGGCACTACCGGACCCTTCCCTCCGCCTCTAAGGCCCACCCGTCAGTGTCTCTCTCATCCTCACTCTTCCTAATATGAGAGAGAAAGAATGACTTTCCTGCTCTTTTTCAGGGCCCCTGAAGTTTTTTTTTGTCATGACCAATTGTTAAGCGCCTTTCCCATTCCGGCCGACCACTAGCACAGGTCAAAAATGCGTGATTATTGGCCATCGTCAGATCACACAAAAACATGGAGTAACAATACTCCTTGAGAAGTACTCCAGTACAAAAATTTTTGGGACTTCTACCGTTCGATCATTGGACGACAGACGTCTACAGATGATACGTGACCCAGCCACATTTAAAGATGGCAATGGGTCTATACCCATTGGGTTTCACCACCCCAAACCCACCTCCATTAAGCAAAAACATCCCCGCTGGAGGATCCAATAACACAGGCGGGTACAACATTTCCCCCAGACCCATACCCGCGCGGGTGAAATAAACCCGACGGGTGACCCATACCCGAGACATGATATACAAGATTAAGGATCAAATCACCTAAACAACAAGATCACCATTTAAATTAAAGAGTGCATAAGCATACCAATGCATAACCCAATCCAACATAATAGTGTTGTGATCCTCCGGACAACGCAAGTGACTCTGATGCTGGTTGTGATGCTTCAGAACATGGGCCTTGGTTGCTACCCCCACTGCCCATCGACATCTTCTTGAAACTACACAAACATATCAACAAAACTAGATCAAACTATCATGAACACATTCAGTCAAACAAGTCATACACACATATCATCCATGCTTACCAAAGAGATTGTACGATGTTCCTGCTAGGACGCTTGGGAGGAGTAGTGCCTGAAGTCGGACAAACGGGAGGCCGGCAGCTCTTTTTGTTCTGAACCTTGGTGTTGCGCCACTTTGGATCAGGGACGGCGGCAACATTTGGCCTTGGACAGGGGCGGTTGTTCGGACCACTGGCCGCATTGAGTTCTTTGATAGTAGGAGAAGAAACTATTGGATCTGGCGGCTGCCGGTCAGGTTCATGCACGTCGACGTCCCTTCGGGATGGGGTGGGTGGATTGGATGCAGTGGTGACTAGGGTTAGTATTAAGTTTTCTGCAATGGAAACAAGGGTTAAAGGAGGCGAGGAAGCTTCACCGACTGTCGTCGTTCGTCGAGCCGGAGAGTGCCGCCATGGGCGACGGCGGCTTGGCAGATGGGTGACGGCAGCGGCTTGGCAGAGTGCGGCGGCGGCTTGGCAGAGGGTGGCGAGGATGGCTTGGAGGGCGGTGGCGTCGAACGTCGAGGGGGCAACGGCGCCGAACGGCGAGGGGGGCGGCGGTGCTGAACGGCTTGGAGGGCGGCGGCGGCGGCTTGGAGGGCGCCCGAAGCCCCGAACGGCTAGGAGGCTGTGAAATGGGGAATTGGGGTCTGGCGGCCGTCTGGGGAATAGGGTTAGGGTTTTAGTTTACATCTATTGGGCTGGGCCAAATATAATTATTTGTTGTGTGGGCTGGGCTACAAATAGATGGCCCATAAATACTCGGGTATCCATTGGGTAATGGGTATGGGTAGTGTCAAACCATACTCACACCTGCGTACCCATTGGGTCCTATTTTTCTCCATTAGTAGACCCATGGGTAGACATTTTAACCCATATATGTACCCTAATAGGGTAATTACCCATCGGGTTTCGGATTATGGGTACCCATTGCCATCTTTAGCCACATTAGACGACAGGTGGCCTGCCAACTCGCCATAATACGGTAGGTAATTAAGCTAGCTAATTAGTCTGTTTAATTATATACCTTAATTTTTTGTATACTGTTTGTACTAATTTTTAAATATAGCAAATGAGCTTAAAAATTATAAAATTTTATGTGCAGGCCCCCAACACAATGAACTTGAGTGTGTAATTTTTGACAATTTTATCCGATCTAAATGTTGCTCAAAAATTCGTATGATTTTGATATTTGTATAAGTTGTTACATATACCAAACGAGCTCCAAAAATTTATGAAAAGCCTCTCGACACAATCAATATAATTGTGTAATTTTTTGTGAATTTTATGTGCTCCGAATTTGCGATGTTAATGTATGTTAGTTTAATCATAAAATTAGCAATGCTTAAGCATCTTTTGCAGTGCGTGATCTCTATATTTTTTTGTGAATTTCACACACTACAAATATTTGTAGAAGTACATGTAATAATACAAAAAATGCATTGCACGAGATGTGATGTGGTTCACCCATCTGAGCCATTGTTATCTCCTCAACGAGTCTACCTCCCTGTGCATGACCTTGTCTTCCATTGAGCACGAGCATGTCCCATAGGGCACGTCAGCTGGTCCAGAGATTGCATCTCGGTTCGGAGGAGGTATAGAGACCGTTCCACTTGTTAAGTGGCCGGTGGTAGTCCAGTAGACTGAGGTACAGCAAGCTGGGTCCAATAAGCGTTGATGTCTTCTAGCTGAGGCATACCGAACTGTGAGCCACTAGCAATAATGTCGTAAATTAAGGACTCTAGAAATTCCCCTCATGGTGTGAAGGAGCTCTCACTTTGACCGTATGACATGGCAGTGAAGTTGGAGGAGCTCTCTCCAAACTACACAATTACTACAACTATGTCTGGGGGCTTCATATAAAATTTCGTAATTTTTAGAGCTCGTTTGCTATATGTAATAACTCTTACAAATATTAAAATCGTACAAAATTTTTAGCAACATTCACAATGGATAAAATTAACAAAAAATTACACAATCAGGTACGTTATATCAAGAGACTGCACATAAAATTTCATAATTTTTAACTCATTTATTATATTAAATAATTTAAATAAATAATATACAAAAAATTAGGATCGGTAATTAAGTCGGCTTGCCGTCTAGCCATAGAATGGCAACCCGTTTGGTTGGCCAGGTGGCAGGGGGCAGGCCTGCTGTCTACTCGCAGGACGGCAGGCTGCATGCTGGTGGTGGAAAAGCCCCACGCGTCAGCTTTTTGGCGTTGCTACTCGGCCACTGAATAGGAAAAACGTCATTTTTGCCAATACACTTTTCATACTGCTATTTCTGTAACTAATAGGGTCGTATCTGTTAAGCAGCATACAGAAAATATTTGATGCTTGCCTGTGCAAATGTACAGAAAGCCATTGATTCTAAACAAAAGGATGAGTCGTATACTAACCAAATGGCCACCGCATTTGATACTCGAGTTCTTAAATCTTTTCAGTGTTAACAACAATCTAAAAGCTGCTTTGATCAGCAAGAAAAACGTCCTCTTTCGATACATACACATGATAGTAGTGCATACAATATTAAAACGAGATTTTTTTTCCTTCACATTTTCTCTTTTTTAAAAAACTAACTATTGGGCCTGCATGTGTATGGGCCGAATAACCAATCAAAGGCACCGCTCGGTTGGACTGAAAAGCTGTGGCTTATGGCTGAAATTACACTGTAGCAGCTGAAATTTTTCTGTAGTTGAAAGTGACTTATTTAGCGTAATTAAAATTAAAAAATTTAAAAATAGAAAAGATATGTTAGCTCATTACGGACAACACGAACGAATATGAGAAAAAAGAACTAGCATAAAAACTCAAAAAAACCAAAAGTTCAGAAAAAGACGAAATTTATAAATAGTAAAAAATAAGTCAGAAGCTGAGGTTGAAATGAGCGGGACCAAAATCCCATCAGCACCCACTGGGGTTGGCAACCCCAGCTTGTTCTCCTGGACTCAGGTACAGTTTATTAGTTTAATAAACAATAAACACTAAAAAATAAAAGATAAAAACAGCAAAAAAGCAAAAAAAAACAGGAGAATTATAACTTAAAGCCGCTTATCCCAATCGCTAATCCCAACCGTGCAAATCCCTAAACATACTCCCCTAACACCCGCATCTACCCTCCAAACCTAGGCCATGGTCACCAACCCCTCCGAAAACCCCAGGGGCATTGTCGCCAATTCACACCACTCTGGGTCAGATGCCTTGGGAAGGTCAAAAATTTGATGACATTGGGAGCTAGGCACGCAAGCAGGCAGGCTGCTGCTTGCTCATCTCATGGGGGAGTGTGTTTAAAGTAAAAAGAGTTTAATGACAGTGAGAGACAGAGGAGGCAAGCAAGCGCCCATTTCTAAGCTTTGGGATTCTTAAACGGTGCTTAAAATTTTAATCTCTCTCATGACCCCCATTGGGCTGGTCTAAAGTGTCACATTAGGCATGGTGGTACGGCGGATGCCTTCGTTTTTATTTACCGTGCCTCTTTCTCTTTTTTTTATCTCGCCCTGTTCTTTTTTGCTTTTTTTTACCATGGTGTATTGGTGTGCGACTTAAGAGGGTGAAAAAAGGAGAGGGGTTATAATTGGGCACAGGAGGTGCTGGTCAGTTGGTGGGCTTTCCAAGGGGGTGGAGGTGGGTGGGTTTGGGGAATTGGGTTAAAGAAAGAAAAAATGCAGCAATTTGTACTTACATGTTGCTGCTCGGTGTGAATCTCTAACATTAATTACAAGTTTAGGAGCAGCTCTATAGAGCTTAACTTTATGGCTTTTGACGGTAGCGGTTGATTTTTGTTAAAATTATACTATAATAATTGTTAAAATTTTTAAAACATTCGATTAAAGAAAAAAATAAAAAAAACGCCATTCTTAATTACAAGTTTAGGAGCAGCTCCATAGAGCTTAACTTTATGGCTTTTGACGGTAGCGGTTGATTTTAAGTTAAAATTATATTGTAATGATTGTTAAATTTTTTAAGACATTTAATTAAAGGAAAAATAAAAAGCATCATTATATCTCTACAGATAATATAAAGAAAAAAAATAAAAAAACTAAAATTAAAAGTTGACGTATTCTAAATAACTTCTGACTTAGATAAGTCAGAAACTAAAAAAATAGAAGCCAAATCCATTTAAAAAGAACCTTAAAATTGACCAAATGGCCAATGTAGCTGTTAGAATATCAGTCCAATGGCTGAGAAATCAGTGGCCAAACGAAAGGGTCGCTCTGAATAATTTGCTTCAAATATTATGTACCTGTGTAATAACGTACCGTACGACTGCACTAATACCAATATAATTATGTTTCAACAAACAAAATTATGTGCTTAAGATGGAGGACACGTCCTATCAGCGAAGGGCACGATGAAAAATATGGAGGGTAAAATACTTTTTTTAAGGGCAAAAATACTAACTGAATTCTGCCTTGCTCATTTAGGCTTTTTTTAGTTTATGGCTACTATTGGCACTATAGCTAACTTATTTTACACTGTAGTTATTAGTATATTTTTTGGTGTAATTAAATTTTTTTAAAAAATAAAAATAGAAAAAATATGTTAACTAATCACAAATAATATAAAGGAATACGAAAAAAGCCTAAAAAACCAAAAACTAGAAAAAAAATGAAATAAAAAATTAGAAGCTAAAATCCAAGGAAGAAACCGAAATGGGCAAGGACCTTCAGTATTTTTGGAGACCGCTGTGTCTAGCATGTGAGGGAAATATTTTGGTTTGAAATGACTTTTTCAAGGTGGTTTTTATCCTTTGTTGTCTGGTACCCGCACGAGACAGATTTTTTATTTAATCTTTTTTATTAATATCTTAAAATTAATCCCCCGGCAACTTTATTTCTAATTCTGACATCCTCGGCCATGCCACCTCTCGTGGTGTGGCCAAAACGTTATGTTACGTCACTCATAGAGGCATGAGTAAAACTGTCACGCAAGCCCTTGGCCACGCGCCATACCTGCGTAGAGGCTTCGTGGCATCTGTCACGTCAGGACTGCAGCTAGTCGTCGAAGGAGGGAATGGCGGCGGGCAGCGGGGCTGTCAACGGGGGCGGCGGGGCTGGAAGTGGGGCGATGGGGCTAGAGGCTGTTGGTGGTGAGGAAGGCGGGCGGCAGCGATGGATGTGAGCGGCGGCGGGCGGCGGGCGACGGGGCTCGAGGCAGGAGACGACCGGCGGGACAGGAGGGGGCGACGGGGTAGGAGGCTAGCGCCAGGGCTTGAGGCAGGCGGTGGGGCAGAAGGCGGGCGATGGCGGTGGAGGCGGGAGTCGACGATGCAGGTGGTCGGCGGGACAAATGAAGAAAATGCAGAGAAAAATGGGAACTGAAGTGGCGGTCGCACTTAAGTCACCACTGTCACGCCAAATCTCGTGGTGTGACAATACGAGATTGTCACACCATTACGTATGGCATGACAAAAACCACGTAAACTATCCACGCTGGCATGGCTCGCGGCCTAGGACTTGCGTGACAGCTTTGGCCACATCATCATCCATGACATGACAGAACGTTTTGGCAGGGATCAGAATTAGAAATAAAGTTACCGACAGATTAATTTTAAAATATAATAAAAAAAGATTAAATAATAAAAAATCCACGAGACATCATTTCGGGGCACGGGAATACGGGATCAATACTGTGCCGTCCGATTGGTGGGCCGGATTGCTCTACGTATAATCGACCCATCTGGAGCTATCGGGTCCATGGGTCAACGTTCGCCAGATAGACCCGAACACGAGCAAACATTTCTTATCCAGACATTGCTCGCCCAAAATTTGTCTCCATCTGGAAATGGAGGAACAGTAAGCAAATCATTCTTCCTTCTGCTTTTCTTCTTATAAAATTTATGTGAACCATTCCTATTGATCCAATAGTTCATATTAGTTAAGATTTAATTATACTATCCCTGATAATGAGTAGTAGAATTTCAAGAAATAAAAATGTAAAGGGAACTCATAGCACAAGAGTAATTTCGATAGCAGCAGTGTGGGAAATTAGGTTTAGGAGAAAGGTCGTTAATACCCTCGGAAAAATAATTAGACTTATAGTGAAAAGTCTAAAATGCCCTCAAGAAAACAACATCTCGATTTGATTTCTACTACCACCCTTTAATACTAGTAGAATATAGTGTAAACATCTCTAAAAATGCCTTTCCCTCTACGTTGACATCATCATCATCGTGGTAATGGCGAGCTATTATAGGAACTTATGTGAACCTATTTCCATAATAAGCCAGTTTTGAAATGAGCAATTTGCTAGGACATCTTTCTTGTGCTCGGCTTGGCGGCGCGGTGCATTAATGGCTGCGATGGCACGGATGACCTCCTCCTTGGTGTGGCTAGATGGACCAAGTTGCGGTTGTGTTGGGCGTGTACGTGGCTGGTCAGGCCTGGTTGGGACCGTGGGGGTTGAGTGGTTCAGCGGGCAACGCGTCAGTGGCAAGGATTTTCTCCTCAGCATGGCTGGTCAGGCTTGGTCACGGTCGCACGTGGGTGTGCATTTGGCTGCCCCGGTTTGGTTGTGGTCGCACAAGGGTCAGTGGCTTAGTGGGGCGACACATCGGCACAGGCATCCTCCTCATGCGTGGCTGAATGGGCCTAGTCATGGCTGTGTGAGGGTGAGCAGCTTTGGTGGCATGTTGGCGGATGTAGCAATACGGAGTCCTCCTTGGCGTGGCTGGTTGGGCCTTGTCACGCCATGTGTGGGCGCACCATGGTTGGCTTGGCCTAGTCGTGATCGTACAGGGCTTGGTGAGGTGGTGTGTCAACAATTGCGGTATCATGGGCATCCTTCTTGGTGTAGTTGGTTGGGACTAGTGGTGGCCGCGCGAGGCAGCTCGACGACGACTATTGTGGGTGATGATACGTGAGAGAGTTGTCGGTGTTTCGTGTGGCGCTAGCTGGCGTTTGCCTTTAGCCTGGTGTTTGTTGTGCTTTCTTGGCGGTTCCAAGGGATTCTTCCCTATCTGCGGTGTTTCCCTGTCGGGGTCAATGTGGTATTTCCAACGGTGACTCTTCCTTGTCTGCGGTGTTTTGTTTCAGGGTCAATGCGGTGTTTTCCAGTGGGGACTCTTCCTTGTCTGCCATGTATCTCTTTTGGGGCTATGTTGTATTCCCTTTTCCTTAAAATGAATGACAAAACTCCTGCCTTTGGTTTCAGAAAAAAAATACTAGGGCATGTCTAAAGCTCTAACTTGTCAGGTACTTAGAGGTAGTTTTTTTTGCCACATCGAAAAGAGAAGGTTTCAAACCTTAAGCAACAATGCTTAGTTAAACATTGATGCTTGATGTGTGTTTGTGAGTTCATGGGAGAAAGGAAATATATAACCATCTAAAAAGGGAAATTTTACGGTGCATTTTAAGGGTAACAGTAGAATTAAAATCTGACATTTATATGTGAGGGTATAATTGACTTTTGATTGTAAATTATTTTCTGACAGGTGGCACTCCCGGTGGCCACTGTGGGGTACCCGGCACTGCAGATGCAAATGAGCAGAACGACGTCACAGCTGATGCAGCTCCCCTCGGGATACAACGACAAGTGCTTCTCGGGGGCGTTGGCTAGAGGGTACATGGCCTGGAGGAGACCCTGTGCCAGCAGCTAGGGGTGGCAACGAGCCGAGCCAAGGCTCGGCTCGTGAAAGCTCGGTGAAATAGAGGCTCGGTTCGGCTCGGCTTGGTTAGGATATCAAGCTTTTTTGTAGGCTCGGTTCGGCTCGTGGTGTGGCTCGAGCCAGCTCGCGACAACACTTTTAGCTTACGTACACGGTACACAAGCAGAAGGCGACGACAAGCCGACAATTACTAAGACAAATACGTTATACAAAAACTATATACTGATACTGCAGTCTGCAGATGGAGCGGTAATTTTTACAACATGCAAAATCAAAAACAGCCTTGACGTTCTGCAAATCAAAAGGACAGGAAATCTTTGTCAGCATCTCACATCACATTGTACATTTAGCAAACAATTGAGCACACTGCAGATAGCAATACCCAGGAGAAGATTTTTCAGGGCAGGCCAGAGCGGGAAGGGGAATCAGAATCAGATCGAGGAAGAGGGAGAAGAGCAGGAGGAGGAGTGGTGGTGGCGCTGTTACCTGGCTGGCTAGTTTGATCCACAATCCAGAGCAGAGTAGTCGAGAAGCGCAATGCCAACTTGTGATTCGGATCTGGATGCAGAACTTGATTCCTTGAGAAGAAAACTTGAAAATGTAAGCAACATGTATTAGCTTGTTAATATTGTAACAGATCTATGCGCATTTAATCTAACAAGCCCTAATGTTGTTTCATCAGGCTAACAAGGAATCTGAAGAACTCCAAAGAGAGATTTTTCCTTAGAGAGGCAAACCCTTGCGATCTAGACCAAAATCAACACCTCACGCAAAGAAACGGGGCCAATAACGCCACGAACGAGCTAACTAGTACAGGGGCGTCAGCACAGGGACAAACTAGGGACCAGATCGAGGACGAGGAAGGTCTGAGGTCTCTCACCTTGCGGTTTCGCCTGACGTTCCGAGCACCAGATCGAGGATGAGGAGGCGCCGCCGCGAGAGGACCAGATCGAGCACCAGATCGAGGATGAGGACTGAGGAGGCGTCGCCCGTCGCCGCGAGGGGACCAGATCAAGCACCAGATCGAGGATGAGGACTGAGGAGGCGCGCGCCGCCGCGAGAGGACCAGATCGAGGATGAGGAGGCGCCGCCGCGAGAGGAGCACCAAAACCCTAGCGTCGCGGCCCTCGCGGGGGAGTCGGCCAGTCGGGAGTCGGGACTCGGGAGCGGCGGCTATTGGGAGTTGGGACTCGGGAGCGTTGCGGTTTGCGGAGAGGGATCGCGCGGTGGCGCCTGTGATTGGAAACTAGGGTTTTACTTTTTAGTTGGGCCTATTGGGCCGAGCCAAACGAGCCGCTCGCGAGCTGGCTCGGGCTCGGCTCGTTTAGATCTCAAGCTTTTTTACTGGCTCGGCTCGGCTCGTTTCATTCACGAGCCGAGCCAAGCCTTTACGAGCCCGAGCCAAGCCCGAGCTGGCTCACGAGCCCGAGCTTTTTTGCCAGCCCTACCAGCAGCAGCCCAGTGCACCGCTCCTCGACGGCGTCGGAGAGTCAGAACAAGGGTGTTTCTTCGGCAAGGACGCGGCGCAGGGAGGAGGCTTCTTCGGCAGCGGTGGTAATAGTTGCACCGGCGTGGTGATATCCATGATGTGGATGGAGGAGATCGACGAGTACTAGAGGATGATGGAAGGCGGCGCTGGCGCGCTAGTCGGCACGCACAGCGACGCCGACTCCACTGTGCAGATGGTGTTCACCAACGCCGCCGCCGAAATGCAGGTAGAATTCAGCATTTGCGTTTCAGATTCCAGAACCAGAGAATACCGTCAAGAATCACGTGTAAACAGAGCATGATCATTTCACGGTGGTGCTATGATAGATGGTAGAAATCGATCATGAAGGACGACTTATTTATATTGGTAATGGAACCAACTAAAAGTTGCGAAATTTACTGTTGTGCTACATGTTTCTTGACCATCTTATCCCTTTCAGGATTGTACTTCTAGTAGTATCGGTGATAGTATAAAAAAAATTCTACCTAATCTAGTCTATTGAATAAGAAAAGAATAGAGAACTCATATCATTCTAAGGTGTTGTAAAAGAGCCTAATAAAAAAAAGAGAGATTTGCATCGGAGAATTAAGTTCTTTAACTAGGAGCGCTGTATTCCTTCTAAACACCTATTTAAGCGTATGTCAAGTTGAAGATGGCCATAACATACAAGCACTCTAGAGAGTCATGCGCGTTTCTTTGTACGCGTAGCTAGCATTTGCTCAGCATTGGAGAGCCTTCAAACACACTCAACACAAGTGAAAAAAAGAAAGAAAGTTGGCCATCCAATTGGTGGATCCGAACCCGGAGAGTTTGGGTGATACTTGGACAGGCTGCTGTCGGTGATCAGATTAAGCTCGAACTAGCCCGTCCGGAGGAGCATAAACATTGGGGCCTGACGAGGAGCTATGCAATGCTGGCTTGGCAAGCTCTCCCGCTGTACGATATGCTTATCAGCGGTCGAATCCTGGTTCACCATTGGGGGGAATTTTACCATCCTTAAGGGGGAAGAGGTATCAAATTTGAGCCGTTGATCACACCGATCAGACGGCTGAGATTTAGCAGTACCTGGTGGTACCTCTTCCCCTGGAAGTGTGGTAACTCCTCGCCTATTGTAAGGTAGAAGGGTATTCTGGTAATTTCGCATTAAGTCATCCCACTGGGCTCCCCGTAACCCTACTGTTTGCCCATTCTTCTCATCTAGCTCCTCTCTCTGGCCTCCCATCCTTGCCGCCGCCGCATTCTCCACAGATCCCATCTCCGGCCGCCGGCGCGGCTTCCGCGTCTCGTCCCCGGCGGCGTCGTGAGGAGCGAACTCCGCCTCGCCTCCCCGTTTTGCGACGCGGCCTCCGCCTCGCCTCCCCGGTCGTCGACGCGGCCTCCGCCTCGCCTCCCCGGTCGCCGACGCGGCCTCCGAGCCTCGCATCGTCGCCTCGCGTCCCCGGCCGCCGACGCGTCGTCCTCCTCCCATCCCCGGCCGCCGCGTCCTCCTCCTCGCCTCCCCGGTCGCCGACGCGGCCTCCGCCACGCCTCCCCAGTCGCCGACGCGGCCTCCAAGCCTCGCATCGTCGCCTCGCGTCCCCGGCCGCCGACGCGTCCTCCTCCTCGCATCCCTGGCCGCCGACGCGTCGTCCTCCTCCCATCCGCCGCCGGCGACACCTCGTCCTCCTTCTCCCGTCCCCGGCCGCGAGTACAAGTAGTATGTCATCTGTATTGAACCTTTTTTTTAATAATTTTAGTATTTACAACATGTGGTAATTAATTTTCATTAGACATACTGGATATTTTATTTTCTAACTAATTTGGTTGGTGATAATGGCTTCTGTCGGAATCAAATTCCATTGGCAAGAGGAAGATATATACTCATCTTGCTTTCGTCACTCGATAATTTCTTCTCCAACTCTTGCAATCAAGCTTATCATTTTTTTAGTGATTTTTTGGTTCATTTTTTTATGCAGATGTACTCAGCTTGCCTACTCGGCGTGGAGTTTTTTTGCTATTATGGTATCCTCTAAGTTGGGCTTCAACGAAACGGTATCTACGTCGTGGGTTTCTCTAAAATAGTACTCTTGTACTTAAGACTTCTCTCAAATAGTATTCTCAGGGATTTTAACTCAAATAATTTGATTTTCGAATTTGTACTCCCCCAATTGACTGAACTGCCCCTGCCCCCAATTGATGAAACAAAAAAAATCATCTGGACATTTTAACCAAGATCGGTACAGGATTATGGATGGAGGCTACCATAGAATATTTGGAGAAGATTATAATATTCTTACTGTTTACCTGTTGCTTGATTATTGGGTTCTTGTTACGATACTGCTGCAGAAATTTGTCAAGGAGTGTTTGTTTATTTGATTTCTTGTTGATGCAGGAGCGCGAAAGGAAATAGCGCGAGGAGCTAGAGAAGAAGCATGAGGAAGACCGAAAGAAAGCAGAGGTGGTTCGGATGAAGGAAGCGATGGAACAGCAGCAGAAAGAACTAGAGCGGTACGAGGAACTGGAGAGGCTTCAGAAGGAGAGGGAGGAGGCCATGAAGCAAAAACAGATGGAGGAGGAGCAGCAGAAGCAGAACCAGATGAAGCTGCTGGGCAAGAACAAGTTGCGCCCAAAGTTGTCGTTTGCGCTTGGGATGAAGTAGATCGATTCGCAGAGAGAAATCAGCGCCCAAATGTCCAAATATTCTATGAGCAGGGGCAGTTCAGTCAATTGGGGGAGTACAAATTCGAAAATCAAATTATTTGAGTTAAAATCCCTGAGAATACTATTTGAGAGAAGTCTTAAGTACAAGAGTACTATTTTAGAGAAGCCCACAACGTAGATACCGTTTCGTCGAAGCCCAACTTAAAGGGTACCATAATAGCAAAAAACTCCTCGGCGTGAGGCGAACAAGACATTAGCAGAAATGAAAGAAAGGAAGTAGTTTGCTCTTGAGTTATTTTGACTTGTAATTTGTGGATGTGGCAACAGCCTGTATTTTTTGTTGTGTTTGGTGGAGCTGTGTTGTATTAATGCTCCTTTGCCTACAGTATCAGGTTTTGAAATAATTGTGCTGTGAACATGCTTTTGTTAAAGTTTCAAGTGACAGGTAATCAGAATTTCTGGATGCAAATGAGTATTTCCAGAATGTCTGAATGGAAATAAGTATTTTCATTTCTTTTCTACAAATTATTGAACGCTAAATTGTAATCTGCATGGTTTTGTTGATATCCTGAATGTTCTGTACACAAGCTGCCGAGTGACAATATTGTAAGATACATGCTTTTTGTTTGCGATGAGAGGTCGTGCTGTATGCTAATAAACAATGTCAGTTTAGGTTTGGCATGCAGTAGCACATGAATAGTCTTGTTTAAGAATGAATGCAAATAAAACTAAATCGTTGAATTTTGGCTGTTCACATTCAATCGTTGTAATCTGTTCAGTGCAACTGAATTTTGTCATGGCGTCATTTTGCCATGCAATCGGCTGACTGATGGCCATACAAGTGGTTGTCCAGGTGCGTTTGGCGGTAGCAAAGCCAACCGATGGCCATACAATTCAATTGTTGCTTGACTGAATGCCATTTTTACACAATAAACAAGTAACCTTCTGCATTTGGCAGCTGAAATTTTCCAAACAAGTAGAAGTGTTCATGCAGAGCTGCGAAGTGAATAGTATCAGGTGTATGCTTTTGAGACGGATGGATGCACAGCTACCGCAAACAATGAATAGTATCAGGTACATGTATGCTTGACATCAGGTGGTGGATACTCGAGGACGACATGGAGCCTTAAAAACATGGATCCACATATTCTCACAAATTTCCACTATTTGTACTAAGCAGAATAGGGAGTAATGTTATTCAGAACAACCACAATCTGTTAGACTACAAAAAAACGCAATAGATAGATTTGACGATGGCAACAATGGCTATGTTCCTTTTTTCTTCAATCCCCAGATGGTATTTCATCTTCAGTGTCTTCAATACAGAGCATCTCCTGAGCCAGAGCTTCATGCGCCATCTGCAGTGCCGTTTGAAGAAGGTGATCGGCGCCAGCTCCCAGCAGCTCCTGCATATCCTGCTTGTATAGAACACCATCCTTGTATATTCAGGCATGCTCAATTAGCAGACTAAAAATAAAATGCAGGAAGTTGACACCATCCTATCTCTACATCCTACAGTCTAATGCAAAGAAGTTATTGGCAAGTATAGAAGATGTTGACCTAACTCGTGAACTTCTTATGCCATTGGTACCAATGAATCAAGCACAAGGATCATCTAAATGGTTGGATGGCAGGGTAAGTTATTTGCATTGAAGTTCATGCAACACTGGAATGGAACTGATTTGCCCAGCGAGTACTACGCAATGGTACGTTTCAACTACACAAACTAAACTCTGCCAAGTAATTCATATACCTAACAATTATTCATTATTGTTTGCAGGAATCAATCAGCCACTTCGGAGTCAAAGTGGCAACCAACCTAATTAACAGCTCCCTAAATATACTGACTGAAGTACACGAAGATATCAGACGCCTAGAAGATGAGGAAAAAAATATGCGCAAGCTATGACTGCACAAAGAAGAAATGACAAAATACCTTCATGTGCACTCCAGCGGATTGTGACATCCATTTGTAATCACGTCAAAGGATTAATCGTTCTGTATTTATTTCAGTTCTTCATGTGGTTCTAATCGACTACCTTAAAATTGTTTTGCCTTCACAACCACCTCTACTCTATGTAAATCAACAACAGAATGTAAATCAAAAGAAAATTACCTCAAAATGAGCTGAGACAGTCGAGGATGTGGCCGGGGATGTGTGGCGGAGGGGATGCAGGCCGGCGAAGGGAGGAGGACGACGAGACGGCCGGCCGGGGATGGGAGGAGGAGGACAAGGCGTCGGTGCAGGCGGATGGGAGGAGGAGTGCGAGGGGGTGGCCGGGGATGGGAGAAGGAGGACGAGGCGTCGCCGGCGGCGGATGGGAGGAGGACGACGCGTCGGCGGCCAGGGATGCGAGGAGGAGGACGCGGCGGCCGGGGATGGGAGGAGGACGACGCGTCGGCGGCCGGGGACGCGAGGCGACGATGCGAGGCTCGGAGGCCGCGTCGGCGACCGGGGAGGCGAGGCGGAGAACGCGTCGACGACCGGGGAGGCGAGGCGGAGGCCGCATCGCAAAACGGGGAGGCGAGGCGGAGTCCGCTCCTCACGACGCCGCCGGGGACGAGACGCGGAAGCCGCGCCGGCGGCCGGAGATGGGATCTGTGGAGAATGCGGCGGCGGCAAGGATGGGAGGCCGGAGAGAGGAGCCAGATGAGAAGAATGGGCAAACGGTAGGGTTACGGGGGAGCCCAGTGGGATGACTTAATGCGAAATTACCAGAATGCCCTTCCACCTTGCAATAGGCGAGGAGTTACCACACTTCTGGGGAAAGAGGTACCACCAGGTACTGCCAAATCTCAACCGTCTGATCGGTGTGATCAACGGCTCAAATTTGGTACCTCTTCCCACTCAAGGATGGTAAAATTACCCTCACCATTGGTGCTTACATTTCTCTGTATTATAGCCTTAGATAGAAAGATTATATATACACATAGATATATTTAATAGTTAAAGTATGTACCCGTGCTCTATAAGATTTATATCTTTACTCTAAATTAGTCGTGTGCTAAAGATGCATCTATCATGCGTATGTATGGATGTACATGTGAGCTGTGTATGTGTACGTGCGGGCCTCTGGTACTAAAAAAACATGAGTAATGCTATACAATATTTGACTGTTTTTTAGGATAAAAACAGTCAGATTGATCTCTAACGGATCCACCTATACAAGCCCCCCTCCAAAAAAATGACCCCCTCCAAAAAAAATGATCTAGGGCGTTGGATCTCCATCTAACGGCTCAAAATCTGACTATTTTTACCCTAAAAAACAGTCAAATGTTGTATAGACACTCCCAAAAACATTAGGGCCTAATCGTACGGTAAAAATCTTGGGAATTCCGGAGGCGCACGTGAGGGGTGTGTGCGTCAGTGCGTGCGTGTGCTATCGCTAGCTAGTCGTCGTCGGCAGCGTGGCTCAGATAACAGTAACAGTAACCACCTCTTTAGTTACTGCCAGTTGACCCAGTTCCTCTGCTCCTGCCCGAAGAAAGACGGACAATGGCGCCTCGCCTCCATCCCCCTAGCGGCTTGACTCGGCGCTGTGCTAGCACGAGATTTGATGCAAAAGTTTTTACCGCAGCAGCGTGGGTACTTTTATCACTCCACTTGTGATACGTTTGGGGGTCAAACGATCAAAGTAATTCTTGCGATCAATTAGATAGTGAACTAGTATAGTAGTAAGGTTGAACAGTCTTGAACTAGGATGCAATCGTGTCAGCAAGCGTTAACGGTTGCAACGGTGGTAGGAGAGATTCGAGATTGTCAAGGGTTTCTTAGGAAGATGTAGCAATACGCGCTCGAGCAGACGTTCCGTTAACAGCGATAACCAGTGACCTTTCGTAGACAGTTCCTGATCACTTCCTTAGAGTAAGGTTAATAATATAGCCTTTAGCTGGCTGTATGGACACTTAGGCCCTGTTTGACACAGCTTCACCAACAGTTTCATGAGCTGTTGTGAGCTGTTTTTTGCCAAACACCTTTTTTGCAAACAGCTTCATGGGTTAAGCTCCTTTTTTTCTGCTCTCACAAAGGAATAGGGAGAGGTGAAGCTGAAAAAGTAGCTTTTCACAGCTCTCTCCCTCAGGCCCGCAGTCCTGGGAACACACTGCCCCTCTGGTTCACCAAAATTACATGCATTTGCCACTAGTCCATCCCGTTCACCTCTTCCGTTCACGAAACATAAACAAGGCACTAATATTGCTTCCTAATGATTTTAATTTTTTATTTTAATGTTTTAATTCATACTCATTCAAATATATTATTTTTTAATTCATATGACCATATACAAACATACAACTCCAAATGTTAGAACAAGTCAGGTAGACAGGGGCATCTTGGACAATTGCCCTCTCTCAGCCATGCATGAAGCTGTTGGTGAAGCTGTTTTGCCAAATAGTTTTCCAAAACAGATTTAACTTCATCGGTGAAGCTGCTCGTGAAGTTGAAACAAAAAAAAACAGCTTCACTAGTGAAGCTGAGCTGTGCCAAACGGGGCCTTACAACCCACTTATCAGCCTATTCATATAGTAGTTTACAGCCAGCTGAAGGCTGTATGACCCACCCCTTTCTCTCATAAAATTTCTTGGTTCTTGTACCTCAGCTGGCTGTAAACTTACAGCCCATCTCTCTTCTCTCTCTCCTTCATCTCAGCATACAGCCTACTAACAACCTCTCATTATACTTGCTCTTAGTGCCTTTCATGAAAGATCGAAAAAAATTTGTGTTGCTTGTGAAATTCCTAGGCATTGATCATCGAGTACTAAACGGACCCATCAACGAGGAAATTCAGCTGATGGCCGTGTTGGGACTGACTGTAGCTTGAAGGCAGAATCACGAACTCGTTCTGTTTTTGTGCAAGCAAGGCAGCAGATTGTTGGGGGAGTTTCCCTTCTTGTAATGTCAAATCTCGGAGGACGGAACAGCTAGTAGGTCTGTTTTTTTTAAGACTGTAGTTTATGATTTGTGGATTTTAATTCTAATACAAACGAACGAACCGAAATCTGGTAAACTGTTTCTAAAAAATTATCTCGATAAATTGTTTTGAAATAACGATGAAGAAATTATCTAATTTATTTGTTTAAGAAAAGTTATAAGTTAAAAACTAAAAACAAAAAAACAGCTTATATTCTACGCAATCAAGTTAGTGGTTGAGACTCCATCCCTTGTGTCCCGAACAACGCAAGTAGTCCATGAAGATGTTTGCACTGGAACACATCGCTACTTTTCTATATATCAACCAAGCCCACAAAATATAGCAGTACAGTATCTTCAGAAACACAAAGCCCTCGTCAAGTCTAGCCCCGCTCTAAATGGCTTTAATTTTTGATTTTTTTTGTTTCTAACTTTTTTAAGTCAGAAGTGTTTAAAATGTGTCGACTTTTAATTGCGGTTTTTTATTTTCTTGGCTTTTTTATGATTTTCGGATTTTTTTTCTTTGTATTATCTATGAAAATAACGATGTTTTCTTCTTATTTTTAATTGAGTGATTTAGAAGAAATTAATAATAAAAAATTACAGCTAATTACCGATTGGAGCGGTACATAGGTCGCATGCTAGGAGTAATTATCTGGCAACACATGAAGAAGAAACAAACTTCTTTACCGCTACATTAAACGACAGGATCAGTAGACAGTAGGAGTACAGCGCGACGCCGCTCGAACGGCGCTAACAATTATTATAGGGACGGCCCTAATTATCGCAAAGGAAACAAGCATAATTAATTCCATTTTCCTCCTCGACCGCCTCCCGATATGATCAGTACTGTACCGACGTGGCAATATGTATAATTTTTCTAAGGAGTCCAAGAAGAAACCGATGATGGTTTTCTTATCTTCTACAGCAGGATAGAAAAGGATTAGTGCGAGTACTTGAGGCATCCGCGAGAGCAAATCAAGAACTCAACCCTACTATAGTTACAAGATAGTACTACTACTAGCAGTATAATTTGTGTGAGTGGCAGACAGATGCTTAGTCATACATAGTAATATATTCCCTAATTAACTAAGCTAGGTTAATTGAACTAAGAGATCGCGCTGCTTGGACTCCGTAAGCTAAGCAAGCATCTGCATGTATCCACTGGCTTTGTGTAGTAAAGCTAGCTAAGCTTTGGTTGCATTGCATTGGACAAAGCTATATAGCTTGCTATTGGCCCGTTCTTTTCATATTATGCTTTATGCTCATGGTTTTTTTCTAAATAAACAAATAGGATGATTTTTATACCGCTGTTTCGAATCGGTTTATTAGAATAGCTTTTTCGAGACGGCTTATTGACATTCGGTTCATTCGCACAAGCGTTCATGCTAGAACTAAAAGCCATCAATAGGCTATGTTCTTTTGGATTGCGACTGATAGCTTTTGGCTTTATTTGATAGTTTATAGCTGCGCTTTTCGAGAGGGTGGCGAACGACAAAGACGCTAACACGGAAGCCATTTGGAGAACCCGGTTCGTTTGTTTCAGCATCTCAATAAACCAAAGACAAAACACACCTCTTGAATAGGGGTTGTATGCTACTCTTGAGTCCCTTCACACCCGCAACGGCCTTCATATCCGACCAGGGGTGCTTCTAAGTTTATTGTCCGGACTCATATCAATGACAGTTGTTATCGTTCGTGGGGACTTGAATAAGAAGCCATGCAGCCCAAGAAGCACCCTTCGAGTCTGAAGTCGAGTCAGGTCGCAGCCCGCACTGCCTCAGGGCGGGGAGTGCGGTCAGACGCCTCTACGGAGGCTCGAGCTACTGGTGATACCACAGCTTCCCAAGAGGCAGTCCTCCCAAGGGTCCGCAAGGAAGTGGAGAGAGAGTTGAAGGACCTTTGAAGGCAGTTTAGAGAGGCGCAGACCGAGGCCCTACGGTTCGCAGCCGAAGCCCGTCAAGCAGGAGAGCTCCGGGCACAGCTCAAGAGGGCACGGGCCGAGGCACGACTCCCGCCGACCGTTGAGACACGAGAAGCTGAGGAGCTAAGGAGCCAATTGGAGGAAGTGTGTGTCGGCGCGGGGGGCGACGCATGCCGAGGCCCCCGAGGTCAAAGCCCTTCAAGCTGAGCTAGCCAGGGCCTGAGTTGGGTGAACTTTAACCACCGACTGGGGCCCAAGAAGCCAGTGACCTACGGGAACACATAGACTAAGTACAAAGGGAGGCCCTGGCACTTGGGCCCAAGTAGAGGGCACGGGAATGAGCCACAGACACCAAGAGGCTGACCTTGTTCAGGCCAGCCAGGCACATGACCCCGTGCTCAATCCTACGCCGCCCCTTCACGCCTCTTCACCTTAAGGGGCTCTTGCCCGCGGGGCGGCCCACCTCGTCGACCATTCGAATCTACTGAGTTTAGGCTTGCAAGCCACCCTATGACCTATGTGCTTTCAGACGCCCGAAGTCGCCAAGTACATGGGGTGATCTGACCCAATGGAGTTTGTTCGTATGTACGAAACTGCCATCGCGACAGCTGGAGGGGGACAAGCCATCATGGCGAAGAGTCTGCCCCTAGCCCTCTCAGGAGTTGCCCAATCTTGGTACCTCTCCCTCCCACCATGCTCAGTGTATTCATGAGAGCAACTTTGGGAGAAGTTGAGCAACCACTTCCAAGGAAGCCGGAACAAGCATGTCACGTACTTCAACCTGCACGCCCTTAAGCAAATGCCAAGCGAGTCCATCCAAGACTTCATGCGCTGGTTTGTTTACATCCATTGTGAGGTCCAAGGCATCTCCGATATGAGCGCCGTTTAGACGGCATGGTGGACTCTACATAAGGGGGAGCTGGCCGAAAAGCTGGAACGAAAGGAGCCAAAGACAGTAGCAGAGTTGCTTTTTATCATGGAGAAATATTCCAAGCCTGAAGAGGGAAGGGCTCACCGGGAGAAGGAAACCTCGGTGGCCATGGCCCTAGCACACCTACCTAACCCCGAGGCTATTGAGAGGTGGCGGCGTCGCCCCGTGTACCACGTCAAGTCTAAATACACTCAATCGCACCGAGCTCACGACGATCATCGCATCACCAGCAATCACAACGATGACTGCCATGATGATGGTCGCGACGGTCACTAGAACAGCTATAGAGATCATGAACAGGAGGGTCGACGAAGGTAGGAGAAACAACATCTTGACCGTGGTGGTAACCGCCGCTTTTGTGCTTTACATGGGTGGAGTTTCCATGAGACTTCGGGGTGTACCCTCATCACCTCGGCCCGACAACTTCAGCGACAACAAGCCTGGGCCACGACCAACGTGAGCCTGCCTCTCGCGCCTATTATAGCACCCGTGCTACCCGCCCTGATCACTCCACTCCAGCTGGAGGGTAGGAAGCAAGTTGCTGATCCTTCGCGCCGTATAGTGCATGTAATCACCGGTGGAAATTCACACACTTTTGCATCAAAATGACAATGACGAGCCTACGCTCGCTAGGTGCACCACATCTGCACATCTCCGCCAATTGAGCTCTCACGGTGGGTCAACACCCCCATCACATTTGGCCCAGAGGACATAGCCGGGGTGAGCCTCCCGCACCATGACGGCCCGGTAATCTTCGCCTCCATTGCCGAATGCAAGGTTAGGCGAGTGTTCGTGGATGGTGGGAGTTTTTTGGACATCATGTTCACTTCCGCATTTGACAAACACAGGGTCTTGTGGGCACTTCTGTCAGAGCTTGGCGTCCCACTGCTTGGGTTCAAGGGCGACCCTATTCCAGCCCTTGATAGGATTGAACTTATCGTAGTGTTCAGAGCTGGGACTGACACTCGAAGTGAGAGTATAGTCTTCGACATCGTCGACATCCTGTACCAGTATAACGTGATCATGGGTAGGGCAGCCCTCAACAATTTCGAGGCAGTGTCACACCATGCTTTTCTCTGTATGAAATTGCCTAGCCCAGAAGGAGTCATCACTGTGTGTAGCGACCAAGACCTTTTAAGGAGGATTATGAGGACATCCAGGAAGCGACTTGGTACATGCACTCGGTTGCCCCGATAGCCGCAGAAGATGTGCCGGGGATCTAAGCGACTTCTTCTAGCAAATAGGTTCCCAACCCAATGCCTGATGGAGAGATCCGAGCCAAACCTCTCTCGGAAGCTGATCCAACCAAGACCGTACTACTCAGTGTAGAGCTAGACCCCGTGACAGCTAAGGCTATCCTGGCCACCTTGTGAGCTAATCAAGACATCTTCGCCTGGGGGCCCAAAGACCTCCTAGTGTGCCATGGGAAATCATCGAACACGGGTTGTTTGTGAAGCCTGAAGCCAAGCCAATCAAGCAGGAGCTCCAAAAAATGCCAAGCGAGTGTCAAGCTACTGTGGGACAAGAGGTGACAAGGGGCCATGGCGGTAAAGGCGACGGGGGAGGTGACGTCGGGGAGAAGGAGGTGACAGGGGATGGCGGCATCGGGGAGAGGACGCGACAAGGGGTCATGGCAGTGAAGGCGATGGGGGTGACTGCGTTAGGGGAGAAGGAGGCATCGGGGAGAAGGAGGCGACAAGGGGCTGTGGCAATGAAGGTGAAAGGGGCGGGGCACCGTTGAGGGACAAGGAGGCGATGGGGGTGACCACGTTGGAGAGAAGGCGGCGGCGAACGAGGTGTGGGGGAAGTGGTGGTGAATGAGGCGTGGGGGTGGGGGAGCGGCTTGGGAACACTAAGCACCGGGTGGGTTCTGGACGATGGGAGATGAGATGAAGAACTATTTATACGTGGTAGGAGCGGGTAATTTTTGGTGAAGTTCAGTGGCAATGGGTTACTTCCATCCCGCAAAAAGCAAAAAAAAAACATCTCAAAACTGGCTTTTAGCTATATGGTGGCTTAAGCTTTTTAAAAGCCCAATAAAAAAGCTGTCCATTTGTTTAGGCTTTAGCTTTTTTACTTTTAAGCTAGAAAAAATGTCTAAACAAATAGGGCCTAAGTGTATATTGGCTGGGTTCTTTTGGGCTTTATGCTTATGGCTTTTGGTTTTTATTATAGTAACTAGCTTTCCAACGATGCGTCTTTTCAAAACAGGGTCTACAAGTTGAT
Organism: Dendrocalamus latiflorus; assembly: GCA_017311315.1. Lineage (NCBI taxonomy): Eukaryota > Viridiplantae > Streptophyta > Magnoliopsida > Poales > Poaceae > Dendrocalamus > Dendrocalamus latiflorus. The sequence goes on along the minus strand of CM029621.1, from coordinate 6,689,305 downwards.
TGTAGTAGATACTGTACCGACTTCTGTTATAACAGCTAAAATCATATGCAACTATCTCTTTTCGTACTCTCTCGCAAACAACCAGAATTCAAAAACTATAAACCACAGCTTAAAAAAACCCAGCAATCATCTACGTAGACAAAAGGATGTCTGAAACTGTTGGCACGCTAGCTAAGAGAACACAAGGCCTCACAACCCCAAGTTCTGTCATAGTAAACGTGAGTTGAGCCTAAAAATGCCATGCTTAACACATGTTCTAACCGTTCGGGTGCAGAAACGAGCAGAGCAACTGAGCACATATCTACTGGTGTATGGTTTTTACTTTGGCACTGCTCTTTTTATTTATCTTTTGGTGGCTTTTGATCTTGGCTTTCAGAGGAGCCGAAATAAATATGGGTGCTTTAAATAGTTTTTTGAGTCTGAAATTATGTACGTTATTTATATCAATATCTCTATTATCTATAACTGTTTTAAAAATATAGATAAAAATCATTAAGCAGCCGCAACCTAAAGAGTAACGTAATGAATAGGACCTTTGTTCTTAGACTACGGTCAAGCAGAGGAAAACATGTTGAGCTGGCTGCATTGTAGCCTCACATTTCTGGGTCTAATGGACCGGAACAGCTGGTACATTTGCAACCCAACCCCAATTTTGCCCCAACCAAAATAAGATCCCGGCCCAGCCCAGCTCTGCGCCAACACCAACGGCACCGTGCCGGAGACGGAGAGGATAGGTGCCATGCCATCTCGCGCGGCGGAGAATCGGCCAGCGAGGCCGGCTCTTGACTTCCTGGTCCCACCTGTGCCCTTTTCTTCTTCCCCTTCGAGGCTTCCAGGAGGAGGGAAAGAAAGAAAGAACCGACTGCTTGGCCCTGCGACGAAGCAACATTTCCTTCCCGTACGGAAGCCGGAGGAAGAACGAGAGGGAGGGAGGAAGATGTTCATTCAGAAGGTGATGCTCTTTCTAATTGTTATCTTCCTTCCGCCATTAATCCGCGAGTAGCGCCAAGATTCGTTGCCTTTTTTGTATGTGGGTAATTTTGGCGGATTTTGTTGGGGCGCGCGCAGGCATGGAGGACGGCGGCGTTTGGGCTGTACGGCATCACCCAGTTCACCAAATCCGGTTTCGTGTAAGCCTAATTCCGCCCTGCCATCTCGCAAAATCTCCGCTTGTATTGAGTAGCTTGTGCAATTTTTTTCATCCGATTGTGTTCTCGTGGTGGAATGGGATTTTTTCTTGCAATCCCGGCTCGGCCGTGTAGGAACCGTGTTCGTTTTGCTGAACCTAGCACAGCAAAACTGAGCTGTTCCTCCCGTAGGAATCAATCCCAATTTTTAGGATTCGATTGATTTGCCTGGTGTTGAGATAGGACTAAGACCATAAGCGCACTATGTGAAACCAATAACCAAACGTCCTTTTAGCTGCTGAGAGTGTAGTTTAATGACATATAGCAGTACAAAGATGCAGAACCACTATTTGCAAATTGCTAGTAAAGGGATTACGCAGTTCTTGCAGGATCAGTTAGGATCAAAGAACCAAACTATCTGAGCCCGCGTGGTTCGAAAATGGAGGGAAAGCTATTCACAAGTAGCCGGGTAGCAATTTTCGCACAGTTTGGCATTGTTCCTGATACTATCAAGGGATGCAGTTGATGGCACAATAGTTGCTTTCTTTTTCATGTTTGAACTAATAAAGCTTCAATTACTCAGGGAACACGCAAAAAAATTCAGAGAGGAGGATATGCAGATCCGGTTGGATGGGAAATATTGCCTAGTAACTGGAGCAAATTCCGGCATAGGTTTTGCTACAGCTGAGGGCTTGGCTTCACAGTATGAATCTATTCCTTTTTACTGTGATAATTTGCTCTGAAAAAAAGTTAAATACAATTCACCATGTGCGCATATGTGATGCCGTCAAAAACATTGTTTTATATTCTTCTAGTGGTGCCACTGTTTATATGCTTTGTCGTAACAAGGAAAGGGGAGAGACTGCTCTCAATCAAATAAGATCCAAAACTGGAAATATGAATGTTCATTTGGAGGTATGATACTTCAACACTGATTTTTTCCTGCGTGCTAATTTTCAAGATTCAACTCTTGTTGACGTTCTATGGTAATTATGGGCGAACTAACACTTCAATTATTACCGTGCCGCAGATATGTGACCTTTCATCTATTAATGAAGTCAAATCATTTGCAACAAAATTCTCTTCAATGGACAAACCACTCCATGTCCTGGTGAGCTTTGCTGCTTCGAAATATTTGTACTTTGTGTTTCTTTTCTCTGGTTGCAGCTTCTTTTTAATTTCCATTATAACCAGATAATTCAATGAAGTTTCTCTAGAAGTACATTAACTACATGTTGGAATAAACAGATAGTTTGTTCTTGTAGGTTAACAATGCTGGCTTACTAGAGCACAAGCGTGTGACTACACCAGAAGGGTGCGTGATACTCTGTAATGTAGTATTCTTATTTATTTGTCCCATGGTTATTTTCAATCTAATCTGCCCATTTATAAATCCTATACATCCATCATTTATCCTACTAACTTTTACAACTGGAAATTTTGTGTTCCTTTTCTTTTTAAAAATAGGTTGGAGCTCAATTTTGCTGTGAATGTAGCAGCACCATACACTTTAACAGAGCTAGTGATGCCATTGTTGGAAAAAGCAGCACCTGATGCTTGTGTCATTACGGTTGCATCAGGAGGAATGTACACTGAGCCATTGAACAAGGATTTACAGGTAATCCTTTTATTTTCTCTGTGCTTTTCCTTTTTGCATGGAAGCAGAATGTGGAAAAGTAGGTATGAAAAGAAAACCTAGCCCTTGGCCTGAAGTCCTGAAACTATATATTATGATTTATTTTGTTGGGGGGGGGGGGGGGGGGGGGAGGTAAAAGGCCCTATTTTTTCTAAGTTCCTCGGTATAGGAGAAAAGTGGTTCTGCAGTGAAACTTACCAAGAGGGTCCACTTAGGAGAAGTTAGCAATATTGAAGAAAATCGTAGTGGATAGACACAAATGAAGCCCTAAATTTACTTAAGTTGTGCAATTCATTTTGGACAAATATGGAAGCACTTCCCATTTATCCAGTCTCTGGGTTGATTCTATAATACTTGGCCTGATTGTTACCACCGGCATCTCTCCTCACATGCAGTTGATGACCATCTCACCAAACAGATCATGAACATGAGTTTAAAATGGGGGAAAAAGTCGTCACTGAAAATGAACTAGTTTGGCGGTTTGCCAAGAGCTTAGCAAAATTGCTGCTTTCCTTTCTCATTTGATGTCACCGTAATGGTATCACAGCCTTTTTATGCATGTTACAGAAACAGAAACCATGGAATAGTTCAGTTTTTTTTGGTCACTGAAAATGAACTGGTCTGTGAAAAGTCCATCTTTGTTTCTCATAACGAGATGTTGCAGTTATAGCCCTTCTCAATATTGTTTTAAACTTCAGTTCAGCCAAAGCAACTTCGATGGGACACAGCAATATGCTCGAAACAAGAGAGTTCAGGTTTGTGAACCTTGTAGTCTTGTAATCTCTCTACCCAAGTCTACATGAGAGCGAGAAATTGATATATGATCTCGGAACTTCCCTCAGGTCGCACTCACTGAATGGTGGGCTGAGAAATACAGCAACAAGGGGGTCGGTTTCTATTCAATGCATCCAGGATGGGCTGATACGCCTGGAGTCGCCAAGAGTTTGCCCGGACTTTCAGAGAAGTAGGCTTTCTGCTGTCCTAATTGCGCCTCTTGGTCCATTTATGTTTTGAAAAATGGCAACGCGCTAACTTGCGGTTTACCTCTTGGTGTAACATGTTATCATTATTGCTATGTCAGATTGTCCGGAAACCTGAGATCAAACGACGAAGGGGCAGATACGGTGATCTGGTTGGCTTTGCAACCCAAGGAGAAGAAGGTCCCAGGGGCGTTCTACTTCGACCGAGCTGAAGCACCAAAGCATTTGAAGTTTGCTGGGACTGCAGCATCCCATGCACAGATAGGTTCCGTTGTTGATAGCCTTCGCTCCATCTGTGGCTTCCCTGTAAACTCATAAGCTTCTTGCTGAAGGGACGTGAGTGTATGATGCATGGACGGGAAAAAAAGGAATAATTTTGCACCAGCCGGGAATCGAACCCGGGTCTGTACCGTGGCAGGGTACTATTCTACCACTAGACCACTGGTGCCTACGATGGTCGTCTGCTTTGTTTTGTCTACCCATGTTTGCAAATAGTCCCTAATCCCAGAATTCCAGATCATATAGGAAATTTCTTGTAATACACAGTGTAGCGATCTCCGGGGTTGAGGTGGTGGATTCTTTTTTGTTATAGCTTATGGTTGTGGCCAATGGTTTTTGGTTCTATCGTGAGTGCTTATGTTAATGAACCAAACACCGCTATGCTGATAAGCCGCTTCAAACAAATGACGGAGAAACCATTCCATTTATTTGTTCCGGGGAAGCCATAAGCCGAAAAGATCCTATGCATAGGAAACATGGATATTTTGTAATAGAATGTTATTTTTTCTGAACTCATACTTTAAGGTAGTTTTTTCTCGTATGCTAAGGGTTCGTTTGGAATGCGTGAACGTTTTTTGATTTCTGCAGAAATTAAACTGTTTTATATGAAACTCTTATGTTCCAAACAAACTAATAGTTGGAACTTGACCAAACACTATATGTTTATAGGCAACATATCCTATGCACATGAGGCAATTCGTGGATATATGGACATACACATTCAGAGCCATCTGATCCAAGCCGTGCAGTTGAGATCAACGCAGGTGCCCCCCATCCCACTTACAGTGTTTTGCATTTAGCCCCCACATGAGCACTTGATAAATTTGCAAAAACCTCCCTGGCCACCATTCCTCTTCTCCCTTACCCCGTCGCCTGCTCCACCATGGAGAGAACTCCTCCCTTTAGCTAGGGTTAGGGTTAATCCCTACGCCACCTCTATCTCCTCCAGTGTCATCTCACCTCCATCGCCACCTCTCCCTCTAGCGTGGCCTTTCTCTTATTCGATTGCCCGAGGTGTACAAAAATTGACCCTCAAATTTGCTCTGCCCTTCAGTGACTCAATCCTCAAATCCAATTGCTCTACACCACCCTCTACCCTAATCGACACGGTGCACCTCCCCGATACAGTAGAGATTCTGTTCCTTATGGCTCACAATGTATTCACGAAAGGACACCTAGCGTTTTCGGTGGCCCCCATGACTGCATTGGGATTATAGTGGCAAGGAGGTGGTGTACGGCAGCGAGTTGCTTTGGTGCGACTCGGTAGGTCACGTCATTTCCTGCACCTCTAGTTTACCTGCGGACACTACCAACGCCACAACATCAACAACCTCGACTTCCTCCCCTACCTCGTTGTTGTGCAAAGATGCAGTTGTAGTACCTACTGTACCACTAATTTGTAATGCATATGGTTATGTTCTAATGTGTGTGGCAATGTTCAAGTAAACACTAAGTGGGTGGCAAGTAGGGGTCTAGTGCCTAGGCGGGACTAGGCGGCCAATTTTGGCATGATGTCTTGTGAGCGATGTCAAGACATATTGTGATGTTTGGAGGAAGATATACATGCCCAACTAAAGCTCAATATCCTTATATGGGATTGAGATCAGAGAAGCGCGGCGCCCTGACTTTGTTGAATCTCGGCCGCCCCATCCGAGACGGATGGATCAGATCATTCGTTACAGTACAAATGCTACACCACAACAAGTTTCTGGTACAGTGATTCCTGTTACAGTATGAAAATGGTGTTGTTACAGTGATTTACAGTTCTCCCTCGTTGTTTTTCACTATGGGTCGCTGTTCGCTGGTCGAGGATTCTGTTCGCCTTACATTATCTCAATAATTTAGCAGAAAAATGAACTTGGAAAAAAGGTGTACGTCGGACAGAGCCACAAGCTGGCAATTGCCATGCAACCAGATATCCCAGCATTGATGTGTTACTTATGTAAGAAGATTCCAACAGATGGAGATGATCTGAACATAAAGTTTGTAGATAAAAACTCCACCAATTTCGTGGGCTAAATAGAAAAATTCGACCACAATTGAAACTGGACGCCTGTTTCAAGACAACTCTGCCAATCTCACTCCCTTGTCCGGTCATCATTGACGCCTAATAACTTTTAGTTATGGCTGATATTATTTAACTTATTTAGCTAAAATAAATAATAATAATTAAAAAATAGATTTTAGAAAGAGAGGATAATATTGTGAAGAAAGTGAAAAAAATACATGCGTTGTTTAAGTCATGTTGGCTCCGACTCATGTTTTTTTATTGTGTTTAATGGTTTTTAAGTAATAATAAATAATAGTGGTTGAAAAAAGATATAAATGGTAAAAAAGTAAGAGAGATACATGCATAATATAGGAGTGAAAAGAATGGTGTGCATGATGTGTCTATGACTCATGTCTTATCTTCAGAGCGAGACAAAAGTGAGATGAATAGAAAAGCCCTTTTGGAGAGTCAGATGTTCATATTGTCTGTCGCCTTTTAGTAGAAACCAGTATAAACATGTGCTAAGGGGCCGCTCCAAATGGCTGTGGGCTTTGGCTTTCGGTTTCGATTTTTGGCTAAAATTACATTGTATCAAATGTTAGCTTTTTCTGAGAAAAAATTTTAAAAAGCCGTTATATCGTCATGGACAATACAAAGAAATAAAGGCAAAAATTCTAAAAAATAAAATAAAATAATGAAAATAAACTAAAATTAAAAGTAAAGCTAAAAAAGCTAGAAACTAAAATCATTTAGATCAGAGCCTAATACTCCATCAAGATCAGGGAATGGGTTGCTGCCTGGTTGTATGTTGGGCCTTTTCGGCCTTTGGAAAGCGTAAAAATGGGCTTGAAGTGACCATTTCTTGTCCAGGAGAGGCCTGCATGTGACCCGTTTGTGCTTTTAAATCCACCTTGTACAAAAGTACAGCAAAGCTAGGATAAGATTAGCTCCTCCTTCTTTTTACCTTAAGACTTATGCCTTTCTTTAAACAAACAAGTAATATAGTTTCTTCCTCACTTTTTTGAAGCAATTTATCAGCTTATTGATATCTAGTTTGTCCATACAAGTACTCATAATAGAGACAAAAGTCATCAACTGTAGTTAAAGCAATCGAGGCCCGCTTCCTTGCCCTTCCTGCGCAAGACGTATTGAGTGGTGTTGGTGTGACAGGACAGCTGGGTAGTAACAAACTTACTAGTGCTTCTCTCGTGGGCCGTGATCATCTACTTGAACAAACAGGAATATGCAAACAGGAGATGGTGAAATGAAACCTATTCAGCCTATTAATCACTGCAAAGAGAACAATGCCTTATATATAAAAAAAGCAGTGTCACAGATAAAGCCAGACAACATATGTCACTGATAAAGCCAGTCCCTGACAAAAACCAAGCAATAACCTTAATCCACTCTCATCACATGAATGATAGATCAGTAGGCATTAGGCAGTCAGGTGACGAATGAACGGACCACTGTAGTTCAGGCATGAAACACTCAACAGTTCTTTAGGGATAACTATGGTGAAAGAATAGGATCACCATAAGGAATACTATGGTTACTGATGACCTCAAATGTAAGTCAAAAGGAGCTGAATTATACGTAAAGGACCTGAATTCTACATACTGCTTGTCATGCCTAAAAGTTTTGGTTAACAAGGAATACTTCCTCATCAAGTTAAGTTTTCAAATTCTGATCAATTCATTCTAGACGTGAAAGCTATTAGGGACCTGCGAGAGCATTTCTACTCAGGAGGTCCATATGATTCAATGTAAGCATCATCTTTAATGGCAAGTTCACATTCTGCAGAAAAATCAACATGGATGTTTTGGCCTTTGGGGCTTCAAGCAACCATTGGAGACCCAGATTGTACCTCCATTTGTAAGACTGACCAACCAGCTAGCTTTCAGCTCTCAGCTTTTAATTCGGAATCAGAGACACAATTGGCTGTATAAGGAGATACAAGCAAAGATTCATCGTTAAAAAGTCTCATATTGACTATAAAAGGATAAACGGCCCAAGTTAAAAATGAAGAATGCATTTACCTTATAGGCTAATTATTAAGAATAAGAAGATCCTTAGGATCCAATAAGTGTTATTAAAGCTCGGTTCTAATATCTTTGGCTCAATAAATACTAGTGTGTGAACGGCTGTAGATCGTGACCCTGAGAGATCATCTACGGTAAAGAAGCGGTGAACGGCTGAGTGACACAAATATGTGAATGGGGAGATTGTCGTAATAGTCCTACATTAGTTACGGAATGGTAAGTGACCTAAATTAAAAATAAAAAAGTCTCTCATCTCATAAGCTAGTTTTTAGAAATGAGAAGTCCTTTATGATCCAACAATTTGGATGTGGCCGTGTGTGTGATCTCTTTGAGAGTTTTAAGATTTTTTTTTCTCAGATTTAAACTAAATCATAAGAATTCTTAAGAAAAATCCCATTTCCAAATTCCAAACAAGATTTTATTTCATTAGAACTGTGTGAACGAGTAATTAACATCTATTTGAACTTGGCCACTTGGGAAGATGCTAGCGTTGCCCCTTAATTTACGAAGCTAGCATTTCTGATCGAAGGATCCTGACGCTGGATATTTCTTCGTCAGGGAAGACGTTCGAGACTAGGGATTCACACACCGGGGATGTGATAGCCAACATCGCGGAAGGTGACAAGACTAAGGACTATTCAAACTTTTTTCTCTAATAATATTCAAAATTTTCATTCAAGTAACTATAGAACCTATTGTTGTATGTGCCAAGGGCAAAATGGTAATTTCCCATTTAATAAATAATAAAAAAAGAGGAAAAGGGGCCCACCTTTCGGTGGGCCGAAGGGGGACAAAAGGGGGAGGCCGATGCCTCCCCGTGACCTAGAGTGAGCGGGGTCTCTGGAGGGGCGACGGCGGCGGCGGTCCAGGGGTGGCTGCGCGGCGAAAGCGGCGGGCTCGGCGGGTCGGTTGGCGGCTCGTTCTCCCGTGCGACTCCTCCTCCCGTGCGGCTCACTTTCCCTCTCCCGTGAGTTGCGCTGCTCCTCCTCCTCTTCCCGGAAGACCCGGTCCTCAGATCCGGATGAGAGGTGAGGCTGCAGTGGTGGTGCGGGAGACCCGGTCCCGGCCGTTGGTGGCGCCGCCGAGTGCTCATCCCCTCCCCTCTCTCTTGGCTATAAATTGCGACCGGTTCTTCGGTTGGGGAGCAGAACAAGAGTGAGCTTCCCCTTTCTTTCTCTGAGTTTATTGGCTTGTGGTGCATGAATACTTTGATCCCGTGGTGCTCCGGTGAGGTGCTTGGCCGGCTCCTCCCTGCGCTTGTGCGGCAATCTCCTACCTCGACTCGCCGGCGTGGACATCACTTCGGCGAGAGGGCTCTGTATCTCCGTGCCTACTGCTCTCTATCACGGTGGTGTGAGGGCAATAGGTTTTCTGGGACAGCGCGCAAGCGTGCCTAGCCCCTGTTCTTCGGGTGTTTTCGAATAACACCGGTATTGTGAGTGATTCTGTGATTTTGCAATCTGTGTTGCTGTGCTAGTTGTTAATATTCCATATATTATCTGGCACTGGGAGACATAGATTGCTTGAGGGATATTTGATTGCTCAATGATATTTGAAATCATATTCTGAGATTGGTAGATTTAATCTTTGAGCTCTAATTGCTGTCACTTGCTGTCATTAGATTATGCTCATGTTCTGTGATTCTGTTAACTGTGAGCTTTAGACAAAATATATTGTATATGTGTGATTTGGTTGGAGTTGTCTTCAGCTTGTAGAAATTTCTACCCATCTGTTTCAGATCTGTTAGAAGTTATATTTGGCTAATTAAGGTTTGATTAAGTTGCTGCAAAGAGACATCTTATATGTGCTTTAACTTGATTTAGCCAATTCTTGGCTGCAGACTGAATGTACACATGTGAAGAATATATTGTTTAATCTGGGTACAGCTTGAGAGCTCAAAGATTGAATGTTAATTTGTTATGACCAATCGATGAAAAGTTTATGATTTAGTAGTGGGACGGCTAAGATTAATCTTGTGCAACCCTACATTTGAGGGCAAAGATTAATCAATCAAACTTGATTTAATTGATATTGTTGATTAGCATATGCTTTATACCTTGTCATACATATTCATGTTTAGAGTAGTATTATCTCTATTATTGAATATGTGGTATATCATGAATAATATGGTCAATTCATATGATTATATTCTTGCTATGATCTGCATATATGAATTAATGTCCTTGATGTGTTTATATGATTTTATTGGAATTATATGTATATCTTTGCTTATACCGCCAAAATTCCCATCAGACTTCACTATACATAACTTTTCATTCCTGCAATTTTCTAGTTCCTACAATTCCATTTCTTGCATTCCTAACGACCACAAAGCAATTGGTCTTAGATAATCACAATTCATGCTACGGAAAGAACAATGATACTCCGATTTCATTAAAAGAAACCAAGGTTCGACGAAAGTTCAAAAGAAACAAAAGAAACAAGAGACAAATGGGCCGGCCAAGCCTGCACACTTGCCATCAGAGAAGAGAGATCATTATTCGTAGCAAACGCTCCCCTACGGTACTGAGTTTTACTTCAGCCAAACACACAGAATTACTTTGCTAACAGAGTATAGAAGCTGCAGGCGACACATCTTGCGCCATCCTGGTAACTCTCAGAGTCTCAGTAGGTGGTGGAAATGGAAAGCTAGGCGTTGCCAGAAAACCAGGTGCCACGCTGGTTAAACTACTCCATCCATCTTTTTTTACTGCCTAAATTCGTCACATAAATTTGATCACAAGTAGATTTAAAATTATCTAGATTTATATTATTAAATGTGTCATTAAAAACACTTTTATAATATTATAATTTTATTAATATGTCTTAATGTAAAATTATAAGATGTGGCAATCAAAATCACATATCGAAAACCATATAAATAGAAAGTAAAAAAGATCTTATGAGTAACTATTGGCATTGGCATGCATTAATTACATCTTAATCACACCTTTCCATTGACTCTGGCGATCTTTAACACTAGCTCCATTGACCCTTCCATACGTCGGACAGAGCCACAAGCTGCCAATAGCCATGCAACCAGATATCTCAGCATTGATGTGTCACTTATGTAAGAAGATTCCAACAGATAGAGATGATCTGAACACAAAGTTTGTATATAAAATCTCCATCAAAGACTTCAACTCTGCAGCACCCAACCACAACAACGCTCTGCCATGGCCACCACCTCCAACGGAGCCGCTGCAGCCAACCATGCCGCGAACGGCGCCGGCTTGGCCGGCCGCGACCACATCGTCATCTTCCCGTTCATGGCGAAAGGCCACACGCTTCCTCTGCTCCACTTAGCCACGGCGCTTTCGGTGCACCACAGGAGCCTCCGCGTCACCATGCTCACCACACCAGCCAACCTCGCCTTCGCCCGCAGCCGCCTCCCCGCGTCGGTGGACCTCGTCGAGCTCCTGTTCCCGTCGCTGCCTCCGCTGCCGGCCGGCGTCGAGTCCACCGATGCCCTCCCCTGCCCCTCCCTCTATCCGACCTTCCTGCGCGCCACGGCGCTCCTGCGGGAGCCCTTCGCCAAGTTCTTGGCGTCGCTCCCGTCCCCGCCGCTCGCGCTCGTCTCCGACTTCTTCCTCGGGTTCACACACCGCGTCGCGGGCGACGCCGGCGTCCGCCGCATCGTGTTCCACGGCATGTCGTGCTTCTCCATGGCCATCTGCAAGTCGCTCATCGTGAGCCCACCGCCCAGCGTCGAGCACGGCGCCCGTTTCCACGTACCCCGTATGCCGGAACAAGTGACGATCACGGCGGAGGAGATCCCGGATGCGGTGGCGAAGATCGCCGACCCCGATGACCCAGTGGTCCGGTTCGGGATCGACGATATCGGCGAGTCGGACGTCCGCAGCTGGGGCGTCCTGGTCAACAGCTTCGCTGCGGTAGACGGGGATTACGTGGCGCCCGTAGAGTCGTTCTACCAGCCGGACGCCCGCGCCTGGCTGGTAGGCCCGCTGTTCCTCGCCGCCGGCGACATGCCGGAGCGCACGGACGAGCAGGACCCAGAGGGCTGCCTCCCCTGGCTCGATGAGAGGGCGGGGCGGCCTGGGTCGGTGCTCTACGTATCGTTCGGCACGCAGGCCCACGTCGCTGACGCGCAGCTCGACGAGTTGGCGCGCGGGCTGGTGCAGTCCGGCCACCCTTTCATCTGGGCCGTCCGGTCCGACACGTGGTTGCCGCCGGTGGACGTGGGGCCCAACGGGCGGATCGTCCAGGGGTGGGTCCCGCAAAGAAGCGTGCTGGCCCACAAGGCGGTGGGAGGGTTCGTGAGCCATTGCGGGTGGAACTCGGTGATGGAGAGCCTCGTGGCGGGGAAGCCCGTGCTGGCGTGGCCGATGATCGCCGAGCAGCAACTGAACGCGAAGCACGTCGTGGACATCATCGGCGCCGGCGTCAGGTTGGACGTCAAAGCCGCTGGAGCGGCGGCCGTCGTGGAGAGGGCGGAGGTGGAGGAGAAGGTCAGGAGGCTGATGGACGCCGGCGGCGAGGAAGGGCAGAGGATGCGGATGCGGGCCGCGTGGGCTCAACAGGCGGCGAAGTCAGCGGTGAGCGACGGCGGCACGTCACGCGTGGTGTTGCGGAAGCTGGTGGGAGAGCTGCAGGGAAGCTACGGTGTCGTCAGCAAAGGGAAATAGAAGCGCTCGCTACTGTGTACCGTTCCCTGGAGGCCAAATCGACAGTACACAGGAACATATATACTTGCTATTTCGTGTTAGTTCTATGCTGACTATGCACCATTATACATTGATTGTGGAAGGGCAAGGGACCTAACTTAAAAGTGGGGGAGTCCCTCATCTCATTGGCTAGCTTTTGGGGTGAGAAGGTCCTTACGATTCTACAAGTGATATCAGAGCCCGGTTCTAACATCTCTGGCCCAATGGACACTAGTGTGTGAATGCCTGATGGACTGTGACCCCGAGGGACCGTCGGTGTACGGTGAAGGGGCGGTGAAGGGCTGAGGGACACCAATGTGTGAAGGGGGAGATTGTTGGAATAGTCTCACATTGGTTGTGGAAGGGCAAGGGACCTAACTTAAAAGTGGAGGAGTCCCTCATCTCATTGGCTAGCTTTTGGGGTGAAAAGGCTCTTACGATCCTACAACAATCTAGCTTGTCACTTTTAACCAAATAAAATAGCTTCTCCATAACCGTTCTGAAGTCAACATGACAACATCTAGCCGATTCGACGACGAATTTGACAAACAAATAACTCCCTCCAGTAAAAAATTAATCTCATTTCGGAATACGTATTTTCAAACTACTTTGACCGGCGATACTTTTGTGAACGTTTATATTGACCATATTAATATGGTATGGACAAATTTGTCTTTAAAAACACTTTTGTAATATTATAAAAATTTTATTTTTATAAATATATCTATCTTTATCTTATTAAAGCAAAGAAAAAAGAAATCATCATATTTGTTTTCATTGACTAGAAATTAACATGCTAGCAAAGTAAAAAAGAGAAAGATCTATACTGTTGATTCTTTGTGGATCTAAATTATAATGATTTGTAGCTAAGATTACATGATATTACATACTAATCGGAAACAATAGCGATAGTGTTGGTGTCCAGCGCCTGTCTAAAAAAGGTATTCGTGTCCAGCTTGCCGTCATGTCGTACTCCGATTCATGGAGTCTTTCATTGTTTACGTAGTGTGAGGCAAATGCATAATGCATGGACGTGCTACGAAAAGAACAGAAAATTTTGTAGCCACAAGAGAGCATGAACGGGGCTAGGAAACACAGGACGACTTTGATGAGGAGGCGGGCGTTGATGGCATCATGTAGGAGCAGAAGAGTGATCCAGAAGAAGGCCACATCGAAGATGAGATTGCGGGTGTTGACGCCAAGATTTCGACGGGAGAAGAAAGCGGTAGCCGGAGAAGACAACGCGGCGGCGGCAGTCGGCGATGATCAGGCAAAGCACAGACTAGCAATGTGAAGATTTTATGATCATGGAAATTCACTATATGCGATGAATATTAAGATCTCCTTTGGGTAATTAAGAAGCGAGTAACATAGCGAGGTGTAGATCGTTCCTTGAAGACGTGGCCCTCCTGAAGAGCGCGAGCAGCAAGATGTTCAACATGAGTATAGCTACTTGGCAATTCTTCCTTGAAGAAAGCGGACACCACTAGGGACTCAACCGCCGATGATTTATACCCCGCTTATTTCAGCTTGAGCTTCTAGCTTATTTTTTACTATTCATAAATTTTATCTTTTCTGAATTTTTGGCTTTTTTGAGCTTTTTTGCCGGTTCTTTTTTGAGCTTCTAGCTTAATTTTTTAAAATTTAATTACGCCAAATAAGCCACCTTCAACTACAGTATAATTTCAGCTAGTTACAGTGTAATTTCAACCATAAGCCACTATTTTTTAGCCCAATCGAGCGGAGCCTTAAACACAATGGAAACTACATGGTCAGAGAAGAGCAGGATCCTCATGCTAGAATTTCCCTGTACACTTGCTATATGCTGAAACAATTTGTACCGCGGGTCCCAAAAAGAGGAGCATGCGGTTTTTGGGACGTGATCTCCATGTGCATACCACAAATCTTCACAAGGAAAAGGAAACTTGAGAGGTAATATGCGATGAAGCTCTGATTGAATTTCAAATGCTGGTGTTTGTTTGAAGTAGATTGAATTTCCCCCCTCTAATTGTCTATCTTAGTATGAATCGATCCTACAAAAATAAACGATGCCGCAACGTCCTATTATCAAACAAGGTTTAATGTCAACACTCAAGTAGGGAAGTAATTCTATTTTTAGAGGTATATAAGCGTATAATGATGACTTCCCAGTGGTGAGAGGTTGGGATAGGAAAGTCAGCCTATTCGATCCCCGGGAGTAGCCGCCTGCGGGGGGAACACTTATTTCAAATAATAATAATAATAATAATAATAATAATAATAATAATAATAATAATAATAATAATAATAATAATAATAATAATAACTAGACCATAACGAAGCTAGCCGTGCAATTTGTTGGGACCAACGTGCTAGTTATAATAGAAATTAGCGATCAAAATTTTAATTTGGAGATAATGTCAGTGTCCAAAACGACACGATTGTAATTGGAGGAAGTAGTTGTCTACCTTTGGAGTAAGAGATGAAAGCTTTTAGAACGTAATAAATGATTTTTTTAAGTATATACCTGCAGTGGCACAGGGATAGGGACATGAATTCATGAAAAGATGTGGAAGTTTTACATTCATGCAAAATTGAAATGTTTTCTACAAATAAATTTTTTGTGGAATTCAGAGCCGAAATCATGGCGTGGGAACCAAAAGTCGACAAAGTAAGGAAGCATAGTAAAGTGCAAAAAAACCTGACTAGGTGAAGAGCCAACACAATGTATCTTTTTAAAACGGAGGCAGGAGGGCTGCCAATTCATTTGGAGAAAACCAAAAAGAATTTAGTGCATCCCCGGAAGAAAGGTAAAAGGTCAACAACGAAAAACCAGTATCAGTTAGCTAGCTTGTCGAGACTGATTCAACACACAACGTTTTTGCTATACAAACATGAAACTGCAAATTGTCAAACCTGAACATAGTCAGCTAGGATCCACGTGCCAACCTTTCGGTGATAGAAAATGTGGCTATGGCTATTAATATATTGTGATATGGTGCATACAAATTCACAAGTCGTGTACCGTACATAGAAACATGGTGATAGAAAACGTGGCTATGAATATTAATATCAGATACACTTTTTTCATCTAAATTTATAAGATATGTTTTTTGAACGATTTTATCTATAAATATAGGACATATTTAATATTTTAATATAAAATTATTGTGATGTTTCCTTTATGCCTCTGATAAATATGTATTTTTACTTAATATTTTCTATATACATATATTAAATATAGTGTTTAGAAATGATAATTATAGATAATCTAATTATTTTTATTGTCTTTTCGGTGAAAATATATTTTATAGCAGTATCTAGAAATTCACAAGTCGCATGTTGTACATAGAAACGTGATGCCGCTAGTGCCAATGTGTAATGGCCAGAGGCTTGGGGTTGGGGATAGTACGCAACTAAGGAGTAAGAACCAATGGGATGGTTTTAGACTGCGGGTGAAGCGGCCTGCTGACTATTGGGCTAGTGGCCAATCCGGACTTGAGCTGAAATGTAGAATTGAGGAAATTGCACCGGACGCATGCACTATCTGTTTCGGGACAACTGCCGATCTCACTCCCATGACCCGTCGTCTATGACGTATGCACTTTGTCCATATCGGCTGCGTCTGTACATATTTTAGCTATCTCATAGCTTTTAGTTGTCACCGATATTTTTAGCTAAAATAAATAGTAATAATTAAAAAATAATTTTTAAAAAAGAATATGATATTGTGAATAAAAATGAGAAAAATATATATACACGAGACATGAGCTACTCTAGAAGTGTCACAACTAGTTGCAAAGGGTTACCATCTAGTCGTGACCACATACAAACTGATGGCTCACTGTCGATCTTTATTCTGAACTGAAGTTTTACATTCACGCGCACCATTATTCATATCTCCAGCAGAAGTGTCATCGACCATTTGCACGCATGGACTCCAGTTTTATTCATACTAGCTGAATACCTGTGCGTTGCTACGGATTTTAAAAAATAAAACATATTTGTATGCACGTTTCAACAAATTTTACCACCCGTTAGTTTTAGAACATGTAGTATGATAAAATTTTAAAATCCGTAGAAGAGACCGGGTAGAAGAGGAGATGAGAGATGATAACTGTTGGTGGAAATAGAGAGGAGGGGTTGTTAGATATGAGAGAGGGGGAGAGGGATGTTAAATAAATGGTTAAGATTTTAGTATTCAGATCGAACGGTTGAGAAGGGAAGAAGAAGAATACGCCAACCACCAACTCAAATTTATCAAATAGTAAAGACTAAGCATCAGTACACGAGACGGTATCATCCGTACCTTTGGAACGTAGTTTCATTTCGACCAGAGTTGTGCGCCCAGGAGCTGAGTGCGGAGTTACAGCAATGCACTTGACATGGCGTGCGTTACAAACCTCTCTTCTACCGTCACGTACCTGAATGCGATGGATGGATCGATCGAGGCAGTCAGGTGCGCAGCCATGCATCACGGCCCCTGAATCGATTGGGCCGACGCATTCGCAGCTGTTCTCAACTGGGCCTGTGAATCTCCTCTGGTTTAACCTTTGCGAGTCGAAGTAGTCAGTCTGGGACGCGCGGGCTCCTCGGCCGCCATCCGCTTACCGCGCACACGCCTTGGGCTCCGGGCCGACTCCGGTGCTGCCGCCAGTCGGGCAATCGTGTGGGCTCAAAGAATAAATAGGGAACGCCCCGCCGTAGCGGGCCGTTTCGGGGCAAGTGAACGAACATGACATCTTCTCTGGTCGTGTGGACTGCTGAAGAAGCCGTGGTGCTGTTCCGACATTTGAGTGCACTTGGTCCAGCTCTCCCCTCCGCTGTTTTGGCAACAATTGCTCCCTGCACTGCTCAGCGGTCGGCAACCAAGGTGGGAAAGAGACCGCGCGTTCACGTAGAAGAGGTTTCAAAAGGCGAGACGTAGGTCCTGTTTTTTTTGTGCTACGTACATAGGTTTTTGCTATAATTGATACAGACGGCAAATACGATTTTAGATTTAAAAAGCTACTTTATAAAAATCTAGTTTAATAAGTCGTCTATTTATTTTAAATTTTAAAAAAGCCAAAAGTTAAAAACACAAAGAACAGAGACACACAGCTATACACTACCAGCACGTAGAGCACCATGTGGTGTCACACTTAACGGGCGATGGGTGCCTCAGTGGTGCATTACTTTCTCGACGTGCGAGTGCCAAGAAGACGACCTGATTTTCGGTAAGATGTCGTCGCTGGGACTCAGCTTATCCTTTTCCTTTGCCGGTCTTGCACGGTCCAGTTGTGACCAACCTTGCCGGTCTTGGATGGTTCAGTTGTGACCAACCTTGAGTAACCGGAGAAAGCGAGTAATTAGACGTGCTAGTTATAATATAAATTAGTAATCAAAATTTCGATTCGGAGATTATGTTAGTGTCTAAAATGACACTCGTTTGTGATTGGAAGTAGTATTCTACTTTTGGAGTAACAGAGATAAAAGCTTTTAGAACGTAATAAATGATTTTTTTAAGTTACCTGCAGTGGCACAGGGATAGGGACATGAATTCATGAAAAGATGTGGAATAGCATTTTGCTAAACTAAAAAGAACCCAGATCATCATTTGTCGCAACCCTTTCTGTAGGTAAGGGACTAAGGGAGAAACCCTAGAATATTAATGTCAAGTATCCATGTATGTGCAAGATTAGACCGTAGAGTTCGGAAGTTTCACATTCATGCAAAATTGAAATGTTTTCCACAAATAAATTTTTTTGTGGAATTCAGAGCCGAAATCATGGCGTGGGAACCAAAAGTCGAAAAAGTAAGGAAGCATAGAAAAGTGCAAAAAATGACTCGGTGAAGAGCCAACACAATGTATCTTTTTCAAAACCGAGGCAGGCCTGCCAATTCATTTAGCCAGCTTGTCGAGATTGATGCAACACACAATGTTTTTGCTATACAAACATGAAAGTACAAATTGTCAACCTGAAGATAGTCAGCTAGAATCCACTTGCCAGCCTTTCGGTTATAGAAAACGTGGCTATGGATATTAATATCTTGAGATATGGTACAAAGAAATTCATAAGTCACCTGTCGTACATAGAAACGTGGTGATAGAAAACGTGGATATGGATATTAATATTTTGAGACATATTTTCTTCGTCTAAATTTATAAAACATGTTTTTTGAATGATTTTATTTACAAATGTATGTGTATTTAATATTTTAATATAAAAGTAATATGATATTTCCTTTATGCCTCTAGTAAATATGTATTTTTACTTGATATTCTCTATATATATGTATTAAATATAGTGCTTAGAAATAATAATTATGGATAATATAGTTATTTTACTTTTTTATTTATATATAAAAATATATTTTATAAACTTTAACGGAGGGAATACGTAGAAATTCATAAGTCGCCTGTATGGTTGTATGCCGCTAGTGCCAATGTGTAATGGCCACAGAGGATTCGGGAAAGTACGTAACTGAGTAAGAACCAGGCACAACTTGATTGGGCTGAAAAATAGCGGCTTATGATTGAAATTGTACTGTAGCTGGCTGAAATTACACTGTAGCTAAATGTAGCTTATTTGGCATAATTAAAATTAAAAAATTTAAAATATATGTTAGCTCATCACAGACAACGCAAACGAATACAGGAAAAAAAAAAGAACCAGTAAAAAGCTTAAAAAGCAAAAAAAGTTCAGAAAAAGACAAAAATTATAAACAGTAAAAAATAAATCAGAAGCCAGAACCTCAAGCCAAAATGAATAGGGCGCCAATGGGATGGTTTTAGACTGCAGATGAAGCGGCCTTGACTATTGGGCCAGTAGCCAATCCGTACTTGAGCTGAAATTTAGAATTGAGGAAATTGCACCGGACACTTGTATTATCTGTTTCGAGGCAACTCTGCCGATCTCACCCCTTGTCCCGTCGTCTATGACGTATGCCCTTATCATATTGGTTGCACCTGTATATATTTTAGCTGCGTCTAATAGTTTTTAATTATGACCAATATTATTTAGCTAAAATAAATAGTAATAATTAAAAAATAATTTTTAGAAAGAGATGACGATATTGTGAAGAAAATGAAAAAAAATGTATGCGCGAGACAAAAGCTAGACTAAAAGTGTCGCGACTAGTTGTAAAGGGTTACCATCTAGTCATGACTAGATACGAACTGGTCAGGGTAATTCAGACCTAATCGCCAGAGAAGGAGGAGGGCCGCCAGAGGGTAGGGGGAGGGGGATGCGTCGGAGGGGAGGGGGAGGCTAGATGGAGAAGAAACAAGGATGGGGAGGGATTTCAGGATGGAAAGGGCTAAAATGCAAATGTGCATAAGTGGGAAAGGGGGTGCCTGCTAGAAATCTCGTTCGTGGATTTTGGATCAGATGGCCGAGATCGTGTATGTGTATATGTCCACAAAATAGGCCATGTTCACCAGATATGCAGCCTACATATACATACACATATACATATATATAGTATAAATAACAAGGGCACCATGGTGTCTAGGCTCTATGATTGAGACTTTTCATCCATGATTAATTCAGCATACTAAATTAATGATTTTTCCAAATCAATGCCTTTTCGAATTAATGAATGTTAACGGTTTTGCCTGATATATTATACATCATTGTACTTGCACGCATCTAAAACCAATCCAAAAGCAAGGAGCTTAGTGCCCATACACCATGGTGCCCCATTTCAGTGTCCTATATACACACACACACACTAGCTGAATGCCCGTGCATTGCTACGGATTTTTAAAATTTATCATACTATGTGTTTTAAAACTCACAGGTGGTAAAAATTTTTAGAATATGCATACAAACTTGTTCCAAAAGTTTTTAAATCCGTTAAGTAAGTCGAAGGCTGTCGATCACACCTCGTGGTCATAAGTCGGAAGATATCGACCACATCTCGTGATTGTAGGTCGGGAGCCCTCGAGTACACCTTGTCGTTGTAAGCCGAAAGCCGTCAACCATCGCGCGTGATCATAGGTCGGGAGGAGTCGACCATCGCTGGTAGTCGTAAGTTGGCAACAGTCGACGATCGATCGTGGTCCTAAATCGGGAGCCTTTGACAATGACTTATGGTCGTACATCAGAAGCCGACGACCATCGTTCGTGGCCGTAAGTCGGAAGCCATCGAAGATACCTCATGGTTGTAAGTCGGAACACATCGACCAGCACTCGTAGTCGTAAGTTAAAAGATATCGACCACACCTTGTGGTCGCAAGTCAAAACACATCGACCAGTGCTCATGGTCGTAAATTAGAAGCATTTGATCACACCTTGTGGTTGTAAGTTAGAAGCCATTAACCATCACACGTGATCGTAGGTCGGGAGCGGTCGACCATCGTTGGTGGTCGTATGTTGGTAGGCCTCCGGTGCGCTTGTGCCCTGTTGCCCGACTGCCGGCACCAGCCTGTTTGGCCCCGACTTCGACCACTGCCTCCTTTGATATCGACGATTGCCCCCTTCAACTTCGACTACTGCCCCCTTCAACCACTGACCCCTTCGGCCACGGCCTTTCAATGTTGACCACTTCCCCCTTCGATCACGGCCCCTTCGACTATGACTTCGATTTCGACCACCTTGTGGGTCTTGCCGTAGAGGGTGGGGAGCTCGATCTCAGGGCTAACTTGGGGGTAGGCGTCGAGGATGTCCAACTGAAGGGGGAATTCGTAGCGGTGGAGGCAGTAGACGAACCAGTAGGTGCCCTCAAGGTTGGCGCTACGACTACGAACATAACTACTACAACCATGTCCACGGGCGCTACGACTACGACCATGATCGCAACTTCGATAATTGGCCCCTTCGACTTCGATAACTACCCCCTTCGACTTCGATCACTACCCCCTTCAACCACTGTCTCCTTTGACCACAGCTCTTTGATGTCAACCACTTCTCTCTTCGATCACGGCTTCGACGACAACCACGGATCTTCGACTTCGACCACTGCCCCCCTCGACCACTGTCCCCTTCGACCATGGCCCTTCGACGCTGACCACTTCCCCCTTCGACTACGGCTTCGACTTCGACCAAGGATTTTCAACTTTGACCACAGATCTTCAACTTCGACCACTGGCCCCTTTGACCACTGTCTCCTTTGACCATGGCCCTTCGACGTCTACCACTTTCCCCTTCGACCATGGATCTTCAATCTCGACCACTGCCCCTTCGACCACTATCCCCGTCGACCATGGCCCTTCGATGATGAAAGCATCTAGGGCCCTAAAAATGGTTTTAGTAATTAATGAATTTATGTGAATATGGGACTAATGTGTTTGATAAGTGTTTAAAAGGTTAAATCCTTAAGTGGATGACAAGAAGCATGCTAAGGATCAATGTGAAGATAAAAAATGGCTCAAGACAAAGGTACACTTAGACTAGGATCTTCTTTTTTTTATCGGTCTTAGGAGAAAAGGTGGAAGATCAGATTATAGGTTAAATGTCGTACCATAAAGAGGGCTCATGGCAAGTAGCTTGATAGCATAATTCTTGTGCCATTTGGATCGAATTAGGATCATTCTTTCATTAAAAATCTGGTTCAAAAGTCAAATATGTGCTCTGTTTGGAAAACCGGAAGTACCAGAATTTTAACGGCGGAACTACCGCAAAGTGGAAGTTCCGCAGTCCTGAGTGTTACTTCCGGCGCCCGGAAGCTCCAAAAATCTGAGTGGAACCTTTTTTCCAGAGAGCACCCCCGGAGTGTTCGGTGCTCTGTCCGGACAACCGGAAGTACCGGCGTGTAAATTACGGTACTTTCGCTTGCTGGAAGGTCCGGCATCCAAGCGGAGCCTTTTTTCCAGAGAGCACCCTCCGGGTGATTTTTAAGATATGCGGAATCCGGAAGTACCAGAGGTTTAACGCCAGAACTACCGTACGAAGCGGTAATTCCGCTGTCTGAAGCGGTACTTCTGGAGCACGGAAGCTCCGGTGGCAAGGGCGGAACCTTTTTTCCAGAGAGCACCAACTTTTGGTTCCGACCCAAGCGGTACTACCGCACCGACTTTCGGAACTACCGCAGAGCGGAAGTACCGGATTTATAACGGCGGTAGTTCCGCGTTGACTTTCAAACGGCTAGTTCAGAGGCTCTGACATAGCCGTTCTGTCGTGCTAGAGCCGGAGCGGAAGTACTGGCCTTTGGACTGTGGTACTTCCGCTCACCCTGATTTTTTCTGAATATTGCTCTCATCAGCTAGATTTGATTGGTAAGGGTATAAATACCCGTACCACTGCTCAAGGACATGAGTTAGAGACCCCATTGAATATTCTTGAGCATTGAGCATTCACTCCACACTTCATTTACTCCTTGTGCATTCATTTGAGGTGGTTGAGCCAAAAAGTGCATTGCATTCAATAGTTTGATCCTTTGGCACTTGTTTGCAATCAAGTGAAGCTGGTGATTTGTTACTCTTGGTGTTTGCCGGCACCTGGATGACCTGGTGGTGGTTGACCGGTGATTTTCTCAAAGAAGCTTATGAGAAGGCCCGGTGTGCGTGTGAAGGTTGGAGCTCACCTACCCGGATAGAAAAAGAGCTACCACTAGTGGATTGGATGTGCTTCGGTTTAATTCGTGGAGCTGGTCCAATTTGTTTGGGCTAACCTCAACGTGGATTAGGGGAAACCGGTAAGTTTCCGAATACCACGGTAAAACATTGAGTGTACTTGTTCCTCTCTTAATTTCTTCTAGCCCTTGTTTATTATTCTTATTGTGATCATTTATTTAAGTTAGAGCTAGTGTTAATATTCAACTTGACTAGAATTGTGTAGGAATTAAGTGCTTTACACTCTTGTTATATTAAAATTGTAAAGAGTTAATTATAAAATAAAAAAATTTAAAAAACCTTTTATTCACCCTCCTCAAAAGGTTCTACGAAAGTTCAAAAGAAACAAAAGAAATAAGAGACAAATGGACCAGCCAAGTCTGCACACTTGCCATCAGAGCAGAGAGATCATTATTCGTAGCAAACGCTCTCCCTACAGTACTGGGTGTGTTTGGTTGGGCTGTGGCTTCTGAAAAAGCTGCTGTGGGCTGTGAGCTGTGAGAAAGCTGCTGTGAGCTGAGAGCTGTGAGAAAAGCTGAAAGCCGTTTGGTTGAAACAGCTGTGACTGTAGGTTTGGTAAGAAATACCTGTAATGCCCCTGTAGGACTGAGAGACTGTTTATATGCAAATTGATCCTTAAACACTATGTTGTTCACTGATTCGCATGTAAATGACCATTTTAGAAAGGGAAAATTAAATTTTCTAAGTTTTGCATCCAGCATTAACATATGGTCCACATAAATAGAACGATAGCATTTTACAAAAGATATAGGGCTCATATAATGATGTCCTCCGTCAACATAATTATCCCCCTCTTGCACTAACCAAAGCATCAGCTATCCTATTGCGAATGGTATTCATGGTATCCTCATTCTCCACATCTGGACTCTCATCTCCTTGTGTTTGTGTCGTGGCACTTGTCTGTTCTAGCAAGTACTCATCAGCATCACATCTATCGAACTCCATATCATGCAAATTGATGTCACGAATAAAATTATGCAACACCAGACAAGCAAGAATGATATGCTTCTGAGTACGAGTTGAGAAACTTGGCATGCCCTTCAAAATATGCCACTTCTGCTTCAAGACTCTGAAAGCCCGCTCAATGACATTTCGAAGGGATGAATGCAAGAAATTGAACACCTCGTACTTCCCTTGAGGAGGATGCCCAGAACGATGCCGAAATTCTGGTATATGGTATGTGCTTCCTTTGAAAGGGGCAAGATACCCTATTCGATTTGGATAACCAGAGTCCACGAGATAATACTTTCCTATAAAACCAAATCAGCAAAGGCAAATAATAATACAAGTATTGCTAACTTAGTAAGGAACCATGGATACCTTTAGGAGGCATGGGAAATGAAGGAAAATTTGCTAATGCATGATTGAGGATCCGTGTGTCATGTGCAGAACCCGGCCAACCAGCAACCGCAAAGATAAACCTCATGTCAAAGTCACAAACAGCTAGCACATTCTGAGATGTATATCCATGTCGGCATGTGTGGTTAACCACTTCCTCTGCTGGCACTGCCACTGGAACATGTGAACCGTCTATTGCTCCAATAGTGCCTTTGAAGTAAGGCCAGAAACGGTCCTCTTTGACCCTTTCATGCTCCGTACAGAAAGTAGGATCTCTTGGCTTAATATTGTCCTTAGCTAACTTGCGCAAACACTTCAATACTTTGTGAAACTTGATGTGAACTGTCCAGAGTGACCGTGTAAAACAATTTTCAGCTTGTGAAAATGATTGGGGTCCTCCGACGATCCACAAGAACATCGCCAATGACTCAATGGATGAAACATTGTTAGTTGAGGTCAAACCGTAGGTCGAGACTAGCAACTCATGAAGTGCCATGAAAACCTCGGTGCTCATCCGAAACATCTTATAAAAGTACATCGGACGACCCATGCACCTCATCACCCATTGAATTCCAGTTTCTGGTGTTTCCCTGTATTCACCTTTGTGCAAATACCGCTCAGTGTACAGTTTGCCCATTTGACCAATAACAGCAGCATGCTGGGAAAGTTCAGCTAGCAGGAGTAGTCCCTTTTGCCCTTCTTTGGCCAAATCTTCCAAGTTATCATCCATCTACACAAGAAGCACAACAATATATGGACAGCAAGGAGACAATATTTTCTGAAAGAAGCACAACAATATATGGACATAGAGACGTAAATATTGGTTCACAACAAAACAATAGAAATAAATAACTAAAAAGGTTCACAGATGACACAATCAAATAATCCTAACATAGAGAAGTAAATATTGGTTCACAACACAACAATAGAAATAAATAACTAAAAATGTTCACAGGCGCTTCATCATCTCCTTTTCATGCTCCCTCTCAATCAAATCGAGCCTTCCTTCATTTGTTTCCAGAGAGCTAAAGACCTCCCTAAATTCAGGCTTGATGATCAGGAAGGTGGCTGTGTGCATTAGAGCAGTTCTTTCTTGCACCCCACAATCTTTCACCATCTTCATGGCCTCTGCAATGGTAGGGACTAGGTTGGTTGGAGCTGATGATGCTTCAACACTTGAGGAGATCTTCTCTGCTGCAGTTTCTATCTTCAAACATGTGTTCTTGTACAGACGAAAGAATGAGCTCTTCTCATCCTTCTCTTCAGTAGCAGTACAGGAGCCCTTGCGTTTCTGTTTTTCTAGTTTCGATTTCTTCAAAGCAGCCAACTTTACATCATCATTATCTGAAGTTTTTTGTACCTCAGCCACATCCTCATCACTTGATTCATTAGAGGATATATCTCCAGGACAGGATGCACTAGCCCCAGTAACATGTACCTTGTCAAATAATATATGCAGATCATCAAGTTGCTTTGGCCCTTGTTTTCTAAACCTCACATGGTTGCATTTGATTCCTTTGTCGGGATTATTGCATCTCTTAAATTAAATGGGAAAAGTTAGCAAGGCACACCATATGAAAGCATGGAAAAAGAATAATGAACAATGCCACCATATCTTACCGCAAGGTGTTCATCCCACCATTCCTTAGAGCAGTCAACAGTTTGCTTTGCCTCATCCCATCCAAGCCCAGTGGCATAATTCTTGAACTCCATGAACCATGTATATTCCTTTTTCATATTGTCTAACTTGTCCTTCAATTGTTTCCTTGTTCGTTTCTGACCCGATTTTTCTTCAAACTTAGATACCACATTTTTCCAACCAGTCTTAGTAAAAATTCCCATCGGCCTATTCCCAGCTTCTATCTCTCCTTTGCAGACATCAATCAAATGCCTCACAAAGGCATCACCCCAATCTGCCTTATCACCCATTCTTGAATCAAACAAAAAAATTATTTAGCAAGCTGGTTTGCATATTACAAATTTCAATGTCATTTAGCTTCATATGCTTGCTTGCTCACCGAGAGAAATAGGCATCCCTAAATTATACTCTACCAGCACAAATTATACTCTACCAGCACAAATATGCCTCGCTGCGTTGCTCTCTACCAGCACAAATTTCATTTAGCTTCATTTAGCAGCTACAAATTTCAATCTGTCTGCATTCACTCATGCACAAGTTTTATACCAGCACAAATTATACTCATGCATATTGTCTCTACCAGCACAAGGATTTGCATATTGTCTCATGCACATGACAGAAAAAATCATCAGCACAAGTTACCTGTCGGGGGAGCGGAGCGGAGCAGAGGGAGCGGAGCGGCCGGAGCAGCGCCGCCGCCGGGCACAAACCCTAGCCGAGCCGAGAGAGCGGAGCGGATGGAGCGGAGCGGACCGGAGCAGAGCGGAGCGACCGGAGAAGCGCCGCCGCCGGGAACCCTCGCGCCTGCCGAGCCGAGAGAGCGGAGCGGATGGAGCGGACCGGAGCAGAGCGGAGCGGCCGAAGAAGCGCCGCCGCCGGGAACCCTCGCGCCCGCCCTCACGCGCCTGCCGCCGCCGAGAACCCTCGCGCCCGCCCTCACGCGCCTGCTGCCGCCGGGAACCCTAGTGCCGCCCTCACGCGCAGGCGGATGGCGAAAAGGGGAAAAACGAGTGGCGCGGAGGCAAAAGCTGGTGGAAGCAGGGGAGGAAGTGCTGTGAAAAATCAACAGTAGCAAAAGTAGGTTTCTCCAAAAGTAGCTTTTGAAAGTCAACTCTTTGGTTGGGCTTTAGTTTTTTAGAAGCAAAAGCTCCTCCAGGAAGCCCAACCAAAGGGACCTGAGTTTTACTACAAGCCAAAACACAAGAGTTACTTTGCTAACAGAGAATAGAAGCTGCAGGCAACACACCTTGCGCCATCCTGGTAACTCCCAGTAGTTGGTGGGAATGGAAAGCTAGGCGTTGCCCAGGAACCAGGTGCCACGCTGGTTAAACTACTCCATCCATGTTTTTAACTTCCTAAATCTGTTACATAAATTTGATCACAAATAGATTTAAAATTATCTAAATTTATATCATTAAATGTGTCATTAAAAATATTTTTATAATATTATAATTTTATTAGTATATCTTAGTGTAAAATTATAAAATGTAGCGATTAAAATCGCATATCGAAAACCGTAAAATTAGAAAGTAAAAAAGATCTGATGAGTAACTATTGGCGTTGCATGAACTAATTACATCTTAATCACACCATTCCGTTGACTCTAGCGATTTTAAACATTTCTTGCTGTCGTTACGCTTTTCCACCCCCGACGGCATGTTCATCTTGGTTAAGAAATGCAACTCTCCTAGATCTAGCTTTGCTGGCAAATATTACTTATATCCGGCCAACCCATCCAATTCCTTCAGCCATTTCCAACATGCATTGCATGCAATTTTTAAATTTAAAAACATGGATATACACGCCCAACTAAACCTCAATATCCTTGTTTTAGCATATAGCTAAGAGCATCTCCAACAGTATGAGCTAGTTACTAGCTCTAAGACAATTTCTCCAATAGTACTAACTTTTAGCATATAGCTCACAACATAAATAGCCTCACATGACACTCTCACATAATCTTGGAATGTGTGTATGAGACTAGCTCTTGATCAAGAGATAGCTTTTCTCTCTTTTCTATTAAAATATGAAATAATATGCCTAGAGCTAGCTCATAAGTTACTATTGAAGATGCTCTACAGTGTTGTTACAGTGATTTACAGTTCTCCCTCGTTGTTTTTCACTGTGGGTCGCTGTTCGCCGGTCGAGGATTCGGGTCCCTTGCATGATCTCATTAATTTAGCAGAAAAATGAACTTGGAAAAACGGTATACGTCGGACAGAGCCACTAGCTGCCAATTGCCATTCAACCAGATATCGCAGCATTGATGTGCCACTTATGTAAGAATATTCCAACAGATAGAGATGAACTGAACATAAAGTTTGTAGATAAAAACTCCATCAAAGTCTTCAACTCTGCAGCACCCTCTGCAGCACCCAACCACAACAACGCTTTGCCATGGCCACCACCACCAACGGTGCCGCTGCAACCAACCATGCCGCGAACGGCGCCGGCTTGGCCGGCCGCGACCACATCGTCATCTTCCCGTTCATGGCGAAAGGCCACACGCTTCCTCTGCTCCACTTAGCCACGGCGCTCTCGGTGCACCACAGGAGCCTCCGCGTCACCATGCTCACCACACCGGCCAACCTCGCCTTCGCCCGCAGCCGCCTCCCCGCGTCGGTGGACCTCGTCGAGCTCCTGTTCCCGTCGCTGCCTCCGCTGCCGGCCGGCGTCGAGTCCACCGACGCCCTCCCCTGCCCCTCCCTCTATCCGACGTTCCTGCGCGCCACGGCGCTCCTGCGGGAGCCCTTCGCCGAGTTCTTGTCGTCGCTCCCGTCCCCGCCGCTCGCGCTCGTCTCCGACTTCTTCCTCGGGTTCACGCACCGCGTCGCGGGCGACGCCGGCGTCCGCCGCATCGTGTTCCACGGCATGTCGTGCTTCTCCATGGCCATCTGCAAGTCGCTCATCGTGAGCCCACCGCCCAGCGGCGAGCACGGCGCCCGTTTCCACGTACCCCGTATGCCGGAACACGTGAAGATCACGGCGGAGGAGATCCCGGATGTGGTGGCGAAGATCGCCGACCCCGATGACCCAGTGGTCCGGTTCGTGATCGACGATATCGGCGAGTCGGACGTCCGCAGCTGGGGCGTCCTGGTCAACAGCTTCGCTGCGGTAGACGGGGATTACGTGGCGCCCCTCGAGTCGTTCTACCAGCCGGACGCCCGTGCCTGGCTGGTAGGCCCGCTGTTCCTCGCCGCCGGCGATATGCCGGAGCGCACGGACGAGCAGGACCCAGAGGGCTGCCTCCCCTGGCTCGATGAGAGGGCGGGGCGGCCTGGGTCAGTGCTCTACGTGTCGTTCGGCACGCAGGCCCACGTCGCCGACGCGCAGCTCGACGAGTTGGCGCGCGGGTTGGTGCAGTCCGGCCACCCCTTCATCTGGGCCGTCCGGTCCGACACATGGTCGCCACCGGTGGATGTGGGGCCCGACGGGCGGATCGTCCGGGGAAGGGTCCCGCAAAGAAGCGTGCTGGCCCACGGGGCGGTGGGAGGGTTCGTGAGCCATTGCGGGTGGAACTCGGTGATGGAGAGCCTCGCGGCGGGGAAGCCCGTGCTGGCGTGGCCGATGATCGCCGAGCAGCAGCTGAACGCGAAGCACGTCGTGGACATCATCGGCGCCGGCGTCAGGTTGGACGTCAAAGCCGCCGGTGCGGCCGCCGTCGTAGAGAGGGCGGAGGTGGAGGAGAAGGTGAGGAGGCTGATGGACGCCGGCGGCGAGGAAGGGCAGAGGATGCGAGCGCGGGCCGCGTGGGCTCAGCAGGCGGCGAAGTCAGCGGTGAGCGACGGTGGCAAGTCACGCGTGGTGTTGCGGAAGCTGGTGGGAGAGCTACAGGGAAGCTACGATGTCGTCAGCAAAAGGAAATAGAAGCGCTCGCTACTGTGTACACAGGAACATACTTTCTATTTCGTGTCAGTTCTACTTGTACCCATGTTGTATGCACCCTACTCTATGCTGAGTATGTTCCTTCAGTTCAGCCCCTGTTTCTTCGAATTGTTCATTTTGTAGCTTTTGATCATGCAAGTTATGCAACCTAACTTGTCACTTTTAACCAAATAAAATATCTCTGAAGTCAACATCTAGCCGATTGGACGGCGAATTTGAGAAACAAATTACTCCCTCCAGTAAAAAATTAATGTCATTTTGGAATACGTATTTTCAAACTACTTTGACCGGCGATACTTTTATGAACATTTATATTGACCATATTAATATGGTATGGACAAATTTGTCTTTAAAAACACTTTTGTAATATTATAAAAATTTTATTTTTATAAATCTATCTATCTTTATCTAATTAAAGCAAAGAAAAAAAGAAATCATCATATTCGTTTTCAATGACTAGAAATTATTATGTTAATCAAAGTAAAAAGAGAAAGATCTATACCGTTGATTCTTTATTTGTGGATCTAAATTATAATGATTTGCAACTACAGATTACATGATATTACATACTAATCGGAAACAATAGCGATAGTATTGATGTCCAGCGCCTCTCTAAAAAAGGTATTCGTGTCCAGCTTGCCGTCGTGTCGTACTCCGATTCTTGGAGTCTTCAATTGTTTACGTAGTGTGGGGCCAATGCATAGTGCATGGACGTGCTAGGAAAAGGACAGAAATTTGTAGCCACAAGAGAGCATTGCACGGGGCTAGGAAAACAGGACGACTTTGACGAGGAGGCGGGCGTTCATGGCATCATGTAGGAGCAGAAGAGTGATCCAGAAGAAGGCCACGTCGAAGATGAGATATTGAGATTGCGGGTGTTGACGCCAAGATTTCGACGGGAGAAGAAAGCGGTAGCCGGAGAAGATAACGCGGCGGCGGCGGTCGGCGATGATCAGGCAAAGCACAGACTAGCACAAATCATGGCGTGTGAAGATTTTATGATCATGGAAATTTACTATATGCAATGAATATTAAGATCTCTTTTGGGAAGTGCTTAATTAAGAAGCGAGTAACATAGCGAGATGTAGATCGTTCCTTGAAGACGTGGCCCTCCTGAAGAGCGCGAGCAGCAAGATGTTCAACATGAGTACAGCTACTTGGCAATTCTTCATTGAAGAAAGCGGACACCACTAGGCAAAGGAAGCTCATGGCTTATGGCTGAAAACACTATAGCTGGCTTATGGCTAAAAACACTGTACCTGAGATGGTGATCAGTTAGGCTTAAAAGCTCATGGATTATGGCTGAAAACACTGTAGCTGGCTGAAAAAATATTGTAGCTAACAGAGGCTTATTTAGCATAATTAAATTTAAAAAATTAAAAATATAAAAAATATGTTAGCCCAATATGTATAATACAAACGAATACGGGAAAAAAGAACCGGCAAAAAAAGCTCAACAAAAAGCTAAAAGTTTAGAAAAAGACGAAATTTATGAATAGTGAAAAATAAGCCAGAAGTCAGAAGCTCAAGCCGAACCGATCAGAGCCGATCCCCGGGAGTTGCAGCCTGCGGGGTGGAGAACCACTTATTTCAAATAACAATAATAATAACAACGAGATCATGGCGAAGCTAGCCGTGCAATATGTTGGAACCAACGTCCTAGTTATAATATAAATTAGCGATCAAAGTTTTGATTTGGAGATTATGCCAGCGTCCAAAACAACACGAGTAGTTGTCTACTTTTGGAGTAAGAGATGAAAGCTTTTAGAATGTAATAAATGATTTTTTTTAGGGATAGGGACATGAATTCATGAAAAGATGTGAGAGTTTTACATTCATGCAGAATTGAAATGTTTTCTACAAATAATTTTTTTGTGGAATTCAGAGCCGAAATCATGGCGTGGGAACCAAAAGTCGACAAAGTAAGGAAGCATAGTAAAGTGCAAAAAAATGACTAGGTGAAGAGCCAACGTGAAGAGCCAACACAATGTATCTTTTTAAAACCGATGCAGGAGGTCTGCCAATTCATTTGGAGAGAACCAAAAAGAATTTAGTGCATCCCTGGAAGAAAGATAAAAGGTCAACAACGAAAAACCAGTATCAGTTAGCTAGCTTTGTCGAGACTGATGCAACACGCAACGTTTTTGCTATACTAACATGAAGCTGCAAATTGTCAAACCTGAACATAGTCAGCTAAGATCCACTTGCCAACCATAGTCAGCTAGGATCCACTTGCCAACCTTTCGGTGATAGAAAACGTAGCTATGGATAATAACACTTTAAGATATAGTACATAGAAATTCACAAGTCATCTTTCGTACATAGAAACGTGATGATAGAAAACGTGGCTATGGATATAATATCAGATATACTTTTTCCGTCCAAATTTATAAGACTTGTGTTTTTTGAATAATTTTATTCATAAATATAGGACTTATTTAATATTTTAATATAAAATTAGTGTGATGTTTCTTTTATGCCCTTGATAAATTTGTATTTTTACTTAATATTTTCTATATACATGTATTAAATATAGTGTTTAGAAATAATAATTATAGATAATCTAATTATTTTTACTATCTCTTTGATGAAAATATATTTCATAGCAGTACGTAGAAATTCACAAGTCGTGTGTTGTACATAGAAACATGATGCTGCTAGTGCCAATGTGTAATGGCCATAGAGGCTTGGGGATAGTAGACAACTGAGGAGTAAGAACCAATGGGACGGTTTTTTAGACTACGGATGAAGCGGCGTGCTGACTATCGTGCCAGTGGCCAATTTGTACTTGAAATGTTTTCCACAAATAAAATTTTTGTGGAACTCAGAGTCGAAATCATGGCGTGGAAACCAAAAGTCGACAAAGTAAGGAAGCATAGAAAAGTGCAAAAAAAATGACTCGGTGAAGAGCCAACACAATCCATCTTTTTTAAAACCGAGGCAGGAGGTCTGCCAATTCATTTAGCTAGCTTGTCGAGACTGATGCAACACACAATGTTTTTGCTATACAAACATGAAACTGCAAATTGTCAAACCTGAAGATAGTCAGTTAGGATCCACTTGCCAAGGTGATAGAAAACATGGCTATAGATATTAATATCTTGAGATATGGTACATAGAAATTCATAAGTCACTTATCATACATAGAAATGTGGTGATAGAAAGCGTTCCTACGTTCAAATTTATAAGACATGTTTTTTAAATGATTTTATCTATAAATATAACCGTATTTAATATTTTAATATAAAATTACTATGATGTTTCCTTTATGCCCCTAATAATTATGCATTTTTACTTGATATTCTCTCTCTATATATGTATTAAATATAGTGCTTA
Organism: Dendrocalamus latiflorus; assembly: GCA_017311315.1. Taxonomy (NCBI): domain Eukaryota; kingdom Viridiplantae; phylum Streptophyta; class Magnoliopsida; order Poales; family Poaceae; genus Dendrocalamus; species Dendrocalamus latiflorus. The sequence goes on along the minus strand of CM029621.1, from coordinate 6,655,855 downwards.
GAAATGGTAATTATGGATAATTTAATTATTTTCATTGTTTTCTTGATCTATGTGCTAAAAGAAAATACACTTTATAAACTTAGACAGAGAGAATATAGGCATGTTCTTTTTGGCTGAGGCTTATGGTTTTTTGCTACAGTTTGTGGCTTTTGAGCTGTTTGTGTGAGAGATTATATAGTAACAGAAACTTACGTGCGGTTTTTACTGATATAAATAAAGTCGGTACAGTATGTACTGTAATTAACTAGTAGACTCCATCTTAAAAAATACTCCGTTTAAAAGTTAGTTACTGTAGAAAAGCCAAAAAACTAAAAAAGGACAAGACCTACATAGAAATTCAAAATTCGGCTATGAAACATAGAAACGGGATGCCGCTAGTGCCAATGTGTGATGGCCACAGAGGCTTCGGGAGAGTACGCAACTGAGGAGTAAAAACCAATGGGATGGTTTTAGACTACGGATGAAGTGGCCTGCTAATTAGGGCATGTTTGATACGGCTGCGGTTTGTAACATTTGGCTGAAAATTTTGAATTTTAGTTGTTTGTGACAAAGATTACGAAGAGAGAGAGATACTCGCTTGCAATTTTGGCTGATATAAATGTTGGGCTTTTAACATGTACTGCAATTAACTTGTAAACCCCGTTTTAAGAAAATACTCCGTTTAAAAGTTAGGTACTGTAACAAAAGCCAAAAGCCGCTTTTAGAAACTGTTAGAAAATAGGCCAAGAACCAATGGGATGGTTTTAGACTGCGGATGAAGTGGCCTACTGACTATTGGGCCAGTGGCCAATCCGTACTTGAGCTGAAATTTAGAATTGAGGAAATTGCACCGGACGCCTATATTATCTGTTCCGAGACAACTCTGCCGATCTCACTCCCTTGTCCCGTTGTCTATGATGCCTAATAGCTTTTAGTTATGACTGATATTATTTAGCTTATTTAGCTAAAACAAATAGTAATAATTAAGGAAATAGATTTTAGAAAGAGAGGACGATATTGTGAAGAAAGTGAAAGAAAAATACATGCGCGAGACAAAAGCTAGACTAAAAGTGTCACAACTAGTTGCAAAAGGTTACCATCTAGTCATGACCAGATACGAACTGGTCAGAGTAACTTGGACCTAATTGTCGAAGGAGGGGGGCCGCTGGAGGGTAGGGGGAGGGGGATGCGTCGGAGGGGATGGGGAGGCATTGGATGGGGGAAGAAACCGGGATGGGGAGGGATTTCGAGATGAGCTAATGATAAATTTTATAATCATGTAATTAACCAGCTAATCACATGAGCTAATGACCTGGAGATGTGGCTGCATGGTGGACGGGCGATAGGCACCTACCGCCTGGTGGCCAGGCTCCGCTAGCCACAGGTTAGCTCCACCATGCTGCCGTCTGGCCACCGGGTGGCAGAAGTGATATTTTTGCTAATACTGTGTGCATACTGATATTTTTGTAAATACGATTTCAAATAGTATCATATGTGCCAAAAATTCTACAAGAAGCAAGAAAACTAGGAGACCGAGAGCCCACAAGCATGCAGCAGGAGCTGGGAAAACATACAGAGGCAACAGAGAAATAATCAGATAAGCTGAATTTTGTCCATTTTGAGTTGCTCTCTGCTCGAGAGTGGCTATACGCCTACAAGAGCCAGTGCAATTGTTTCTTTCAATGTATGGATAGTTTGGATTCCATTGTAGATGAAGTTCTATAATAGCACGGGGCTAAAGGCTTGAATCATTCATTATTCAGATGGTGACTAGCTGAAGGCTTGAATCGTTACTCAGCCGCTTTGCTAGTTGCATGTTTGCAGGGTGCTCCTTGGCCTTGCCTTGTCATCTCATTACCAGCGACAAGGAAGTATGCAGTGTGCCTGGAACAAGAACACAGATGGTAGGGTCTTAGCATCTTTGGGAAAATGCTGTCATATGTTGGATTTAGATACAAGGTGAGAATTCAGTCATAACACAGACCTGAAAAAATTCATCATTTTGGTTTTTGCGTCTGGGTTTATGCTTTCAGTTGTATCCAGAGCTTGCTGCATGTGGTGTAGCCATCGCTCTGCAGCTCGGTGGGTAACTGCAAATGGTCGATGTCGTCCTATTAAGGCAGGATGTCCTACAATGAGAATCAGATAGAGTCTCAGATCTATAAATAATTCAGATGAGTAAGTCGGATGTGCATGTGTTTGGTGACATGAGGGAGGGCTCTTGTTGCTATTTGTTGTCATGAGTACAAGGATGGTACAAATTCAGAGAACAGTGAATGTGAAACACCCAGTAAGCATACCATAAAATTTACCACACCAAAAATGGATCTAGAAATGAACAAAGAAATAAAAGGTGGCATCCGACAGGGAAAACATTCATTTCTTCAATCATTTTGCGTAGATCATCTAGATGAACAAACAGGAATATGCAAACAGGAGATGGTGAAATGAAACCTATTCAGCCTATTAGTCACTACAAAGAGAACAATGCCTTATATATAAAAAAGCAGTGTCACAGATAAAGCCAGACAACATATGTCACGGATAAAGCCAGTCCCCTGACAAAAACCAAGAAATAATCTTAATCCACTCTCATCACAGGCATTAGGCAGTCAGGTGACGAATGAACGGACCACTACAGTTCAGGCATGAAGCGCTCAACAGTTCTTTAGGGATAACTATGGTGAAAGAATAGGATCACCATAAGGAATACTATGGTTACTGAAATACGCTGCTGGCTATCAAGATAGCAGCGGTGCTGAAGAAGGATGACCTCAAATGTAAGTTAAAAGGAGCTGAATTATACGTAAAGGACCTGAATTCTACATACTGCTTGTCATGCCTAAAAGTTTTAGTTAACAAGGAATACTTCCTCATCAAGTTAAGTTTTCAAATTCTGATCAATTCATTCTAGACGTGAAAGCTATTAGGGACCTGCGAGAGCATTTCTACTCAGGAGGTCCATATGATTCAATGTAAGCATCATCTTTATTGGCAAGTTCACATTCTGCAGAAAGATCAACATGGATGTTTTGGCCTTTGGGGCTTCAAGCAACCATTGGAGACCCAGATTGTACCTCCATTTGTAAGACTGACCAACCAGCTAGCTTGCAGCTCTCAGCTTTTAATTCGGAATCAGAAACACAATTGGCTGTATAAGGAGATACAAGCAAAGATTCATCGTCCTAGCTAAAATTCCCCACAAATCGATCAAATTTCATCAGAAATTAATCCTCCCTTCTATCCTCCTTACCCAATAATTAGTTGATGTAACCATAATTTGCTCTCTAAATACCCCAGGATGGCAGGATTACGACATGCCCTAAACTACACAGGGCTTTACAGTTGGGAGACGCGGAGTCAAGATACCTCTCCTCTGGGAGAAGAGCGGCGGGCCGCCCATGCGCTGCACCAAGAACTCGTACTGGTTCCGGATCGCGTCCTCCTTCCTCGACCCCGCGAATATCTCCCGGAACCACTCCTCCTCGTCCTCATAAACCCTGTTTCGTTTGATTTAACCGCAGCCATAAAATCATAAAACAAATCGGGGAAGGAAAAAAAAACCTAGATCAGAGCACAAGTGAGAAAACAATCAACAGGTTCAAAAGGTTTGGGGCGGCGGGGAACCTGGTGTAGAAGTTGGTGGAGAGGTCGACGAAGGGCTGTGGGGTGCCGCCGAGCGCCTCGAAGACGTTGCCGTCGTCGATGGCGAAAGCGTCGCCGGCCGCCACGCCGCTCCACTCCGACGCCTTGTCCTGCAGCGACTGCATCCTGCCTGCGGCTTGGTTGCTGCTGAGTTGACTCGGTTGGGAGACTCGGCTGGGGGCGAGGCACTCGCTTTATACCCGCCACGCTCCCCCCGGCCAATCGTGTGGCGAGCGCGCGCTGCTGGGTTCCCGTGGGGCCCGGGTGTCGGCGAAAGAGGGTACGCTGACGCGGCGCGTTCACCGACCATGTCGACATACTGTGTCATGCATCGCCCCATCTCATGGTGGTATCTTGCGAGTTGCGAGGACCACCCACGGAATAGCGGCAAGGCAAGCCCACGGTTTTTCTGGAGCAACTGGTTCGGAGCCTTTTAGACTATACAAACATGGTTAAAGTCATGTTGGATGACTTGGATCCGGCTCATATCTTCTTTTAATAGTTTTAGAATAAAAATAAATAGTAGTGACGGGAGGAAGAAGGCATAAATGGAAGAGAAAGTAAGAAAGATACGTATGCAAGACGGAAGTGAAAAGAATGGTGTGCATGATGTATCTGTGACCCATGTCTAATCTTCATCTTCGAAGCAAGACAAAAGTGAGAGAAACGAAAAAAACTCTTTTGGAGAGCCAGATGTTCATATTGTCCTATATCTTTTAGTAGAAACCAGTATAAACATGTACTAAAGGGCCGCTCCAAACTGTTATGGGTTTTAGCTTCCATCTTCGTTTTTTGCTAAAATTGTACTATATCAAATGTTAGCTTTTTCTTAAAAAATGGGGAAAAAAACTTTACATCGTCATGGACAATGCTAGTGATGTCTAATGGGCCGGGCCGGCACGGCCCGGGCCCAGGCTCGGCACGGCCCGTTAAGGCCTGTGTAATAAACGGACCGTGCCGTGCCGGCCCACGGGCCACGGTGCGAGCCCAGGCATGGCCCGAGGCCGTGCCGGCCCGGGCACGGTTAAGGCTAAACGGGCCGTGCCGGCTAGCCCGTTTAGCCGAAAAAATTTGAAAAAATAGGAAAATTTGTAGAAAATTAAGAAAAATGTAGGAAACTAAAAAAATCAGAAAAATATAGAAAATTGTAGACATGGGATGGCATAATGAATATTTGCAATGACATAATGAGCTTTATTAACTTATTAAATTACATGGGATGGCTGCCTCATTAAAAACTTTACCAAGTAAAAACTCAATTTGAGAAAACCTTGGTAAAGAAAAAAGAGTACAGCCTATAAAGCTCATTAGTGACTACATGTGAAGAAAAATATTGAAAATCTTATTCATTGCTATCTAAATACAAATTCTCAAAAGATTCTTCTAAATCTTTATTATCTGCAGTATGTTGGAGTCTTGATTCAGCTTGTTCCCAGTCTTTGATGGTCAGAAGTACTTCGACCATCTCGTTGGAGAGACTTGTTCGTCGCTCCTCGATTATTCTTCCGGAAAGACTGAATGCTGACTCCGAGGAGACTGTAGAGACAGGAACAGTCAACACATTCCGCACTAATATGGATAGCACTGGATATGATACCTTCTGGGTTTGCCACCATGAGAGGATGTTCAACTTCTGCTCGAAGCTGACGCTATCACTGTTGAGATAGCTTGATAGGTCTCCAGTGCTTTGTCGCCTTCCTCCTCCTAACTGCTGTGTACCTGCACCTGCACGAGAACTAGACGAAGAACCAAAAATCTTGCCCCATTGCATAGCCCCCCTAGAGCTGCTAGGGACTACCGGGGGTCTTTCTAAACGCACAGACCCAAATTTATTTTCATATTTATCATATACCTCATATAATTTATTCTTAACTAATGTAAAGTATGAACAATAGTCTAAATCGGTAGCCTCACTTAAAACTTGTAAAACATTTATAAATCCTTGGATTTGGCCCTAGGATCCAAAATAAAAGCGAATGCATATAAAATAGGAATTTCTCTCCAATATTTTAAAACCTTAGTTTTCATGGCAACTACAGCATCTCGTAGTATAGGATCATTTTTAAAAGCCTTTAGGTGAGTGGCAATTTCAACAATATTATGAACAATTATAGGAGATGTAGGGTAATATACTCCAGAAAGACAAAGTGTAGCTTTATGAAAAAATTCTAAAAAGGAAAATATTTTTTCACCAACAATCCAATCGTCCTCAGTAAGTTCAGAGTCTCTAACTTGGGTTCTACTGGAGGAGCTACGAGATTGATGGCTTTGGTTGTGAAGAAAAACAGATAAAGTGCTCTTATATGGCAATATATGTTTAAGCATAAGATAAGTAGAGTTCCATCTAATAGGCATGTCTAAACCAAATTTTCTAGGACGAACATTCATTGCTACGCAAAAACTCTTATATGCGGCTATTCGTTGGTTAGAACAATTAATAAATAAAATTGCATCTCTAAAAGAATCAATACAAGCATTTAATCTTTTTAACCCGGATTTAACAATAAGATTAATAATATGACAAGCACAACGTTGATGCAATAAGAAAGAGTGTGCATAAGTATTAAACAAAGGAGTAAGAATTTCCATAGCTTTAGTGTTTGCAGCTGCATTATTTAAAGTTATAGAAAAAAATCTTATCCGTGAGGCCAAAATCTTCTACAACTTTAATAATGCTTTCTGCAATATTTTCAGCATTATGTGAAACATTAATTAATTTAAATCATATAATTCTTTTTTCCATTATCCAGTCATCATTAACATAATGAGCAACAACACTAATATAATCCTCTCTAGCCCTACCACTCCATATGTCGGATGTCAAAGCAATAGAGAATGTACATGTATGAAACATTTCTTTCAATTTTTCACGACAATTGTTATAATATTTAATTAAATCTCTAGTTATTGTTTGCCTAGATACAATACTAAATCGAGGGTTATGAGCAGTCCTAATATATTTTTGGAAAGCATCAGATTCACCAAAATTTAAAGGTAAATCTTGAGAAGCAATTAATCTACAAAGAGATTCCCGAGCTACCTCTGGGTTGTACTCCCACGTACGTACCGAGCCGTCGGGGTTATATTGCAGCTGTGTCTGGCGCTTTGTATTCCTTGTCTTTTCTTGCAGCTTGCAGCATGTCGTTGTAGATGACCCGTCCCACCTGAAGATTTTGTACTCAATTCATTACCACAAATTTTACAAACAGCATACCTCACCAAAGTCCCATCATCGTCGGTCTTGAATTTCTTGTCGAAATCATTCCAAACTGTAGATGTACTAGCTCTTGTTCTTTTTGCACCCGTGCTTTGAGTCGTGGATGCACTTGTTGAGCCAGCAGAAGATGGATCGATTGGACCCTGCGCCACTGGGGCCGTCGTTTCTTCGGCATCTCCAGTTTGTACATGTGGACCTTTCGCGGATGGATATGCTTGTTGAAACGATTGCATATCCTCCGCCGAGAGGCCGAATTCGGAGAGTTGAAAATCGTAGTTCTCCATTAAATCGACTGCAAATTGAAATAATAAAGAATGATTAACTTACTATTAAAGTATTAAACGAACAAATAATAGCAAAAAATTAAACCAAAAAATAATACCAAAAATTAAAATAAGACAACATTATTACCTCCTTTGCAGCTCTCACAAAAAATGTGAAGATGTTTGAATTTTCGGAATTTTGTCCGAATTTTCACCAAATTTGCGCAAACACTTTCAGATTTTTCACAGCTAAACCGAGAGAGAAGAATGAGATTTGAGGTGTGGAAGATGGAGGCCGGATGCCCCCCTATTTATAGGAAAATTTTCAGATTTTTTCTGAATTTTTTGCTATTTTTTCGATTTTTTTACCCCCCAACGGTCACAAAAAATGGCTATTTTTCAAAATAATCGGGCCGGGCGTGCCGGGCCGGGCCGGCACGGCCCGTTTAGTGCCGTTGGGTGGGCCGTGCCGCGCCCTCGGCCCAGGCACGGCCCGGTCCGCCGTGCCGTGCCGGCCCGACCCGCCTCGCCTCCGTGCCATGCCGTTCACGGGCCGGGTCTACAGTGCCGGGCCGCGGTGCGGCCCGTCACGGCCCGGCCCATTTGGACACCTCTAGACAATGCAAAGCAATAAGAAAAAAGAAAAGACAAAAAAGCTAAAAAGTTTAAAATAAGCTAAGATTAGAATCTGATGTATTCTAAATGACTTGTAGCTTAAATAAGCTAAAAATAAAAAAAATCAAAAACTGAAACCGTTTAGAGCAAGGCTAAGATCTAGGAATGAGTTGTTGAGTAGTTGTGTGATGGGTTTTTTTAGGCTTTGGACAGCGTAAAATGGGCTGAAAGTGACCGTTTGTTGGGCCAGGAGAGGCCTGCATGTGACCCGTTTGTGTTTTGTAAATCCACCTTGTACAAAAGTACAGCACAGCTAGGATGAGGATGACCTCTTCTTTTTAATTTTTAACTTATAATTTATACCTTTCTTCAAACAAACAAGTAGTATAGTTTTGCTATTTCGAAACAGTTTATCGACTTATCGATATTTAGTTCATTCGTATAAGTACTTATTCTAGAGACAAAAGTTATCAACCCACCCGATATCACGTCCCCTCCTTATGCAACTGTTCTTTCTTCTCCCCCTTGTTGTTGCGGGATCAACTGCTTAGGCACACGATGGAAGTAAGCAAAGCAATTGAGGCCCGCTTCGTTGCCCTTCCTGCGCAAGACGTATCGAGTGGTGTTGGTGTGACAGGACAGTTAGGTAGTAACAAAGGCCTGCTTAAAAGAACTTATTTTAATGATTTATGTCTGAAAAGTACTGTAGCTAGCTGAAAAAATACCGTATCTGACTGTGACTTATTTGGCATAATTAAATTTTAAAAAATTTAAAAATAGAAAAAAAACAAGCTAGCCCGTCACGGACAGTACAAATGAATACGGAAAAAAGAACTGACAAAAAAACTTAAAAAACCAAAAAAAACTTTAAAAAAGATGAAATTATTGAATAGTGAAAAAATAAATTAGAAACTAGAATCTCAAACCAAAATAAGCCAAAATGAGCTGGCCTACTAGTGCTTCTCTCGTGGCCGTGAGAGCAATGACGTACTACCAAATACGTGTGGCGGCGTGAACGGCGCAACAGGTCACATCCACCCGACTCAAAAGGCTCAACCACAAGGCAATTTGATAGGCCGCCGAACTAGTGGCACCTGACGGCAGCTATGCCCACACGCACCATATATACACCAAACCCCACAGATAGATCAGTATTCCAAACCCCAAACCAAGCAGATCATCAATCCACATATGGTTGCAACGTGCAGCCATGCCCATGAGGTCACGACTCACAGGTCGCAACAGCACCGAGAGAGAGAGGGACGGGAATGGCGTCGTATGCATATGGCTGAATCGGAGCTTAGCATACATTGGACGGGGCCGGAGCGTTTGCGCCGGAGAGGCTAAGTACGCTGCTCCGTGGTCGTAGTGCGTAGGTACGTACATACCCGTGTCTCGGACAGACATATATATCAGAGGCGGGTTCAACAGGTAGTCCATATAGGCTCAGGACTACTCTGCAAAATAGTGTAATTTGGCCTAAAACTCCCGTGCCCTAAGTCACTAACCCGTCCGCCTGGCGCCTGTCCCCGACCCCGACCCCGATTCTCCGCCTCCGCCTGTCCGCCACTCCGCCAGGCGCCCATCCGCCTCCGCCTTCGGCCTCCGCCCGGCTCCCTCCGCCCAGGCCGCCAGGGCGTGAGGGCGGCGCGGCACCGGTGCTGCCTGCCCACCGGCGGGATCAGGAATTGGGATTGGAAATTTGGAATTGCCCGGTGAGCTCCACTGCCCAGCCCACTGATGATTGATTGGAATTGGGAAGTAAATTGTTGCAGAATTTGTTATCCTAGATGGTAATCCAATAAAATGGGAAGAGCAGAGACGGCTTTGTTTGACTTGTAAGGAGTTAATTGAAGTCTGTTGGAACCAGTTCTCATGCAGCTATCTTGCTAGTGAATTTGATATAATGATATGTTTATGAAGTTTCTAAGAAAAGAGTAAATTGTGCGAAATTGTGCGATTGCTAGATGGATTGGGGCATATGCCTGAATGCCTGATGCGCCTTTTTTGCTTGTTTTGTGTATGTGTTGGCAGACTGGCTGAATAAAGTAATTTTTTAGTTAGGCATACCCTAGATTTAAATTCTGGGTCCGCCACTGATATATATCATAGTGTTTTGATAATCATTATCCGGAGAGAATCAACCGAAAAAACATCCAATTTTTTGATTTTTTGGATCCGCATCGGGATTCATGCTTGGAGCAGTGACGGTGTCTTCACCAGTGAGGTGGGCTTTTGTCTCTGGCGATGTTTACGGCTGGGGTTCACTGGGACCTCGACCTTAGATTTCAAGGGGTTGTGGGCGGTGTAGGCGGGCAGGGCCATCACGCCATGACGAGCAAGTTAGGTGTTGAGGGTGGCGAGAGGTGGTTGGCGGTGACGGCGAACCACCAGATATGAGAAAGAAGATGTGCCGGGTGGAGGTAGGTTGGCGGCACGACGGGAAAGTTAGGGAAAGGGAGCATAACACGTGTTTCTAGTTTGCCTGTCACCTTGTCATTGAGTATAATTATCATATCACTTATGTTTGCTTGGCTAATATCATATCATTAAAGTTACATATCTGATATTATACCATTAAAGTTACCTGGCTGATATTATATCACTAAAGTTACCTGACTATTATCATATCACTAAAGCTTATCTGGTCATTATCGTATCACTAATGCTTGTCTGGTTATTATCATATCGTTCATGTTTGCCTGCTTATAGACTTTCAAATACTGTATTCATACCATCATATTCTAGGTTATCTTGTTTCACATGATTTTATGCTTATTAGGATGCTCAGTTAAAATGTTCTAACATTTATGCTTTGAATTAGCGTTTTAGAATTCATATTTAAATCGTTAATGGGGGGTAGCATATGAAAATGTTTTAATTTAGGTTTAAATTATTAGCACACTTTTAACATTAGGGCTGCTATGTTTTAGTTTTCTAATATTATGATCCATTAATTGTATGATGTTGTTTTGAGCCATGAAAGATGTATGTATTAAACATGTTAATCTGACTAATAATCACTTATCATGTAATAAAATTTAGTTGATTGTTAACCCTTGTGTGAGGTATGTTATAACGTCTCTTTTGGAATAATTCCTAGACCGTTATCACCATGCTATCATTTCACATCACCATCTATCAGGATCTAGTGCTTCTCCATTTCAAACCTTTAGCGAATCCTTCCACTTATCATAGTCTTATCTCCGGCATCTCTTAGTTGCCTTAAATTCATATTTCATAACATGTCTATGATGTAACAGTTACCTTATCACCATATTATCATTTCACATTGCCCTATTGAGTATTAGGCCTTTTCATTCCTAACCTTAGCAAATACTGTCACTTCTTATAACATTATCTTAGCCTTCTTTCAGTTCACTTAAATTCACAAAATATAACATATTAATAATATAACGGTTACCTGACTTAGGGTTATCCATATGTATGGGAGATTTCCACCCACCTGGTAATATACGTGGGGCCGTACACTCTCGTTACTTAGGATATTATATCCCGTCTGCGGTTATACAGTCGAGGACAGCGTTGTGCCTGACTATTCTCGTATAACCGGGGTATGTGGGAATAATCGCCAATGCCATTACCACAACTTGCTAAATAATAATTACCTTGGTTCCATATTTCCGTTATCTCCATCCCCGATAGGTATCAGTGTCCTTGGAACCTAGTTTCATTGCAATTAACTTGTGTTAATTACTTGCCTGATTTGCTTGTCCTTTATATATCTTGCTTGCATTGCTTGTCCTTTACCCATCGTGTTGCGATCATTGTTGGGTACTTGCTGAGATTTTCAAATCTTACGCTTACTCTTTTTAGTCTCAGGTAAAAGGTCAGTGAAGTGATAGCATCATGCATGGATAGAAGCACTCGAGTTTTTAGCATCGTGGCTTGCTACTATTTGGTTGTTTCATCTGTTCTTTATTTGATTAGAGGTAGACCGGTCCCATATTTCAAACATTTATTATAACTTCCGTTGGTTTTCTAATAAAGTACTTTTAATAGTTTTAATTTCCTATAACTTCTATTATTACTTTTATTTATTCTTATTATGACGATGATGTTTTATAGTAATATTTCATATAGATATGTAGGGTGCTATAGCCTCACCGTAGATGGGAGTGCCCGTTCGGCGGGCGCAAGATGAGCGGGTTCGGCAAGGACTCCAGCGTGCACGCACTGGACAAGTTCCTCGCCGTCAAGCCCGTCGTCGCCCCGGTCTACGACTCGCCCTGGCTGTAGCTTGCATGTGGACAGTTATTGGAGGACTGGAGGTGAAGGTGAAGCAGCAATAAGCCAATAACCAATAAAGAAGAAATACTGTTCGCACCATTGCTTGTTGCTGAGGTAATAATACTCGCTACTACTCTGGTGTGTCATGAGTACGTGGCCGAGCTGTGTGGCAATGGAAGGAATGTAGATCAACTAGTCTTTAAAACTGATAAAATTTCAGCCAATTCAGACACCATTTTACCCCTCAAAGAGAGAATCTACCAAAACTGCGCACTGATGGGAATCGGCCGCTAACGGGGTTGTCAAACTCCCCCCCTGAAATCTGGTGTTCCACTAATAGAAATCCTCAATCCAATCGCCGCTCAACACGTTGTGTCTGCCTGCTGCTCGCTCCACATTGTCGACAAGGAATACAGCTTCTCTGTCTTTTTTTTCTGTGTTTTTTCACACGTGATAGCAGTATAAGAAAGGTGAGTATTGTCGTATGTTCATGAAAAATAAAGCAGAATAAATAGTCTGCTGATATATGTGAAAAAACAGAGACGAAAACAAAAAAAGAGGAACAGGAAAGCTGCATTTGTGGACGAGAGGATTGCACGAAGGAAGCGCGAAGGAATCGTGACGGAGATGCAAATTGATAAGGTTGACTCCAGGAAAAGAGGATCTGACGATGAAGATTACAGTATGCCGCAAGGCTTTCAATCCAACGGTTGGACGATATCCTGTATGTCGGGTGGGGTTTGTACAGTATACCGTCTATATTTTCTCTTTGCGGTACGCTTTAGTACACTTTTTTTAAAAAAAGTCTATAATTATATCTAACATCCAATTTGATTTATTTTTTATAGGTTGGTACACATCTGGCATCACATAATATTAACTATTTTACTTAAAGATTTGTAGACTTTTCTAAAAGAGCTGTACTGGTTTTAAAAAAGGTCGACAATGACTTTGTAGTCCGGGCCGGCGCAGACGGCCCAGCCCGGTACGGCCGGATCCAATACGGTCACTTCTCCTGCAGCCTGAGGCCTCGCTCAATTCCACTCGAAAAATCTCACGGTGAATTAGCCAGTTTGCACGTCCTAGTCAAGTGAGTGGAGAGTACGTAATCCACTTGTTTGGATTGTTCGCGGCTCGTTTGGTCGGAATGGAATCAACCGAGGCGGCTGGGCCAGACCGACGGGCACTACCTCCGGCTCCGAGCCAGCGTGCAGGTCTCCTTCGTAGCCCCATTGAGCGCTAGCACAGCGCCCACCGCGCGCGCGATGTGCAAGTCTCCTTCGGTGTCCGCGTATATATACCCCCTCTTCTCATCATCTCATTCTTCCACATCCACGCACAGCTCAGTACATACTACCACTCCACTTCGTTCGCGTTTTATAGCTAGCTGCAACTGCAAGATACATACGTACGTACGTACCGTCGGCGTATCAATGGCCGGCTCCTCGTCGCTCCTCATCGGGGCGTTCTTCCCGTCGGAGCTGGTGCAGCTCGCGCACGGCGGGCACGAGGCGCCGCCGCCGCGCAGGATCGACGGGCAGGCCGTCGACCAGGGCGTGGCGTACGTGCTCATGCTCGTCGCGCTCCTTGTCACCTACTTCTTCCATTAGGCTTATTGGGTGGCTTATCGTCTCGGTCCGGCCGTTTTCCGACTGTTCGATCCTCGTCGTAGCCAAGCATAGATGCCAGACTGAAGCTCTTAGCGAAAGATAATAATAACTATATCTTCAAGCATGACCGCTGAGGCAACATGCACAAGTTCTCTGTTTATTTCATGTAGCTTCGAAGGAGAAGCATGTTACTACTATACTAGTTGTTACGTGAACTGTGACTTGGGTCGTCTGTGAAAACAGAGGCCCGGGATTGTAAAAGTTATCTCCTTAACCGAAAAATAGTTGTTATTAGAGCTAAATTAGCAGCCTTAGAGCCAGTTTGGCTCATAGCCAACTTTGCTATAGCTAGGCTTCGACAAGACGTGGTATGTCGTAAAAGTGTGGCCAACAAAATATTAGCTACAGATTTAACAAAGTTATGCAAGAATTTGAGTATATGATAGTAAGCCACAATTACGATGACGAACTAAATAACTACCTAAAAACTACTATACGACCAACGTTAAACGTGAGCATCAAACCAAATACCGCTAAGGGTGTCGGTACAGAGTTGGATACCTTTACTATTATAAAAGTGTGAGTTGGTAGTTGGTCTATTCTCACTTCTCTCTTCTCAGCCATCCGATTTGATCTGGACCATTCGTCTCTCCTCCTCTCTCTCTCAGGATATAACCGCCCACCTCCTTCACTTTCCCCATCCCCTCGCGCATTCTGGCCATCCTTCTATCTCTGTCGCTTGTTCTCCAATATTTGATGTGTGAAGTTGGCCAGGCAGTAAGTTTTGTCTTATTATTTTAATAACTTCGTTGTAACACACGGATCTCTAGCTAGTATATATGTATGTACCAAGGGTTCGTACAATCATCGCCTGTAGTATCCTCGGGAAAAAAAGAATCTTGTATTATCCTCGAAAGAAAAAGAATCAGGGCCTAAATTTTGTGATTCAATTACCGAGCCCACTTTAACGAAGGCTGTGGATGGGCTTACAGAGACTTGGGCGCCACCGAAAGCCCTCCGGGTCAGACTGTTGGCGCCAAGTACCATCAAGCATCCTCTCTTAATATGAATATTTATGTAAATAAATTAAATGTTGATAAGTTGATAAATTATTTTAAAATGGCAGCGAATAAATTTTGTTTGTTTGAGAAAAAAATCATAAGCCTAAAAAATGACTACTAGAGTCTTAGAGATGCTTCGTGAGGAAGGACTGGAACTGTGGAGCCAAGAAGTCCAAATGAGCACTCAAGGGGAAAAACGTCCAAGTACCATCCGTAGTATGAACATTAGTAAAACCGAGCATCATTTCAGGTGATATATGGTGGTGATCAAAAGAGCTTCAGTTTTTGACTTTCGGCTTATTTTTACTATTTATAAATTTTGTTTTTTTTGAATTTTTGGCTTTTTGTTGAGCTTTTTTACCGGTTCTTTTTTCCCGTATTTGTTTGTATTATACGTAATGGGCTAACATATTTTTTAATTTTTTTAAATTTAATTATGCTAAATAAGCCTCTGTTAGCTACAGTGTTTTTTTAGCCATAAGTCACAAAAGCCCAAATGATCACCCCATAATGATCTTTGGTCACCAATTCACCACAGCTAAGCGCTTATTTACTCAAAATAATGACTAAATATCCGAATAAAGATCTATAGTCCAATAAAATGAAAGCCAATTCAAATCCACTTGGAAACCAACAATAATCTATTTTAGTGACAGAGCCGGGAAATAAGTTTAGGGAGAGCCAAAAAAATATGACGATTTTTACTGTACACTTGATAGAAAATATAGGTTGGGTGTAATTGTATAAAAATATGTGTTGATGGATCGTGCGTGCGTACTAGTTCCAGGGTCAATATTTTTAATGTAAGAAATTATTTGTCCAATACTTAATAATGCTAGATCGCTATTCCTACGAACTTGATTGAAGAAGAAATAGCTCGGGTAAAGTCTTATTTGGCAGAATTAAGTTAGAACAGCTAGAATCGTCAAACAAAAAAAAAGACCGAATCTATAAAGCAACAGTAAAAAAATAGCATGTGATTGCAACCTGGGAG
Organism: Dendrocalamus latiflorus; assembly: GCA_017311315.1. Lineage (NCBI taxonomy): Eukaryota > Viridiplantae > Streptophyta > Magnoliopsida > Poales > Poaceae > Dendrocalamus > Dendrocalamus latiflorus. The sequence continues at coordinate 6,640,220 of CM029621.1, read as the reverse complement.
ATCAAAAATTTTATGTTCGTCAGCATATAACCTGTTGCTATACGTACTAGATCAAATCAGATGGAAGAGGAAGACAAGCTTATAGAAGTGGTCCAACTTCAACTCTTACATGTGATGGGATTTACAAAGTCAAGTCTCTCTATTGCCAAAAAAGATATATAGCGAATCTAATGTGAATAAAATGTATAGACACAATGGGTACATGCTTATACTTGGAGGAAGCCATATACATGCAACAACTTTTTTTAATAGAAAACCACGGTGGTAAAAAGAGTTTTGGCAGGATGGAGAGCCATGGCTCCCCCTAGTCTCCCCCTTCATTCGCAATATTTCAATCCAAGGCATATCCACGTGCACCAACAAAAGCAAAATCTAGTAGTTATATATATAATAATTATGCAAAAGCGAGTGCTCCATCAATTGGAGATACATCTGGAGATAACATCAGCTGATGATCATTGTCACACCACAAAGAATATGTGATGCCACCTGGAACAAGCACTCTACCATCATGCAACAAGAATAATGGCACCATCAGAGGCAGGGGCGGACCTAGGACTAAAATTGAGTGAGGGCATACTGCTACGCGTAGCTGAGAAGGCACTGCCGGCCTGCCGTCCTGCCAGCAGCCGCACAGGGCCACTGGGGGCCTGCTGAGTTGTGGACTGGGGGCCTACATAGATTATATCTAGGAGGTATACGTAATTAACAAAATTGAGTGGGGGCCAAGGCCCCCACTGCTCACACTGTGCGTCCGCCCCTGATCAGAGGAAGGTCAAGATCCATCACATTGCAAATTGGTAAAAAGCCATAGAAAAGTCGTATCACCGATGAGGTTTTGTTCCAAATTGCTTAGCCACTCTTGAATATGAGGTACTTTGTGCATAGGTCCATTATAACACAATTATCTACATAGGAGCATCACCTTAAAAAAAATATAGCCATTAGGTCAGACCCAATTAAAATATTAACTCTTGGATCTTAAATACTTAAGATATGCTTTATTAGGCACCTTTTAGTTGAAAGGGTAGAAGTTTTATAAAAACTTATGCATTTTTCATTAAAAAACATCCTTTTTATGGCACCCTTTGGAGATTATAATAGTCTAAAAATGCTTTCATTAGTGTTGATAGTAAAAGTAATCATCGGAAAAAACCAAAACAAAGTGCAGGTGATAATGTTAGTGGAGTGTATAATAGCTATGAATTGTATTGTCGCTATAAGTAAGTCATACAAATAATACTTTAGGGGAGATTACGAACAATCGGAAAACAAGGCTTTCCTATTGTTGCTCCTAGATAGGAATTGGGTCAAATGTGACTCTTGGACCAATAATTCAAAAGTAACAAAATGAATTTGAATAACTTTTGTATATTTCAATCCATGTCTAACTCATGCATGGAAGGTACAAAATTTTTGCAGTTAACAAACCGTATATACTAGAGCTAAAAATCAACCATGTAATATCGTATTGACCCTTTTTATGAAGGTTTTTTTTTTCTCATTTCTACAGCACGGTAACTTAGCAACCAAGTCATCGGTAGTCAAACCACCATGGCAAAAACAACAATAAAATCAACGAAAATATCCAAAAAAATTCGCCTCCGAAAATCCTCGTCGGAACCCACCCCGTTTACCCGCCGGTTCGTTACGTTCCGCACCAGTACTGTCTCCTCCCCTCCGCCCTCCCACTCGCGACCTCGCCTCCCCTCCCCTCCGCGCCCTCCACCTCTCCGGCGAGCCAGTCTCCGCGCGGCCACACCTCTCGCTCCCAGCTCCGCGGCGTGGCTGCCGCCCTCGCCGCGCCATCCGACGTCGCAATGGTATGCCCCCCCGCCACCCGCCCACCTTCTCAGCTCGGTCCCGCCGCTTCCGCAGAAATGCTAGATCCGGCATCGAGTCTGGCCCGTTCGGCCCAGCCGGATCCCGCGATGGCTCGCGGCGCCGAGATCCGCGGCCGAGCTGATCGGTTTCTGCGTGGATCTGGGGTTCTGACGTGTGATGTGCTTGTATGAATACTGATTCGTTCGTTTTGTTTTGTATTTTTGATGGGTTGTCGTTGGTGGCGGGGATGATGCGGCAGCCGCTCCGGTTAGAGATCAAGGTAATTTCGGGACTGCTCGGTTAGATCCTGTTAATTTGCATGTTTGTGATGTAATAACTTGGTTGTTTCGCTGATGGTGATTGCTGTTTGGTTGGATCAGAGGAAGCTCGCGCAGAGGTCGGAGAGGGTCAAGTCCGTGGATCTGCACCCCACTGAGCCATGGTGAGTCTTCTGGTGTTTGTTGTGCTAGCCAAATGCCTGCACTGAGCGGAAGCACCAAATGCCCGCACTGAGCAGAAGCATTGTGCATTTGAGCGTGTGGATCGTTGTAATTTGTGACAAATGTGTTATCGTTTAATGCAGGATCTTGTCAAGTCTTTATTCCGGGAGCATCTGCATCTGGAACTACCAGACGCAGGTTGGTGGCTCTTAATTCTTATCAGTGATAATTAGTTATTTGTGTTATTCGGCTAGTTATATGAAGTTTATCACAACCAACTAGTTGTTTGCAATACAATTTATGTGCTGGTGAATAAAAACGGAGCTGGGGGTGTGAGCCATGTGTTTCTAGAAAAAATGCATGTGTTAGTTTCCATGAATGAATGTTTGCTACTGCCAACTTTTGTACTGAAAGATAAGATTAAGATTTGTGCAATGCATAGTTAAGAAGCAATATGTTTGAGCTATTTAGCAGCATTGAGATATTTGTAAATACTTCTTATCAGCCTTTCATGTATTTTGATAGTGGAAGATTTTACTTGCATATGCCGAAAGACAGAAGTAATGTTCACCTTGAGGCTTGACATGATCGTTACATGCATCCAAGGTCATTTTAAAATGATCCCATCATGGCTGGAGTCATGAGCAAATGTATGCACTTTAGATAGTGTTATCATAGGAATATAGGATACAACTTGCGATCTCCAATGGGGTTTATGGAAGTCTTAGCCTCTCAGGAGGTTCATGAGTGACTAGCCAAGTCTGGCAAGGTCCACCAAGTACTGGCCAACACCTGGTGGCCTCTGACAGTGATCAGCTGACCTCGACTGGTGGCTGACAGAGATGTGGGGTGCATTTTCAGAGGCAAGGACTGTGAAGTAAAATAGTAGCCATATGCCACTGCATGTGATGGGTGATGCCATCCACCAATGCAGGGATGGGCTCATCTAGGCAACCAAACAGCCCTGCACATAGCTTCTATTTTCATTACGCAATAAACCGATGGGAAAGGGAGATCCAAAACTGAATTGGACGTTCTACTTTTTGTGCAACTGTCAAGTTGGATATATATGGCTTTGTAGAGACATTGTTAAATTTGAACTAATTAAACTATGCTAATTTATTGTCAGACAATGGTCAAATCATTTGAAGTCACCGAGTTACCAGGCATGTTTTCTCACCTCACTGTTTACATTTTCCTGCGTATGCCATTATGCTAATGTAATCATGTTAGTTGCAGTTCGTTCGGCTAAATTTATTGCGCGGAAGCAATGGGTTGTGGCTGGTGCGGATGACATGCTCATCCGTGTGTACAACTATAATACAATGGATAAGGTCAAGGTTTTTGAAGCTCACACTGATTACATCAGGTGTGTGGCTGTTCACCCAACTCTGCCCTATGTGTTGTCATCGTCTGATGACATGTTGATAAAGCTTTGGGACTGGGATAAGGGCTGGATGTGTACTCAAATCTTTGAGGGGCACTCTCACTATGTCATGCAAGTCACATTTAACCCAAAGGACACAAATACTTTTGCCAGTGCTTCCCTTGATCGTACAGTAAAGGTACACCTTTCCTGTTTTATTTTGGTACAAAAATTGTGGATTTTTTCACATGGTTCCTGTGTCCTGAGCCTGAACAGTAGTCTTCTGTACTTGAATATTTTAGATCTGGAGTCTTGGTTCTCCTGATCCTAACTTCACATTGGATGGCCATTCAAAAGGTGTGAACTGTGTTGATTACTTCACAGGTGGTGATCGGCCATATCTAATTACAGGCTCTGATGATCAAACTGCCAAGGTGTGGTATCTTCATTAAGTGATACACTCCTGAACTTTTAGAACATTGTTATAATGTATTATTTTGAATCAGGTTTGGGATTACCAAACAAAGAGCTGTGTTCAAACACTTGAAGGGCATGCACATAATGTCTCTGCTGTATGTTTCCATCCAGAGCTTCCAATAATAAGTACAGGTTCAGAGGATGGGACTGTTCGTCTGTGGCACTCCACTACCTACAGGTACCTTTACCGTTGGTTGTATTCTATCTTGTGGCCTTGTAATACTCTATCTAATTGCTTACTTGTTCATGCACAATGTGCTCCTGGATCCTGCATGCATAATCCTATCCAGATGTTGAGGCCAATACTTCTAAACAGAATCTCTCCTCATCCAGTCGAACACAGAGCTCTTATTACAAAAAATGCCCAGCAACATGTCATGAGTTACTTAAATTCAAAATTTGAAGAAAAAGTCACCCTGTCCCTGTTCAACCATGTTTTTGCAGTTATGAATCTCAGCCAAATTACAACCATGTTTTTGCAGTTATGAATCTCAGCCAAATTACATACATCTTTTTGCTAGTCAGATAGAGCTCAGGCTTGAATGCTGCAATGGAATATTAGAGAAAAAGAGAGAGCAGGATTAGCACTAACATATGGCACTAGTTGATCTGTAGTTGCAATTTTACTTGACATGTTTTGTATTTTTCTTATCTATTTTTATGGATGCTATTGTCGTTGTTTCAGTGTATAATTATTTTTGTTTTTATTGTGATAGCATGTTATCTTTGAGCTCCAGTTGTGATTTTGCCATGCTATCTGACATCAGATGAGCTCCTGTTTATAATTTAGACAAGGTTGGATTGGATCAATCACGATTTGGCCAATTTGTTTTCAACTCTTACATAGCAGAAATGATGTCATTTTTTTTATATAGACAGCTGTGTTCTTTTTAAATCAGAGGGGCAACTGTTTAACTAATTAGATAACCTTTTCTATGAAATTTAATGGCCTACAATTTTCAATTGTCAGCGGGGACACACCGACACACTCCCTTTTCTTCTTGTCCTCATGTTTGTAGATCTGCCCCCGTGAATAACATGACATGCAATTTGTGGCAAACCTTGGAGTTAACCTCATTCTTATGCTTTTTAATGTGGATTTAACTTTTTTATTCTTAGAAGCTAGCATTGAGGTTGGTGCTCTTTGCAGGCTTGAGAACACACTTAACTATGGCCTTGAACGAGTTTGGGCATTAGGTTATATGAAGGGCTCAAGAAGGTAATGAAAGCCCCCCCCCCCCCCCCCCCGTTCTTCTTGTTTTCTCCAAATTTGGGCATTATGTTCAGAATATCTTCAATTTCTGCAGGGTTGTGATTGGATATGATGAAGGAACAATAATGATAAAGATTGGCCGTGAAGAACCCGTTGCTAGCATGGACAGCAGTGGCAAGATTATATGGGCGAAGCATAGCGAAATTCAAACTGTTAACATCAAGACAGTTGGTGCAGATAGTGAGGTTGGTTGCAAAATATGCTATGCTGTTGAGAACTGTTAGTAGTTTTCATGTACTGATGTGTGTACTTTTATGTTCCATTTATCAGATCACAGATGGGGAACGACTGCCATTGGCTGTGAAGGAGTTAGGAAGTTGCGATCTTTACCCACAAGTAGGTTTCCGTTTGATATTTTGAGCGAATGTCTCAGTTATGTTTTTTTTGCAAAATGGCACAGTAGACACAAAGGAGCTTCCTATGATTCTGCATGGTGTTGCATTGCATTATGTGTGTAAAAAACTTTAATGAAGTGAATAAGTATATGCCGTTGAGCATTTTAATATCTTCTCTATTTATACTGTGCTTATCTTTGTATAGTAGATTTTGTTACGTTTAGCTATTGCAGTGTTATTAGCAATGTCCTAAAATCAATACGGAATGTGTATGAACTATCTCAATCAGTGAGGATTCAATTAAGAATAAAAGTTAAGAGTTTTATAGATAACTTTTATATTTAGCTTGATGGGCTAAAAAATGTACATAAAAATATTAGAACTGGTAACAGATGCTTCTGGCCGATATTGAATGTTGTTCCTTAGTTCCTTTGAATATGTAGGCCTTTTTTTTTGTGTTGCAGCAAGAAAGCATGGTTTTGCACTGATAGATATATTTGGCTCTAATTCTTATTAGCAATGTATACTTATTGGCAACTAATCTTTCCATTCTTTCAGAGTTTACGGCACAATCCAAATGGGAGATTCGTTGTTGTATGTGGAGATGGAGAGTACATAATATACACAGCGCTAGCATGGAGAAATAGATCCTTTGGGTCTGCACTTGAATTTGTGTGGTCAACTGAGGGAGAATATGCTGTCAGGGAAAGCACATCAAAAATAAAGATTTACAGTAAAAATTTTCAGGTTTGTTTTCAATGTAACATGTCTTATATGTGGTTATTTTCTCGTCCCTTCGTTGTTAGCCAATTTTCTTTACATAAAGTAATCATTCTGTGATTTACTGAAGCACTATTAAAATGACTAACCATGCTTAAAGAAGAAAAACAATATTGCTTGGGCCCCTCTACTCCTGTATAAACTGTTTGATCAGATATTGTAAACGAGTGCCCTCCTGTTCTTAGTATTCTGGTCCCTCGAATTTAACAGTGCCGAGCCTGTTTCATACTTGCTAGTTGCTATTATGATACCATAGGCTGCATTGGTCTGTCTGTTTTCAAGAACAACAATTTACTGGTTAAATGAGTCCAATGTTCAAACCAGGAAACTGTGATTAACATGGAATAAGAGGTTACTCGTCTGTTTTTATGCAAAAAGAAGAGGTGATCAAATATTTTTGAATCAGTGCTGCAGAAGCTGAATGAAAACTTGGAACACCATATAGTGCTATTATTTCATATATGTAAATACGCTCTGTTATGCTTTCTGGAACATAATCTGATGAGAGCAACTGATAATTTCAGGAGAGGAAAAGTATAAGGCCAACATTCTCTGCAGAACGCATATACGGTGGAGTATTGCTTGCTATGTGTACAAATGACTTCATTTGTTTCTATGACTGGGCAGAATGCAGGTTAATACGCCGGGTTGATGTGAAAGTTAAAGTGAGTTGTTTCTTTGCTTCAGGAATGGATATCTATGGTCTGTTTTTATTCCTTTTCATATCTTATGCCACTAGAAATAATTGCTTTTGCCTGTTGCAGAATTTATATTGGGCTGACAGTGGTGATTTGGTAACGATTGCAAGTGATACATCATTCTACATTTTGAAGTACAATGTGAGTTATCACATGCAGTACGTACATCACTGTTTTTTTTTCTGTTGCCCTAGTGCATCTTGTATTGTTACATCCGGGCCTTTGTCAATTTTATCCTTGTGTAATTTACTAACACGTCTGTAACTTGATCTTCTAGAGGGATGTAGTTTCTTCTCATCTTGATGGAGGGGGTTCGGTTGGTGAGGAAGGTGTGGAAGATGCCTTTGAATTACTTCATGAGATAAATGAACGTGTCCGTACTGGGTTATGGGTTGGAGACTGTTTTATATACAATAATTCTTCATGGCGGCTAAATTACTGTGTGGGAGGAGAGGTGAGCTCTTAGTTTTCACCATAGCATTCGTGTTAGGTGCTATCTATTTACCATTCCATGCCCCATGTGTTACAGGTCACTACCATGTTTCACTTGGATCGTCCAATGTATTTATTAGGCTATCTTGCTAACCAAAGTCGTGTCTATCTTATTGACAAGGAGTTCAAGTAAGTGGCATATTTTTCTCTCTCTTAATATTCCTTCATGATGCCTTCTCATGATGAACTTCTGTGGCTAACCAACTTCGATTATTTCAGTGTGGTGGGTTATACTTTACTACTCAGTTTGATTGAGTACAAAACACTTGTGATGCGTGGTGATTTGGAACGTGCAAATGCTGTTCTACCTTCCATACCAAAGGAACAACACAACAGGTGCCTCATGTTTGGCAAGTAATTTTAGTGAATATTACTTGTAAATTAATGTGCCCCAGTTTTTAAATGACTGACTTTTGGTTTGTAGTGTCGCACATTTCCTTGAATCACGAGGCATGCTAGAGGAAGCCCTTGAAATAGCAACTGATCCTAATTACAGATTTGACCTGGCTGTGCAGCTTGGTAGCCTGGATGTTGCAAAGGCATACTGCAGTTTTATTGTTTATCTGTATACCATTGAGGACAATTTGTCCAAGAAAGTTCACCTTCCATTGAAATGAACACTCAACAAATGGATGCTTTGCAGGAAATTGCTGTTGAGGCAAAAAGTGAGTCAAAGTGGAAGCAGTTGGGGGAATTAGCTATGTCAACAGGAAAGGTATGTGTGTGGTGTGTGTAATTTTACCTGTCTATAGTGTACTCGATATGCATTTTTTCATTATTAGAATCTTCTGTGTGATAATTGAGTTCTAATTGGTATTGGTGACTAAGAAAATGATTAGTAGTAAAGCACAAATTAATCATGAGGCTTAGCTTGTAGCTTTAAAAAATATTTTTCATTTCTACAAGCATTTGAAATTGAAATACCGGGATGCAATTAGAATAGCTAAATGGTGCTGAGCTTGTTGCAAGTACAAGAATCTGATATATCAATATTGACTTTTTAATCAGAAATGCCATTACATATTTACATGCTGCTTGTCTCTGTCCTTTTTTCCCCTGTAAATGCCATCTTGCGTCTAAACTAATATCCTTATCATCTTATGTTTCTGCCTTTCTCTGAAATGCAAAAATTTAAATTTAAAGAACTCTTGTGTCATGTGTTATACACAACAACAATTGCAGCTCGAGATGGCAGAGGAGTGTCTCCTTCAAGCTACCGACCTTAGTGGATTATTGCTTCTATATTCATCTCTTGGAGATGCTGAAGGGATAACAAAGCTGGCATCCATGGCTAAAGAGCAAGGAAAGAACAATGTTGCTTTTCTTTGTTTATTTATGCTTGGCAACTTGGAAGAATGCCTTCAATTGTTGGTTGATAGGTATATCATATTTCCCTATTTAATATTTTCTTGTTTTAGACAAGTCTTTGTAAATTTATGTTGACTATCCGGTCATTCTTTATACAGCAACCGTATTCCGGAAGCAGCATTGATGGCACGATCCTATCTTCCAAGCAGAGTCTCTGAGATTATATCAATATGGAAAAAGGATCTTCAAAAGGTAACTTCTATAGAAAGTTTCTTTGCTTGTGTTTCTCTGTCCAGTTCCACTACATTTCCCAAGAATAGTAAAGACTTAATGCTGTTGCATCATATTTGTCTTAAGCATGTTACTCAATTTGCAGTAACATGTTTCTGTACAGTCAGTGGCGAAGTCAGGAATAAAATTGATGGTGGGCTGAATTATTTGTAGGACTAAACTAAGTTGATGCAAATATAGTCTTTTACTCTTATAGAATTTCAAATTTATACAAAAATTACATAATTGGAGACAAATAACGAAAAAAGAGAAATATAAAGTAGATACCTCGACAATAGAAAATGCATACCAAAAAACATATAATTATTCTGCCATGAATGCAGAGTAGCGATAAGTCACATGTGTATGAAACATTTGAAAATTAGTGATATAATAGAAAAATATGAATGACAATGGAAATTTAGATCATATGAAACATACCACAAATAAGCTAATACAAAGCTATAAATTTATAAATAAATTATAAGAACTAAACTATCTATATACACTAAAAGTCTAAACTTTAAAATACTAAATTGGGAAGGAAGTAAAGAACTAACAAAGAATATTACTGAACTGACTCAATTTATCAGTTGAAATGTTGAAGCTAGCGGCGTGCCCCACTTTTCCAAATCACTAAAAACCACCCGACTGACTCTTAAGTCCTAATCTCCTCCTCACTTTACTCACTTCCTCTCTTCACTCTCAGTCTCACTCTCTCAGACTTCGCTCAATGGTTCAAATCCTCAATCGCTCTCTCTCGTCTCAGTGCGGTAGTGCCGATTGGGCGGGCTGGCGGTTGGCACCGCGCGGCGGGTCTTCGTCTTCTCTGCGTAGGTCGCCGCCTGGGTCAAGCTCCCCCTCGCCAGTTGCTGTCCCGGTCAAGCTCGCCTCGCCCGCGGTTCGGCTCCCCTCGGCCGTCGCCCCGGTCAAGCTCCCCCTCGCTGGTCGCCGCTTCGGTCAAGGTCGCCTCGCCCGCGGTCCGGCTCCCCTCGGCCGCCGCCCTGGTCAAGCTCCCCCTCGCTGGTCGCCGCCCCGGTCAAGCTCGCCCCACCCTGGTCTGGCTCCCTTCGGCCGCCCCAGCTCAGCTAAGCTCCCCCTCGCCGCCCCCGCGCCCCGGTCCGGCTCCCCCCCGCCCCCGGATCTGCCTCCCCTCGACTGGCGGCCCAGCCCTCACCGCCAGATCCGGCTCCCCTGGCGGCCCGGCCCCAGTCCCCCCCCCCCCCCCTTTTGCTCGCTCGGTCGCCCCTGCGTCCTGCAATGTGCGCCGTCAACCCTCTCTTTGGAAATCAATGGCTTGTAAGTTCAAATGGGTAGAGTTTGTGAGTTGGAGTTGATGTCTTGGTGGGCCGATGAGATGGATTTGTTAGGCCTCTTAAAGGCAGTGGGGTGCCGACTCTTGACCAGACGTTTTTCAATTTTTTCTTTGCAGCTTGACACCGGTCTCCTGCCTCCCTACTGTGCAGCTGTGCTTGTTGGCTGGCGGCCGGTAGGGGAGGGGGAGGGGGTTTCTTACTACCGGGGGAGGGTAGGCTCAAGCCTTACTAAGCCTAACCCTTGGCTTCGCCCCTGTGTACAGTCCATTCCACACACTGACTTCCGTCTGGTGATACAACACCATTTCCTTTCTTGTATGTACTCATCGTGAAACCTGTGACAGGGTTTGGGGAATTCAAACCATGGGTGGGAATGGTTTCTGGCCAATGACTGTTGACTGCCCTGTTTGAGGTGGTAACTGGCTGCTTTGGGATTTTTGAGTATGTTTGTTGTAAAGACAACGCAACATAATGAAGAGAGAGTACATGCTGTGTTGCACTTTATGTACTCATAAATGTATCATGATATCATCAATAACCGATATTTTAAAATTAAGAAGAAAATCATATTTGAATTCAAACTTTAATTTTCCCTAATTCTATACCGAAAACTGGTTTATGTTGTTTTGGGCTGTTCGGTATCCTGGTTTGTTCTAGGCTGAAGGACCTGCATCAGGCTTTTATATTTCAAATTTGACAATTGCGATCCAACATTAAGAACATTGAATTCAGAATGGCATATGCGTAGTCTTTGACAGCTGTGATTATATGAAAAAAAAGGATGTTGTCTTAGAAGTTCGTTTCTTGTGCCCACACTTACACTGCACCGCCTTATTCTAGCTAATAGGCAATTGTTGGTTCATTATTTTTTTGTTCCTGCTTGTTTATCAGGTGAACCCCAAAGCTGCAGAGTCTCTGGCAGATCCTGCTGAGTACCCAAACTTGTTTGACGACTGGCAGATTACTCTCAATGTAGAAGCTACCCTTGCTCCCAAAAGGTATTTGTTTGTCCTTATGGGCAATAGAGCACAAATCATTGTATCAAGTTTTTCCTAATCCCCTCCAACAGGCTTGGTCCTTCCATTCAATAAACGCAACCCACTCATACCTTCTACTAGACTACTATCACTAAAAGATAAGCTGGCAATCATTGCACTGTGTTATTTCCTACTTTTCTGGTGTTTGACTTGATGTTCATTTGTCTGCTGCGACGGGAAATATAGTGAAGATAATTTACATAAAATCATGCAAGAGTTATGCTTTTAAGAGTTATAACCTTCATCAAAATCCTTAAGCAATGTTCATCACATTCACTGCCGCTTCCTTTAGTGACTGTATCTCATGCTGGATTGCATTATTTGGAATTAAGATTTGTACTGTATTGTAAATGACCAATCTTTGTTACAATGATTTATGCTCTATTGCAATAAATTCAACGTTAATCTTCTACATAGAAGAGTGTCCCAAAGGCTGATATAATTTAAGTTTTAAGAACAGACTGTTCAATCCTAATCATATCATAGGTTATGGTAACATTTGGACAAATGATTTGAGACGCATTCAGTTTTAAAGAGATGGCACCTTTTCTTTGCTTATACTCTTAAAAGATCTTATTTGAATAGGGGTATCTACCCACCTGCTGAGGAGTACATAACTTATGCTGAAAGGTCCAACGAGAGTCTTGTGGAAGCTTTCAAAAGTATGAATGTGCAAGAAGAAGAGCTACCAAGTGAAAATGGAGATCCTGCTCATGAGGTATTACACTTACAGATTGGTTTACCTGTTGATTCTTCCAAATGTTGAGAGCATATATGACACATGCAGTTGGATTTTTTTTTGTTGATATTTATTTCTGCTTTGTGTTCATATTAGTTGTTGGATGGGTGTTTTTGTAAAATAGAAAACAAAACTGTCTTCTGGCCAAGTTAGATATGTAGATATGTCTAGTAATACTAAACTGTATTAGATTATCATTGTTCTTGTTGGGAGTTTTTGAGATAGTTTGTGACTTTGTGTTTTGGTTCACATCTTTTGTTGCTCCCTCTAGAAAAAAAATATAATAATTAGCATTTTTAGACACATCTGCATAACTTTCTTTTTGATTTTTTAAATTAATTTTACCACTGTAGTTGCTTGTATTGCTTCTCCCCGTTTGTTATAATCATGTATGACACCAAACAAACTTCAACAGGTCATTGAGGATGATGGAGTCGAGGAAAGTCAAGAGGATGCTGTCGAAGTTGAAGCTGATGATTCAACAGATGGTGTCCTTGTGAACGGGAATGATGGTGAGGAACACTGGGGTACGAATAATGAAGGAACTTCATCAGCGTAAAAGCAGTAGTTGAGCAAGTGTACAGTCCAAAAACCTTTTAGTCTAGTCTTATCGTCCTAAATACAACAAAAATATTCAGGAAAACTAACTGGAGAATCAGTGCTAGTGTGTGTGTTCTGCACACTAATATCCTGAGTCACTTCATCCCTCGTACTTTACCACTAGACACATTTGTATGGGTTAAGGGTATCCTATATTACACGGGGTACTTGATTGGAGTATTCAGATACCTGATATGAATATTCATAATCCACTGTTAAGAACAGCTTTAGCTATGACTAGTTTTATCTGCTGGGTTTAGTATCTAGTAAGTAGCATTCTAATTTATATTGGGAGTTGGTCTAAGGCTCTTTTAACTTTGTTAGTCCTAACTATGGTGATGATGCTAAATGTTCTGCATTGTTTTTGCAAGAAAGAACGTGATTTCAGTGTGTTCTTTTAAGAGAACACAAACTCAGTGAGTTTTGTTGAAAACTTATTATTCTCCATGGTATTGCTGGCTGTTCTCCATCAACAGTTTTATGTGTGATCGAAGACTAGTTGCCGGTTACTACGGGTCAATCACAGAATTCATGATTAGGGTTATGTTAGAGTTGCATCTAGATGGGAAGCCGGATTGGCTTAATTCATTTTGAAAATCCCAAAAGGGCTGGTCAACTTGTCTCACCTAATAATCAACCACAATTAAATTTGTTCACTGGAATAATTTTTTAATAATTGATTAGAGGTTGTAATGGAAGTTTGATTGGAGGTGATTTTATTGAAAAGAAGTTTTTATTATATGCTCAATCACGAACACTACACACTAAATCTACTCAATGAAACAAACTTAAAGTTTACATCATGATTTTTTTCATGGTTCCAGTTTTGACTTCGAATTGATCTAAATCGTTTGATTAATCTCAGTCTCTTTTTTACCCAATGATTACATACAAGAAACCAATCTTTCTCAACGTTTCTGGTTGTGTCTTATACCAGCTTTCATATTTTTTTATATGACCCAATACACAATGTTTCTTACTGCTTTCTTTGATTTTTTGCAGTGCTAACTCCTGACCAATAGTAGAGGTATTAAGACAGCATACTGCACCAGCAGTTTGGTTGTTTTTTATTTTTGTAAAGGTAAGTATCATTATATATACAAATGTCAAAGCAAAATAAAATGGTAAAGAACATTGGCGCTCATATCGTTTGATTATGTTCAGTAGTATGTAATGCTGTGCATCTATATTCCCTTGCTATTCCCTTAATCCTTGTACACGAAAGGGGATATCTATCCACATGCCAGGGCAGATAATTATATATTCTTACTAATGGCAGGTTGCCACCTGTTGTTTGAGACTTGGGACAGTTATGTAAAAGCAATTCCTCTCCATTTGTACAAGGCGTTGTGCGTGGTCTAGTGCTGATGATACAGGAACAGTCTTGGATGATTAATTAGCAATTGGTCTAGTGTCAGATAACAAATTTTGCAATTGGATTCTTTTTCCCGGGTATGGAAGCTTCACGGCTTTGTAGGTTTGGGGGTATGTTATAGCTTGTATTACCCTTTTATGTGTTTACCATATGTTATGATACTGCCATTCTTTGCGGTTGGAATTCCTTTCGTGGACGGAGGTGCTGTATTCTGTAGTTGTATTTTGGTCCACCAAATAAATTGTCCATTTCTTCCCCGTAGGGGCGTAGTCAATCTTCCGGACCTTGGTGCCAGATCTGTATAATTTGATACTTATTTTGCTACTGTAGTGAATGAGTTAACAAGTAGTTTTCATGTAACTTTGTTTGTAAAATGTTTTTGCTGTATAGGCTGTCTTCCAATGAACGTTGCAACACTGCCCATTTATCATACAATCATACTAATGTTCGTTTGCTCGTTTTTTGGCTGATAGATAGTGATGTAATGTCGAACAATGACATTGCAGTCAAACTGCTGCTTATTGGTGCGTTTTCGCATTCATTCTGTATTCGTATGCGATGCATTCGACGCAATCCGAATTTGTATTTGCATGACTCTGCACCCGATAAAATTTGTGGGATAGGATTTGGGTGGGGTAGCCAATATCCGACTGAATTAGATCCGGTTGCACCTGTGGTGGCGTTGCTCCCACAGACACGCCTAGGTTTGATCTTTTCGATCGACACGGTAGTTGCTCCCACAGACATACGTAGGTTTGAACTATCCCACACAGGCATACGTAGGTTTGATCCTAGTGATCGACACGATGTGCTTTATTTAATCAGAATTTATATCTGTGCTTTATTTAATCAGAATCTATATATTAATGTGCGTTCAGTGAATGGAAAATCGTGTGTTTGTGCTCCGTTTCGTCAGAGTTTCTGTAAAATTCCTAATGTGCGTACACGCGTGCTGAACGGGGTGTTCAGTGGGAAATGTATGTGTGCGCTCCGTGAGACTTAAGTTTCTGTAAAATTCCTAGCGTGTGTATCCGTGTGCTGTGAGTGATTGTATGTCGTGCATGTTCTCGATATACCCCTGAAAAAATGAAACTAGGAATGGGCAACTTTGGACTCGAATCTGTTACATAAAAACAACTTTCGGACCGGTGGCGAGGGGATATCTACAACCCAGGCCGAAACATTCGTGCAATAGGCCCAAACAGCATCGCAACAAAGAAGGCCCATTATTTCCAGCCCAGTACGCCTAACGGAACCCGCACGCTCGGACCGATCCCTCACACGTCACACAGCCAATAGGGCGTCCCTTCTGGCACCTCTCCCCCAATCACTCCACGCCACGTCATCCTTCTGACGCGCGCTTTCCTTTTCTACGGTTGCGCTTGCGCCCAACTCCTATAACACGCGCTTCCGCTTCCTTCCCGCACCGACCACCCAATCGCCGGATTCCCACCGATCCCTCACCGAAGCGAAGCAAACGCGACATGGTCTCCGCGCGCAAGGGCCGCGGCGGCGGAGGCGGAATCGGAGCCGCCCGCTCCCGTCCCCGCGGCGGCGGCAGCATGGCATCGCGCGTGGCCGTGCTCGCCTTCTGCGTCGCCGGGATCTGGTCGGCCTACATCACCCAGGGCGTCCTCCAGGAAACGCTGTAAGCACCGTCCCTCCCTAGCCTCTCTATGTTCGCGACACAGAGAGAAATAGGGCTCAGTTCGCCGGGTTTCGTTTCTCCCGCGCTTCAGGTCGACGAAGCGGTTCGGGCCGGAGGCGCGGCGGTTCGACCACCTCGCGTTCCTCAACTTCGCGCAGAACCTCGTCTGCTTCGTCTGGTCCTTCATAAGTGAGCATCCTCTCTCCCGCGCCCGCGCACTGCAGTTGCATTGCACGGAATGTGACTGTGATTGCGCCGCTTTTGGGTGGTGATTGCGTGTGAAGGGTCGTGACTTTGGTTGCTTTGTGCAGTGATTAAGCTGTGGTCGAGTGGTGCCAGCTCCGCCGGCCGCGCCCCGCTGTGGAAGTTTTGGGGTGTCAGCATCACCAACACCATCGGCCCGACCATGGGGATCGAGTCGCTCAAGTACATTAGCTACCCGGCTCAGGTTT
Source organism: Dendrocalamus latiflorus (assembly GCA_017311315.1). NCBI lineage: Eukaryota > Viridiplantae > Streptophyta > Magnoliopsida > Poales > Poaceae > Dendrocalamus > Dendrocalamus latiflorus. The sequence continues at coordinate 6,623,790 of CM029621.1, read as the reverse complement.
GGTTCGAGCTGCTTTTGCTGTCTCAGCTACTTTTGTTCTGTGAATTTTGTGCGTCTATTGTATTTGTAATTAGGTGTTGGCTGGGTTAATCGGTAATGTAGTAAGTGGTGTTTATGGAGTGGAATGTTCTAATTTTGGAGTTACTTAACTGTGCTAAGGAAATGCCGAAATGGGTGATGGAGTTCTGTAGGCAGTAGTATGGTCTTATTGCTGTCTTAATGGGATAGCTATGGTTTTACAAAGATTTTTTTTTCTTTGCTAGTGAATATTGGAGATGTGTTCAAGTTCGCTTAGGTGAAATTGTAAATTCAGAGTCTGTGGCTCTGCAGTTGGTATTCTAATATTGGGATTCGGTATGGTCATGCATGATGCACTCATGAGTTCACGTAGAAATTGGCCACAGATTAAGTCAGATGGCTTCTTAGAAATCTCCCAACATATAAATGATGACGGAAGTGTGTCCTCTGTTGTTTAATAGCAAATTCGTGATTTAGAAATTATTAAGAGCATTCATGAGGTATGGTGTACTAGAACTAAATATGTTGATCTGTGATCCTGAATTTCTGATATGGCATGGATGGCTGAATAATGATCATCGTATTTCCTCTCTACCATCTTGAGTATGGCCATCCAGCCATCCAACCTATACGGCAAGACATTAAATTGTGTATGGCTTCAGTGCAATGTTAAATTTAATTTATCCTCCAAATTTATTGGAACAGTAGTATCAAGCCTGGCCTTTGTTTCTGAATATCAAATTCTTCCGTGTTTCCCCCTTGTGCGAAATTAGAATTTGCTATTTAATTAAATAGCACAGTGGTACTTAAAAAAGGAATAATTGCTACTAATTTTGTTTATGTGATGATGCCATAAATTACTGGAAGATCACAGATCCTGAATTATTTGCTGTCTGTGTTAACAGGTCTTGGCAAAATCTTCTAAGATGATTCCAGGTGAGTTGCATTGATTTATGCAGACTACGCAGTGTATCTTTACAGAAGTGTGTTTGCATGTGCATATTGCATCTAGTGGTCATTAGTTTGTGCTTGGGTGGGTCAATTCAACTGATCAGTTTCTGACTTCTAAGTAATGAAAACTACACACACAAAATGAACAGTAAAATAAGAAAAAGTTGATATTTTTCTTGAACTTTAAAGTGATCACCCTTTTCACATGGGGAATAGATGAAAATAACTGATGCATGAACTGGGCCAGGAAATAGAGGTAGTGTTATCCATTTTGGATCAATGTTTCCCAGTCAGAACTGGAGGAAATTTATGCATGAACTTAAGCCTGAGTATATGCAGTTGCTGGAGGATGAATATCTTTGAATTAAGTTTTTGTCCTTCACAAAATTATCACAGTATGACGAATGACTAAGACAAACCCCTGTACCAGTACCACTAATGAAACTTTTGGAAATTTGATTCCAGTTTGCCACCATGATGTAACTGTTTAAGGCTGTAAGCTGTCGGTACAGTTCTGCACAACTAAACAGATCTTACATGCATTGTATATGAAAACTGTGCCGATCTTAACGCATGCATAATTTTGTTTTTGTTGGTACTTGGTGGCCAGTGTAGTGTCAGTAATTGTGTAACTAAGCAATCTGTGTTATGATATTTGTTTCATGACAAACCTATCATGCTTCTTAGCCTGAACAATGTTGTACTTATCTTTCTCACTAATGATTTAATATGTACAGTGATGTTGATGGGGACTCTACTCTATGGTGTTAAGTATACAATTCCGGAGTATGTTTGCACCTTTCTTGTTGCCGGGGGTGTATCATCCTTTGCATTGTTGAAGGTGAGGAGTTATGTAATCATTTATTCATCAACAGCCATAGTGACGAGCTGATTTTCATATACATGTAATGAGCCTTCGACAAAAGTTGAAACCTTTTTTCTGAAACAAAAGGTTGAAACCTTTGGCTGACCATTCCATTAGGTAATATTAATAGAAAAAATATTTTAATGTTTTGTTCCTTACTGTTTTATTCTGATGAAATATGAATCAGAAGACATAAAAATCATTATAACTAGAACATTGCACAGCTAGCTGTTATGTATACAGTATACCTCAAGAAAGAAAGAGAGCCAATGTGATGCCAAATCAATGTTTCACTTGGATAACTTTTTTGTTTTATTAGATCTGTAGCTGTTTGACTTAATACAATTGCTATGTGCATAGCTGATTTAAACTGCATTGGCACTTCTGAAGTTTTTGTTCATTGCTGCTGTATCAGACAAGCTCCAAGACAATCAGGAAGCTTGCTAATCCTAATGCGCCTCTTGGCTACACATTGTGCTTCGTCAATTTAGCTTTTGATGGTTACACTAACTCAACCCAAGATTTAATAAAGTCCAGGTAACTATATCCTGTCCATTTCATATCAAAGCATTCTGAAAAAATTGTGATCTTTTATCTAAACGTGTAGTACTGTTGTGTTATTGCAGGTACCCAAAGACTAACCCATGGGATATAATGCTTGGGATGAACCTCTGGGGAACCATATATAATTCTGTAATTATGTTTGTTGCGCCATTACTGTTCAGTAATTGGCCATACGCAAACGGTTTTGAGGCAGTGAGATTTTGCCAGGAGAACCCAGAGGTGGCCTGGGACATTCTCCTGTTCTGCCTATGCGGCGCCGTGGGGCAGAATTTCATCTTCCTAACCATCAGCAGATTTGGCTCTCTTACTAACACTACCATCACTACCACCCGCAAGTTCATGAGCATCGTCGTCTCATCCGTCATCAGTGGCAACCCACTGTCCTTGGAGCAATGGGGAAGTGTTGTGATGGTCTTCTCTGGCCTCTCTCTCCAAATCTATCTCAAATGGAAGACAAAGGTCAGAGGCCACAAGGAATAAGCTCAATTCTTATAAACTCATTCCGATTAGTTGCTTTGATTGGACATAAATGTTGTTGAATTATCCGGGAGATTATTATTGTAGCCCATCGAAATTTAGGAAAATGTTTTGCATCGACAACGATGTGTGAAATGTATGGTAATTGTTGTAGTGTTAGCTAGTTACAAACGGCTGGGTAGTTTATGTTCTACTGGGGAAGATGCAATGAATTATGTTGCGTTGAGAGGCAGAGTTGTGTAGCGCGCGAGTATTTTTGTTCTACTCTCTTAAAAGGAATCACTAAATATCAAATGACATTTCAGTTTTCTGATGCTGAGGTTTGTTTGCATCTTAAGCAAAACCATCAGGTTTTGCTCCGGCGGCAGGTCTTGTGTTTAGGTTATAATAATTCTTTGTTTGATTCTTTGTCCTCGAGGTGAGGGGGTGCGTTTATATAGAAGTAAGATGAGTGATTTGAATGGTTAGATCTTCATTCAGGTTAAGAAAAGTGACTGAAATTTAGTAAAGTTTCAATCACTCGTTGAATAGTCTACCCCTTTTTATATTCGTTCCCACAACATTTTTTTTAGAAAATTAGCTTAACATCACAGCACTGATGCACAAATTAGAAAATATCATAGCATGTGAGGTTGACAAGTGGACCCTTTACCATATGTCAATCACACATCGATGGTAGTTTTCAACTCGAATGATCTTTACGATGGTACAAAGCAATTCGCCCCCTTTTTTCTATGAGCAGAAATATTTAGGGTGCATTATTTTCGACTGCGACCGATGACTTTTCGCCCTAGTACGAGCGCTTGTGCAAACGAACCAAATGTCGATAAGCCACTTCAAAAAAGTTGTCCCGATAAGTCGCTTCGAAACGACGACGGAGAAGATGTCTTGTTTATTTATTCGGAGGAAACCATAAGCTGAAAAGAAGGGGGACTTACTCCAGACAGCTGCTCTATAAACAACAATAGTTCTCATTGCAGATGTGCAGGCTATAGCCCAGCAGGTATCACATAGTAGGGTCGTTAATTGGTTTGGATAGGTCTTGGCTTTTGGATTAGGTCAGTCCAAAATTTCATTTGGATCAGATCAATTTGGATTCATAACAATTTGGACCAGATCCAGGTCATGCTCGGGTCAGGCTTGAACCTTATTGTTTTGTACCAAATGTTGAGTTCCACATTACGGCCGTAGATGTTGACCACCTCCAACTTGCTACCGTCGCCGCTCGTCACCATCTCCTACACCTTCTCCTTGCCCACCTTGACATCACCGCCCACCACGTCATTGTCCTCCCCCTCTGAGCGCTCCACATCCGAGAAAATTGATCATTTGCCACTTTGAAGAGTGGGCTTCGCAAAATTACCACTTTCAAAATTGGCCATGCAATACATTTACCTCTTGATTACCATGCCATTTAAGCCATTTAACTTATGTAATATTTGTTTTCTAATTTCATGGGCTGGAAAAGAACTTTTTACCCTTTCTATCCTACTGCGCGCGCCCTTGGCGGCGTCCTTGTGGTCCTCCTCGTCGTCGTCGTCGACCCACTTCCAGTAAAGCCGCTTCACCGTGATGGCCTCACCGCCGCCCTCCCCCTCGTCCTCGCCGGTCTCCTCCGTCTCGAACTCGCCGTCCTTCGGCACGCCCTGGACCACCTCGGCGTCCACCGCGTGCAGCACGTACCTGGCGGGGAGCCCGGAGTAGGACGCGGAGTCGCGCTCCTCGACGCGCGGCTCCGTCCCCGCCCCTCCCGCGCCGTAGCCGCCCAGGATCCGGATGCGGACGCGCTCGCCGAGCTCCCCGCGGACGGCGCGCGCCGCAGCGGCCTCGGGGGACTCCCCGGGGCGCATCTTCTCGGAGAGCGGGCGTGGGCCCCGGCGGCAGAGCGTGCCGTCGGAGAGCAGCTGCCGGGTCTCGACGAGGCGCGCGCCGCAGCAATTGTGGATGCGGACGGCGGCGACGTGGACGGCACGGACGACGGCGGGGTGTTGCGCCCGCGGTGGGTCGGTGGCGAGGAGGAGCTCGCTGTCGCCGTGGGAGAGCTCGAGGAAGAGGTTCAGGAGGGTCTTGGTGCCGGGCATCAAGCCCCAGGAGGCGAGCGCGGAGGCCGGCAGGCGCGGCCGGAGGAACGCCGCGAGGGAGTCGATGGTCGGGAAGGCTAGCGGCCGCGGCGGCCGCATCGGTGCGCGGAGGAGACGACAACTTTTCACGAGGATGCGAGAGGGATGGAAATCGCAGGAATCGCGTTGCGTTGCGTGGAGAATTCTCCGTGTACGAATTGACTTCTTCATTCTCCAAGACCAAATCATCGAAAGGTGGATGGCCCAATGCGAGTAGAAACCGGAAATCGAAGCCCAGTAGGAATCACAGGAGAATTCTACACGCGTCAACCCGCCCTTCTCCGCTGCGGCTGGCTCTCTCCATCGCCGCCGAGGCTCGACGGGATATCGAGGTCCAGAGAAGCCACCATTTTTGATATATGGATCCTCAGGTGAGGAGCCATCCACCTCTAAGCACAGGGACAGAGAAGAAAACAAGAATAAACACAGGAATTCAGAGACAAAGGAGGAAGATACGAATTCAGAGACAAAGGAGGAAGATACGAGGAGGTCCAAGCATCACCACCATCGACTAGGAGCCGAAGTAGGAAGTGATGGTTGATGAATAAACAAAAGACCCTTGCGCAGTAGGGTAGAAAGGTCTTTTCCAGCCTCTAAAATTAGAAAAAAAATATTAAATGAGTTAAATGGCTCAAATGGCATGATAATCAAGAGGTAAATATACTGCATGGCATTTTTGCGCAACCAATTTTGAAAGTGGCAATTTTGCGAAGCGCACTCTTCAAAGTGGCAAATGATCAATTTTCTCTCCACATCCATAGCCCGATGCGCACGTCAGCCTAGTCCCGCTGGCAATGCACACCCTCGAGCACGTGGGCAGATCTGGTGACATGATAGCGCTTGAGACCGATGGGATTGATGGATCCAAAGATAGAGGCTGAAGTGAGCTGCATGATGTCGGCGGCAAGGAAGAGCTTGGGATCAATAGCAGATCAATGGATTCGGTGATGAAGAGGCTGATAGTGAGATGCCGTGACATCAATGGTGAGGAAGAGCAGCACCAGCCAGCGCCGTGGTCCGCCACCTCCATCCAACGTGTGAGATGTACGACACGGTCACATTCCAGCGTGGCACGCGAGGTCGAGCACCTCCCTGAGCTGCGCGCGAGCTCCCCCATGTGGTGGTTCTGCACGAGCAGGAGCAGTGACTTGACGTCCAACGCAAGCGCTCGGTGGTGGAATGGCAAAGGAACGTGTCCCACATTGCTCGCAGCATATCTCTCACACAACCACCCAGCGAGCTTGTTGAGCAGGAGCCGCTCCATGGTCGTCGCTTCCCCTCCTCCTCTCTCTTCTTGCTCGTGGGATTGTGGTTGAGTTTGGATCATTGAACTATGCTCCTGTACACTGGAAGAGGCCGGCACCCCGGACCGTTTTCACTGAGAAAAATGAATGAAACTACACAAACTAAGGACTAATGAGCCACCGAGGAAGAAATCTTGCAAGTGTTCGTACCATACATTGGGTGATAGGGATGCAACATCTCATCCAGCGCAAACAACGAAGCAAATGCACGAATTTTCGGTACAAATAATCCATTTTTATTCGAAATTACAGAAATATACCCGCGGGAAATTTTTTTACAAAAATAGGCTCCAGTCGCCCAATGGTTGAGCGACTGGAGCCTTTCGCCCAACCAACGGACGACACAATAGCTGTCGCTCTACCCTCGGGCGACTGCATCTAGTCGCCCTCCCATTGGGCGACTTTCATGCAGTCGCCCAATGGTTGGGCGACTACACTCAGGGGCCGACAAAACCGTATGTACCGATCATTTTATATACCAATGCAATATAAACAACTAGTCTAAAAAGATAAAATGGCAAAGTTCTATATGGTTTATATATACTCATTGGAAAGGTTTCGACGAGATCTACAACTTTTCAGTTGAAGAAAAATCCAAATTCCGAAGGGAAGAACAAGAAAAAGGGCAAAAACAGAAAGAAAAAACTTGCGACGCAGGTTTAGGTCCAAAGATAGCCGATTTTCTGGGTCTTGGAGGGCGACTGGCGCAAGCATGTCATTATTTTTGGATCGGGCTCGTCGTTAGCTTTCCAACGAGTATAAGAACGTCGAAAATGGACACCGTATGCAAAAGTTATGCCCGTTTTACTGAAGGTGTGTCGGAAACGGACTCGAATTCGTTTCGGCCTCAATTGAAACTGCTATAACTTTTGATCCCATGGCCGAAATTGCTCAAATTTTTTTCTGGAGGCTTTTGGATGTATGAAAACAGCTCCATCAATTTTCACTATTTTTGGCGAAAGTTTGATGCACTTTCCAAATTTCGGCAAAATAGACTCTTTCCTCTCTTTTTTCTCTCAGGGACCTGAGTGTAGTCGCCCAACCATTGGGCGACTTTCATGTAGTCGCCCAATGGGAGGGCGACTGGATGAAAGTCGCCCAACGGTGGGGCAACTGCAATTAATCGCCCAACGGTTGGGAGATTTTCCAGTTGTCGCTGCTGGGTTGGGCGAAAGGCTCCAATCGCCCAATGGTTGAGCGACTGGAGCCTATTTTTGTTAAAAAAAAATTCCCGCGAGTATATTTCTGTAATTTTAAATAAAAAAATGGATTATCCGTACAAAAAATTCGCAAATGCACCCCGTAAAAAACAAAAGCAGATGCAGACGAAATGTCATTAGTGGGCGGCTGGTCATCCATACACAAATGGTCTTTTTATTAAGTTTCTAACCACTGCAGATAAGTTAGCTTACCATTTGATCTGATCTTGCACACTGCAATGTCAATGCAGAGCCCTCCGCCTGCGCCGCACTTCCTGTAGCGGTGAGGTGGGATGTGGCACACGGGGTGTGCGCGTGGTTGTGGTGAGGGCGGTGCGCAGCTGATGCGCGTGGTGGCGAGGTGGGTGATGCGGCGGCGGCGGGCATGCACCGGCACGGCATGGCGCGCTCTCGCATTCATCTGGTAACCGCGCACCGTCCGTTCGAAGGGCCCAAACCTCCCCGCCCAGGAGCGCAAACGCTCCAGCCCACCGCCCACGTACGCGCCGAGAATCGCGCGCGTTCGCACTCACGGCCGACTCGCGCCGCTCGGGCGCCCAACCCCCCGGGCACGGCCGGCCACGCCGCACCGCACACCTAGTTTCGCCTAGGGATGACAATCGGACACAACGGGCACGAGTGGTACTCGTCTATATCTGTATCCACGACCCTGATTTACGTCCACGGTATACCCACGAAGGACAACGAGTGAAAAACCTCGCCCATATCTGTTGCCTGTGGGCATACCCATTTACCCGCGAACTGAGAGTCACAATCTGAGAGTTGAACTAATGACATGAACATATAAGCAACAACTGTTACTAAGAAATATAATAGCTATCAAAAAAGTTTATAACAATCAATAGCAATTAGGGATATGAAAAGGTTTACAACAATCAATAGTTATTAGATATATTGTTATGACTGCTCCACCTGTTAATCTATATCGCAGGTAAACGGATGGAGCGGATACGGGTGGAACTTACCCATACCCGTGCCCGTTTACCCGACGGGTGAAGTGTTCCCTTACATAATATTTATCAAGTTTTGAAAGACTTACAGGAAGCACTATTATATATTTGCTTTGTGTATACGGTCTACATACAGTCTAGTAAAAGGGACTCCCCTAAATGCTGGTTTCATTGACTTTTTGGTGAAACCAGAAGTGCCGGCAGATAAAACGTGTTGTCAGCAACTCGATAGTTTATACGTGAAAAGAATACGCTTGCGTATCAACCCCACGTTCCCAACTTGGGAGCGCTTCACGTATGGTACTTCAATAATGACATTTAATTGCGTGCTTACAGTCACAAATGTACTGATCGTGTGTAGGCAACGGATATGACGTTTGTGTGCCGAGTGTCTCGATTTGTTTGACAGCAGTATTGTCCTTTTTTAACGAGAAAGATTATTTTTTAAGAAAAATAAGGAGAAAAAAATATTAAGTAAGTTGACCTGACTGGGCCATTCAGATGACTGATACGCTAGAAACGCCATCGTTTTGCCCTTTCGATCTGTCAAGCGCAGTGATAGACGGTACGTAGATCTGCCACTTCTTCCGATATTACTCTCATCTGTTAAAGTGTTATACATTAACGGTCATTGTAGAACCGACGTCGACAAGCAGATAAGTAAATGATTTCAAAAACCTTTTCTTCGGAGGTATTTAAAATATTCATTCGAGTGACTATAATAGTTATCACGTTCAAATCACACTAACACAACTAGACGATATAAAGCTAGTAAAACGAGCCAACAAAATCAGTGGCCTTCTAGACAGGCCTGTCATACCGCCATTGATGCATAGGTTTGACAGCTGGTTGGTCTAACTGTTGGCCTAAGTCCGATCACACCAATTGGCTAGTGTGACTGTAATCTCGAGCCGCTCTAGTCAGACCTCTGCTTCCAGACCTAAAACCTCTCGGTAGAAAAGCTCAGATACAAAGAACATGCTCAAATCTCATTCAAACACTTTTAAATTTTGCATGAGACTTATTTAAGACAAAAAAACTTAAACCAATCAAGAATCACAAGGCCTTTAGGCTCGAGTTCACCAAATTGAAGAGAATTAAATCTAGGTCACAAGAACACCAAAAATTATAATTCTCATATTACTTCTTGCTTGTGCGGATATAAGACATGAGGTCTTCCAGATCTATTTCCTGTTGGGCAATAGGGGAATTTCACTTATTTCCAAAATAAAGAAAAAGGAAAAGAGGAAAAGAAATTCCGGTGATAGGCCCACCTAGAAGAGAGATGGGGGATGCGGTCGGTTGACCAAACACGCCCGAGAGAAGGGGATCAGTTTGATCCTCTCCTCTCCTTGCGCTCGACTTGGTCCAGCGGTTGTGGTGGCACCGTCTCCCTCTCCTCTAATCTCGGATCTCTCTCATTCCTCTTTATATCGAGCCACGGGAGAGTTCTTGTAAGGGAGCAGTCAAGAGGACGTACTCAGATCTAAGAGCAAGTGTGGTGATTTTTCTAGTCTCCTATGCTATTTGCTCTGGCGAACTCACTGGGGTCTCAGCAATTTCCATGCCGGTGGGACTCTGTTGATTCTTTGAGGTGTGGTCGGTCTTGATCATTCTGCCGTGATCGATCTGCCATGATTGACCTGCCAAGGGCGTTCTGCCGTAGTCGATTAGCCGTGGTCGATTTGCTGTGGCCAATCTGCCGTGGTCGATCTGACGCAGTCATAAGCGGCTGTGGTCAGAAACTCTCGATTGCTTAATCTGATTGGGGATTGCATTGGCTTTGTGTGGCAACATCTGCATCTCGACTTTACGATTTGGTGAGTACTGATTTGTGAAGCTGGGCATTGTATCTCCGTTACCTATTCGGTGATATCTGAGCATACGCCGGTGATTGATTTTTTGGGACATCGTCTTTGCGACGAGCCTTGCCCTTGTCGACCATCTCAGTGGCTTGGACTACCACTGCCTAGTTAGCTTTTACATTTTGTAAATTTCTATTGTGCATTAGTTAGCTGTGCTGGTACCTCTATTATTATCTCTGAAATTGGTGATGTACTGGCACTGAGAGGATTATTGCATGGTAGATTGTGGGCTCTTGAGATTGCTGAATGAGGAAGCCAGTCATATATGAGATCACAGTGGCGGTCTAGGAATATTCTGCTAGTTTGGTTTGCTAATTACACTTGGTTTAGTTTATTCTTTGATGCTCTGTTCTTGTCATAGTCTGAATTCTGTTGTATCGACAATAGCATATATCTATCTCTATTCAAAATATTATCGACAACAGATTAAAACTATAGTTGCTCATTTCTGTTATATGTGTTGATTAGAACATGAAATTGAATCTATCACTACTCTGAGGTAATATTCAGATTGACAAACTAGCAGAATATAAAAGGATTGTCACTATGATCGTTTATCTGTTGACTAGAGTTGAAAAGGCCAAGTATTTAGAACTTGAGCAACTCTTCACCTAAGAGTAATATAGCACAATATAACGTGTGCATTATGCTGATTATAATTGCCCACTTTCCTGCTCAGTTTAGCATACAGTCATGGTTAAATGGCTTGAATTCATTATCTGTGTTGAGAGATAATTGCTTAGTCTTTATGTCATTTTTATGTTTCTGGACATATGCTTTATTGTATGTGCTTAAATTTGGAGTTAACCAGGATAAATTGCTTTCCAATATTTCGTACATCACACGTACGTACTACATATATACCGGACACATTTATTATATTGAGACTTAATTTGCTAGCTCAATTCATATTACAAACACAACAGCTATTATATAACCAACAATTTTGCAAATTAACCATCTTCAATAACCAATCATGGATTACTTAGACCTAAATTGTAATGCAATTAAAGAAAAAATAAATTTCATTACTAACCATATCTAGAGCAACCAGGAAAGTCTGAATCTTCAAAGCTCAATCTCTGCCTCTTCCCACCAAATTAACTGGCCTGAAATCACCTAGCTTCCTCCAGAGTGAAAAAGTGCGCAGCAGTGGCTAGATCTGGATCGAAATGAAGACAGATGTGGTCTGAGCAGCGCAATAAATGCCTTAGCCATATCACAGATAATGGTTATCACAGACGGTTTTTTATAAAAAAAAACCGTCTGTCATAAGCTTCATGCCACAGACGCTTCGGGGAGGCAGATCGGGATAAGGCAGTAATGTATGAGACGGCGGTTATATACGAAGTGTCACGGTCTGTGATATTAAGTGCTTCATGCCACAGACGCTTCGGGGAGGCAGATCGGGATAAGGCAGTAATGTATGAGACGGCGGTTATATACGAAGCGTCACGGTCTGTGATATTAATTAAGAGACGGCGGTTAATGAAGCGTCATTGGTGGTTTCGAATATGAACCGTTTGTGATAATGCTTATATTTGCACGCACTATTCCATTTCTTCAATCTAAACTGTCCTCTCATCTAAAATTTTGTTCATCTCCTTCCTCTCATCTATCCATCATGAGTTGTTCGGCCGCAACCTTACACAGGCGGCCAACAATTTACGTCTGGAGCAGCTCCTCCGCTCACGCCCTGCTCTCCTTCCTCGACTCGCTTCCAATATCGTCCGTCAACTAGACCTCATCATCCGCCGTCGACGGAGGTGTCTCATTGCTGCTCACCAAAAGGAAACCGCCCTCAGCCTTGTTCTTCTCTACAATGTCCACAAAGCGGAGGAAGCTCTTGCGGAAGTGCAGAGTGTGATAGATAATCTTTCCGATCAAACAGAATCGGCCGATTATGTTGAAGATTTTCATGGCATCCTCTTTGAGATTATGGGCCATGCTAATGATTTACCCAGGCTAGAGGAGGAAGTGGAGAGGGCAAGGGCAATCTTCACGACATTCGAGAACTCAGCGGCTGATCCTCCAACTCCAGAAGTTGAAGAAGAAGCATATGAAGCCCAGAAGATTAAAATCTGGGAATCTCTTTTTCTCTTAGATTTGTAATAAATTAAATTTGCCTTGAATTAAAATCTGGGAATCTCTGTTTGTTGAACTTTTGTAATGAATTAAATCTGTCTTGAATTAAAATCTGGGAATCTTTGTTTATCGGACTTTTAATTTGGAGGCCGTCTGTGGTGTTTGTGGCGGGAAAAAGGAGTATCATAGACGGTTTATGTTTAAAAACCGTCTGTGATAATTTGGAATATCACAGACGGTTTTATAATAAAAACCGTCTGTGATATTCCATTATCACAGACGGTTCAGAGGTAACAACCGTCTGTGATACTCCTTTTTCCAACCACAAATACCACAGACGGTCTCCAAATTACAACCGTCTGTAATAGTGTTAATCAGAGACGGTTTCACAAAACCGTCTGTGATGAGATGTCTACTATGAGGCTTTCTGTAGTAGTGCGTGTTCCGTTTCGATTTCCTCCATCATCTGTAATATTTGAAGACCAAATAATTTGACTATGTGAACGGTCTCGTTTTCGTTTGACGCTTTCGTTCTCCAGGTCTACCTCTCCGATCGAGTCAGGAAGAGATAATCGTTCAGAAAAAGAATTGAAGACGAGTATTATGGTCTTAGTTATTTTTAGCTTTTTGATTTCTGCTTTTGATTTTTGACTTCTTCAAATCAAATGTCGAAACATAGCAATCTTTTAAAGTGAGTTCTTCAAACGACTTTTTGAACATAAAATTATATGTGCTATTTATGTCGATGACTCCGCTATCCACTATTTTGTTAAAAAATACAGACAAAAGTTAGAAGCTATAGGCAAAAAAACCATAGGAAAAAACCCCATATATATATTCTGCAGTTCGTGGTAAGAAATGGGAATTTTGGACACATGTGGACCCCTAAACACCCGAAATTCCGTTTTTGGCCCCCAAACCAAAAAAATTCCAAAACTGGATCCCCGCCTGAGCGCGCGTTCGCGTGGCGTCGACACGTGTCCGGTCGTGCGGTGTGGTACCGCACGACCGCACTATAGCACGGGTCCTGCGGTACCACACCGCACGACCGCCTCGCCCTCCGCGCCGGCTGCCCGTTTCGATTTTTTGAGCGCACGACCGATTTTTTGACCGCACGACTCGGGTTTTGACCGCACGACCGGGACACGTGTCGGCCTCTCGTAAACGCGCGGTGGGGAGGGGTCTAAATCGGGAATTTTTTTGATTTGAGGGCCAAAAATGGAATTTCGGGCCATTAGGGGTCTAGATGTGTCAAGAATTCAAGAAATTGAACATTATCTAAAGAGGTGTATGGCCTGCACATGCCCTGAGTGTGAATGGTTTGTGTAAAAACAGTATTAATTACCTCCCTGCAGCAAGCAGAGTAGACATTTGGTTGGTTGATTCTTGCAGCGCTTCTCAAGTTTGATTAACCTTTGACCTTTCATGCTTTATTGACAATCTCTTACTTCGTGCACTGACCTGCTTTCTTTTCTCATCGTTTATCGGAAGTGACAGAGTATGGCATTCATGCAGAAAACCATGTATGAGCGCTGGACTGTTTGATGTGATGTTTTATCGGCTTCTCTGACTTCTGGCATCGTAATCAGCAGAGGAGAAGCTTCAAGGACAAACAAAAGCCTAGCTTCACTAGGAGCTCGAACTGAAGTTTTTCGCAATGAATGTCAGTTGGCACCAGAGGACGAACAGGACAGAAAGACGGTCACCTCTTTGCCGGGCTCCTGAAAATCATTGTACGCCTTGGCGTTTCTTGCAAGAAAGCAAGCAAGCTTTCTAGCAACCAGTAGGCTAACTACTTGTGCAGATTATCAGACTATTGTCCTAGGAAGACTTAATGATAGAACGTGTTTCGTTCGGTAAATAGAACATTTTTGTGATCAAAATGGCTGAAAAGCCCGTGGCTTATGGCTGAAAACACTGTAGCTGGCTGAAAAAAGCACTGTAGCTGACAGAGGCTTATTTACCATAATTAAATTTAAAAAAATTTAAAAATAGAAAAAACATATTAGCCCATCACGTATAATGTAAACAAATACGAGGAAAAAAAGAACCGGTAAAAAAACTCAAAAAAAAGCCAAAAGTTCAGAAAAAGACGAAATTTATGAATAGTGCAAAAATAAGCTGAAGCCAAAAGCTCAAGCCATTTTGATCACACCCTTTATTCCGGACAATATCTTATTCTCGTATTTGGTTGAAGAGATGAAATTAATTTATTTTAGACGAGATGACTCCATTTAGATAATTTGGTGAAGAATATTTCATTCAGATATTATATCAGCTTGTGTGGTTAAATCAAACGAACCATGTCATTCAGAATAAGACCATTCCATCCAACTTCATACCATAACCAAACACTTCCTTAATGAATGACAGCAGCCTGAAAATTGCACAAGGTACAATTTATACCTTGGCAAGTCATGAACGGTGCTACCATAGTACTAGTTTATAGTGTAGTTATTGTAATATTTTTACTTTATTTGTACTTAAATGCTATGAGAGAGTTTAAATGATTATAGTATATCATTTTAATATAAATACGTGTGATTATTTATTATTAACTTTTTTATTTAATGCTTCATTTGTCTGCGCATACAGGGGCGGAGACGGGCCTCGGGCCGGTAGGGCAACGGCCCGAGGCCCAGAGAAAATCTCAGTGTAAAATATTAGTATATATATGCAAAAAAAAATACTACACAATATTGGGCCCGAGTCTTTTTAGTGGGCCCGAGCCCGAAGTTATCCAGCCGGCTGCCAGCCCAGTATCCAAAGAAGCGAAGTCGGAGCAGCCGAGCAGCCCAATTGAAGCGTTGCGGCCTTACGGCCGCATACCTAACCCTAGTGCAGCGGCCTTACGGCCGGCCTTCGCCTTGGCTCTCCGTGGCTCCGCCGCCTCTCCGCGACTCCACCGCCCCCAGCCGCCTCTCCGCCGCCCCCAGCCGGCCAGCCCCCCACCGCAGCACCGCCTCCTCTCCGTCGCGGCACCATCCTCCGCGGGCCGCGGCCGCGCCGCCTCTCCGCGACTCCGCCGCCCCTAGCCGGCCAACCCCCCCACCGCGGCACCGCCTCCTCTCTGCCGCACCCCCGCCTCCTCTCTGCCACGCCCCCGCCGCCTCTCCACGACTCTCCGCGACTCCGCCGCCCCCAGCCGGCCAGCCCCCCACCGCGGTACCGCCTCCTCTCTACCGCGCCCCCGCCTCCTCTCCGCCGAGTCCGCCGGCCGCCGTGACGTCGCCCCTCGCCTCCTCAGCTCCTCTCCATGGCTCCACTGACGGATCTCTTCTGCAAGGTTAGGTTTTTTATTGATTGGGTTCACTTTACTCTACCATATCCTATTGCTTCTTGTCTGTAGGAAAGCGTCAGATCAACTGTAATTTGCAATTTGAAATTTTGAATTGATTGAATTGACTGCAAGGTGGAGATTATAGTTTCTGTTACTATTAGAACAAATTGAATTGAAAGTGCTAAAGGATTGATGTGTTAGTTCAGACAGATTTTGGTGTAAAACATTTGCATTGTATATTTGTATATCTTCCTCTGTATAGCAGTATTTTTAAATAACTACAAGAATAACATTTCAATTGAACTATTGAAGCACCAACAACATTTTGATTGAATTATGCAGTAAGCATATGTGCTTAAAAGAAATTGTAGCGTCCAATTTTATGAAAAGCGTTATTAAGAGACCAAAAGTATTACCACTACGAGTGGAGTGTACGATTAACTTGCTATTTGAATTTTTGTGGTACTAGAATTAGAAATACATGATGAAGAGGGCCAAGACATTGGTATTTTATTTTCCATTGCAATCAAATCAAACTCCGGAAACAATAGGAACTAGAGGTATGTTACATTCCTATTTTTTGTATGTTTTGTCTATTTTGTTGTATCGTCAAACATGGTATTCAAATTTTATTTCATTAGTGCATTTGTGTTGTACTTTTGTTATGCCTCTGTGTTGATAGTATTCGACGTTAGTTATAGACTTATAGACTCTTAGTTTTGGGCCCGAGGCTTTGTGAAATCCTGGCTCCGCCACTGTGCGCATTCGATGGGCTGTAGACGGACTATTGCGAAACAGACGGAGCAGTCTATAGCGAGATGTCTCCCCTTAGCCCGCAAATGAAAGTAATGTTGTGACTTCAATTTGAAGATTTATCTCATATATATGTCCTGGTCTGCTTGGCCATGGGGGTCACGCATGCAGAGATTTGAGGGATCACTCACAGCAAAACAGTCAAGAGAAGCACACGAGCATAGCGACACATACGTACTATTTAGGTTACAGATAATTACTGTACGTGAGACCACGCTGTGGAAGTGACTGTTGCACAGGCGACTAAATTTTTTTTATTTTTCAGTCATTTGAAGTTTCACTCTTAATCACCTAAAGTTGCAGGTGTTTTTTTGGAGGGGACTGCAATTTCAGTTGATTGAGAGTGCAATTTCAGGTCACCTGAAGTTGCACTCTGAATCACCTAAAGTTGTAGCTGGTTTTTTTAGGGAGGCTGCAATTTCAGTTGATTGAGAGTGCAATTTCAGATGACTGAAAGATAAAAAAAAATTCAATCACCTGTGCAATAGCAAAACTGATTACATTGTTACTAGGGCTGGGCATTCGGTCTTTTCGGTCTATTCGGTTCGGTCTATTCGGTTTCTGGAAAATTCGGGTTCTAAAAAAATGAGAACCAAATTTCTCAAGAAAAAAACAAGAACCGAACCCAAATAGACCGAATTTTTTGTTCGGTCTATTCGGTCCACCGAATTGACCGAAATAACCTGCACCAGCAGCTAGCAGCAGCAGTATGAAGTAGATCCGCGAGACAGTAGGACAACCAGCAGATCCGCGAGCCTAATCGATCTCCTGGAGCGAGGCGCCAGTGGAGGCGGCGGCAACGTCGTCGGCGGTGAACTTCCCCTTGGCCTTGTCGGCGGCGCGGCCGATGGCCTTGCGGTCCTTATCGAGCTTGAGCTTGGTGACAACGACCTTTGAGGGGTGGATGCCGACGTTCACGGTGGAGCCGTTCACCTTCTCCCTGGTGATCCGCTCGACGTGGATGACCCAGCGGCGGCGGTAGACCTGCACGACCTTGCCATCGCAGCCCTTGTAGGTGCCACGCACCACCTGCACCTCGTCGTCCTTGCGGATCGGGATGGAGCGCGCGTTGTACTTGTGGCGGAGCTCCGACGACAGCGCCGCGGACATGAGCACTCGGCGGACGGAGGAGGGCGCCGTGAAGTGCGCCTTGCGGCACTTCCGGCGGGAGCTCGTCACGCGGGGGTTGCGCTTCATGGCGGCGGCGGCGGCTAGGGTTCCAGGTGGGATGGGGGAGTGTGCGGAGGCGGCGGGGGTTGCGGTGGGAGGGAATATATCGCGGGGGTGGTGCTAGGGTTTGCGTTTGAAGGCGTTTGATGGGGAGTGGACAGTGCAGATTCGTTCGACGGAATGGGAGGTTGGGCTTGCTGGGCCAAGGTTAGTGGGCTCAGTCGCGGGGGTTGCGGTGGGACGGAATTCGGGTATTTGGTCTATTCGGGTTTTGAAGGCTAAAGACCGAACCCGAACCCGAAGACCGAACTGGCTCAAAATATTGACTGAACCCGAACCCGAAACCCGAATAGGCCGACAATTCGGTCTATCCGGGTTGGTTCGGTTCGATTTTCGGTTCTCGGGTTTAAAATGCCCACCCCTAATTGTTACACACAACCATGCATACAGATAATACAGGTATATTTAGCTTCCAGAGGTAGTGACTTATTACTTCGCACTAACTAGCTAGAATTGTGTGTTGCTATGCGTACGAACGAAACATTTCACGAGATTGTAACTGAACACTGACCGACATTCGATCGTCCGCCAGCTTTGGACAACTTCATGAAATTTTGTAAAAACGCATACCGCCACCTCATTCAAACAGTAAATACCATTTCATAGCGCGCACAACTCTGACACGTACGTACGATCGATTTCCTTCGGTTTAGGCACGCGCGCACGCATGCATGGATCGATGCACGTACGTGCGTACGTTCAGGCGAGGTCTTCCCTCATCCGGCTGGCGAAGTCGGCGGCGTGCTCCTTGGTGACGCAGCTCGCGAGCAGCCGCGTGCCGGCGATCGGCGCCGGCGCCTTCATCACGATCGCCGACGCGATGAGGTCGCAGTTCACGAGCGGCCCGGCCGTCATGGGCGCGCCGTACCCGTAGTCCACGTCGGAGAAGCCGAGCTTGCTCCAGTCCGACACGTACACGGACTCGTAGTTGAACGTCATCTGGAACGGGTCGTGGCCGCCGGTGCGGCCCTCGGCCCAGCTTAGGCACTCCTCGGCCATCCGACGCTTGGCCTCCCGGACCATGCCAACGATCTCGATCACCGACGAGCCGGCGACCTTCTCCGCCGGCGCCGACACCTTCACCGGGAAGATGGCGTTGCCCCAGTAGCCCGGCTCGAGCTTCAGCACATGGCGGACGCTGGCGAAGAAGCAGAGCTTAACGTCCGTGCCGGGGGCGGGGCCGACGGCCCGCGTCCGGCACTGCCAGAGCTTGGAGATGACGATGTCGAAGCCGGAGCAGAGCTTGCCTCCGGTGGACGCCGCGTACTGCGACTTGAGCTTGTCGAGGTAGGCGGCCGGGAAGTCGAAAGCGATGTACTCCAGGGCCAGCACCGGCAGCTCCGGGAGCGGGCCGGGCTTGATGTCCGGGTCGGGGAAGCGGTCCCGCGCCCACACCGGCTTGACGCGGGGCTCCGGGAGCCCGCGGGCCAGGTCGCCGACGGCGTTCAGGAACTGGGCCGCGCCCGTGCCGTCCGCCACCGCGTGGTTGGTGCGCAGGCCGATTACGAAGCCGCCGCAGGTGAAGGTCGTGACCTGATCACAGCATCAAAAATGCACACGTGCGTAGGTGTGGGTCAGCCTGGGTCATGCTCATGCCGCCTGTTTGCAACTATCACTTGAGTTTTTTTTATCCGCTTCGAAAAGTTTGCTTACGGCGTATGTTTACGGGCTTATGGCACGAACACACGATTTTTTCGCCGGCTTTCCAAAAAAATTTATTAGGATAGCCTTTTCAAAATAGCTTATCAACATTCAATTAGAGTTCACACAATCACTTTTGTTAGAGATAAAAATCATCGTTTAAAACTATAAACCATCCACAGCTGCCGAAAAGAAACTACCGAAAACAACATGCTCGGGTGTCCAACCTCTTCTCTTTTTAGCATCATAGCATGCAGCAAGCATGAAAACCAAAGGCAACAGACGAACAGGGCATAGCAAAGCAAAACAAAAGGAGGCACCTGTATCATGGCGAGGCTGTTGTGCGGCTCGACGGGCCAGAGCTCCGGCGTTGGGTACGGCACGAGCTGCTCCTTGCTGAGAAGCAGCGGCCGCTCCAGGAAGTTGACGTCGGCGAGGGTGCAGTTGGCGGCGGCCTCCACGAAGTAGACGCCCTCGGCGGAGCACAGCACGGCGGGGCGCCCCGGCACGTCCTCCACGATCCGCCCCGCGAAGGGGTAGTAGTGCACCAGCGCGTCCGCGAGCGCGCCGCGCACGACCGCGGCGGGACGTTTCCTCTCCTTCGCCCCAGCCCCCTCCTCCCCCTCGGCCGGCGCCGGCGCCTTCACGACGCCGCGGTACACGTGCACGGACTCGACGAGGCCACGGTGCGTCGGGTACCGGTCGACCCACGCGAGGGGCAGCGTCTCCGACGGCGTCGCGGCGGACGGCCGGACGGGGCCCTCGGACACCTTGGTCACGGCGAAAACGCCCATGGCTATGTATTAATTTACGTGGTTGCCTAGCTACTGGCTGGTTCGCTTGCGGTAAGCAGCTAGCTGTGCGCGGAGTGACACCGTCCGCGCGCGCAGGCCATTTATAGAAGCACGAGCTAGTGATAGTTGGTAACGTGGGTGGGTTCTTTTCTGATGACTACCGTCTCGTTGGCTGAGCTCTAAACGAGTCGAGTTCGAGTGAGTCTATTAAACTCGAGTTTGGTAGAAATTTGAACAGAATTTGAGTTAAGATTCGAGTTTAGATCTGAGCTCGAGCTCGATTCAACCTAAGCTCAAGTAGACTCGAACTCGGTTTGTTGAAACCCGATAACAATTAAAATAATTTAAGAACAATTTGAGCTCAACTCAAGTAAGCTCGATTACCGTCAAAATAATTCAAATATACATAATTTTTAACAATAAAAAAAACTCAAGCTCGAATTCGACTCAGATAAGCTTGGTAAGAATTAATATGTATCACTATTCAAGCTTGAATTGAGGCTCGCGAACTATTCGAGCTTGGCTCGATGAAGCTCGTGTGCTCGAGATCAAGCTTGAATTCAGCTCGTTTAAAGTTCAGCTACTCATGCATATTATTTACTAGAAAAAAGCAAAAATAATTATTGTGAAATGTAAGTAAAAATTAGTGAAGTAGTGGGCAAGTGGCCCATAAGCTAGGCTCCATCATGTAAAGCAGTAAGAAAGGAAGAAGGATAGATAACGATCTTATCTTTGATCTACCATTTCAACGGGTAACTGTCAAACTGTGGACTATGGTCATGAAGGCAGGTCTCCATCGGGGGCACAGTAGTGCTTTCTTTCTGATGGACAATCACAATATGAATCTTCCTCTTTAAAGATCAAAGTAATGGAGTGAATGGACAATCCTAAGCTAAAATC
Source organism: Dendrocalamus latiflorus (assembly GCA_017311315.1). Lineage (NCBI taxonomy): Eukaryota > Viridiplantae > Streptophyta > Magnoliopsida > Poales > Poaceae > Dendrocalamus > Dendrocalamus latiflorus. Next base: position 6,602,714 of record CM029621.1, on the reverse strand, counting down.
ACTAAGTCGATCTTGAGGAAACAAATTGAAACACCCCAGAAAATTTCAAATTTTTTGAGCCTTTTCCTGGAATTTTTGAGTGATTTTTGGGAACTTTCCCTTTTTGGAAAGTCCTCCCCGTTTCCGCTTTCCTCTTTTGGCCGGCGCTTTCCTCTACTCGCTGGCGCCCTCCTCTTTTCCGCCTTCCTCTTTCCTCGGCGCCCCGCTCCCTTCCCTCTGCCGCTGGCGCCTCCCTCCCTCCCCGCCTCCTCCCTCGCGCACGCGTGCGCGCTGCGCCCGCGGACGCACCACCTCTGCGCCTGCGACCGCGCCCCGGATTCTTTCCCCACTCGCGTCACGCCGACGCCACCCGGTTCGAAGCGGGCAGCTCCTCCGCGCCACGCGTCGCCCCGCCTCTGCGCTGGTCCCACCTGTCAGCCTCCGCCTGTCCCCTCCGCCGCGCGGGAGCTCGCGTGCGCCCATGCCGTTCGGCCAACCGCTCCCCGCACCGCCTTTCGTCGCCATTACTCCCCTGCAGAGCCAGCGTCACCGATCCATCCCGCGGAGGAGATGCCTCACCCACTCCGGTTGACTCCCGCACCGCGCCCGTTCCTTCTCCCCGAAGGCTCCCCTCCCTCCGCCGGGTATAAAAACCGCCCCCTCTGCCCCTTCACACCCCTTTGCTTCCTGAGCTCCTCCACCGCCCGTAAACACTTCCTACCACCCTCAACTACCCCCCGAAGCGCCCGATTGAGCTCTCTTTGGCCGAAGCTCCGCCACCGACCTCCCCTGCGCCGGTGACCCCGTAAAGCGGATCTCCTTCCCCTCTCCCTCCTCTCTCGATTCCTGGTGCCCAGAGCACCCTCATTGTCCCCTCATTGATTTGGTGCACCCCTCTGATCAGGTGGAACCCCGAGGAGCCCCGGCATCGAAGCTCCCCGCCGGCGAAACCACCTCACCGTGGCCAGGCTGCCCTGAAGCTCCCCCGCCCGAATCTCCACCGCCATCGTGAGCACCTCCCTCCCCTGTCCGTGTAGCCGCCGCCGTTGTGGCCCCTTCAACTCCGGTGACCCCCTTCGCCGTCGGGGAACCGATTCTTTCCCTTCGGCCTTCTACCCTCCCCGATGATCTTCACACCTCCCCGAGCCCCCAAAATGGATTCCCCTCTCGGAGACCTGTCCGTCGGTACCCTTGGTTGCCGCCGACGATCTTCCCTCGTGCCCAATTGGCCGCCGTCGCCATTGCTCTGTCTCAGCGGCCCTGTAGCAGCCGGAGGTTGAAGACGACACCCCCCGACGTGGACGCATCTCCGTTGTCCGCGCCGCCGTTGCCGTCTGGCCTCAGCCCTCGGATGGCCTCACTCCGTGGCCGTCCGATCCCACTCAAGTCAGATGATCTGATCCGCCCGCTCCATCGCATCGCCGCCGTCCGACCCTCATAACCCCTCCACCCCGCATCCGTCGGATCCTCCCTCACCGCTTCGCCCGCCTCGCTGCCGTCCGATGATCTCCCCGCAGCCATCCCGACCGCCCACTCCCTCGCCATCCCTGCCGTCTGCGCCAGCCACGCGTCGTCCATCCTCTTCGGGCGAGCGCGCGCACGGTTGGGCTCAGCCGCGTGGGCCGCCTTGCGCGTGGGCCGCGCGGGCCGTTTTTCCCGCCGGGCTGCACTGTAGCACCCGGGCCGGCCCAGCACTGTTCACCGATTTTTTTCCCGGATTTATTAATTTCGAAATCCCAGAAAATCCAAATAAATCCTAGAAAATCACAGAAAATCCCAAAAATTCCCAAATTTCACCACTTTGCTACAAATATTGTCTTGAACCCATTTTTGACCTCCGTTTCCCCAAATTCATCCCAGATAAATTCCAAGAATTTCTATTTGGAGATTTATGCATTTTACTCCTCTTTAATAGATTATTTTTCCTCGCTTGATTAGGCTCAAGCCGGACTTACTTTGTTTTATGTGTTTGCGCTAGTCTCGGAGATCCCAGAAGTTCAAGTGCAGTCCCAGGATCCAGGAGTTTCTACGTTCGAGCTCGCCGAGATCGTCCAGATTAATGGCAAGTCACAAGTCCTTGATCATGTTGAAATCTCATGCCATTTAATTATGTTATTATGCTATATGCATTAAGCTATTTGTGAAATGTTAGTTCAAAAGTAAAATAAAATGTTTAGAATGGCATGATATGTAGTTAATCCTACCACCGACAAATACCATGTTAAACTTGTAGCCATGCCTTTGTAACCCTAGAAATAATTATCGGTTAATCTAGATAATTGTAGGTTATTATTATCATGCAAAGTCTTTACACTAATAAGGTTGTGGCTGCGGGCCAATAGACTTTGGAAAACCCGACTCTAGGGCAGGGTGGTATGGGACACCGTGCCCTAGGGCGGAGATTGTCGGCATGCGCAGGATAGGGTAAGGGGGACTGTGGTGCGCCGCGAGACGGTTTTCGCCCGCCTCTTACCCTAGGTTGCAGGTTGCGGACCTGGCAGGGGTTGCGGGCCCTTGAGGGAAAAATGTAAGGACCAGACCCTTACGCTGAGCAAATGACATAGTGATCGCTCAACCACAGGAGTTGACTTGTCAACACTGGTTTAGTAGCTGCTCAACTCGATTGAAACTCTACAGGTGTTGAGAAGTGGGTGATTGTGTAACAAGGTTAGGCAGGTCGTGCTGCGGGTGCCTAACAACGGTAGAGTTCACTCGAAGCGGACGTTTGTTTTCTCTTTTTGTGGGTGTGAGTGTGTGAGCCAGACCCGAGTGGATTCTACCGGGTAGAACCTATATAAAGAGTTGAGCAGAGAAACGACCTGACTTTCTTAACTCTGTCGCGGGAGTTAAGGGATCGTGTGGGTAAAGCTGAGCAAACTCTGCAGAGTCAAATAAATGGTATTCGAATACGCCATGCTCCCGGTTATTGGAGCTGTGTCACTTGGGTGATTCCAGCAGCGAAGCTTAAGTAGTTTTGTACATGCTTTAACTTGTTCAGTTGGTTAATTAACCTTTCATGAAACCCCTGAGATCTTGAGGAGTAGTTTTGGGTCCGTCTTATCAAAATATTTGCAAATAAAACTGCATCCACTCAAAGTTAATAAACCAAGTATACTCCATTCCTTTGTTAATCCGTGCAAGTAGTAAGTTAGGGTTTCCCTTGTGATTTGCTGAGTACGGGGTTGGAGTACTCAGGCTTGCAAAATCTACAGATGCCAGAAGGAAGAGAAGGCAATTCAGGTTTTCGTGTTAGGGTTGCGACCGCACTCAGGCTTTCCTGTGGTGCCCTTGCGGTTCTTCTGCAATGTAAGTATATTTGGGCTTGCTCGCCCGTCTTTTGTAAAAATTAACCGTTAGGTCTTATTTCAATCAAGCTAACTCTTCTTAAATGTTCGTAAGTAGGTATGATACTTGTTCGGTCCGTAACCAAACTCCTGGGTGGTTGCGGATTAATGACGCTCCTGTTCCTCCCAGAAACGGGGGCGTTACAGAAAACATCACGCTCACTGAAAGTTTAGTTTCTCTCAAAATCTTGCGTTCCAAACAGTGTCCTCTAAAACTTTCCTAGGATTGTCCAAAAAGGAAATTATCCAAGTAGTGAGAGCCATAAGTTTCCCTTGCGTCGGCCTCACAGGGGAAGAGAGAGAGTTATAGATGGGTTTGGAGAGAGATGAAGAGATAAAGATGGGAGCGAAAGATAGGGATAAGGTGTTTTTTGAAATGCTGGTTTTAGGGTGCTGCACAGACCGATGACCCAAGCAATACGACCTACCGATCCCAGTCCAACCACCCCCTGGAAGACGGTCAGACCGATGAGATAGGAAGTCTCTGGTGGTTTATGTTATTTGGCTCTTGGGTTTGATGAGCTTCTAAGTTTATGTTTGTGCTGCATTGAGTTGTTAATACCTAGGGGAATGGTTTCAAAGAAACCATTCACCCCCTCTGCTTTGCTATATTGATCCTACACCCCACCGTATATTGGAGACAAATTGCTTTCAAAATTGACCATTATATTCGGCACTCTCCATGCCTGGTATGAGGATTATTATTAACCTAATAAATTTACATGCGGCATTAGTCTTGGACACTTGCAAAATTAGCAGCCATATCGATCGTTGCTGCGAAATTTACCTCAGCTGGTCAACATACGGGAAGATCAGAAAGGAGCTTCAAACTTCTGAATGTGATCCCAGTGCAAAGCATATACGTATATGGGTTGAACCAAACTTTCTCAAGCGACCAACCTCGCCATGCCTTTAAAAAGAGGAGATTGCTTACAACCTACATTCCTACGCTCCAAATCAGGACTTAATACCATTTTGACTGATCGCACAGATCAAGATAGTGCAGATATTTTACAGAGCTAAGCGCTATCCTTAAGCGTCTCCGTAAAGAAAGTAATAAGTGGAGCACTATCCTTAAAGAGAGAACATATTACATATCAGGTGCTGCATTAAAATCGAACTGAACAAAGGCTGTATGATATGTATGGTCAAATGATGGGGCATGTAACACGTACTCCACACCAGTCGTACTGTAGATCGGATTAGCATTGTAGAATTTCCTACAAGAACACTACCACTAGCAGTGGCAGAAACTACAAATGCAATACGATGGTCTTGTCGCCTTCGGAAGCGGCCGGCCGGGTTCACTATCGGCGCGTGAACAGCGGCGGCGAGGCAAACACGCCGAGCGCGATCGGCGCGCGCATGCGTGCGTGTGGCCGCCACTAAATGCAACGCGACGACGGCGGCAGTTGGGGCGACGGGCGATCGGACGAGCCGCCCCGCGACGCGCGAATTAAACGCACAACCCAGCTTCTTCGTGTTTTCTCCCGTGCTAGCTGTGGTTTTCGGCGGCACTGCTCGGCCCCTCGGCTGTCATGACACTCCCGACTTTACGTGTTTTTCAGCTCCACCGCGCGCTCGTCGCCTCCGCCGTGGTCGTGTGCGTACGTGCACGCACGGCGGCGCGTCTTGTCGCGGGGATGGTACGTGCGCAAACAGACGCGCGTGAAAAGTGTAGGAAGAAACACGCGTCGATCTGATCTGCATGCGAGTCACTGGCATGTACTGGACAATTTCATGTAGGAGTACTACTTTTGATTCCTACGCGTGCCAAGCGAAGAACGATCGGGATCTTGATCACGGCAAGTTGGCAACCTTGGTGGAGCTTAGCCTGCTACCTCAGGGCTGCTCACGCTGCATGCGTTCGGTGACGTGACGGTGAGCGAGAGCGATCAAGCCAAGATCGATGTGTTGTTGTCTAACGGTAGCTAGCTAGATAGATATTCCCACTGGAAACGGAACTTTGCAGCAAAGGTTTAATTCGATGAAACTACTGCAGTACCCATTTACCGTGGAATTGAAGCTGTTGGCCAGTTGAGCTAGCCTAGCAGCTCACAACTATTTGCAAGAAAATCTTCTTATAAACACTCACTAATTAGCACAAGCAGAATGTAACCGATTAGCACAACTTGTCGCAATTTAAATCAAGTTGGAGGGGTCACCGCCTATGTTAGTATTAGCACAACTTATTTATCAATTTCTCCCGGAACAAGTTCAGTTTTCAACCTATATAACTATTGTCTTGTCCCAAAAACAACTTTCAACTCTAAAACCGATTAAATCACAATATTCAATTATCAAAACCAGGTCATGTGACCCCCTCGTCCCATTCCAAAAACGGTTTTGCCCTGACGTGGTGTCCACTTGGACTCAATTTTGCTGACATGGCGTTATAGCCAGCTAATAAATAAAAATAGTGGGGCCTACATGTCAGCCCCTCTGTCCCCCTCCTCCTCAACGGCTTCAAGGCTGGTGGTTTGAAGTCACAGACGGTGATATGGCGAAGCTATGGCCGTTAGCGCACGCGCATGTCCTCGGGAGAGGCGAGGCCATCGGAGTTGTCCTGGCAACCGTATACCGGATCTGGGGAAGATGACACTGTCACCAGCTATCCTTCGCTGTGTTTCATGGGGACCACGATGCGCACCTCTGCTTGAACAGATATTGCACACTGCAGGTTGGTGCCAAGAGCCATGCGCGCAATGGCGGTCGGAAAGTAGGGGAGTTCACTGTGCGGCAACTTCAGTGACCTCCAGCCAAACGTACATGAGCAAAGGCTTCAGGCATTCGGGAGGAGATTCTGCTGGAAGCAGATTGGACGGAGACGCTCCGTGTTGGCCGAGCAGCGGCACTGAACTCGCGCGGAGGTGGAGCTCGTCAGTGAACTGACAGAACGCCGCTACCACGTTCGAAAAGAAGAGGCTCGGACGACTCCTTAGGAGGTGGTGATTGTGGTGGATTGGCTAATTTGTGTGGAGAGGTGGTAGCCATGACGAATTTGATAAGAAGACGGGGATAGAGCTCTTGGTGACAATGACGTTTACCGACGAAATTGCTGGACAATGACGTTTAGCGCAATTGCTGGACACCAGGGTGTTGTAAGGATGGAGGCGGAGCATTCGGTTTTCAGGGAGCTAGCAGGCAGGCGTGCGACTCTAGTGTGAACACGCGGAGGGGAGAGAAGAGGAGGGACAACAGCGTGATGTGGATGTTACCTGTTCTGTTGTGAGCACCTGCAGGAGCAGCCATGGATGGGGGTAGGAAGAAGAAAATGGAGAGGATGAAGAAGACAGATGATGTGAGGATGACATGGCAGACACGTGCGCTGAGTTGGCTGTCATTGGATCTACATGGATGCTACGTCAGTACGAAATCACCGTGGAATGGATTATAGGGTCAAGTGATCTTGTTTTGATAGTTGAAGGTTGCATTTTAAAACTGAAGCATGTTTTTCAGAACAAAGCAGTACTTGTGTGATGAAAACTGGACTCTTTCCATTTCTTCCATGGTAATCTGGAAACATCTTCCCTTTGAGTTGACCGCGTGCGATACTGCGATTGCTTCCAATTGTTGCGCCACAGAATTCTTTTTTTTTTTATCGAAAGCCATGAAATCTGCTCCCTCAGATTCTTTTGTGTACAGCATTCTAGAATTCGTACCATCAAAATTTTAACCACCAATATGTTAAAAAACTATATCTAAATTAGATATACAAAAATTATATAGCTAGATTTGTTGTTAAAAATATATTTATAATATTATAATTTTATTAGTATATATTAATATAATGTTATACAAAAGTAATAATGATTAAAATCACATATTAAAAACTGTAAAAAGACAATAATATCAAATACAAAAACAAAAGAGTACGTGCAAAATATACAACTCCGCGAGAGAAACTAGTAGATCATTACCCATATGTGATTCCTCACTAGTTTATTAGGACTTATTAAATATTAATTAGTACAGCAAGATTGGATAGTTCTGCTCTGCACGAGAACATGATCCGTGTGATCAGCTGCACATCGTCCGTAGATTACGACCGGCACATAAATAGTCTGTGTACTGCAGCAATTCATAGCTAGGAGTAGTAGGTGTGCAAGGACACAAACGCACGACAGAAAACAATTATAAATTAGCAAGCGGAATGCAAACGAGCTCGATCATGGCGGCTTGTGAACAAAGCAAGCTGCCCCGGTAAGTACAACAAAATTGGCAAGCTGAAACAGTCAAGCGCTAAAGCTACCGGCTCGAGTACGAAGGTTGATATAGGGTTCTTTAGTGATCTTTGCGTGTATATTTGGTTGGTGTATCAACATCGATCATCACAAGAACTACGTTTTGTTCTCTGTTTTTTTTGGACGGATCGTCGGTTCGTCACCACTCATGCAGATCACCAGGTACGTACCCAGGGTAGGTTTGGTCTGTATGTCTAATTTTCGTTGCATTATTGATCTATGAGCAGAGGGTTGAAAAAGCTAGCTAGTTAACATAGTAATTCAAACTTAACTCGAATTTGTAGAATGGTGTGGGAATCTACTAAATTGTTGAGTTCCAATAATGTTTTATCAACCAGAATATCCAACACAACTACTTGAACTGTTAAGAAAAGATGGATACTCGTAATTCACACATTACATAGTGTATATATATCGTCTGGTCGAACAGCACGAAAGAGTGCATTACAATGTTCACGAATTAAGATGAGGTAAAACGTCCAATCCGGCAACAGCTAGCATGCATATAGGATGGATCGATGCATGCCCACCAACCTTGCCATCAATAGTCCACAGTAGGATGAACCCTGAAGTACCCTATTAAGGTTTCTTCGGATCCATTTATATGGTGGTGCTCATTTGGGTTTTTTTTAGTGGATTATGGCTGAAAAACACTGTAGCTGACTGAAAAAACGCTGTAGCTGACAGAGGTTTATTTAGCATAATTAAATTTAAAAATTAAAAAAATATATTAGCTCATTACGTATAATACAAACAAATATGAGAAAAAAAGAACCGTAAAAAAAACTCAACAAAAAGCCAAAAGTTCAGAAAAAGATGAAATTTATGAATATTGAATTTTGGCTTTGATTTATAAATAGTAACAGCTTATAGAGAAGTTTATAGAGAGACACTCGTGTGCGTTTTGGCCGATATAAATAAAGTTACTATAATTGTACTACAATCGACTATTAGATCTCGTCTTTAAAATACAATACATTTAAAAGCTTGGTACTGTAGAAAAACAGTTTTTAGAAGCTAATACGAATAAGGTCATCACATAGTTACGTTACATTACATCAATTAGCTCTACAGAGTCAACGCTGCTATAGCTATCTCTTAATATTCCCTTCGTTTTTTTACTTGACTTCTTAGAATTCGTACCGTCCAACTTTCTAAAAAATAGATTTAAAACTATCTAGATTGGCTATACAAAAAAATATATATCATTAGATTTGTCATTAAAAGTACTTTCATAATATTACGATTTTATTAGTATATATTAGTGTAAAATTATAAAAAGTAATGATCAAAGTTGTATCTCGAAAAATTAAAAAGTAAAAAGCATTAAGTAAAAAAGAAAAAAAAATATGTGTGTATGTATGTATATGTACGAAGCGAAACACTAGTCATTCTAGCCGCGGTCGGCATGCCGTCGGGTTTGATATTAGCTTGGGTTAATTAACTTGCAAGTTATAGCTGGTGAACGGCCACGTTGTCTCTTGCAGCCTCACCGTACGGACGTATAGGACAAGAACCAGGTAACTAATAACAGCTAGTTAAAATTTATATTAGGATGCATTTGGTTCAGGTTAAATTAACTAGATCAGTTAACCTTAACTCAGATCGATAATGTTTGGCCATACACATATACCACATACTTATGCCACAAAAAGACCCCGCCCACACTAAACGCACACAGCAATATATTGAAGGCTGGAAACTTACGGCACAGACCTCTTTGACACAGCCAGCTTGAAACGTGGGAATAAAAAATAGAGAAATGGAAAAAAGCACATAAAAGGTGTAGAAATAGAGTGGCAAAATATATAAATAGAAAACAAAGGAAAAACTTAGAAAGAGTTGTTCGAAACATAGGAATGAAAAACACAGGAATCAGAATACTTAAAAATAACATATAAATATTAGTACTAAAGTTTTCATTTTGAGTTCACTGACAGATGGGGCCAAATAATACTTAAATGTTCCGCTTATTTTGGCTTGAGCTTCTGGCTTATTTTTCATTATTCATAAATTTCATCTTTTTCTGAACTTTTGGTTTTTTTGAGCTTTTTTGCTGGTTCTTTTTTCCCGTATTCGTTTACGTTGTCCGTGATGAGTTAACATATTTTTCTATTTTTAAAAAATTTTAAATTTAATTACGTCAAATAAGTCACTTTCAGTTATACTATAATTTTAATCAATTACAGTGCAATTTCAGTCATAAGCCACTATTTTCAGCTCAACCGAGCAAGGCTTGACAACAAAGAATTTGCTGTGTACCGCAGCAGTGTCAGTGTAGGCTTCGCGAGCTAGGGTGACTGCGCGTCGGCGGCGGAAGGGTGGAGAGGAGTTCCTCGAGGGATGGGATGGCAAAACAATTGCTGTGCTCGACGGCGAGGGATGCTACGACGAGCCTCGCCGACGTCGCGCCGACCTCCACGAGACTGCAGAATGGTCAGCTTCCCCTCCGTGCACTTCAATCATAGGGATTCCAATCCAAGAGGTTTGGTCGGATTTTTTTGTTTTCCTTTCAAAGTACAGGTTTTAGAAACCTTCCAAAGGAATTTGGTTGCTCCGATCCTCCATTCCAAATGCTAGTTTTCTACGTCTTTCCTCTGTTTTCCAAGTCCTGTCCTTTGAAATTCGTCCGATCCAAACAGGGCCTTAGCACACACGTCACTGCAGTCTGCAGTTGTTGGGTTGGGTCGATCAATATAGCTTCAGCTTCTGGCTTCAGCTTATTTTTGCACTATTCATAAATTTCGTCTTTTTCTGAACTTTTGGCTTTTTTGAGTTTTTTTACCGGTTCTTTTTTTCCTCGTATTTGTTTACATTATACGTGATGGGCTAATATGTTTTTTCTATTTTTAAATTTTTTAAAATTTAATTATGGTAAATAAGTCTCTGTCAACTACAGTGTTTTTTTCAGCCAGCTACAGTGTTTTCAGCCATAAGCCATGAGACTTTCAGCCGAACCGATCACCACCTAAGCACGTACCCTGCTTGCAAAAGCCACTGCAACGGCGCGATCAGATAACTCCGTACGACCGTACACAGGCCCGGCCCTGAGGGGGGCAAGCGGGGCGGCCGCATCGGGCCCCCAAAATTCAGGGGCCCCCACCCATATACACAATACATAGTATATATACTAATACTATCCGTCTTCCGATCAGGGCCATCAGGCCACGTTCTGATCCGAATTCCCAACCGGCGGACTTCTCGTCTTCTCGTCACGAATCTGTCTTCGGTCTTCAACAATCAGTTCCTGATTTCCTGTCGCCCAGGCAATCTCGTCTTCGGCGACAGCGATCTCATCCCGCCGTATCCCAGGCAATCGCTGGCAATCTTGGTCTTCGGTTAGGCGACGATCTGGTCAGTCCGCCTCCTCCCTCTTCTATTAATGTCGTTCATTTGTTTCCCAGTGCTTGGTGTTACAGTTCCCGTACCCTAAGTCATGCACGAATATTTGTGGAATTTTGGTACTTTTGCCTTGCCATTTCACTACGGGCTTACTGAATTTGCAGTGAGGTGTTGGTTTTGGCATTCAGGTATGATCAATTCATGTGTTTGGATTTGGCGATCCTCTATGTAGTGATGTAGTCTAATTGATAGTTGTTAGTGTATAATTACAACTTTTCTGCGAATCCTTTGAGTGCGTGTTGTATCATGTATGTGTTGCCTTGGAGAATTTACCTTGGCATGAAGCAAAACAATCCCTTTTTGCTAATCTGGGATACTTCAGCATTAAATCAATTCAGGTACGGACACGAAAGCTTCAATATAATTTATTTGGATAATATCTATAAACTCTTTGATATGAATTTTTCTTTAATACAGAACGTATTTTAAGTGTTTGTTGGTAAAATTTTATATATATGTATGTATATATGTAGATTTATATTTATATATTTATACTAAGACCCTTATTTCTAATTTCACCTCGGACCCCTAAAATCCCAGGACCGGCCCTGACCGTACAGACAGTACCTCCTCCTGTTGGGTGATGGAGATTGGACGATTGATCCGGCCATCGATCAATCGAATAGTTTCATCAGTTTTCGTTCGCGTTACGCACGCAAAAGGCCGGCCGGCCGGTCAGTCTGGTGGTGGTTGTAGTCGATGGAGCATCTGGGTAATCAGTCCTGGTTTTGGACGTCCGCGTGTGGATTTGACGGTTTGCCGTTTAGGACTAGGAGTGGGTGCTTCGTTCTTTCCAGAAGACTAGTAATGTGCCCGTGCTAACGCTACGGTAAAATACAAAACAAGATAAAAATTCGGATAAAAATCAGCAAAGCAATCAAAACATTGGTTAGATTTTGATTTTAGAAAAATTTAGAAATTTGTTTCATTCAATTCGGAGTTAAAATGAATTAGTTATGGTCGGTTGAAATCCTCTGTTGGAATAAATTCGGAAAAAGATGAAAGTCTAACAGGCGGGACCCTCAGCCGAAGGCAAGACGACAGCGTGGTCGTGGAGATTACGTGGTCGAAAATCGACCGCATGGCTGTGAGTTCAATCGCCGGCTGTAAACGATTACGTGGTCGGAGGGACTTACGACCACGGCAAATATCGGCAGGCGTGGTCGAAAGGCGTTCGACCACGGCAAAATCCCAGCAGGCGGGATCGTGAGGTCAGGAAGCAATATGACCAGATTGGTGAGAAGTCGAAGGTGATCTGCAGGCGTATGACCAAAACAAAGGAAGTTGAACGTGGTCGTTAGGAGACTACGACCACGTTGTAAGGGGGTGAACGTGGTCGGCGGTCGGAGAGTGCTTCGACCACGTTGTGCCGGGATGAACGTGGCGGAGCGGCGCTACGACCACGTTGGGAATGGTCGATGAGGCTTCGACCACGAGGCGAGCGGTCGCAAAGGGTTACAACCACTTGTAAACGATATGAGCGTGGTCGAAAAGTGCTTCGACCGTGGCATAAGTGGGCGGTGCGCGTTTATGAGTGGTTGTAAGGGTTACGACCACGCTGTAAGAGAGTGAGTATGGTCGATAGACTTTCTGTGTGGTCGTAGGGGAGCTTCGACCACAAGGAATGAACTCAGCCGCCGCGCCGCCGCCCTGGTGGGAGATGGGGAGTCGCGCGCGGGGTGGGGGCGATGGCTTACCCCAGGAGTCGCGCGAGGCCGGCGGCGATGGCCCTCTCCGAGTCGCGCGAGGCCCTCTCGTGTTCGTGGCGGCGCGGCGTGTGATCCGATCGCGCGAGGCTTCGCGGAGTCGAGGAGGCGACGCCTGGGACGACGGCTGTGATCCGATCGCGTACGTATGCTCTAGTATATACTTATGTACCTGGCTGGTCTCGTCGGCGGGGCCGAAGAAGACGGTCTTGCCGTACGCGAGGAGGCAGAGGCCGTGGAAGAGTCCGAACACCTCGGTGCTGGGCTGGTGCACGGCGGCGACGACGGTCATGCCCTCGCGGCGCGCCAGCCGCGCGATCCGGCTGACGACGTGGTAGGACGCGGCGCTGTCGAGGCCGCTCGTGGGCTCGTCCAGGAACAGCAGCGCGGGGCGCGTCAGGATCTCCATGCAGATGCTGACCCGGCGCCGCTGCCCGCCGCTGATCCCCTTGTGCGCCCACCCGCCGATGCGCGTGTCCGCCGCGCCCTCCAGCCCCATCTCCCGCAGCGTCTCCTCCGCGCGCTCCCGCTTCGCCGCGGCGGACATCGCACTCGGCAGCTGCAACTGCGCCGAGTAGCGCACCGCCTCGCGCACCGTCAGCGTCGTCATCAGCACGTCGTCCTGCGTCACATAGGCCTGCACATGTGTATGCGTACACGCACACGCGATGAGTTCACGACCATGCTTGCATTAATCTAATTTACATCCACATCCTCAAATATATCATTATCAACGAAAACGAAATTCTCCGAACCACCGTGCCACTCATGCATGGCTTACCGACGTTCCAAACGCCAGCTTCTGCCTCCGGCCATTGATCAGAATATCTCCCATCTGGCTCACATTAGAACCTAACCTTCCTGTACCGCAGAAATGCAACGTATTATCAGAGCACGCAACTCGTAGAAATTACAACTTGGTCCTCACCCAAAAAAATCTAGAGGTCACATGTCGCTATGCGTTTGAACAAAATGTTTTGTTTCATTTTTATCGTGAATATTTGTTGAAAGGCGAGGGTCAGACACGCGTATAATTTATCTCATGGATGTGCAGAAAAGATTTCGTAAGATTCACGTGCATGTATACAGTACGTGCTAAGGCATCTAGAAGAGTGGACTTGCCGCAGCCGGACGGCCCCATGATGGCGAGGACCTCGCCGGGGCGCGCGTAGCCGTTGAGGCCGCAGAGGATGGGGACGCGGCCGCCCTTGCCGCCGGCCGCGGACACCTAGAGGTCCTCCCAGGCGAGGACGACGCCCTCGTCGGTCCGGCGCAAGGAGGTCTCGCGGACGACGGCGGTGCCGTTCCCGACTCCCCCGTTCTCCACCTTGATCTCCAGCGAGGACTGCGGCAGGGGCGGCGGCATCGGCTGGAACGGCGGCGGCGCGAACGAGCGCCCGCTGCCGAAGGGGAAGCCATCGGTGCTGCGCATCGAGGCGCTGAATTCGGAGGCCGTGATTCGATCGCGCGAGCTTCGCGGAGTCGAGGAGGCGACGCCTGGGACGGCGGCTGTGATCCGATCGCGCGCGGTGGGTCTGTTTGGGATCGCGAGTCGCGCGGGGGAGATGGGGATCGCGAGTCCGCTTTTGATTTAGATCGTTGGATATGAGTGGGTAAGGAGAGAGAAAGGTGGGAGTCCGCTTTGGATTTGGATCGTTGGATATGAGTGGGTAAGGAGAGAGAAAGGTGGGAATTGATCCTTGATCGTTGATTTCACTGGTTGGTTTCCTGGGGACACGAATTGGTGTGGATGCAGGAAAACTCATGACTGTTGGGGGCACAATTTGGGGTGGTCGTAGGAAAGAACTGAACTGGTGAATTTTAGGGGTAGAGAGATAGAGATAGAGAAGAGAAAAAGGGAAGGGTTGACCGATGGGGGGAGCTTCAGGTTCTCTCTTTTTGCCTTTCGCTTATCTAACTTAGAAACTATTTAGATCATATCATTTTTTAATTTTAATTAATTTTGATTTTTTTACCCTTTTTCAGCTTTTTTAATCTTTTTTTGTTTTCGTATTATTTTACATTGTCCGTGACGATATACTTTTTTTCAATTTTTCTTTATTTTTCTTAACTTTTTTTTAAGTAAAAGCTAATAGCGCTATAGTAAAATTTCAGACAAAAGGCATAGCCAAAAGCTTGTAGGAGCAGACCCCTACGTGGAGCTCATCTCCCTTTGTCTTACAATTGCAGTTGCTTTTCAAAAGTGTTTTTTGTTTTGTGTTAATTATTTTGGATATACTCTCTAATCACTAAAGAATGTCGCTTTAGGTTACGTGCAGTCAAACTTTATAAATTTTGGCTATTAATATCTTTTTAAATTTTTAGATTGAGTACATAAAAATAGTATATAGATTTGTGTCATAAAGAATTTTTATATAAGTATAATTTTGTTAAAATTTATAAATCTATTATAATAGAAACCAATGGTCAAAATTGTATTTGGGACAGTCTAAAATGATATCATTTGGTAACCGGAGGGATTATCTAACTAATTAACCAACAGCCAGTGCAACTGTCTTTGAAAGGCAGAGCTCCTACCATTTCCTTTGTAAAAAAAAAAGCCGATGCAAAAATATTTTGCAAGACTTTTTGACGGGTTGCGTGATAGTGTAGGCTAGAATGCGTTGAGATTTAGCAAAACAAGCTTATTACCGAGAGTGGCTGACTAAAGATATTAGCTTAACTAAAATACCCTAATGGAAAGAAAAAGAATACATGCAAGCATGGTCCTTAGCTAGAGAATGAGCTCAGGCTCCGTTAAATTCGGCTTAATTTTTTTTTATTTTTGACTAAAATAGCACTACAGTACTTGTTAGTTTTGGCTAAAGCATTTAATTAAAAAAGAAATATTATATTTTTATAGACAATGTAAAGAAAAAATACTATATTAAAAAAGCTAATGTATTTAAAATAACTTTTATTTTTTATAAAATTAGAAGTTAAAAACTATTTGAAACGGGGCGTTAGACTTGAACGCGAGTCACGCTATTTCATGCGTCATGACTCTTGTTCTCAATCTCGACACGTACTGAGATGGATTGGCCTCTGCTTACGGGAGGCTACTGATCATGTGACACGTCCGATCCCATCAGGGGTCTGCTGGGCATTTTGGGATTCCCCCCCCCCCCCCCCCCCAAATTTTCGGTTTAAGAAAATAAATAATGGAAATCTAGTGGGCCCATTTGTGATAGAAAGGGGAGAGAATATGGGTGAAGCGAGGCAGCGAGCCGGCGTCTCACTGGATACCGATCGATTCGTTTCTCCTCTCCACCTGCGCGGCGGCGCCGTTGGCTTCAACTCCGATTGCCTCTATTCCTCTTTAAATCAAGAGAGCATGGAGAGGCCGGACAGCAGATCAAAGAACTCATCTCCCGATCTGAAATCTGGTGGCGGCGATTTGATTTCCGTCGCAGATTTCGGCGTCGGTGGCGGCTTGACTTCGGTGGCCTCGCCGGTCTTTGAGTTCCCGATCTGTGCTTCGGTGAGTCCAGCACTGATCTGCGTTCTTGCGCATTCTTGCTGGCTGCTCAGCGTGGCTCTTTGATTTTTGGGGAGTGTGGCATTTGGTGTGTGGCTTGTGCGCTTGGTGATCTACCGAGCGCTCTGTGATCTTTGTGCGGCAACAACCTGCCCCTCGGTTTCTTGATTTGGTGAGTATCGAATTGAGAAGTAGGGCTTTGTATCTCCGATTGCCTCTCTGGTGATTCTTTGGGATCGCTGGTGATTGGTTTTCTAGGACATTGTCATTGGACGAGCTTAGCCCGTCAGTTGTCTTGGTGGCTTTGATTGCCATCACACAGTGAGCTGATCTCTACTCCTTTACTTCTGTTATGCATTAGTATGCCGTGCCTGATTACTTGTTTAGTATCTTTGATATTTGCGGCTGGCACTGGGAGAGCTATTGCATGATAGATTGTGGGCTTGTGAGTTGCTTGATGAGGATATATGTCAAATTGATATCACAGTGACAAAATAAATTAATTCTGTTAGTGTGATTTCACATATGCTAGTCATTCATCTCTGTTGAGTGTAGACTCTTGCTTAGTCATTTGCTTATGTTATGTTCCTGGACTAGTACTGCTTATTGCAATTGTTAGTATTGCCGAATACATGCCTATGCTATTAATTCTGTTATTGCCAGAAATCATTGTTAATTCTGCAGTAGCTATGTGTTGATACTAGTCTCTGTTATCTGCTGAAATCTGTGATTTCTGCTTACACTTGACTTTGGTACTACTAAAGGTTTTGTCGTTGTGATCGTGGAAATTGACAAGAGTTGTAGAAGGCCAAGTTTCCTTTTAAACTTGAGCAACTCCTCCCTGAGAGCTATATATCAAATGATAAATTTGTGCATTGTGCATATTTTTTATGCCCACATATGTGTTCCATTAAGCATGTTGCAATTTGTTAATGTTTTGAATGTATTAATTACTTGGAGAGATAATATATATGTTTCCATGTCTTTGTCATATTGTTACATACATGCTTTATTGTGTTTAATCATAATTGGAACTAAAATAAAAATATTACTAAAACCACCTAATTTCCAACAGGGTCTTTCTCTTAGCTATGTAAATTAAGGCAACAAAGGCGCGTATACATTATAATTTCTCCCTCGTCCGTTTGATGAAGAATCCGACGTATCAAAATGAGATGCTACACTACCAAAGCTACAGTAACATGATGCAGTGGCCAAACGAAATCTGAGCTTATGGGCCGATCGAGTGGGGAAAGCTCGTGGCAATGGCAGACTTAACAATATTTTTGTGTTCTACCGATGGTTTTGCAAAAACACGTGGGATCAAAAACATATCGTCCAGTTTATCAGTGATTGAAGTGACCAGCTAATCGTTAGCATCCATTTTCGTCTAACACTAGCTTGAGCTTACTTTAGTCATAATGCACTTTCGTTCACTCTAGTACCCCCACAAACTTTTCTCTTTCTTGGGACGCGCGGGAGTCCCCAGAATTAAACTCGATCGATCAGCTCTCGTTAACTTCCGTTCCTTCCCAGCATCGATCGATCTAGGACGAGAATCAAGCTCTGCTCGTTGTTGCTTGCACTAGCTAGGAGGGGTACGTACGTACGTAGCTACCTTGCTTTCGGCTCTACTCTAACTGGTTTCTTACTTTTATATCTTTTAGCTTATTTTATTGTATTATCCATGATGATATAACTTTTTTATTAAAATTAATTATGTAGAAATACTAACAATAGATAAAGAGCATTTTCAGCCACTACAATATAAAAACAAACCAGAATCCTAGGCTTAGAGCATCTCCAAGAGATGCCTAATAAATTCATACCCTAAATCTCTTTTTACAGATCCTAATCACGGTATAAGGTCCCAAAATAATCATTCCCTCCAACAGATACCCTAAACCACAAAAACAGTATTGGGAGCCTAGATCATCCTCTATAAGTAGAGAGCGAGAGCCCATTTTTGGGTGTGTTCTATTTTTGGGAGTCTATTTGGGAATCTGTTGGAGCTACTTTTTACCCTTCAACTCTAAAATTTAAATATTAAGAGTCATATAGAGTATCTCTTATAAGAGCATCTTATAAGAGATACTCTATATGGCTTTTAATATTTAAATTTTAGAGTTGAAAGGTAAAAAGTAACTCCAACAGATTCCCAAATAGACTCCTAAAAATAGAACGCACCCAAAAAATGGGCTCTCGCTCTCTACTTATAGAGGATGATCTAGCCTCCCAATACTGTTTTTCTGGTTTAGGGTATCTATTGGAGGGAATGATTATTTTAGGACCTTATATCGTGATAGGATCTGTAAAAAGAGATTTAAGGTGTGAATTTATTGGGCATCTCTTGGAGATGCTCTAAGCTGTCATCTCCAATTTTCTTCGTTGGCCCAAGCTAGTCCTAGCGATCACCCGATGTCTTTCGACCATTTTCGATCTCTTATTGGTGCATTTGCCTTCATTACCCAAATATAGGGTGGGGTTTTTTGGACTGTAGCTTATATTAGCTTGAATTTTTGAATTCTGGTTATTCGTGAGAGAGAATACGGAAAGAGAGATACTCGTGTGTGATTTTGGCTAATATAAATAAAGTCGAGACAATATCTATTACAATCAACTTATAAACACTGTTTTGAAAAGATATTTTATTTAAAAAATAGTTAATACAGAAATCTTAGCTATAAACCTAAAAGAAACCACAGATGTACTCTTGCATCCTAGGTGCTGCAGCGTTAAGTAGTGTACGATCTACGTACCTTCCATGTCCTGCATCTACGCCGTTTCAATCTCTTTTTGGTGCATCGCTAGGCCACGCCATTGGCAACGGCGGCGTTACCGGGTTTGGATTGATGCTGGATTGACGGAGTTCAACGCCGCTTGATCATGGGAGTATATTTTTGTTTTGCGGTGATTTTAAATTTTAATGTTTTATTTTTTTTGGGTGGTAAAAAGGAGAATGTTGTTGTTACTCACCAAATAGTAAAGAACGGTAGCTATAGGGAGCCCGTAGAGAGGCTGTCTGCTTAGAACACTTTGTGGATGATACTAGAAGTCTGTGCTAAGATATTAAAAATTGGTAATGGCTGACTCTTTGCTAAAAAAAAGTACTCTTGCCTTTCCCCTGGAGCACTTAGGCACGTATATACAGTCATGAGAGTATAATTATATAGATATCCTTATCATCTAATTCTATCTTTATAGAAGTATATAAGTACTTTTCTGTCCGTACAGTTACATAAATATCTCTATCTAAACATATTCTTCTAGGAACAGATATGTCATTTCTTAGCCTTGTGGGCTTTCACAAAATCGTCTACTTGACTTTTCTGATGCTATATACCGTTTGGGTCAAAGTGGGGATCACTCCCTCAACAGAGATTCTAATTTTAAAGGACATCCAAATGAAAAAGAATTGAAGCTTGAATTGGCTTGACTCAAACGCGAATTCTACTGGAAGTCTGGAATAGGATTAGCAGTCCAATTGAATAAATCAAATTCAATACGTGGGATCCAAACGGGGCGTTGTGGTTTTCGTAGGATGTTTTTCCATGGGTGTGACTGTCGGTGCGCCTGGGCAGCTGGCCTGTCCGCCATCACAAGGTCAGCCCAAGAAAGCGGGAGTAGGTACATCCATCTTAGCAATACACCAAAACAAGTACTGTACATGTGTGTGGCGTTGGGAATCGGATCCTACGTTGGGAAGGGAATGTCAGAGTGACATGGGTGAATCTAAGCCGTCCTATAGAAAAACAACGGTCCAGATCAATCACTGTAGCGCTACAATATTTTTTGCACAGTAAGCTACATCACTTTTACTGTAGCTTACTGTACAGAAATATTGTATCTACAGTGATTGATCTGGACTGTTGTTTTTTCATCCGACGGCTCAGATCCACCCAATGTCACTCTGCCTTTCCCTTGCCAACGTCAGAGGATCCAAAATCGTGGCGTTGACGGGTTGCATTTGTGCGTGGACATGAAAACGAGAGATCAGCAGCTACTCACGCACATTTCAGTGTAAGTATTGACTTAGCATACACCAAATCAATTTATCTCAAAACCTAATCTAGCAAGAAAAGATAAGTAATTTACTTATACTTTAATACTCTCTCTCACATATGGACTCTCTCAAGCTTAAGACATGAAATAGACGCAAGTTATAATTATTTTTTAATTACATCAAGTCGTCAATCGAGTTTTAAACTTAAGTCATTATGATTCTGATACCATATTAAGTTACATATAACAATTAGTTCACATAAAAGACTAAGTTAATAAAAAAAGATGATCAATTTACTTGTACTTCAATATTAAAGGCATATAACTACAGTATTAGCTTCCATGTATTGAGAAACATTTATTGGCTCGCATTATTTCAGTATACCTGAACAGTTCAGCTTCTTGACGCGCGTACGTACGTACACCCTCAGCTACAAGCCTACAATAAATCACTCATGATTCACATTCATATAAGTTGTCAAAATTAAAGTGGGCTTTTTTTTACTGTGCAGTAGTGTTATGAGGTTTTCACTTTAGTTGCTGATAGCTTTTTTAGCGTAATTAAAATTTTAAAATATCAATGCAAAGCGATATGGAAAAGAAATGAAAAGAAAGAACCAAAAAGCTAAAAAGCCAAAAAAATAAAATAAAAAAACGAGAAGTTAGAAACTAAAATGTGAAACCCAAAGTCCGTAGGGCTGCCACAGAAAGATTGCTCGCAGATATCTAGCTAGCTTCTTCCTTCGAGCGTGTTGATTTTGGAACGTAGTGTAAAATCAGTATGAATTACGGATCGGGAACGTAGTGTAAAAAGAAGAAGAAAAAGTAGAGTTCTGCGATGATGACTGGTCTGATTGCACGGTTCTCCCATGCATGATGCTCTTGCCATCTTTTAAACTGTAGTGCAGTTTTTAATTTCTTCAAAAGTTAAAATAATTAGAACTGTTTTTAAGTAGATGTTTAACGGTTTCTCAAATCTAAAATTATATATGCTATCTGTGTCAACATCTTCACTACCCGCTGTCATTCTAATAAATATAAATAAAAGTAATTAGCTATAACAAAAAACCATGGGACACAACGTGCTGATATAACTATGCGATCCCCCTCGATCGTGTGGACCGTCGGATACTCGGATTAAGATGTTGCTACCATCGTTATGCTTCTACTAACCGGACAATGCGTCAGTCCACGACTTCATATTGAAAATCATGTGAAGATTATGTTACAAACTAAAAGTAAAGGGTGCCCAATGTGCAGATGCCTTCTCCAAACAGACTCTTCTTCATGAACAGATATCTATTCATACCACCCCCTCTTCATCTATAAATATGTACCATGTACTGATTCAGAGTTAGAGGAATGAAATCAACACTTCATTTACAATCACTTGTTTCCTCTTGCAACACGTTATCAGTCACGTTTCTCTCCAAATCGAGCAACACACACGCATATACATTCAAGTGCAAACAGAGAACAAAGACAAGGTATGATACTACGTGAATAACACCGAACATCTGAATGTTCTTGTTCACATCGCGCGCGGCCGGCGCAACAACTACCGCTGGCCCTGTCGACGCCGGCCTGCAGCCAGCCCTGCACCGGCCGCCGGCGTTGCTGTCACATCGGCCTTGGGCCGCCGCGCCCAAGCAGCCACCCGCAGTGGCCTTCCCCGCGCCGGACCGTCTCCTCGGCGCCTTGGCTCCTATACACACGCGTGCCGCCCGAACCCGCAGCCAGCGCACGCGGCGGCGCCCGGCGCACGGTCGGCCCGGCCGACGTGGCAGCGGCGCCCGCGCACGGCGGCAGGCGTCACCACGGCGCGCAGCGGCGAGGCGCGGTCCGCGAGGTTTGGCGGCGTGGCCCGGAGCGGCGCGGCTTGGCGCGGCTTGGCGCGGCCGGAGACGGCGGCGGCGTAGCCCGCCGCGGCACGGCGCACGGCCGGCGCATGAAAGCCGGCGCGACGGCGTGGCGGTTGCGCCCAAGGGCCGGCGGCGGCTCCCCACGAGGTGCGCGGCTCGGAGAGGCCCGACGACGCACGACGGACGACACGACCGGCCCGGCGCGGCGGCGTGGCCTCCGGCGGCAGCACGGCGGCGCCCGAGACCCATCCCGGTCGGCGTGACGGCGCCCGAGGCGGCGCGGACTGAGGCCGGTGTATGGCGGCGCGGCGCAACCCGGCGAGGTCGGCGGAGAAGGCGCGGGCCGAGGCCGGCGTGGAGGCAGGCGCTCGGCGGCCTGTGCTCGCCGGTGGCCGGCGGCAGCACGGCGGCCGGTGCGGCCAGGCGGCTCCCGAGCGTGAGACCGGCGCGGCCCGGCGGCCGGTCAGGCCAGACGACGGCGTCCGGCCTACTGGCCGGCGACGGTGGCGGCGGGGCCCGGCCCGGCGGCGGTGGCGGCATAAGGGCGGCGGCGGCTGGTGGTTAGGGTTAGGGCAAACCCTAACTCCCACCTCCCCTCATCCTTTTATACTGCTGCCCTCAAACGGGTTTTAGCCCATTAACCCCCCCACCTCCCTCATGGGCCAAAAGGCCGATCGGGCTGCAGCCCAGGTTGCCGGAAATTTGCAATTTCCCCCCTCTGTTTTAATGTAAATGCAACACTTTATGTTAAATAAATTTCTATTGTAAATATTTGCAAACATATGTGTTTCCATGCAATGTATTATACATCAATTATTGCAATCTATCTTATGCAATTTAAATATTACGTTTACTAGCTTACCATACAAGCACTTAATATTTTTATTATTATGCAAATGCCTTAGGTTGATTTTCTCTCATTTTGGAATAACACAAAGTTTCTTAACTTTCATATTGGCCATACACAAGGTAGTACCATAGTACTACTGCGGGATTTATTCCTCAACGTGCGTACCCAATATCAAGTTTTGAAACAATTTGGTCTACACATAAGTGATTACCATGGTTCTTTTTCACATTGACCATACACAAGGTAGTACCATAGTACTACTGTGGGATTATCATCCTCAAAGTGCGTACCCAATGTTGAAAAATGAATTAAATAAAATTAACACCATTGGTGATTAACTATGTTGTTCCACAATAGGAGAATGTCCCTTTATATATTTCAAGTTTACCTTGATTACTTGCATTTCGCATTGCTTATTTGACATTGCCAAAGATTTTTAACAAATCTGTGGTCCTACATATGTAAGCACAATGGCTACTAAAGAGTTTGAGGCACTCGCTCTTGACGGCCACAACTTCCCCACATGGGCGATGGATCTCAAAGTGAGTCTATCGTTGCGCGGAATGTACCAGGCAATTGCAGCTCCCCAAGAGGGTGTAGCTCCTTTGGCTGAGACTCTCAAGTACAATACCTTCTTTATTATACGGAACCACATCCATCCTGATCTCAAGGCTGAGTATCTGATGGAAGAAGACCCACGCGCTCTGTGGCTTGCTCTTCAAACACGGTATGAACAACAGAAAACAGTCATCCTACCGGAGGCTGTTAATGAGTGGAACCACCTCCGCAAAATTTATGAATGCATACCTACAATAAATACCATAAAATCACAATTTATATGCGTTATGCCATACAATAAATTGGTGTTCACCACCAATATTGTGATTAAACGGTATTATAAATATAACCTCATGTTATATTTAATTTTAGGTATATATTCATTTGGATTACAATACTCATATTGTTTTCCGCATATTTTGCATTTTCTTACAATATTACCATACACATTAATTTACCTCATGTAAATTAATCATATATGATGTACTTTTTATGTAGGTTTTAAATGACTACCAAAGATTTTGAGCCCCTCGCTCTCGATGGTTCCAATTACCCTACATGGGCTATGGACTTAAAAATCAACCTCACCACACGTGGGTTGCAAAGGGTGATATTTGATCCTCCAAATGATCAAATTTCGCCGGAGATTGTGACATATTCTGTTTTCAGCATAATACGGAATCACATACATCCAGATTTAAAGGCGGAATATCTGTATGAAGAAAATCCACTTATACTATGGTTAGCCCTCCAAAATAGATATAAGCAGCAAAAAGCTGTTATCTTACCTGAGGCTAATCATGAATGGGCGCATCTTAGACTCCAAGACTTTAAAACTGGTGGAGACTACAACCATGCCCTTCACGCTATTTGCTCTAAATTGTGTTTTTGTGAAAAGGAACCAACAGATGCGGATAAAATAGAGAAAACTCTCTCGACTATGCTCCTACAGCAGCAATGGCGTGCTGCAAATTACCAAACTTATTTTGATCTTATGCATACTATGCTTCAGGCAGAAAAGCATGCTGAACTTATTTTAAAGGATAATCAGCAACGTCCCATTGGGGCTGCTCCACTTCCTGAAGTTCATGCTAATCAAAATAACAACAGGTTCAGTGGTTCACTCAATCACTCAAAGAACTTTAAAGGTAAACACAAACGCAATATGAAAAAAAAATTCCATGTTTACCCTCCGGATTGTATAATACATACATCAAATCCGTTCAACATATTGCGTACAAAGTAATTTTTCAAAATATTAACACATTCCAAACATGGCATGATCGCCTTGGCCACCCAGGCATTGGAATGATGAGGAAAATTATTAGCAATTCAATTGGTCATACATATCTCAAAACAAAATTTTCGGAATCCTCAGATTTTATGTGCACTTCCTGTGCCACCGGAAAATTGATTTTAAGACCCTCTTATCTTAAAATCAGAGCTGAGCCACTTAAATTCCTTGAACGCATTCAAGGAGATATATGTGGTCCTATACAACCATTGTGTGGACCATTCAGGTACTTCATGGTTCTAATTGACGCATCTACTAGATGGTCACACGCGTGTCTTTTATCCACACGAAACCATGTATTTGCTTAGTTAATTGGCCAAATTATCCAATTACGAGCACATTACCCTGAATATCGAATTCAATCAATTCGAATGGATAATGCTGCTAAATTTTCATACCATGCCTTCAATGACGATTGTATGGCTCTTGGGATACAAGTTCAACACTCTGTTCCATATGTCCATACACAAAATGGTTTAGCAGAATCTCTTATCAAGAGAATCAAGCTCATTGCAAGACCATTACTACAGAATTGCAACTTACAAACATCATGTTGGCGTCATACAGTTTTACACGCTGCTGACTTAATCCAATTGCGTCCAACTGCTTATCATAGCACTTCCCCGCTACAATTACTACGTGAAAATCCATCAGATATTTTCCATCTGCGAAAGTTCGGTTGCGCTACATACGTACCGATCTCACCACCGCAGCGTACCTCAATGGGACCTCACAGGAAACTTGGGATCTATGTTGGGTATAAATCTCCGTCAATCATAAAATACCTCGAGCCCCTAACAGGGGACCTGTTTACGGCCCGGTACGCTGATTGCATATTCAATGAGGAACATTTCCCGGCATTAGGGGGAGACAACAAGTACCAAACTGAATGTCAGGAAATTAATTGGAATGTACAAAGCATTCCTACCTCAGACCCACGTACCAGAGAGACTGAACTTCAAGTTCAGAAACTCATTCATTTGCAAAACATTGCAAATAACCTGCCAGATGCATTTACTGATTATAAGGGTGTCACAAAATCCTATAATCCTGCCAGAAATGTACCTGAAAGAGTGGAGGTACCGCAAAATACCACTCAACTCCCAGTTCAAAATAAGAGGGGGAGAAGTACGGTACAAATGGCGGATACAGCTTCTAACAAGCGACAAAGGAAACAAAAGAACGTAAATGCAGATCAATCTCAAGTTGATAGACACCAAAGGATCCTTAAACCCAGATCAACAGTGCACTCAATAACTGATCCTGGGACATCGGAATACCCCGACTCAAATATTTTGGGAAATAACATTGAGTCATCAAGGGTCCAAGAAATTTCCACAAACTATACTGATTCTGGAGAATCATACGATCGTAAGACTACAATTGTCGACATTTATTTCTCCACAACAATTGCAAACAACCTTCAAAATGATCCAAATCCCAAGACCATGGCAGAGTGCAAACAGCGCTCGGACTGGATTCAATGGAAGGATGCAATTCAAGAGGAGTTAGCCTCGCTCAAGAAAAGAAATGTATTCACCAATGTGATACATACACCTCCCAAAGTATTCCCTGTCGGTTTCAAATGGGTTTTCGTCCGCAAACGGAATGAAAACAATGAGGTGGTGAGATACAAAGCAAGGCTTGTAGCACAAGGGTTCACGCAGAGACCCGGCATTGATTTCAATGAAACTTATTCTCCAGTAATGAGTGGAATAACATTCTGATACTTAATCTCATTGGTAGTACAAAATCATCTATCTTTTCAGTTGATGGATGTAGTGACCGCATATCTTTATGGGTCACTTGATTCGGACATATACATGAAAGTTCCCGATGGAATTTCAATTCCGAATCCAAACGCAAATCGCAATATGTATTGTGTAAAATTAAACAAGTCTTTATACGGCTTGAAACAGTCGGGTAGAATTTGGTACAACCGACTAAGTGAGTTCCTAATCAAAAAGGGATACTCCAACAATGATGATTGCCCATGCGTGTTCATTAAAAGATCCTCAACAGGATTTTGCATTATATCTGTGTATGTTGATGATCTTAATATCATTGCTAACACACAAGATATAGATGAAGCACGTAATCATCTTATGACGGAATTTGAAATGAAGGATTTGGGTAAAACCAAATTTAGCTTAGGTATACAACTTGAGCACCTTCATACATGCATCATAGTGCATCAATCAGCCTATGTCCAAAAATATTGGAGAAATTCAATATGGACAAAGCATATCCATCGAAAACCCCCATGGTTGTTCGATTTCTCGACAGGGACAAAGATCCATTTAGACCCCGAGATGACAATGAAGAGTTATTGGGACCCGAGGTTCCATATCTCAGTGCCATCGGAGCGCTTATGTACCTTGCAAACTGCACCCGGCCGGATATTGCATTTGCGGTAAATCTACTTGCTAGACATAGCGCTGCTCCAACCAAAAGACATTGGGTAGGAATGAAGCATATCCTTAGATATCTTCAAGGCACTAAAGATCTCGGTCTATTCTTCCAGAAGAATAAAAATATGGATTTAATAGGATATACAGATGCTGGCGATTTATCAGATCCCCATAATGCCAGATCTCAAACAGGCTTTGTATTTTTACATGGTGGAACAGCCATCTCTTGGAAGTCTTCAAAACAGACTCTAGTGGCTACATCCACTAATCATTCTGAAATAATTTCATTATATGAAGCATCACGTGAATGTGTATGGCTTCACAGAATGATTAACCACATACAACAATCATGTGGTATAGGTGTTATTGCATCACCTACCATTATCTACGAAGATAATGCTGCTTGCGTTGTTCAAATGCAAACGGGTTACATAAAGAGCAATATCACAAAACATATTGCACCTAAACTATTTTACCCACATGAATTGCAAGAGAGTGGGAAAATAAATATTCTGCAAACTAAGTCTTGTGATAATCTCGCAGACTTATTCACCAAGTCATTACCAACCTCCACATTCCAAAAATGTGTTCATGGAATTGGTATGCGAAGACTACGTGATTTGCAGATGTCAAGGGGAGAAATCTCCTAAGACTTAACCCGTTCAATACAAATATTGTACTCTTTTTCCCTTTATGAGTTTTCCCTCTAAGGTTTCTCATCAAGGTTTTTAATGAGGCAATATGACAACGTAATCATAAATATATCTCTCTTTTCCCCACAGGGGTTTTTAGGAGATATAATCAAATATATGCCATATCATTTTTCTCCTTAAAATTTTCCCATTGGGTTTTAAAGGAGTTTTTCATGGCATATCTACTCTATCAATTCTCCTCATATTTTTCCCTACAGGGTTTTGGAGGAGTTTTTCTAAGACGATGAATCAAGGTGATCATATGAAACACATTGGTCAAGGGGGAGTGTTACAAACTAAAAGTAAAGGGTGCCCAATGTGCAGATGTCTTCTCCAAACAGACTCTTCTTCATGAACAGACATCTATTCATACCACCCCTCTTCATCTATAAATATGTACCATGTACTGATTCAGAGTTAGAGGAATGAAATCAACACTTCATTTACAATCACTTGTTCCCTCTTGCAACAGATTACATCGCACAAAACTCAGACTGCCATCTGGAGATCATGATAATCGCTACATGTACAGCTGTCCCAGTGGCCATTAAACGCAATTACGTCCCTTCCTGGATAATGTAAAGCTCACGCCAACCAAGCTGGGAGAAAAAAAATGTGGACAAAAGTTTGGAGAGCAGCTTCACTTTGGTTCGACCACGTAACTAGCCACACGAACTGAAAATTTCCAGATAAACAAACGCCTTGTTCTAGTTTCTACTCCGTCAGCAGGTGTTTAAAAGGGAAGTACGTGGTAGATGAGGTCTCATGGCTGATCGTGTTGGATCAGTGCAGCACTTCCGGGTTAAGCAAGATCAAAAGATCGATGAAACATCAGCGAAAGCGACACGCCAACACATGAAGTCGACGCTGCTCGCGAAGGTCAAAAGGACGAGAGCCAAAAGAAAAAAGAAAACCGAAACTGCGCCTGGTTGCATGTCGATCTCTGCTAGTACCTTCGGCTGTCGAAATTATGCTCCGACCTTGATTAAACTGTTCCAACTAGCTTTTATCTTAAACTTCTAGCTGTAGCTTTTACTTTTTGACTAAAATTGCATTATAACGATTGTTAGTTTTTTCTAAAAAAATTACTACTTGCAGATAAATGACTATAGCCGTAGCTTCTGGTCTAAATGAATTAAAAACCAGAGAAAAAAAAATCTGAAGTAAAAACCATTTAGAGCGGGCTTAGATCCAGAGTAGCTCGCGAGCTACAATCACAACTTGCAGATAAATTACTCAAAACACATTGCTTTAATTTTCACGTTGATTGACATCGATAGAACCTAGAACCTACCGGGAAGGATACATCATAGCATGCTAGAAATTTCCAAAGAAAAAAAGAACTCCATAAATCAGTACTGATGACTAGACTACAAGTGTTGTACATGAGGGTATTTTGGAGATTTTCTAATTTATTTTTTGACTAAAAGAAAAGAGAGAGAAGGGCCTCTCTGTCGGTTCGAGACTTAAAAGAGATAAGAGCAACTCCAGCAGGGCCCCTACTTGAGCCATTAAACCTCATATTTGAGGGCTTGAGGCAAAAATAGAGGTCCAACAGAACCTCTACTAGAGCCCTCAAATTTGAGGAGCCCCTCAAATCCCCCCTTCAGCCCTCATTCCTGGGGGCTCTAGGCCAAGCCCTCAAATTTCTGTTGGCCTCTTTCCCCTCCCGAGCGCCTCTTTCCCCGCCGCCTCTTTCCCCACCGCCTCCCTCCCCGCCTGCCTCTTTCCCCGCCGCCTCCCTCCCCTCCCGCCTCCTCCGCTTCCCCGCCCGCCTCCCTCGCCGCCGCTTCCGCTCACCCCCGCGCGCCTCTTTCCCCGCCGCCTCCCTCCCCGCCCGCCTCCCTTCCCGCGCACCTCCCTCCCCGCCCGCCTCCTCCGCTTCCCCGCCCGCCTCCCTCGCCGACGCCTCCTCCGCTTCCCTGCCCACCTCCCTCGCCGCCGCTTCCGCTCACCCCCGCGCGCCTCTTTCCCCGCCACCTCCCTTCCCGCGTGCCTCCCTCCCCGCCCGCCTCCTCCGCTTCCCCGCCTGCCCGCCTCCTCCGCTTCCCCGCCCGCCTCCCTCGCCGCCGCTTCCGCTCACCCCCGCGCGCCTCTTTCCCCGCCGCCTCCCTCCCCGCCCGCCTCCTCCGCTTCCCCGCCTGCCCGCCTCCTCCGCTTCCCCGCCCGCCCGCCTCCCTCGCCGACGCCTCGCCCGTCGCCGCCAAAATCCGCCGCTTCCGCTCACCCCCGTCGCGCCCGCCTCCCTCGCCGCCGCTTCCGCTCACCCCCGTGCGCCTCTTTCCCCGCCGCCTCCCTCCCCGAGCGCCTCCTCCGCTTCCCCGCCCGCCCGCCTCCCTCGCCGACGCCTCCGCACGTCGCCGTCGCCTCGCCCGTCGCCGTCACCTCGCCCGTCGCCGTCGCCGCCAAAATCCCCTACCTCCTTGCCCGAATGGATTTGTCAGGAGTGGGTCCCATGTGTCAGTGTGTAGTGGAATAAATTTGAGGGCTTAGATTTGAGGGGTGCTGTTGGAGTAGAAGCAAAAAAAAATTGGGCCCTCAAAAGTAGGGGGAGCCCTCAAATGAAAAGTAGGAGCTTAGATTTGAGGGCTACTGCTGGAGTTGCTCTAAGGGAAGAGCTATTTAGCTCGGCTTGACTCTTCCATGCACACGGCGTGAGATCGTGGGGATTGATCTCGATCCCCATGCCCTCTCCGGTGACTTCGGCAGGCCGATAGTGGCACCGCTTCCCCTCTCTTCCTTTTAATCAGCTCGGGTTCCTTCTATTTTGATCTACTATCTGAATCGAGCTCTTTCTATCTTTCTTCCTTTTCCACCTCCACCGAGTGAAAGCTGTAAGGTTTTGAGCTCCAACGATGGCAGCACGATTCGACACTCCATCTCCAACAACCCAAAGCGTCATCATTGGCTTACCCGTCGATGAGCAATGCTTTGGTGAGGGCGGAGCGTGGGCACCAGATCGAGGTGGCACTGAATCCAACTTTGGTACGGGTCAAGGCTGCGACGATGCCAGTCCAGGGTGCTGATTCTATAGTGATGGTTTTATGGCTCGGGCACGATAGTGGAGGCTTCGAGCGTGTTTTGTGTGGTGCTTTGCTTGCCTAGCATTTAGCTGGTGCTAGGTTCTTAGTCTTGTACGATGTTCTCTGAACCTCAACTTCATGACTGTGGCACTTGCCAGTTCGTGTGGATGGCTTTGTATATCTGAGAATCACGCCACAATGCAAATTGTTGTGATAGGTTTTCAGTACAGCGTCGGCTTCGGCGTGCATAGCCATGCTGCCTTCTGGACGGCTTAGAGTATCGTTTCTTTATGAGTTGCCTTCGATACTTATTGTTATTGTGCAATTGTGAGTCATTCTAGTGTACTGTAGTATTTAGCAATATTATTCACTAGTTCTGCGAGACAATTGCATGATAATTTGTGGGACAGTTGATTGCTCGATGAGAATTAACTGTCTATATGAGATTAAGATGGCCTTTTAAAATATTCTAGTAGTAAACTGAGTATTTGGCATCAGCTATTAGTGTTGTTTTGTACTTGGCGTAGCCTTAGACATTCTATTCAGCAATACGTGTTTACTTTAGTGGCTTGTTGCCTTTAGTTAAACTACTGTTAGTTATATGTTTCTTGTTTTGTTGTTGAATTGTCATAGCAAAGCATCTAGAAGTGTAGTTCCTTACTTATTTTAATTATATTGAATTGTAATTGATTATTGTGTTAAGTTAATTAGCTCAAAACTAGCAAAATATCTAGACATCATCATTTTAATTATTGATTAGATTTAGACCACCGTGGCTAGTAGGCCTTGTTTAAAAACAAGAGCAGGCCAACATTTAAGAGTACAAATAACAATTTAAGTATCATGCTAATTGTTCATTTATTTTTGGCAGTCCTGTTAAACATGGTTTCATATTTAATGACTTAGAAGAGATTATCATCTTGCAATCATTTTAATATTACTCTCGTCATTTAATCTATATTAGATACACGCTTTACTACTTTATTTATAATTCTAAAAATATATTTAAATATTTGCTCAAACCGTGTATTATACAACAAGTAGTAGGATCGCTTTGCAGGCGGAACGGAGCGAGCTCGATCTCCTGCCCTGCCAACGACGAGATGGTTAAGCGACAGCAATCACCGGTTAGTTGGCGTACCGGCTACGTGCCAATTGTGAGTTTGTGACATAAGAAAAAATAATTGCAGTCGCCTCGATCCAACGATTCAGAGCCTCTGATGAG
Organism: Dendrocalamus latiflorus; assembly: GCA_017311315.1. Taxonomy (NCBI): domain Eukaryota; kingdom Viridiplantae; phylum Streptophyta; class Magnoliopsida; order Poales; family Poaceae; genus Dendrocalamus; species Dendrocalamus latiflorus. Next base: position 6,570,644 of record CM029621.1, on the reverse strand, counting down.
GTAGCCAAGAGAGAATAAATAAATGTACAATTGACAAGCAAATCAAAGGCTAACTGCTCAAGCTCGTGGACCCTAATAAGGCTGTATTTTTTAAAAAAAAGGAAAATCTGCATTGTTATTTATTTTCGAGGGTTTTTTACTACTTGTTCGTGTGCAACCATGCAGCTGAGCATTGCTTAGGAATCTCGTAACCTCTTCGCTTCTCTGTCCTGGCTATCTTTTCAAAAAAAAAATTTAAACAATCTAGTTTTTATTCTGAATTACAAAATTATACCTACGATTTTTTTACGGTTTTAACCCTATGTCATCGCACGGTTGGACAACTTGGGCTAATCGCCTAACCGTTAAACGACTTGGCCATATATCACATAACGGTTAAGCGACAAGCCATCTTTGAGAATTAACCAAAAAAAGCTGTTGCAACCTGTTTTTCATCCATCTAGTCTCTCTAGCTGAGAGCACTAGACATTAATTTGCACAAATCCAAGTCTGTGGTCTCTTGCTACACCTTTGTGTTATTTGGTTTCCCGTGTGCTACGCAACACTGCAGCTTTGCAAGTCTTTCCTATTTTGTGGGCCCAAACATCATAAAGTTGCTACCGCATAGGCTTTTGTGATCATAGATTGCATATTTGCATTGATCTCTCTCATGAAAGACTAGTAGGGAGAGAAAGGCTACTTTGCACCAAGTTCCAAGACCTTGACTCCCTCCTATAGCACATATTCAAACCGATAGCACTATGATCATTTGGACTTATTTTTAGTGGCTTATGACTAAAAAATACTGTAGCTGACAGAGGCTTATTTAGCATAATTAAATTTAAAAAATTTAAAAATATGTTAGCTCATTACGTATAATACAAACAAATACGGGAAAAAAGAACCGACAAAAAAGCTCAACAAAAGCCAAAAGTTCAGAAAAAGACGAAATTTATGAATAGTGAAAAATAAGCCGGAAGCTAAAAGATGAAGCCAAAACGATCACAGCCTTAGATCAGAGAGAGAGTAAGGGTGTTGTTGCTGTACCAAGTTCTAAGATATCTTGTCTCAACTGAAAGCACAAAAAAAAAGAAAAAGAAGAATCCGTTAGAAAAAGAGAGAACCGATAAAAAAAAAGAAACTGTGATAAAAAGGAAAAACTAAGGGCTTGTCGTTCAACAGTTGGGCGACTTTGTCTAGCTCAAGTCGCCCAACCGTGGAGTGATATATAGTCAAAACTGCAAAAAAAGCAGATATAATACTATAATTCAGAATAAAAAATTAATTATTAAAAAACTCCTATCTTTTCATCATGAGACTAGCTTGAGAAAAGGCCAGGATTAAGACTATGTTATTTTGTCGTGGCTAATAGCTTTTGTCTATATTTATCGAGACGACAGCGGGTGATAGAGATAGTAGACGACTCACATAGCTTTAGACTCAAAAGGCCACTTAGAAAATCCGCTTTAAAAAACCACCCATTTACTTCGATTTTTAGAAAAGCTAAAAGACCATAAGAAGGGTGAGGTGAAGAGCTCCTTTACTCCAACCAATTGCTACTTTTATAAAAAGTAAAGAAAATAGAATAAAGGAGCTAATAAGAGTATATAGCTACGGGGGAAAATAGAAGCAAAAGCGCAAAAGTTCTAGCTCTCTCGCACGTTTGATTAGGTCTAGTCATGTAGTGTACGTGATCTTTGATGCAGTCCATTTCACAAGTTGCGAAAGTAATTACTTGATGGGTTGGGCAGAAGAATGCGGTGGCTGTCTTAACGCCAGCTTTGGTTCCGGAACACACACGTACACACACAACCATTGACAAATGCTTGCTACGTACCACCGTACGTGGCTTAAACAAATTGTTTTCCGCGATTATTAAACAAATTAATTAACAGTGCAGACAAGAGGTTTACACGGTTATACTGGTTCAAACGGAGGAAAGATTCAAGCCACGCGCTTTAGTCTCGCTCAGCATACCTCAGTGGCTTTAGTCTTGCTCAGCATACCTCACACGGTTAGAATTTAGCCTCGCTTCAAACGGCTTCTCCTCTAGTTTTTTTTGTTGCTTATTTAATCTAGAAGTAATTTAGAATACATTGACTTCTAATTTTAATTTATTTTTGATATTTTTGCAGTTTTTTTTCTTTTTCTCTTTACTTCTTTGCATTGTCTATGATCAGGGCGGAGCCCAATGGAGGGGAGGGGGTTCCCAGGAACCCGGGTCCAAATTTTTTTTAGTTATTACTAGTAAACATTCACCCTTTGTGCACCCCCCTTGGTCCAATATGGTGTACCCCTAGCCCAACAAATACCCTCACTCGCCCTGTCCAGCCCATTCTCCCACCGTCCTATGCTCCCACGCGCGGCCCATTGCACCCCCCTCCGTTTTGCTCTAGCTCCGCCACTGTCTATGATGATATAACGATTTTTTAATTTAATGACTCAGAAAAATCTAACATTGCTACAGTGCAATTTTAGCTAAAAGTCAACGGTTAAAGTCATAAATCAAAAGCTTAAGTTCTTTAGAGTGGGATTGCATATTTGCATATATATATTGAGTTCCGTGAAGTTTCAATTTTATATAAAGTATCAATTTTACCATTGTAAAGTAAATGAGTTGTACAACTTTCAAATCGGTGTACCACGTTAGTAAATTAGATGCATGATCTGCTATTTAGATATTCTCGACGTTTCCATTTTGTACAGTATCCGAGATGTAAACTTGGCCATTAGTAGCGAAATATTATGGATATACTATGCTAATCAATTTCTTCTACTTTTCATGTGATCAATCTGACTATTTCAAAGTATTTTCATGTGATCAAGCTTCTTACAAAATGGAGTAATTTTTAGGGGCTATCTAATGCTAAGTGGCTGAAAGTTTATTACGTTTTAGTGACATTTATTCGCCTTAATTTGTATGAAGAACCATTCTAACCTAGACCACAAAAATCAAGTTTGGTGAACCTATACAAATATAAAGACACAAAAATCGGATCTAGACACAAAAAAAAGTAAATCTAGGCGAATCCTACTAATACAAGAACAATTAAAACTAAAAATTGTAGTAAAGCATGGCCAAAATTGCATATTACTCAGCACCGCAATTTTAAGATCCATACTATGCAATTTTAGGTGACCGGGGATAAAAGATTTCATGTGATTGAAAATGGGTAAAACCGATTTCTACGGTCTATCCTCTTTTATCCGTGAGACCCTAGATGGCTAAATCTGATTCCTCCATATCTGGATCGTGCGGTAGGCAATCATTTTCACATCCAGTCATCGACAGCACACCAAAAAAAAAGGGAAAATTTGTTCAGTAGCACTGAAAGATCATATCTTTCGGAAAATACCACCAAAACAATGGGATACCGGAAATTACCACCGAAAAGTTCATTTTTCTACGGGATTTAGCATTTTGGACAAAATTACCCCTCTCCCTCCCCTCCCTCACCTTCTCTCCTCCTGCGCCCCGCCCCGTCCGCCTCCCTCCCTCTTTGCCGCCGGCCTCCCCGCTCCTCTCCCTCTTCTCCCCGCTCCTCCTCGCCCCCGCCTCCTCTCCCTCTTCTCCCCGCTCCTCCTCGCCCCAGTCGCCCTTACCCCTCCGCTCCTCCTCCTCCGCAGCCGGCTGGCCGAACAGAGGAGGTGTGGGGCGCATGGCGGCGGCGGGGGCTCCGGCGAGGGGGGCCAGAGGGGCAGGGTGAGCTGGAAAAATGCGTCCCCGGGGAGGTGTGGAAGCTGATGGGGGAGGCGGCACGGCCCGAGACGGCGCTGGTCGGCGGGGACAGCTGTTTGAGCGGCCGGCGTTGAGGTTGGAAGGGGGCGGCGGCGCCGGCGGGGGAGGGGAGAAATTGGAGACGAGCAGGAGTATGAGCAGGTCAAGGGGAGCGCACCGAGGCGGTTGGAGAAGGCGGGGGAGACCCAGAGAGAGCCGGCGGCGAGAGCTCAGGGCGGCGCGGCCATGCGCACGACGCCGGTGACGCACGGGCAGCGAGAGCTTCGGCCGGCGGTCGGGATGGTGTCGCCGTGTCACGGTGAGGCTCTTCTTCGTCGTCGCAGCTCCTCCGGCCGCCGTCCTCCGCCCGTGGCCACCCGGATCTCCACCGTCCGCCCGGGGTCGGCGCCGGATCCGCCTCGCCTCGTCCGTCCGAGGTCGCCGGATCCACCTCGCACGCCTCGTCTCGTCCGCCCGGGGTCGCATCGTCCTTGGGGAGGAGGGACGGGGCCCGCGGAGGGCGAGGAGGAGGGAGAGGAAGGGGAGCGGGGAGAAGAGGGAGAGGAGCGGGGAGGCGGGGGCGAGGAGGAGCGGGGAGAAGAGGGAGAGGAGTGGGGAGGAGGCGGGGAGGCCGGCGGCAAAGAGGGAGGGAGGCGGACGGGCGGGGAGCAGGAGGAGAGAAGGTGAGGGAGGGGAGGGAGAGGGGTAATTTTGTCCAAAATGCTAAATCCCGAAGAAAAATGGACTTTTCGGTGGTAATTTCCGATACTCCGTTTTTTTAGTGGTATTTTCCGAAAGAGGTGAGCTACTGAACAAATTTCCCCCCAAAAAAAAACTAGTTGTAGCGACTAAACAACAATTTACAAGACAGTATAAAAAAACCAAGAACGGTCATAGCTAATAGCTTGCTTCCCCAGGTGAGAGTCAGCACACCACCACCCAGATCCCCACCTCGCCGGCCACCACCACCACCACCATGCGGAGCGCGGCGGCACCCACCGTGACGCGCGTGGCGCAGAGGGTGGTGGCCCCGTCGGCGCCCACGCCGGGCGGCGCGCTTCCGCTCTCCTGGCTCGACCGCTACCCCACGCAGCGCGCGCTCATCGAGTCCCTCCACGTCTTCAAGGGCCGCGCCGACGCCGCGGAGGCCCCGGCCATGGCCATCGAGCGCGCCCTGGCCACCGCTCTCGTGATGTACTACCCCATCGCCGGACGGCTAGCGGTGTCCGACGGCGGCGAGCTGGTGGTCGATTGCACCGGCGAGGGCGTGTGGTTCGTCGAGGCCACCGCGAGCTGCACCCTCGAGGACGTGGACTACCTCGAGTACCCGCTCATGGTGCCCAAGGACGAGCTCCTGCCGCACCCCACCTACCCCGCCTCCGACCCTCTCCCCGAGGACTCGCTGATCCTTCTTGTCCAGGTAAACACGCTAGATGGAAAAATTTTGATCTTTTTTTTTATCTGCTATGCGTTTGCGTTCTGGAGGCAATTCTTGAAGCCAACGGCTTAGTTAGCAATGACATTTGATTGCGCGGCTCATTCCCCAATGCAGGTTACGCAGTTCGAGTGCAGCGGCTTCGTGGTGGGGTTCCGGTTCAGCCACGCCGTCGCGGACGGCCCAGGCGCGGCGCAGTTCATGACGGCGGTCGGCGAGATCGCGCGCGGGCGCGCGGCGCCGGCGCTGGAGCCGGCGTGGGGGCGCGACGCGATCCCGAACCCGCCCGCCGCGGCAATCGGCCCGCTCCCGGTCCCGACGGAGCTCCGGCTCCAGTACCTCGCCATGGACATCTCCACGGACTACATCGACCACTTCAAGGCCCGGTTCCTGGAGCAGACGGGCCACCGGTGCAGCGCGTTCGAGGTGCTGATCGCCAAGGCGTGGCAGTCCCGGATCCGCGCGGCCGGGTTCGCGCGGGGCTCCCCCGTGCACGTGTGCTTCGCCATGAACGCGCGCCCCGTGCTGCGGCGCGCGCTCCCGGACGGCTTCTACGGCAACTGCTACTACATCATGCGCGTGTCGGCGCCGGCCGAGGCCGTGTCCGACGCGCCCGTGCACGACGTGGTACGGCTCATCCGCGAGGGCAAGAAGCGGCTCCCGGCCGAGTTCGCGCGCTGGAGCAGTGGCGGCGAGACGAGCGCCGCGGGCGCCGGCGCGGACCCGTACCGCATCACGTCGGACTACCGGACGCTGCTGGTGTCCGACTGGTCGCGCCTCGGGTTCGCGGAGGTGGACTACGGGTGGGGAAACCCCGTGCACGTCGTGCCGCTCACCAACCTCGACTACATCGCGACGTGCATCCTCGTCCGCCCCTCCGCGAGTAAGCCCGGCGCGCGCCTCATCACGCAGTGCGTCGCCGCCGACTGCGTCGACGCCTTCCACAAGGACATGATGCGGCTCGACTGATGCGCTAGTTAACTACCACTAGTCATCGAGTTTTCCTGCGTAATTTGATTCGTTCTTTCTTGCTGTACTACGCATCCCATGATTGATTAGCAGAGGAAAAATACATTACAGTACATATATACTACATGCCTGTATAATGCGAAGCATCTTTTTTTTTTGTCTTTTTCTTTTTTTTTCTCTTATTCTTTTTACATTACCAGTGATAATATAACTTTTTGTTTTTTCTTTATTCTTTTACATTACCAGTGATAATATAATTTTTTTAATATAAATACGCAGAAAACGCTTACAACAGGTAAAGTATATTTTCATCTGCTGTAATATAAAAAAAATAGAAACCTCAACTTATAAGCCCTGTGAAGCACTACCTATATCACCGCAATGTCAGACGCATGTTCGGCATCTAACGTGTACGCTTCTCCCCTAAACACGCACATAGACAGTGTTGCAACAGTACTAGAGGACCACTAACCTAGTCAGGAGTGTTTTCTGACAGTGAGGAGGACCCAACACGGGTCCAAAACACGCAATTGAACCCTGCACGCGTAAAGTGAGAACAGCATAGAAGCAGGCGTCCGTTGTAGGTCACTTCACCTCACAGGATACTCGATTCTCCATCAACGTCTTGCAGCTGAAAAGGTTAGCGCATCATTTGCAATCGCATATGCTGCTGTCTACGAAAACCAGAGCATAGAAACAGCGGGGCAGGGAGTACTGATATAGCATGAACATACAGCCAGCAACAACCTAGTACCAGTCGCCTTTAACTCCATGTAGGGTGTGCGCATGGCTGATAATTACATGAACTGGACAGAAGAGGGAAGAGACACCCCACAACAACGGACGCTGGCAGGATGCACAAAACTACGGAAGAAGCTATAAGCGCTCTACTGGCTACTGTGGCTTCCAAGCCATGGCTCTCTGGTTCCCAGCGCCAGAGGCTTGGCCACTACCGTCAATCACTACACCAGAGTAGGATTGCTGAGCGACGTTCTGCGCCAGCGCAGCCGCCTCGGGAAGCACACCGGTGGCCAGCCACTGAGCGTTGGGCTGCCAGCCAAGCTGCCCAGACTGAGCTGGAGCCTGCATAGGGTGCCCATAAGTTAGAGCCTGTTGCTGGGGCTGAACGTAAGACTGGGACATGGGGCTCTGCGACTCCTGTGTGATGTGATACTGCTGCTGCATGGACTGGTACTGCTGCTGCTGATGATGATAAGGGTGCACTTGCTGAACAGGTGGTGGTGGAGGCAACGGTTGTTGTGGATGCCGTGACCGCTGGAGATTACTTTGGTTTGGATCCCATTCTGGTATGTCGTCATCGTCGTCGTTGTCCCAGGGCTGGGCTGCAACAGATCTGTTACCGTACTTGCGAACCATTTCCCTCACTTGATCTACCTGGCGAGAAGTGACAGGTACACACTGCTGGCTCCTGTAGGCCTGTGATGCTGTCACATTGGCAGCTGCGTTTGAGATGCTAACAAAATCGTATTCAGGAAGGTCATCGTCATCCCTAACACCACCGGGGCCAAAGCCGGGAGGAACGTCATCAGTTACAACATCCTGACGGTGGCGACGCTCATTGGAAGACATAGGCACTAGACTAGGAATCACATCCTGCTGCTTCCTTGAGATAGACTGCCTCTTGGAGCCATCATGCCTATTGGGTATCCTAGGTGAGACATGGGGCCTCCGCCACACGACGACTCCAATAAGAGATGTTCCAGTCACGGTTAAACTACCTGAGTGCTCCTTTGGCAGGTGATCAGCAAGTATTTTTGATGTCTTCCCATGAGAAGGGCAGAGGTACACCTCCACGCCTTCAGCAGGCTTCACTAGTCCGACTCTCTCATCTGCAATATATGAGTCAATGGTCTGCAGGAGAATCAGTGGTTAGCAAATCAGGAGCTCAGTGATGGTGTTATGTTGAGCCACATAACGTTGTAACAGTTTTTGTTTGAAGGATAAGTCGTAACAGTTGGTAAATAGGGAGGAACCTGCAAGAGATGGTGCCGACCACTCTCAAGAGAGCCCTCCTTCCAACGTAACTCAGTCACCTGTAAAACAAGTGACAGATACTTACAGGAAAGAGCATAATTTTCAGGAACTAAACTCAAGAAAGATCACCTATCTGCAGGCTATAGGACAAAATATTGACCATCACATAGGGGTAAGAAATCGGTATAGATTATCCGAATTCGATAGGATGAGAATATGGTAATCTATCCAAACAGTAGTTTATTCACTATTTGGATTCCTATAATATGGCACAAAAAAAACTATGGATGTGAATATTGTTTAGATTTTCCCATCCGAAAAATGTTGTACAATCTGCATCCAAATTCGAATTCCACAAAGCAATATATACAAAGTCTGTTACAGCATGTATAATCTGTTTGTTTGTTTTCTCAATTTAGTGTCAATTTATGTTCATTAAGCTTAATTCACCATATTATAATGATTCATTGTGTTGCATACAAGAAAAACTCGACCTGCGGGGGTAAGACAGCCCCCGAGCATTGCTTTAAGAAGAAGATCTTCTCACGCAGATCGAGAAAATCCCCGAACCCTTGCCCCACCCTGACACAGCGGCATCAGCCCATGTGAGAACGACCAAGGTGATCCCTAGACCAACGACCTGGCGACGACCAGCGACCTGGGCGAGCCTTAGACCTGTGCTTTGGCTTATGGGGCAAGCGAGGGGATTTTTTTCCCTCAGCCTGAAATTCGCTCCCACTGGGAGTCGAACCCAGGACCTGAGGGGTGCTACTAGAGCGCTCTAACCGCTAGGCTAGAGGCCCGTTCGCTGCATACAAGAATATAATCATATTATTATCTTGTGATGTATAAAATTATGCAAATGTCCAAATTTGACCGAATTGGGTATATATTCTAGTCGAAATTGTTTTCTAAATTTATACAGATTCATATTCCAGTAATACATACGGATGTGAATGTGGGTTTGGCAAATACTTGATTCGTATTCAATCCGTTTCCACCCCTACCATCAGATAGCATGATAGCATCTCTTTTTACATAAATCAACACATTAATGCATAAAAAGTAATTTATAGACTTTAACTGATGAGGTGAATGGAAGATTTGAGTGCAGTCACTAACATAAAACATGACAAATTGTATATGCCAAGCAAACAGAAAAAGTTACATAAAGTTTTATCAAAATTTTGGAAATTTCCTGTTATGGCTTTTGTGGAAGGTGAGCGGTGGACGTAAGAGCTCGTGAGACTCAGGCTTGGAACATATAGGATATCGGAGAGGTGGAGGCGAGGTATCACCCTCCTAGCGCTGGTGGGACTTGTTCCCAGCCGTGTCGCAGGAGGCTCTGATACTTGCCAGTTAGATGGAAGAGAACACTTATTTATTTCTTGCTTAAGGAACAATGACAGCAACCCCTTCTCTTAAAGTAGGCCCCTCCTCACAATCATATCTAACTTGAGATATATTAGCTCAGACTTATCTCCTAAGATCTCCTAACTAACGCAAAATCCTACGTGCCTTTGCTGTTTGCCGTACAAGTCATGGCTGTGCCCCCTCCTGCTGGCGCGCTGCCCCTTGATGTGAACAACGACGACAAGGTTGTCACGGCGCTCCGGCAAGTCGCGGCGAGGCCGAGGCGCCTGGACGCCTAGTCGACTAGGCGCCCGCCATGGCGACAGTTAGACGATAGTAGTTAGACGACAAATAATAGCTTATATGACTAAAAATTAAATAACTATGCAACATAATAACACAAATTATCCAAATAATCATGTCTCGGGAGGTCTAAATTACAAGAAATCCATTGAAAGAGAGATATGTTTGTAATTTTTAAAAATGTTGAGGACTTAATCGCAAAAAGACACTTCTTACCCAGGCCCCCATCTCCTCTATCTCTCTCCCGAGCTCCGATTCTTCTTAACCAGGCCCCCGATTCCTCTCTCTCCCGACGCCTCCTCTCCCGACTCCTCTCCTCCTCCCCTCTCCCGACGCCTCCTCTCCTCCTTCGCCGCCACCCCTCGTCGCCTCCCCTCCCCGGCGCCTCCTCCCCGCCCGGCGCCTCCCCTCCCCGGCGCCTCCTCCCCCCGCCCGGCGCCTCCCCCCGTCGCCTCCCTTCCCCGGTGCCTCCCCCGTCGCCTCCACACCAAGAGCCACTAGATCGGCCAGATCCGGAGACGACCGATGCGGCTGGGGGTGAGGTGCGGCTCGGGAAGAGGACGAAGGAGGCTGCGGCTCCAGATCTGACCGATGCGGGTTGGGAAGAGGCGGTGCAGCTTTAGATCCGGCCGGCGGTGGCTTCGGATGGAGGAGCGACGGGACTCGAGGCCGCGAGCGCGGCGGCTGCTGCTGTGTGAGACCTCGGCGTCGAGATCCTAACTCGGTAAGTTGGACGATGGACCATGGCGTCGGGCTCTGGGCGACTGGACGCCTAGTCGTCGCCTTGGCGACGACTAGGCGACGCCGTAACAACCTTGAACGACGATACGGCTTTCCCCAAAACGAGTCCACAACATTAACTAACATAGAAGTTCTCAAGGATTTAAGATCACACAGCACCATGACATAGTCCAACACTCAGGCTAAAATGTGACCATAATCCTCTTAACAGGGCTTTCCCTTTTCCTTTTTTTTTTCCTGCTGTATATTAGTTCTTCCAACTAGCTTTACACTTTACAGTACCAAACTGTTGGCAATAGCATCATAAAAGTATATCATACAAAGGTTTAGCTCGAGTTCAGTATGTAAAAACAATTTATTCGCACCTTCATTGTCTGAAAATAGGTTCCAAGTTTTTTTTTTAAAAAAAAAAGGAAAGTACCTTGAGAAGGGCCAATGCCTCAAGCCCTTAACATAACACTAATGCAACACTAAATTTACCAAATGTTATGAAGAATTTACCACATGTTATGAAGATTTCAGTATTGAACTATTAACTCTAACTAGATGATGACCAGATCTAGCAGAGGGAAGACATATTAGTGGTAGTGGATTATTTTGGGAGGGGTGCCTGTTCCCAGGACTTGGTTCTTTTATGGCTTTCTTCTATTGATCTGCACAGGTAGATTTGCATATGCACATCCATGTGCGCTACTTGGAACATGGTTGCTTGGTTTTTGTTGGTTTGTATATCCAAGTTTCGAGGAATTAATTTCAGCTGTGATGACAATAGAGCCCACAGTTCATTACACTAAATGATTCTGAATTTAGCAGTAAATGACAAAAGTATATCTGCAGTTCATTCCAATACAATGTGTACAACTAAAAGACAGTTAGATAAGAACACCCACATTAAAAAACACTGCATGAAAATTGACAGAGAAGCTATTCCCACCAGTGCGTCATGTTGACCTCAAATGGATAAATTCATGGTTATATCTAATTTTCCAATTTTATGGCATCCCAGGGCACAGACTGTGAACAGGCACACTGCGATTTTACATGATACACACAGTTCAGCATAATATAGATGAATAGCTATGATGTTACCAGAAATAAACACATACAAGAGGACATGTTTTCACTGGGATCTTATACTCACTTATTCCATAGAAGTGGCAGAGAACTGCTTGCAAGGCAACAAGTACAAAAATGCATGCATTTCAACAACAAAAAGAATATGGGCCAATAGCCAACTTTAATAAAAACAGCATTCATCCAACTGAGAATAGCATATATGAAACAATGCACAGAAACAATAGTTACCATCATAGCACGGCTCCTGGATTTAGGAAGCTGTTCAAGAAATTCTTCGAAAGCACTGAGCCTCACTCTTCCCTTGATCTCAACAAGGCGGCGCCACTCATTTGTGGATGGCTTTTCACCACTGGCAAAGAGAAGTAACAATAGTAATTAAGGATATCAGTAAAATATTAAGATGTGTATTAGGACATGTGCTGTTCTCTAAATTGTACTACATATTGTTTGCTTCAAAATATAGAAACTATCAAAGAAAATACTTCTAGTAGTTATTTGCATACAATGACTATAAGCAATGTAGACGAAACAAACCTTTTGAAGACAGCAACAACATTTGTGAGTGAAGACAAAGTCAGCTGAATTGTTCCCTCCCATATACTGTCATGTGTCAAAGCAGCATTAGGAGTTGTCTTACACTGCATAGTAGATTCAGGAATTAAGCCACTAACAGTATCTGGTTTTTCAACATCCACCTTTTCAGGGGAGGATTTGACTAACATATCTCCCTTTGGTTGTTTAACTGGGTCCAAAATTGAAACTGATCCATTTTTGGGTGATTCTAACTTGGACTCAGAATTGTCTTGTGGAGATGGCGCATCAGAAACAAAATGAAACTCTGATGAAGCAGCCTTATCCTCAGTTATGGGAAAATTTTCTGACTTCAACTCGATGTCAGCTTTATCAATAGGACTAGGATCATCCTGCACAGTTTCACTGGAGTGATCTTCAAAAGGTGGTTCAGAATCAAGGGCCTCCATGAATTCGTCCAGTGACATACTTGGTGGAAGATTTTCTGTATCCTTCAAGTCATCCACCATAAGTTCCTGCATGAGATCGGTTTTCTCATTCGCTGGATTTTCTAAATTGCTCGTCAAGTTACTGTTGCCTGTCCCAGCAACTCCATCTTGCGCAGTGTTGTTCGATTCCTTGTCTTCCCTGTGTAGACTTGTTCTATCATCAGATTTGGTTTGACCTTCAATAGGATTTGATGGAACATGAGAAAGCAAATCACCCCCAAGCCCAACCTCCACCGAGATACCATCAGTTTCTTCCACTTCAACTTGAAATTCTCCTTTGTGCGTTTTCCTCACCAAGCGTCTAACATCCACTTCTCTATTAGGAAGAACAACCATCTTTGCAAGCTCTTCAGCTTTAGCCATCCGCCACTCTGAAAGCTCCTTTGAAGCAAGTTCATCGGTAGTCATTGTACATAAGCATTTGGGTGTTATGTCTCCAGACAAGACTCGCTCCCTCAGCACAGGATTACTTTTATCTTTCAAATTAAACAAAAGTGATCTACCTTTCTCCTTGTATTTCTTATTAACTCCTCCAAATAGTTTGAACAGCTCCTCTTCAATTCTAAACGCTAAACTTTGGGCCTTTTGAATCCCACCCTTTTCTTCTGTTGCCTCATCTGCAGTCTTTGTTCTTTTAGACTCAGGCTCAATCTGAGGTACATTAACCCCAGCATCAATATTAGAAGTCCTGACTCTCTTTGAATTAGATTGTGACATGGATTCAGAAGCTCCAACAACAATGTCAGGAGCCCAGCAAAGTCCATGACCTTGCAAAAGCTCATCTGATCCAACAGGCGACACATTTCCAACAGATTGCTGCGCACTCTGCTGGTCAGAATCCATACTCAAGGCGGCAGCCAGAGTGTCCCTGAACTTCCATCTCACAGACTCAAAACACTGCAGCTGTGCCTTCAGCGGCAGTTCCTTCTGAACAGAACGCTTGGCAGCAGACCATTGGAACGGCACACACTTCAGCATCTGGACCTTCGGTGAGGCCGCCAACTTCTTGCCCACCGCAGATGGCGACTGCTGTGACATTGCAAGCTCAGGCAAAGCCGTCTGGACACTCAGCACCTGCTGCGGCGGCCTCAATGACACCCTACTCAAAGGCCTCGCCCCAGAAAGGTGCGGCGCGCTGGGCCTGGGCGCACCAACCTGCGCCGGCTGCTGGCTCATGGGCACGATCAGGTAGGAGCTGATCGGCACCTGCGCGCCCCAGTTGTCAAGGCCGTATAACACGGCGGGGTGCACGAGCTGCGCGGATTGGGGAACCACCGAGGGCAATGGCTGCCGCGGCGCCGCGCTCCCCGACACTGGCCGCGGCTGCCCCTGCTTCGAGAACTCCATCACGCTACCACGCCTTACCGAAACACGCACCTAAAGATGAGAGCGATCAATGGCGGAAGATCGTTAACTAGGGTTGCATTAGCATGCCACACAAACAATCTATTCGGTAACAGATGGTGCGCAACTGCAATGCTGGTTTTGGGAGAGGGTTCGAGAGGGCTTCACCTCGGGGCGGTCGGAGAGCGGAGGGATCCGGCGCGACGCCGGCGAGCGGGGCCTGGCGCGGAGGCGGAGCGGGCTCGGGGTAGGGCTCGGGAGGTGGGGCTCGGGGTAGGGTTTGGGGGTTTTATCTCTTGCGTTTCTATTTGTTGCTGCGGGCGCGTCGGGGAGGAGTTTTTTGCTATTATAGTACTCCCTAAGTATGGCTTCGACAAAACGATATTCACGTCGTGAGCTTCTCCAAAACGATACCTATTTCGTGTACTCCTCTCTATAATAGTATTCCCAGGGATTTGAACTCAAATTATTTTGATTTTCGAATTTTATCTTCTCTAAATGACTAAACTACCCTTTCTAAATTTGTTTAGACCTAATCCTTTTTCTTTTCTTCCCACACGACACAGTACAGGCGCATCACTTTTCCTCTGGCGGCGGCGGCGCACGAACTACGCACGCAGGCGACGCGCTCGCCCGTGGCGCTCGCTCGCGGCGCACGCCCACACGGCAGGCAACGATCTTGCGGCAGACCTTGCGCGGCAGGGTGATCACGCACAGAGGGCAGTGGAGGAGCCGCCGCCATGGGAGGAAAAAGAAGAGCTCGAAAAAGAAATGGACCAGAGTTCGTACGGTTGGGTCTAATCAAAGAACTGAGGGGGCTGTTTAGTCATATGGAGGAGATAAAATTCGAAAATCAAAATAATTTGAGTTCAAATCCCTGGGAATACTATTATAGAGAAGAGTACACGAAATAGATATCGTTTTGGAGAAACCCACGATGTGGATACCGTTTTGTCGAAGCCATACTTAGGGGAGTACTATAATAGCAAAAAACTCGTCGGGGAGGGAGGAGCACGCGTGACTACTGCGTGCGGGACAGCGTGAGCGATTGCCAATCCGAAGGGGTTAACGCCGCTTATTTCAGTTCGATTTCTAATTTATTTTTTATTATTTTTAAATTTTAATTTTTTCTGATTTTTAAACTTTTTTTAGGTTTTTTGCTGGTTCTTTTTTATATTTATTTACATTGTTTACGATAGGTTAACCTTTTATTTTTAAACTTTTAAATTTTAGTTATATTAAATAAGTCATCATCAGTTACAGTGTAATTTTAATCAATTATAATATAATTTCAATTATAAACCAACTTATTTTAGTCTAACCGAGCGGCTCATAAAGCCTATTATGTTAGGCTGTATCGACGGCTTCGGACTGTACTATAATTTTTGGCAGCGTCAGTGAACGGTGGAAATGTCTATAGAATTGTTTTAAAGGTTGGCCGGCATAGAAGCGCCACTGGGTCTTCGGGATGTTCGGAAAATCGACCTTGATTATGCATGTCTTGGGCTCTTGGCCCATACCCCGTAGTTTTGAGCACGTACATGTGCTGAAGAAAAATACACACCGTATTGTGAACTGCTCCGCGTGCTTTTCGATATTCTTTGGGTTAATAAGGCCCGGCCTGGAGTCTTGCATCCATCCATCTCTCTGTACTCTCTCCGTATATACACTAGTTGATTGCTTATATGTTGCTATGGGTTTTTAAAAAAAATCATTTTCCATATTCTAAAATCACAACATAAAACATCACCATAGCCGGCTCATCAAATCATTCCACCATTAATTTCTAGCCATTGTCAGAGAGTTGTGTATGACCTTATAAAACTAAAGTTTCTAGGTATTACTTAGCTAATCATTACTATTATAAAAGAATAAGTTGGTGGTTGTATGTCCATTCTCCTCCAACTACTTTATTCTCTTAACTTCTTACTATTCTCCACTTTACAACCGATTAGAGCAACTCTCTTCTATAGCACGATTCTCTATACATTTAATGAGTTCCGTTGCAACGCACAGGTACGTAACTAGTTTATTTAAAAATTTTAGTCAAAATTTAGGGCGTACGTGCGGATCCAACTGTCTAGATTAACACCTACTTCCTCTCCATCTCCAACTTATCATCTCTCTCCCCATATTGATCCATCCATCCATGGCCGTTGCAGCTGGATTCCTCCTCGGGCCATGGCCCACATGGCGCCTCACCGGCGCTAACGAGACCCACCATAGCCATCCCCATGCTCATTGCCACCGTCCCCTCCGACGCCTTCTCGAAGCCACAGCTTCCTTCTCTGTTTTAGACATCCTTCTCCATACCATGACTGTCAAAAACCAATTTAGAAGACATGATTAAAAGAATGACTTGCTTGAGTATGCTTCTACTCCTACCAATCCATCAAAATAAAAAATGAGTCTCACATGTCCTAAGCCATTCTCGGAATCAACTCCTAATGATAATTTCTGAATTTTAGTAATAAAGCATTTTCTAAATATGATGCAAAAATCCTAATTGGACATGCTGTTCAATTTTTCCTAATTTTTTTTCAAGATAATTGTTCCTTTTTATCTAAATCATTTATTTATTTTATGTCAAATTAAATTGGGTTGTAATGCATGGGAGAATTAATAGTTGAATAAATAAATAATGAATGAAAAACAAAAAAGAAGAGATAAGAAACAAAATTCTTTAGCCTATTTTGGCCTAGACACAGCCGGCCTTAAACCCCTAACCCTAATCTTATATTACCCCTCACTCCTTCCTCTCCCTCCCCTATTTCCTCTCCACCCGGCTGCCACTCTCCTCTCCTTCCCCTCCCCCTATCTTTCTCTCGCCAGGCGCCGCCCTTTGATTCGCCGATGGCCATCCCCACCACCGACGACCTCCCCCACCTTTCGCTCGGTCTCCTCCTTCCCTCCCTTTGCCATCATCGCTATTGCCTTCTTATCTCTCTGGTTAGACTGTCTCCAAATCCTCCTAGGCTGTCTCCAAATCCGCCATCACCGGTGGCTTTCCTGGCCACCGACGGCCTCTCCAGGCTGGCCTTCAGCCTACTTCACCTCGTCGCCACCTTCAACCTCCCGCTCTCACTCCCTATCTGTCCCTCTCTCTCCCCCAGGCACCATTGGCCCAACGCCACTAGATCCGATGCCTCCTCGCCGTTGGCCACCCCCTCTTCCTCTTTATCTCACTCCCTTATCCCCTTCCCTTGCATTGCCGGCTCGATCTACCGACATCGGTGACCTCTACCGCTACCAGGCTTCTTCTCCGCCCCCGGAGCCTCGCCACCGTATCCACCAATGATGGTCGGCACAGGCTCACCAACCCCTCCCCCGATGGCTATAATCACTATGTGCGTGACTGCCTTTCAGTAGCCAACACTGCCCCTATGTGATGTCAACGGTCAACCTGTGGCCTTGTGGCTCTGCTGACATTGTCCAACCCAAGTCGACCATTGCACCCTCGACGGTGGCCTTCCCTTCCTGTTCCCCAGGAGCTAAGTGACACCCCTGCTGGCTTCAGATCCTCCCCCGAGCTTGTTGGTGCCAGATTTGACCTTTCACAAGCTCGTCGGCATGGTTGTAGCTACCCTCGAGCTATTCAAGGCTTAGTAGAAAGAGGGGGTGCTCGGGGAGAGGAGAGGATGAGGGTGCGGAGCGGAGCGGAGGAAGCCGGGAACTTGGGAGGCAATGGGGCATGGTGTCTATTAGTGTGTGTGGAATGGAGAGGTGGGGGCAGACAAAACACCACCACCACCGAATCGGGAGTGGAGGAGTGGGGCATATGAGCATATCCACGTGTATGGTGAGCTGACTCACCAACTCCCTCTAGATGATATTACAGATAATTATTTCTAATTTTCTTTAAGGGTTACTTTTCTATGGAGAGAACAGACAACGACCACATACGTACGTACGTACGTACATACATACATACATACATACAACGTATTCCCTACTCCCGGGAGTATATACTCTCACTTTCAATATACCACTTAAACGAATATTTTATTTTTCTTTACCACTTTCGGTATACTTAAATACTAATTCTAAGATACTCCAATGTGATTTGGTTGAATTTTTTATTGGAACCTTTTTTGGCTATATATCCTTTTCCATACATAAAAGGGCTATATATGCAAATTATGCTATAAAAAGTGGATTTTTATGAAATTTTTCATGGAACTCACTTTGGAGTATATTATAATCATTATTAGAGTATACTCAACTAGATAAAGAGGTATACCATTAAAACAATATATGAGAAGTAGGAGTATGTACACCTAAGAGTATAGAACTATTTTCCTATACACACACATATACACTTAAATACTAATTCTAAGATACTATAATGTGACTTGGTTGAAAAATTTTCATTGAAACCCTTTATTTTTGCTATATACACTTTTCACGTATAAAATGAGTACATACATAAATTATGCTATAAAAAGTTCTATACTGCTTAGGCTTTTGGACCTAACACAGGCAGCTTTGGCTTCTGCTTGTCTCGAGGGGGGGGGACGCAGCTAGGTTCCTCTACAGCGTGTTTGGTTGCCCGCAGGGATCACGCCGTCGAGCCCGTGCGGGCCTGGCTCCCAGAAACGCAAACCAGATTCGTTTCTTTGGAGCCTGGCTGCGCGCCTCCAGCTGCACCTTACGGGCCTGATCTACCATCAGATGCAAGCAACCAATCAATGTCCCACTGCATTCCAGAGGCCAGGCTGGGCGGGATGCAGGCAACCAAACGCGCTGCTAAAGTGTAAAAATGCA
Organism: Dendrocalamus latiflorus; assembly: GCA_017311315.1. Taxonomy (NCBI): domain Eukaryota; kingdom Viridiplantae; phylum Streptophyta; class Magnoliopsida; order Poales; family Poaceae; genus Dendrocalamus; species Dendrocalamus latiflorus. The sequence continues at coordinate 6,551,947 of CM029621.1, read as the reverse complement.
CAGATTATACTGCTTAGCAGGGCCGTCTCCAGAAATTTGGGGCCCCAGGGCGAATTGCAAAATGAGGCCCTCAATTTTTTAAAAATATTGGTCTAATATAACTAAGGCATACTATCACACAATCATGTAAGAAGTAAGATATAACTTTAATATGTATTACTCCATACAAGATTTGAAAATATATCAAATATTAAGACCAAAAAAATATAGTACTGACCTTATGTTCTACTAAAAAGCATCATACGTCTTGTATTTCTTGAAATGAAATCTCCAATTATATCTTCATAATTAATCTTCTCCAAGACATCATTTTCAAGCGCTATTATCACTAACCCATTGAGTCTTTCTTGTGTCATAGTAGAACGCAAGTAGGATTTCAACAACTTGAGTTTAGAAAAGCTCCTTTCCGCAGATGCAACAGTCACAGGAATGGTTAACAAAATTCTATATGCAATAACAGCGTTAGGATAAAAGGGGCGCTTCTTCAAAAACTTCAGAATATCAAGAGGACCCATAGATTCCTCAAGTAAAGGGACCTATACGTTAATTACTTTTCCTACGTACAATATATACGTTAATTACGATTCAATTCCTCTAACTAGTAACCACAGTATATACGTACGTACCGGTCACCGGAGGTCCGTCTCCTGACTCCTGGCCTGGGAAGTCTGCACCGGGTCGCCAGGACTTGCGCTCGGCCGCTCGCTTGCGTCGCCCGTGTCGCCGAAGGACGGGAACGCGGAACGCCGAACGCGCCGGCCGCGGGACGAACTGACGAAGGCGTCGTATGAAGTAGCGGCACCACCGTCGCGCCGCAGAATTGAAGAAACGGAAACGGGAAACCCTAGCACTGGCACCGTGCGCATCGGCAGGACTCAGGAGCCGCAGGAGGACCGGGAGTCCGGGACCGGCTGTGCCTGTACGTAATAGACTAATAGTGTAATACACTAATACGTATACGTATCGGTATTGGTTTGACCGTTTGGGGGCCCCACCAATTTGGGGGCCCTGTTCGATCGCTCATCTCGCACGCTCTGATCAACGGGCCTGCTGCTTAGGTCGAGGAACCCAAGCCGCTAGCTGCAGCTCCGGTCAGTCCACTGTGGCTCTCCTCTTCTTTGGCGTTTTCGTCGGCGTTAACTGGGTAAGGAACCCATTGATTTTAAGAATTAACTTTAGGTTTATTTAGTTTCTTTTGTGATTTTTCTTAGAATTTTAAAATACTGTTGTTCTAGTATTTGTTTTCTCCGTGAGTCTTTTGCTTGATTTTTTTTACCTGTGACGGGTTTTATCGAACTATTTCATCTGGACAATGCTCTAGCAACAACCAACAACGAACCAAAAATTAGCACTCGCCGGCTTCAAATCAAAACATATTCCCCCATCCTCCACCCAGATAAAAAAACAAGAACGCCACCGGCTGCGAGGTGACCGCTACTACCGTTACTCTCACTGGCGTACACGCCCCCGCACGTGTTGTTTTTCAGGCGTTTTGACTAATTTTAGGCTTTGATCAACTCGGTTTTGGCTTCGGGCTTCTAACTTATTTTTCACTATTCATAAGTTTCGTCTTTTTCTGAACTTTTGGCTTTTTGTTGAGCTTTTTTGCCGGTTCTTTTTTTCCCGTATTTGTTTGTATTATACGTAATGGGCTGACATTTTTTTATTTTTAAATTTTTTTAAATTTAATTATGCTAAATAAGCCTCTGTCAGCTACAGTGTTTTTTTCAGCCAACTACAATGTTTTCAGCCATAAGCCACGAGCTTTTCAGCCGAACCGATCACCACCTTAACCATCAACCGTACTCCGCAGCCGACCCATCCCCGCTACGCGCCTAGCGCGCCTCCGTCCAGCCGCCGCCCAGCACGAAACGTTGCAAAGAAAAATGCCTCGGCGGTTCGACTTGGCGCGCCGTTGGCACCAGCCACCCTCAAGTAGTCTGGTGGCCGCCGTTTGGTATCTTTATCTAATATCTCAGATTCGAAGCACTCATTTTTTTGAGGGGTGATACGGAGATCCGTTGGAATAGCATTAATTTCTTTCTAACAAGAGTATCGTTAATTTCAAAGCAAATAAGGAAGTAAATAATATATATCTGCTATTTATCATACTTTAAAAATTATATAAACCACTACGAAGAAAAACATTCAGAAAACTAGCTTAGCTAGGTGGGTTGCATGGTTGCCGTCAGTTGCCTTTCCTGGTCCATCAAGCGCTGTATGCCCGGCGCCTCTTCCTTTCCAGCCGCCGGGTGGTCTTGTTTGTATCAATACGGTTGCAAGCACTCCCATATCAAAGCAAGCGTGCGTCTCTACTCCGCTGACGAATCAAAGCAACGCATCGATCGAATTGGCTCGGCGCCTCACGCCGCTTGGCCCTTATTACGCCCACATATTACTAGTATCATCTTAGCCTGCTTTAATTTGTGCGGTGGTTTGTTGAAGCCGCGCACGGAGACGACGAGATGCCCGGGCTTTATTCCACGAGAACGACGTGCGCCGACGGCTTAAGGCCTGTTTGGGAGAGCTCCACTAGCTCTAGATCCACGAAAAACAGCTCCACTCTACGAAATTTTACCCAAACGCTCCAGCTCCGCGAAATCTGGATCCACCAAAATCCTGGATCTGAGGGCCAGATCCATGGATTTCATGGAGCTCCTCAAAGGGTGCTCCACCGCGGAGTTGGTGGTAATTACCCACCAATGCCACTGGTTACACACCACATCCCACCAAAAGTGGTCATTCCCACCAAAACCTCAATTTCGTGGATCTGGAGTTGCTGTACAAGCCAAACACTTCATGGTGGGATCCCAGATCCACGGTGGAGCTGCTCCATGGTGGAGCTGCTCCTCCAGATCCACGTTTTCAGTGGTGGAGCTCAGGGCCTGTTTGGGAGAGCTCCACCAGCTCCAGATCCACGAAAAACAGCTCCACTCTACGAAATTTTACCCAAACGCTCCAGCTCCGCGAAATCTAGATTCACCAAAATCCTAGATCTGAGGGCCAGATCCATGGATTTCATGGAGTTCCTCAAGGGGTGCTCCACCGTGGAGTTGGGTGGTAATTACCCACCAATGCCACTGGTTACACACCTCATCCCACCAAAAGTGGCTATTCCCACCAAAACCTCAATTTCGTGGATCTGGAGCTGCTGTACCAAACACTCCATGGTGGGATCTCAGATCCACGGTGGAGCTGCTCCATGGTGGAGCTGCTGCTCCAGATCCACGTTTTCAGTGGTGGAGCTCTCCCAAACAGGCCCTAAAACGCCGGGACGATCGCACCAAACGTGGAGTTACTCTAACGCAACTGTTCGACATGCATGGTGTCAACAGTCTCGGGTTTTCAAAACCGGTCGAAAATCCAAAAAATATTGGAACCCCGATAAAATTTCGTATCGGTAAAAAAAATCCATCTCCACATGAATATTATCAAATATAAAAGAAATTCATAAGCATTTAAATCACATATGTGCGCATGGTAAGGTCTCTAGCCTTTTGAGTGCCATGTCTTTTGGATTCAAACCCTCAAAACTGCATTTCTTTCATCTTTTTCGTTTGAAATTAAAAAAAATCAAATTTTGAATTTCAAAATTTTAGCCGAAATTTTCTGAAAATCGACAATATCGGGACCTTGGTAAAATTTTCAAATCCGATTTTGAAAACCGTGATCAGCCCACATGGCGAGCAGGTTCGTTTTTGTGTCATATATCTTGGTTCACCACAAACAGCGAAATGAAACAGCACGCTGATACTAATCCGTGAACTGTCCAATTATTGGTCACTGTCCGGGACGCGATGGTATAGGAGTAACAAGTCCCAAACATCTTGTGAGAATTCTCTTGTACTTTGTAATCCGGACCACTTCAATTCCGATCAGGTCCACAAATCACAGGTGTCTAATGGCATGGCCATTTGTACCGGCAACGCACGGCAGGATGACGAAACTACCAAGAGAATACTTCTGAAGTGGCCATAGAGACTACAGACAGTATCACGAGCACATTTCGTCCATTTCTGTTCTTGGCGATTGATTCTCCAGGTTTGAGCGAGAGGAATGTGAAGACTTGATCAGAAAGTGCTGGAATGGTCAGGGAAGTCCGCAGGTCGACGTGTCGTCAGAAACAGGCCAGCGAAACGGAAGCAGGAACCTGATTTGTGAGGTCTAGAGAAAGCAGGGAGTTGTAGTTGCAACAGAGCCGGCAAATTTAAGAAGGGTCGGCGAACTGCTGAAGAAATCGCGACGTAATTAGGAGGTTTGGGCGCCGGTACAGGTACTTTTCGGCGCAATTGCCCCCAGAAGCAACCGTGTCTATCACAGTATTCAGGTTGCTGATGGGAAGAGAAGATTGATGGTACTGTTGACATTTCTGCTGGTTATTACCACGTGCTACTTGCAGTACTTGGTGAGTGTAACATTCTAAAATTAGGATATTTGAAAATATGAAAAATAAAAAAAATTAATGTATTTTCTTGGCATTCGGGTTTTCTGGAATTTATTTGGGCTTTTCTGGGATTTGTGCTATGCAAATTAATACAAGAAAAGGCACAATTAATAATAATAATAATAATGAACAATAATAAAAGGGTGAAAAATTGGAAGCAATGGAATTTGTATTCAAATTTGAAACTCAAATTCAATTCAAAACCAAAATCAAAATTCCGATCCAGGTCTAGCCCAATTCCTTCTTTTCATTCCTATCTTTTTTTTCTTTTCTTTTCTGGCTCGACACACCGGCCCATCTTTTGTCTCTTTCTCTTTTCTCTCCTTCTCTCTACCCTCCTATGCTTTCTGGCTGCACCGCCCATGTTGTGCACTTGCCCACGCGGCACGCCCACCCTTGCCAGGGCACCCCGTCAATGTTTTATTTGTTGTTGCAACATGGTATAAATTTTGTTGCAATAGGTTCTTGTATTTGTTACCACAATAGTTCAAATATGTTGCATATTTTTGTTTGTTGATTTCGTATTTGTTGAAATCGGATCGAAGATTTGTTGCAAGCTTAGAAACTAATTGTTGCGCTTCTAAGATTTTTTTTAAATCGAATTAGTTATTTCCGTAGAGAGGCTAGAGTTCATTGGATCTATTGCCATCACGGTCAAATCTCACCAGATTTGATGGGGCCAAGGCCAGAGGAGCTGGGGTGAGCAATGTAATCTCGCCCTACTAGATCTAAGCCCGCTAGTGAATGGGGTGGTTTATCCCCATCCTTCTCTATGCTCATCTCAAATATTTGCACTAAGCAAGTTGATTTGTTACAGTAGTTATTTCCGAATGTTGCAGTACAAGATATCAATTGTTGTAGATGTTTCGATATTTTATTTGTTGTTGCAATAATATTTAATTTTTGCTGCAATAGGTTTTTATATTTGTTGCTCCAATAGTTCAAATTTGTTGCACATTTTTTGTTTATTGATTTTATATTTATTGCTACTGGATCAAATATTTGTTGCAAGCTTAGAAACTAATTATTGCGTTTCTAAGATTTTTGTTGCACTAGACCAAATTAGTTGTTTCATCCTCATCTATTCACCCACAAGTCTACGCTCCCAATCCCTATTTTCACATCCTAACACTTCTTCCCTTTGGTAGCTAGTCATTATTGCATCCATGCTCCTCCCATTTTCCCCCTCTCTTATTCTCTCTACATGCATATCTTTTTGTAAAATTGTTGTAACTGACCAAGTTTCTCCTCCTCGATTCCTCTAGTAAGCTAAGGCTCCAGTGTAACATCCTGGAAATTTGAATTTAAAACTTTTAAAGCTTTTGAATTATTTTGCCATGAATTTTATTTGAATTGGAGTTTATGGATTTCCTTGGAAATTGAATTGGAGTTCCAGAAGCTAAAGAAGAAAAATAAAGCACATAAAATGATAAAATCCTAAACAAGAATCTGAAAAGATGATCCATAAAAGGAAGGGGAGAGAATTGGCCAAAAATATAAAACCTTAATTCGGTAAATGATAATATAAATATCAAGGAAGTAAATATATTAAGAAAAATCAATAAATGTGGATATATAGATGATTAAATATATACATATATATCCATGAGCACACATATAACCTAAATAATAAATAAGAACTCTTGTTTACTAGCTGAAAACTTAAAGCTTGAATTCTAAATCAGTAAATTCTAATGCAAGTTAAAAGTTAAAAATCTAAAATTGAAATGATAGATTTCAAAACCAAGCCCCAAATATTTTCTCCACTTACTCCACTCAATTCCTTTCCTTCCTGTGCCCTCACTGCCTACGGGCCCCGCGCTATTGTCTCTCTCTTCCCCCGTTTTCTTCCTCTGGCCGCTGGGGCCGGCTCCTCCTGCGCGCCTCTCTTCTTCCTCTTGCCCCGTGCGCCCGGCCCCTACCCCTTCGTCCAACTCCGGTCAAAAGCCGGGAGACACGGCGCGGGAGCCCAGCTGAGCAGCGACGTGGGAGACAGCTCTGAAGTCCGCTCCCGCACGTCCGCCGCCCGCTGTCGCCGCTGCCTGCGCCACCCGCTGTCACCGCCACCCGACCGCGCCGCCTGTTCCCGACGTGCGCGCACGACGCCGTGCGTGGCTAGCCGCGCCATGCCGCCTATAAAGCCCGGGCGACGCCCCAATCGCTTCGCCACACTCCCCTCTGCATTCTACCAAAAGGAATTGAGTTCAAAGCCCCTAAATCGCCGGCAAACCGTCATCTTCCCCAATCCCGGCCACCGGCCTCCCCGCCGACTCCCACCACAAGGACCCGATTCCCGCTCCCCACACCATCCTCAGAACATCCCAAAGCTAACCCAGGTCTCCCCCGCGACTCCCGTGGATCGTACGTCGCCGGCGCCGTGCGCAAGACCGCGCCGCCGCCCGTGCTCGCCGCCGGCCCGACACAGTGCCTCCCGGCCGGAGCCGCCACCCCCAGGGGGTTCCCCTCCCCGTCGGATTTCCGTTTTGGCCGACGCAGCCGCCTCCCCGGTTGCTCCCCGCCGGCGACGCTGCCCAGCCCATGCGCCGCCCTGAGTTCCTCTGCTCTGCCCAGGCCGTGACATGCCTTTTTGTGTTTCTTCTCCCCTTTCAGATTGCGAGTGGGCCACCGCCCAGTTGGTCAGGCCAGTCACTCCACACGCCGCAGGTCCTCCTTCTGCCGCACCTCCTTTTCCCATTTTCAATTCAATTTTTGTGACTCAGTTTCATTAATAAAAATCAGGGAAAATAAGGGAATAATGTAGAGAAGCTAATAAAAATGTAACTAGGATATGAATGAGATTATTTAAGATTTAAATTTTGATTAGTTCATTAATATGGTTTGAGCAATTAATTAAAAGGCTAATTATTAGATCCAATGCAAAAACAAATAAAGATGACTTGGTTAAATATTCAAACATAATAAAGAACACCCTTAATTATAATACATGCCCTAATATTCATCATGCTGCCATTAAATAAATCCCCGTGGAAGATTTAAATAAATAGCGATATTAATTTGAGAACCCGTATAACAAGCCATGATAGATGAATAAATTTAGATTAAAAATAAAGCTACGCCTAATAATACCTAAAGTGTAGATAAAGTAATAATGGTGCCATTAAATAAATCTTAGTAGTAGATTTGGTAAATAATAATGATGAGCAACTAATGTAGCTTAAATATCTATTTGAGGTATTAATAAAATGTGGTTTTGTTTAAAGTCCAAATTTAACAAAGAGCCTAGTTAAAAATATATTCAAGTTAAAATTTAAGGAAATGCATTGGGTGTTATGTTAAAGCAATAGGAACAAAGCGTTAAGTTAAAGGGTTATCCTCACTCATAAATAAATATATGTCATGCCATTATCATGCAGGCATAAAATAAATCTTAATAGTAGGATTAATTAAATTAGGTCTCTTCATAGAATAAACTAAACAGTGGGGCGTGACCATAAAAATTTAAGTTAGAGACCATATTAATATACAATTACTAAAATATAATAGCCCTAGGATGTCGTACGTTAAAATGACCTAACCAATATGTGTAAATACTCTAAAGTAAACATTAAGCCATTAACACAAGTAATTAGGGTCACATAAAATGATACATATCAAACCTTGTTCAGATTGCTAAGTTTAAACTAAAATTTAAAATAAAGCATAATAGTAGCTAAAGTATGGGCAAGATAACAGTAGTGCCATCAATTAAATCTTACCACTAGCTTTAGTACATATTTATATGGAGTGTAATTATATATATACAGCAAGTCGGGACTTGTATAAATAAACCGTAGCTTAGTAATAAATGGAGGCACCTGAAATATCATACCACAAAAGGTTGTAAATATAGGCTATAAATTTAACTCGGTAAACTAAGGTTTGCAAACATCACTCATATAGATATACATATATATCATATGCCCTGAAAAGTAACACCCAACAAAATGATACCTACTCATAGGTCCACCCTAACTCATGGAACTTCCTTGATAAATATAAAAATAAATAAATGAAATTGTTAATAAAAAGATCAGGTCATCGTATTCTACCACCGACCTTACCTCAAATAACCCAAATCACCCATTAACTCATAATAAAAGCTAAATCGAGTTTATTCGGATTTATCTGGATCTCTTGAGATATTTACTTTTATTTGTATTCAGTCGTTTATCGCGTAATTAGAAACTGGAATCCTGAAGATTCTCCGGATCAGGCGTGGTCAGAGCGAAGCGAAGATAAAGGACAGAAACTCAAGAGAAAGCATCGTGTGAGCTCACGACCGCGGTAAACCGCGCAAGGCGAGTCAATACTTTGATCATGTTGAACCTACATTTCTACAAATTACTTTGTTTTAAATTAACAAATTGCATTGCTGTTATTTTTATGCAAATGCATGCTAAATTTGATATTCTAGTTATATGCCATTGTTTACGTTGAATAATATTACCCCTCCTTTGAGTATTTGAATGTGTGAACCTTGTCGCCCTAGCAAAAATATATTAGTAACATTTCGAAAATAAGTCCGTAACCGTATGCCATGCTTAGCATTGATTAGGAACTCGGGGCGAGAAATTGTCCCAAGCATCACTTTTATTCATGAGAAATTGGTTTGGGCAGTCATTGTGATAATGACTGGTATATGTTGGATATGATTATTTTACACTCCCAAGATCCCCAACTTGCTTAATTATCTGGGCGGATTGGTTCGATGGTGTGTATGTGTGTGGTGCAGTGATTGCACAAGTGGGTTAGTGGTAGACCGCCCAGATACCACTAAGGACTGAATCTTGTCATGTCACCCGTGTAAAACAGTACAACCACAAGCTGGCAAAGTGTAGGCAGGGTTTACTAATTTGTGTGGCTCTAGGTGGTTACGTGAAGGTATGACCACGAGCAAAGGGATGGATGGTCGCATCCCCGCCCTTGCCCGTGATGGCTCACGAGGGACCCTTCCCGAGGGATGGTCGTATCCTACGGAAGATAGACCTTAGCGGGCGTAACCACAGTAGGGCTATGCATTGTAACAATCCTGTGATATTCTACTCAACCGCATGGCTAAGGAATCATGTGGGGCAACGGGTGGATTTATCTCTTGTGGGTAAAGTGTGCAAAACTCTGTAGAGTCAAAACTATTCGAATAGCCGTGCCCACGGTCAAGGGCAGACATGGGAACTTAGCTAGATATAGTTCTATTTAAAAATGTTTGAAAAATGGGAATGGAAAAGTGGAAGGGCAGAGGAAAGCCCAGATTTGAGTTGTCCTGGGTGTCGTCCCAGTGGTTCCTGGGTGTCGTCCCAGTGGTTCCTGGGTGTCGTCCCAGTGGTTCCTGGGTGTCGTCCCAGTGGTAAGTTAAGCGGCTATAACGCTGAAAAATGTCATACGGTGTGATGCCGTATGTATGGAGAAATTATGGTGATATTAGACATATGGTGTGATGCCATATGTATGGAAATTCATGTTAATATTCCTTGAACATTATGTTTTTGCTCAAAACTGTTAGGTCTCAGGAAATTTTCTGTATTATATTTCAAATAGTAGCATTCTATTCTTACAAAATAAAATATGGGTGGAATAAACAGGGTCGCGAGTAAAAGAGATGAATGTTTGTAGAGTACATATAAAGGCATTGGTGGATTCATGTCGATCTTGAATAGGAAATGATAGTGTGGGTTCTGGAGGAAATAAATTGGTAAAGTCTAGCTAAATGATAGGCTAGATAGATGATTTAAATGATTTTTGGAGATTTAGTAATTGCACAAATAAATATTGGATTATGACACGGATAAATAAATTCTTGGGCGATGTCAATATTAGAATTAATAGATCCAGTTACTAGATGAATCAAATGAATTTTTGAGGATTTGGTGGAATAATACAAGTATTGGATTATAATTCTTGATTAATGATATTGTTGGGGGATATATAATAGTGATTGTTAATCCTTGGGAGATGTTGTCAATATAGGGAATTAATAGGAGTTGATCAATTACTAGAGGGACGAATTGAATTTATGAGAAGATTGGAGGATGCATAACAATTAATGGATTAGAATCTTGGTAAATTGAATTTTCGATGGAGGTATATTCGAGGATTAGCTAGTGATAGATAGAAGAAAATGAGATGAATTAGGAACTGGAATCAATGACAAAAGAATTGAATACAAGTGATATCGGTGGATTGATAGTAATTATGTTAGAGAATTATTAGAGTTCAGAGGTAAGGGGCTGATGAATAGTAATTCAAAATATAAAGTATGATCAGTGGATTAAATAAAGGACGATACTTGCCGTTTGGAGTTTTAGACAGCAGTCAATAAATAGAGTGCATTTTCAGTGGATTAAGTCGATGTTGGTAATTGTAGTGTGGAGTTAGGTAGTAATAATAAAACTTTGATTAAATAAGAATAATAATGCTGCTAAAAGTAAATTTTGGCAAATAAAATAACCCGAGCCTTTCCTTTGTTATGCCATGCATACTATTTATTTGCATTCTGTGCATTGGCTCGCGGAGCACGGGGTCGGAGTGCTCACGCTCGCTTTTGCGGCAAAATTCAGAATCAGGAGTCAAATCGCCTCGCCTCAGCAACAAGAGTGGACAAGCTGGCAGATAAGATGAAGATGAAGATGTCAAGGGCTAGGCCGCGAACCTCCAGTTGGCTGCCTGTGGGCATGTCCTGAAGGTCCCACCTGTGTGCTTCGTTCTTCCGTTGCTGCAATTTAGTGATTTCGGCCTCATCGGCCCATGTGTAAGTTTGTTATTATATTTACGTTTCCGCATGATATGTACTTTGATATTCAGAACTGTAACTGTGTGCACTATCTACTGATCCAGAGAATAGTGCAAAAACACAGTAGATTCCGGATTGTAAAATCTGGGTCTGACATCCAGTGAGCCAGTGGCTGAGAGATCACTCTCCCTCCCTACGCATTCTCCTTAGAAATAGACTATAACCATCAGTGTCATAAGCCCCAGCACCCGTATCCCGAGCTCCAATGCCAGTTATTGGTCTAAAGTCGTTGCCGCTTGTGCTCAAAGAAGGTTGTCCACCATGATCTCCTCTTTCTGCAAGCTATAGCTTCGACGAGACAGCGACGACCAAAGGTCGAACAGAGACGAGATTCTCTGTTGTGCCAAATTGAATAGTCCAAATCTACCCAAATTAGCTCTAACGGTAAGGCGAGTCTACTATACAAAGTTTTCCATAATACTTCCCCTTGAGGCAGGGGCAGAACGGATATTTGGCGTGGCACCCCCGGAGAACAAAGCTTCTCTGTCTCCTTTTCTGTGTTTCATCATATGTGGTAGCAGTTTGGGAGAGATGGGTGTTATTGCAAACTCTATAAAAAATAAAATAGAAAAAATAAGGTGCTGATATGTGTGAGAGAATAGGGACGGAAACAGAAGGAGAACAGGAAGCTTTGTTCACCCCCGGAAACCTGCCTGGTTTTAAAAATCGCGGTGGCCAACGCCCGGTGCCAACGGAGAAAGAGGGATCGCCTGGCCCCCCAACCAAGCGCGACCAAAGCCGCCAAAACACAGACCACCACCCCACCGCGCCTCCTCTCTCTCCTCACTTCTCTCTCTACCACCTCGACGCCAATGGCCGCGTCGTGAGAAGCAGCAGGAGAAAGAACCCCTCGCCCCCGCCGTCGCCTCCCCGGAAGGTAGGTTGGCCGCTTCGCCTCGCCCCCTCTCCCGCTTCGGCCGCATTCCGTATGTATCTGTTTCTCCTGCGTTATTCGGGGGTCGGTTCTTGGTTGGATTGTTGGGGAGCGGGAGCATGTGGCGACTCTGCCCATTCGGGTATGCTATTTCTTGGTGCTTCGCTGCTTGGCAGGCTAGAGGACGGGCCTTGACAGCTGGGGAATCGCGTGAATTTAGGATCTTTGTCCTGGCTGGATCTCGAGTTTGGGAAAGCTCGCGCCTTTTTTCACCTCAAGATTTGGGTTCCTACTTCCTAGCGTTTCTTTTCTTTTCTTGGCTTAATGGCCTCCCTCTCTTTCCTCTAGCCCTGGTAGGCTTTCGTTTCTTTCTCCCGTTTGCCAAGCGGTTTGCTTTGACCGTTGGTTTCTCCTCGTTTCTTCCTCGTAAGCTTCGGGTGTTTGTTTCCATGGGGTCTGTACTGTGCAGCAAATCTTGCTTTCTTTGGTTGGTTAGATTTGGATAAAAGATGCTTCTTTTTTCTTTTAATTTTGTGGTTTCTATTGATGCTAATGTTGTTCTTGTGACAACACAGGTTGGGATCCCCCATTCGCGCGCCATTTGATTTGGCGCGGGAATTTTAGTCCGTGCTTCCCATGGCCGCATCCATCGCCGCCTCGGCCTTCTTCCCGGGGTCGCCAGCGCCGGCGCCGGCCGCGCCCAAGAACGCCCTCGGCGAGCGCCCGGACAGCCTGGACGTCCGCGGCGTCGCCGCGAAGCCGGCCTCATCGTCGGCTGCTGTGAGGACCGGCAAGACACGCACCCACGCTGCCATCCCCAAGGTGAAGGGTGGCACGTCTGCGTTGGCGGATGGGGAGCACGAGACCGTGCCCTCCGCAGTGCCGAGGACGTTCTACAACCAGCTCCCCGACTGGAGCATGCTCCTTGCGGCCATCACGACCATCTTCTTGGCCGCTGAGAAGCAGTGGACGCTGCTTGACTGGAAGCCCAAGCGACCCGACATGCTCGCCGACACGTTTGGTTTCGGCAGGATCATACATGACGGGCTCATGTTCAGGCAGAACTTCTCCATTAGGTCCTATGAGATTGGGGCCGATAGGACGGCGTCCATAGAGACGCTCATGAACCATTTGCAGGTGAAATATGGTGATTTTGAGGCATCAGATTGTTCTGGTTGGGTGAAATAATTTGGTTTTGATGCAGGAAACTGCACTTAATCATGTGAAGAGTGCCGGGCTGCTAGGAGATGGTTTTGGTTCAACACCAGAGATGAGTAAACGGAACTTGTTCTGGGTTGTCAGCCAAATGCAGGCCATCGTCCAGCGTTATCCATGCTGGTATAATTCGCAGATTAGCATGCTCTTTCTTCTCTTATATAATTTGAGCTTGAAATAAATTGTAGTTTTTGGAATTATGTTATTATTCTTTGACACATGCGAGCGGTTTGAAGGTACAAATGTATGGTTAATTACAGCTTGCTTCCCCTGTGTCGTTTACTGCAGCAGTACTTTTTTTAGGCTAATACTGCAGCTGTACTTTACTGTAGTGATAGTAACGAGCATAATGGTTTACAGTAATCATGGAACATTAGGTTTGGTTAAATGGAGTTTTCGGGTTGTTTGGCAATGAATGTGAAAGAGATACTCCATAGTAGTCTGGTTTATGTCAATTTTCATTGGAGGAGCAATTGTGACCTGTAACTATGTACAGTTGCAGACTCTTTAATTGATGCAGAGGCCTTCTGTGAATCTCTTAATATCATCTGTTACATTTACTTACAGATGTTAGAAAGGTATACTTTTGTTAGCTGAAAGTGGTGTGTTGCTGAAGGGTTACGCTTTTATGTGTTTTGAATTAGTTTCTTATTCTTCTGCAGGGGTGATACTGTTGAAGTAGATACATGGGTTGGTGCTCATGGTAAAAATGGAATGCGTCGAGATTGGCATATACGTGATTCTATGACCGGCCATACAGTATTGAAGGCTACAAGGTTCAAATTTTCATCACCTTCATAGATACCATACCACTAATCACATAACCTATTAACATTTGCTATTTAACTGCTTGCCCCTGTCATTTACCACCTATGTAGGCCAGGTAGATTTTTTTCCTGATCAACATGTTCACAGTTACCTATCAGGCTATATATTCTAATTTTCGGCTAAATGTGCAGTAAATGGGTTATGATGCACAAGCTTACTAGAAAGCTAGCGAGAATTCCAGATGAAGTGCGGACTGAAATAGAGCCATACTTCTTTGAGCATGCTGCTATTATAGATGAAGACAACCGAAAACTTCCAAAACTGCCAGAGCATGGAAGAGCTACTGCAGCCAAATATGTCCGGACAGGCTTGACTGTAAGTTTTGCACATGCATAAAAGATCATATGGTGATCAGTTGGGTTTTTTTTGGTGACTTATGGCTGAAAACACTGTAGCTGGCTGAAAAAAACACTGTAGCCGACAGAGGTTTATTTAGCATAATTAAATTTAAAAAAATTAAAAAATATAAAAAAAAATATGTTAGCCCATTACGTATAATACAAACACATATGGGAAAAAAAGAACCGGCAAAAAAGCTCAACAAAAAACCAAAAGTTCAGAAAAAGACGAAATTTATGAATAGTGAAAAATAAGCCGGAAGCCAGAAGCTGAAGCCCAACCGATCGGGGCCTTAAGTCTATTCTACATGGCTGTTCTTCTGTTGATGTTTTACCTCTTTTGCTTCTGTCATATATAATGCAGCCTCGGTGGGCTGACCTTGATATCAATCAGCATGTCAATAATGTCAAATACATTGGGTGGATTCTTGAGGTATTTTGGTCCTACTTTGCATCTTTATTGTACTTAATAAGGTTCCTTGCTTAGATGACTAGATTGTTGAAATAAACAAATTTGCCTTCTTCTATATATGTCTTGGTTCCTTCATAGTTATCTATCATTATTTTTTTTTGCTGTTTAGTTGAGTATGTTACTTTTAGCACAACCTTTGTTGATCTACTCTCATATCTTTGTATACACTGTATGGAGGTTTGCCTAAAGTTTCGTGTTAGGCATTCTTTTGCACAACTTGTTGTCTACTAGTAGTATTTTTTTCGTAATTAAGTTGTTGCATGGTAGAACATATTATTTTGTGGCCGTACTCACCTTTTGGTCTTTGGATGTACATACAGTACTGTTGATGTGCAGTACACTTCAAAGAGATCCATTTGTCACATTGTATTTCCGATGTGTTCTGTTGGTAGAACATTGGGAGCCAGTTCACATAAGTTAATGAGCACTGGAATTGCTGGAATTGTAGGTGCTGGGGGGGGGGGGGGGCGGCTCAAAATCATGCCGTCTACCTATGATTAGACATTACTGTAGGAAAGTATAAGATTACACCTGGTCAAGATCCCAAATGAATGTGCCTATATTACTACTAGGGTGTCCACCTGCTTATTCCTCACATAAGAAAATACTATTCGTCAGCGCTGATGTCTTTCAAAGTATATTATTTACGAGATAGCCGCGTTGCACAGGTTGGACAAGAAATGGTATTTCCTGATAGATTTAACTATTTTTGTTGGTCACCTAGGCACCTAACCATGTTGCTCTTGCTCACTTGTGTTGCTTTCACACAAGAGCTTGATTGGAATTCTTATATGCAACTTGTCCACAAGTCACTGGTTCATTTTTTTTGGAATGAAAAAATGGTTGTTTGCCTGGCTGATAAGGCCAGTCTCAGTGGGGGTTTCATGGAGTTTCATGGGCATTAAATACGCTGACATGGCACTGTATTGATGAAGAGAGAGATGATAAAAGTTTCATGGGAGTAGAGAGTTTCATGGGGATGAAACTCTTCTGCACTGTTTCCAAAATATGGATGTGTTGGAAACTGGGACATGAAACCTCCACTGAGATTGGCCTAATGTGCCATGCGTTGTGGGCTAGTCATTTATGCATTTATTGGTGGGCTGCAACTTCAGAAATAAATAGTAATTATTTGTTCAGGTAACCTGCAACCCCACCTGAAACAAGCAAAAAAATGAGGCAAATTAACATTTTATTCAGTACCTATTATACAAAAATATTTACCAACATGTGTTTAACCCTACTTTAATTTCCCCCCTTAGAGTGCACCGATCTCCATTCTGGAGAATCATGAACTGGCGAGCATGGTCCTAGATTACAAGAGGGAGTGTGGCCGAGATAGTGTGCTGCAGTCAAACACTACCGTGTACACTGACTACACCAATGAGTCCGGAGAAACAACTTTGCACTGTGAGCATTTGCTGAGCCTGGAATCAGGACCTACCATTGTAAAGGCCCGGACCATGTGGAGGCCAAAGGGAACCAAGTCCCAAGAAATGATGGCTCCATCTTCGTTGTAAAGTGCATAAGATGTTTCAAATGATTATTTTTGGCAGCAATAATTTGGTAAAGTGAGAAGAGAACAGCTACTTGTGTTCTCTATTGGAAAGCACACATGGCATACATGGATGATATGTTATAAGCCCATAACAATGGGAGACCTAAGTTATTTACATAGAAATTGTGTGTGAAGGTGGAGGAGATAAAAGGGGACAAGAATGGAGGAGACCAGAAGTGAAGACTTGTGTGTGAAGGTGGATGAGATAAAAGGGGACAAGAATGGAGGAGACCAGAAGTGAAGACGAAGAAGGCCTCTTGTGCATGCTTTGTTTTAATTTTTTCCTTTTCCTTTCCTTTTCTTTCCTTTGAGAAAATCTTCAGTTACACGGATGGGTGTTGTAAGTATTGAAATTGTAGCTACTGCTGTATGATGGGAAGTGAATGCTTCTCAGTGTTCTCACACACATGTTCTGTCTGGGGCAAATGTCTATATATTATGAGCCCTTGAAAGCAGCGTTGTCTGGGCCACACTGTTTACTAAAATTTAAGCTCATATATTGTATTGGTTTATATTTAATTTGAGACTTCCGAGTTTCTTCTCCTGGTTGCTAAGCGTGTTGAAACTTCAGATCTGGGTCTTACTCTGGCCAATCTTGAAATGGTGCAGCTAATGATATGAGTTACTTTTGACTTGCTTAGTTGAAGCAGACAGCTTTGACGTGAGCAATGACAGGTTCACATGTCGAGTTTATTTTATTGGGTTGACCGATCAGAAAGAAGAGCAAATTGTATTTTATATCTTGCTTTCCTCTTGAAATATTCTATCGACTGCATGTTTCTGGCAAAAAAAAAAATCCTGATCAATTGCTTTTGAAACTACAGTTCTCTGATAGACTGATAATCATCTTACTGTAATCTGTGTAAGGCTGTAAGCCATGAGTAATCCTCCATGGACGGATCTGCAAATAGTGAAGAGGCGATGAATTTTCTTGCTAACCACCTTTTATTCCTTAAGGATTCTTATGGAAATTCTACCAAAATTATATTATTTTCTACAAAATTTCTGTACAATTCCTTCGTCCCGAACAGGCCTATATATTGTCTGCACAAGTGGAATTTTGAGCTGTGCAGGTGACCTGGAGATTGACTCAAACGTGAATGTTATGTCTGGATGATAAACTCTTTGTTATTGGTAGTTCGAGTTGGGTTACCTAATTTAATGAGGGCAATTCTTTTTGTGCGAGGGAGTGAGGGCAAATTGTGTTGTGCGAATAATTAAGCGAGGATTTGTTGGGAGGAATGGTGGATAAGGGTCAATGTTATTTGTTTGGTTGATTGATATGCCATTTCCTCTTTTTCAGACGATTGATTTGGGCATTTGGCACTAGTAATAATCGGTTTGTCACTAAGCAACAGGCCTGACATATTCTTTTCGCTTGGTCAATAAAGCAATAGAAATATTACAAGTACATTACCACAAGTCCACAATATACAAGGTAAAGTTCTCTCCTTTTTTCCCCTTAAGAGGACAGTCCAAGCTAAGCTAAGTTCTTTTTAGCAAGATCCTCTGCTTTATATTAATAATAACATGATTAAAGTTCATGAGTACCTATTTTTTTGCATTAAAGATCCCTTGTGAACATCATGTTGCCATCAAATTTTCGATGAATGTGACGAATTTCGTTATCTTCCTTAGCAAATTCCGAATCTTGTGACCGTGGTATACTTACCCATGATCACAACAGTAGGAAGTAAATTGTCAATAATTTCTATGAATAAATAGGACTTGCGTCGTGTTGTTTATCGGAAGAAAACCAAAAGACTTATTAATTTGTACCCAACTTGGCCCGATGTACATTTCCAGTGTAGGCGTTGTAATCGGTGCCTAAGCTAATTGGTACACTGAAACGGAGAGGCGGAGCTGGGCCTCGGGCCGCTCAGGCAATGGCCCGACGCCCAGCTGAAAAAACTCATGTGTTTTACTGTAGTATTTAATAGTAAATGGCTAGGTATTTTTTTTGCAATGGGCTGGGCCCGAGGTTTAGCATTGGGCTAGCTACGCCCCTAGTGAAACCTATCGGGGTAAAGAAAATCCAGGAGAGAACTCACCGTAGGGGAACAAAAAGTAACCAAAAATAAGTTGATCGAGGGAAAAACAACTGTAGAAGAAATTAAAAAAAATCTAAAAGTACTTATGAAAATTAACGAGTCCAGATCCACCCCTCTCTCTCAGGAGAGCGCCGAAGAATCAAGAGGGCAAAGTAGCCAACGACGTATTGCTGGAGCTGCGGTAGGGTTCCACGAGGGGGTTCCTGGCGGCTGTGGACAGGACATGCAAGCCAGAAGTAGTGCTCCAGTCCACTTTTCTGCTGAAATAATATCGGCCATGGGCTCCCATGGGATTGTCGATTCGGGCCAATAGGCTCATAAGGAAGTGCCAGGTTTGCTTTCCTTTCATGTTCTCATTCTTTTCGATACCTTTCTCTGAGATCATGTGATGATTGTATATATTGTTAATGATAAATAATTAATATTTAATTTTATTAAAGTTTGCATTTGTGAAAGTTCTGACCGATGCGCTTCTGTGCTTGAGTCTTCAGAATGGAAAAACGATCACGTATGGTGTCAACCACTGCCGACACAGTGTTTACAAAACTTTAACTGGTCAACACTTTGATCGTCGAGCAAACTTCTTTTGTACAACTCCTTTTAAGTCGGCTTTACTTGTATACCCAAGACGCATATGCCATAGACTTGTCCAATTAGCATCAGACAATCTAATCGAGGCAACAACAGCTTTCCCGACCAGGGTAGTACCTCAAAATGATAGGGGTTTGCTACCTTCATATCGCCTTTCATCGCAACAAGAGAGTCTTTAAAGGGCTTCAGAACTCCACCTCCACCTGAAAACTCGTACTCTTTGGCATCAAGAGTACTCAATGAGATACAATTGTTCTTCAAATTTAGAATGTGTCCAACCTCCGATTGTGTTCTGATAGTGCTATCAAACATCTTAATCTACATAGAACCAATGCATGCAATCTTGCACGAAGTACTATATCCCATTAACACTGATCCACTTAGAATAGCCTCAAAAGTAACAAACTAGTCACGGTTCAAGCTCATGTGGAATGTGTAGGCTGAATAAAGAATACATTCATCACTGATTTTAGAGTAACCAACAAATGCAACAAGAACCTCCCCTTTAGAACCTTCTTTTATAACAATGGTGGCCCTAGCTTCATCATCTTGTTGATCTCTCTTAGAACTATTATTCATCTTCTATTTATTCTGGAGTTTTCAGCACTCGGAGATATTATGTCCACCCTTCTTGCAGTAGCGGCATGATTTATTGGTCTTCGATTTTGAATGATCTTTATATCTACTCGAGCTTTTGCCTTTAGAATTATTGGTCAAATACCTCTCGATTGGTCTCCCCGAACGGACAAATCTTTTGCATGCAAAGTCGAGCTCCCGCTCAACACCATACTTTGTATCTTTTTTTTTTTTTGGCATGTAGAGCTTCATAAACCTTCTTCAAAGTAAGAATACCTTGGCCGTAGAGAATTATGTCTCTAAATGTAAAGAACAAAACAGGTAGTGAACAAAGTAGAATAAGATCTAAATTTTTATCATCGTATTTGACATCCATGGTTTCAAGGTTGGTAATCACATATTTACACATGGTCAAGTGATCTTGCACCAATCCACCTTCTGCCAACTTGAGTGAGAAAAACTTCTGTTTCAGATGCATCTTGCTGGTCAGATCGTTAGTCATGCGAATCTATTCCAACTTTAGCCATAACGCAGCAGCGGCGGTCTCCTTCATAACTTCCTGGAGGATATTATTAGAACGATGAAGATGAATTTGAGGGAGAGATTTACAATCTCTTGTTAATTCCCAGTAACGCATTATCCAAATAGAGCTATGATAGAACAGTTTGCATCTTGACTTGCCAATGAAAAAAATCTTATATCACGATCTAGCAACAGAAGATTATACTTTATTGATACCATGTCGAGTATGTCCTAGATTGATTATACGAAGAACTAAGCCCTGATACCACTTGTTATAAAACACATGGCAAAATAGATGATAATCAAAAAAGCAAGAGACGCGAGACAAAGATTTAACGTGGAAAACCCTTGCGGAAAAAATCACAGACGCACAATAGGCAAAATCACTATATGAAGGAGAAGTTACAAAATGCTCCTCGCGTATTACATGTGTAGATAACTTGTAGTGCGCTATTCTATCATGAGGTTTATAGGGGTATAAATAGCCTTAGAACAAGAGTCCTAAACGAGGAAGGAACAAAATCCTAATCGACAATAAAAACATAGACCTACTCGAAAACTGGAATAGTAGCCTACTTGAAGACGGAAATAACACTCCGCTTAGAGACATAACAGAGTCTCAGAATATGATGTTGAAAAGTTGTAGTCGGAAGCGCATCAAGTAGCTACGTCTAACTCCAATCGGTGCAAAAACCTTTAGACACCACGTCTAGTGCAAGTCGGTGAAAAGTTTATCTTGAACACAAAGATAATCCCAATCATAACATCTAACCAATTCGCATTAGACTAATCGGAATATATCCTTTTGACCTGATCAGATTTAGATCACAAAATACAATATTTTAGTATGGCATACAAATTATATAGTGATATACTCTAGATCGGAAGGCAGATGCGTATAATATAAATTTAACCCCGATGTTCCATGTCAGGTGTGCATGTGAGTCAAGAGATGATTAGCAGTAGTCTAGTAGACAACCCAAGCTAGCATACTTTCTCCGATGCAGAATCCCACAAGCATTTCCTTGGATGCTTACAAAACTTTGCATACATGCATGGAGGGCATCTGTCAAGTTCTAAGTTGTTGACTGAAAACATTGTTCCCTCTCATTGGTTTCTGATGCTAGAAGTATCATGGCCCTAGATAAAAGAAAAAGGAAGTACTCTATAATGTTGCGAGAGTTGGACATATTAACAATTTGAAGATCTCTGCTCTATGATTAGGTCGTTAACTCGCGACATATTCCGCTCTGTGTTTGATTGCTAGTGCATACATATACGCTGATTGTGCACATCGCATCATTACTGATGATACTGAAATATGATTCTTGCTCGATCGCTGCCACAAGCAGCTCAGATAACCTCACATGATACACCGATCGACAGGATACAGTTATAACGGCAGCCGGTAGTCTACGTTTTTGTTAATTATGGGGTTGTTAAGGCAGGAGAGTCCTGTTCATTCGACACGTATTGTTAACCACTGCAAATGAAATCCATGTATAATATATGCATGCAGATTCGCACTTCACTCTTGATGGAGATATATTAATCAGTAACAGTATGCATGATAAAGAACTGTCTCCCGACAATATGATCGATCTAGACGATGTGTCAAATGAGATCGAACTCGCCATTTTTAGATAAAAATGGAAGCACTACCCGCCTTGAGAAAACATGAACCATTTTAGATAAAGGAGGATATCCATCCGTTTAATACAAGGATGAATAGCATCTTAGGCAAGCTAGCAACGATTGCAAGTGCACCTAAGGGGAGTGAACCGAAAGTGTCTCGCCAAAACACATGAGTAGTGTAGAAGAGAAGAAACACATATGGAAGTTGGACGAATCAGGGCCTGTTTAGCAACGGCTACGGTTTATGGCTACGGTACAGATTACGGAAAGAGATACTCACTTATGATTTTGGATGGTACAGATGTTGGGCTTTTAACGTGTACATCGTTTAACTTGTAGACCCCGTCTTGAGAAAATACTTCGTTTGAAAGTTAAGTACTGTAGCAAAAACCAAAAATCGTTAGCTTCGGAGGAAAAGAACAGGAGTGATGGAGCTAAGTAACCGCACATTAGAAACAGAACGTCACCATCGACGTCGTCGTGGTTTCACCCGACAAGCATATCGATAAGTATCTGTGTAATCTGCTAAAGTATCGCAAAATGGAGGGCAGGGGAACAGGGCCCTCCCCTCCAAACGATGCATGGCTACGCTTTCGGCCAAAAAAACGCTGCGCTTTCGCTTAGTTTAGTGCCGGTCAAATCATGCATGATCCCCTAAACCCCTCCCTCGATCTCCGTCATCTCTCACATTGGTGTAGTTTATTAATTCCCTTGGCTTTTCTTAGGGTTGCGAGTGATTGGAGATGGAACATTTCCTCGTGCCCACTATCTAGGGTTTCCACTAGCTAGCTAACTAGCCTTTACCGAAATGCCCTTAGTTGGATTGGTACTTCAAAGTTGAAAAATGGTTGATTAGGCATATGGACTACGAAATAGGGTTTGATTTTCTAGGAAGATTCCAACACAACACATTATGGATATTTTCAGAGTGGCTTCTGCAGCATTGCAACTGCATAACACATGGGTCTGGAAATCTCTAATAGGGCCTCTTCTTTTCGGTTGCGGCTTATGGCTTTTAGCTGAAATTTTTGAATTTTAGCTGTTTATGGTACAGATTACGAAGAGACAGATACTCACTTGCGATTTTGGCTGGTACAGATGTTGGGCTTATAACGTGTAGATCGTTTAACTTGTAGACCCCGGTCTTGAGAAAATACTCCGTTTGAAAGTTAGGTACTGTAGCAAAAACCAAAACCCGTCAGCTTTTGACTTAAAGAACAAGCCCATAGTAAGTGGCTTCTGCAGCATTGCAACTGCATAACACATAGGTTTGGAAATATCTAACATTACCATCTAAGCTATTTTTTAGCTATATTAAATGATTAAAATTCTATATAGAGAATAGAGGAGGAAGGAGTTGAGAAGAGATAATATGATGTCTCTTATGCAAGAGACGATTTGAATCCGCAAACCAACGCAAATAGTAAAAGTGTGTGAGTTAGGAAGTTATTGTAAAAATAGTTAGATAAATGATATACTGTTGCATATATTATCTCTAGTGCTGATTTTTTTATAAAGAGAAAATCTTAGAGACAATTTTAAAAAAACAAATTAATGTATATGTCCTCCGTAGTATAGTGCCATCAATAAATTAATCAGCACATCAATTCGCACTATTGAGAAACTAGGTGAAAATTTAAGTACATCTCCTGCGTTGACAGCTAGAGTTTTAGAACACAAACAACAATACCAGTACACATCCTGTCCAAACAGTTGCATACCTACGTTTCAGAATACAACAACTACTATAGTTGGTAACACCTTTTGGTTTTTCTACAATAACTAACTTTTAAATAGAGTGTCTCTTCGAGATGAGGTCAACTAGTTAATTATAGTATATACTGTACCGACTTCATTTATATCGGCAAAAACCGCACGTGAGTTTCTGTTACTCTATAATCTCTCGCACGAACAGTCCAAAAATCACAAGTCGCAACCAAAAGCCACAAGCTTCAGCCAAAACGAACAGGCCGACGATGAACAATAATATATAATTTCGCCGCTGCAGGCCGGTCCTACGGTCAGAATTTTGGCTTCACCATGCTCGGCCTTGGCATCGGCCTCATCGTCACTGTCATTCTTCCTTCACCGATGCGGCTAGATCCGTTGGGTGCGCGTAATGGCAGCTGAGTCCAGCGACGAAGAGGCCGAGCGCCGTTGAGGTAGCCACAACAACGAGGAGGCCGAAGTTCCACCATGTGACGCCAACTGCACTGCTCCGCCGAGCCTACCAATGCCCACGGCGCCCCCAGCCGCCTTCCACATCGATTGCTCTGATGTTTCCTCAAGAGCCGGCAACTTCGACTACATTGCCGGTGACTTTTGCTACACTGCTCCGCCGCGCCCGCCAACACCCACGGCACCCCCCACTGCATTCCACGTCGACTGCTCCGATGGTTCCTCAAGCGTCGGCTATACATTGTTGGAACCAAACCCATCAGCTCTAATAACTACTCATCGGGAGAACACGTACACATGCTTTCTCCCTTGGAACACATACGCACATAAGTAGGGAGGAGGATGAACAAACACAGGAGAGACCTTTTGGTGGCAACACACGCATTTTCTTCTTCCCTCTGTTATTCACTCTCAACTCTTAACTTTACTTTACAGATTACATGGCTTAAATAAGTCTCACATATACACGGTTACACCACATGTGCACGCACCCACTAACTGCACTTGTTAAACTATCTGTGATCCGGTTTTGCCGTCACGATCCCCACGACTCGACACACATTACGCACTGCCCGCAAGACTCGGTCCAGATGAGACCAACTCAGACGCTTACGACCGCACACGCCCCCTGATCAAGTCTACGACCACATACAGACTTGACCAAGTCATCTTATTACGAGTACGAGTTCTGTCGAGACCCGAATATACAAATTCAGACTCTCCTGTGTATTCTGCACCAGTCCAGGATCACGCTAGTGCACACAGTGTAAACAAAGATAAATATCATTCACATCACGGTATTCTAAGGAAAAACCAAATTATATTAATAATTATCAGAGTACGACCTTATGACCAAGCTTACAATTATTAGCCTGAAGGGCTTAACAAAAACTAGCAGCGGAAATCCAAAAGAAAGCGCGGCAGCCAATCGACACGCCCACAGGCTATCGAGTGGAGAACGAAGCCTAATCCGCGAAGACGTCAAAGTACTCTCCTTCTGGAACCTCCTGCTGGTGATACTACTCCTCCTCAACTGAGCAACAGGGGCATAAAGCCGTGAGTACATAGAGTACTCAGCAAGTCGTTTGTAACAAAGATGCAATATAGTATGCAAGGCTTACCAATGGATGGCTGAAAGGTTAATTTTGCATGAAGCAACAATTTAAAGTAAATACAATAAATAGATTGAAAAGCAAGCTTTAACAAATGATAATAAATAATTAACCAAAGGAATTGAATACAACCACGAGCGAACTAACCATTCACCCAATGGATTCACCAGTGAACTACCCATTCACTTAACCCAACCAACATTTTAGGCAAACTCTACCCCTCGTGTGAAATCACAGAGCATTGTCCATAACCGAGGACACGGCTATTCGAATAGTTTTACACTCTGCAGAGGTTGCACAACTGTACCCACACGATGTGATAATCCTCACGTTAAAGATAATCACAACAAGGCTTTTACAATAATCCATCTCAACCCGATCCCACTCGCTAAGGTTTCGCCGTCGAGTAGGGTAACCCCCTAGTCGATAATTGCCCCCTCTTGCGCCACAACAACATCAGTAGTGAAACCAAAGTTGAGACTTCACAAATTATTATGCCAGGTCTATCCCATACTAGACATGTGGTTTGCACGGTATAGCTCAGATCAATGGCGCACAAAGTTAAGTCCTTAAATATTACCCAGGCGAAGCATCCACATCCCATTGTGCAACATGCACCCCCTTTACTGCACGATCATTCGCCCTGAGTGAAAACCAAATTTGTATAACCAATACCAATGACACTACCCATGTCATGGCAACAAGTTTTACTACTGTGGTTAACCACCACGTTCAAGTATATCATTAAGTCAAGATTAATTAACCACATGTGATGACAGACCCAACGTACTGATAGTAAGCATGGCTAAGCAATTGAACGTACAACCCATGTGACAACTAGTACTGTATCACTAAATAATTTCCCATCCTATAGTGACAATGGAATCATGGCTAACAAATTATCAAGGAGGGATTAATCAACTTGGACAATAACTACCAATATAAGGGTTTGATAACAAAATAGCGATGCATAATAATTTAAAACAAAGTAATACATAATAGATTTGAAAACTGCGTTCAACATGATCAAAGAATACGACTTGCCTTGGCTTTGCTCAGTTGATGGCTCTTGATCTTCGAATCCAACTTCCGCTCCCTCGAACACGTGATCTAACGAGAGAGAAAGCAAAACGAGAAGACAAAATAAAATCAAATAAAATTTAAATGAACTCCAAAAACTTTCAAACCTGAACCAAAAGGTAGAGCTCAATTTTAGATGAATTTAGGAAAAAGAATCGGGTCAATCGGAGCTAGGACGAGGGAGAACGGGCCTCTGGGAAATTAAATCTACAGAAAATCGGGAAAATTGGAAAAGTGCACTGTGCTGTGGACCCGGCTCATGGAATAACTGGTCTACAGTGAACTCGGCGCACGGCACAGCGGAGCTGACCGACTGCTGGCGCAAGCGGCTAGGGCTGACGTGGCAGACACGTGGCGACACGTGTGCGCCCGAAGCTGACGTGGCATGCTGACTGGGCAGGGTGACATGGCATGCTGACGTGGCACCGGGGTGGGCTCGGATGCTGACGTGGACGACAGGTGGCACCGACGTGGCACGACACGTGGGCCTAGGGCTGACGTGGCTGGCTGACTCGGCTGGCTGACTCGGCATGGTCCACGGGGGTACGGCTGACATGCGGGTCCCACCGGGCAGAGGCACGGTGCACGGTGGACCGGGCGCACGGGAAGGCGAAGCGGCGGTGCGGTTGGCGTCAGCGCTGACGCACGCAGGGTGCGGGGCGCGAGGCGTCGCGGCCCGGGCCGATGCGGCGGGCGGCGGTTCTGGCCAGCGGCGACGGACGACGGAGGGGACGGTGGACGTCGGCGGCGGGGCTCACCGGCGGTGGCAGACGACGGCGGACGGCGGCGAAGACCGACGGTCCCCGAAGCGAAGACGGTGACCCCGGCAAAGATGACCGGCGCGACGGAGCTAGCGGCGGCGGCTGCGGGACGATGGGAACCTCGGGGGTCGGCCCCCCTTTTATACCCGGAAGACGAAGAGTCCCGGGCGAGCACGGACGTCGAGTCAGGGGCGGAGACGGCGATGGAAAAGGAAAGCGGCGACAGCGGGTTCGAGCCGGACTCGGAGACGAGTCCCTCCCGGAAACGACGCCTGACAGGTGGGTCCCACCCATCAGTGGCACCGGGCGAGCGAGCGGCATCGATGGTGCGTGGGCAAGGTGGCAGCGGGGATGGGCGACGCGTGGCGCACATCGAGCTGAGGGGCGCGGGCGCGGGCCGGGCACGGATGCGTGCCGCGTGGCACGGGGGCGGGGCAGGCCGGGCGGGCGGCTGGACTGGGCCGGTTCGGTGGATTTCGGCCCACCGGCTGGTTTAGGATTTTCTTTTCTTTTTCTTTTTCCAGAAATTCATTTAAAGGCTTTTGAGCTCTAGAAAATAGCAAATAAATCCAGAAAAATCCAATAAAATTCCAGAAAATTCCTTGAGACTCAAGGAACTCAAATAAAATGTTTTTGGCAAAAGTTAATGTTTAGTTTAATCATATTAAATCTTTTTATTTGATAAAAATTCCAATTAAGCTTTAATTAATTTCAGAAAAATTCAAATGGTGTATTTTATTTTAAAAGCTTCAAAAAGGCTCTGAAAATCAGGATGTTACAAGTTCTTACAACCACGGTTTCCTTACGACCATATCTTGTTGACCATGGTGCCTCGACCATTCGTCACGACCACGGCTACTTGACCACTGCCTTCGACCACGATGCCTTCGACCGTTTCACTGACCATAGCTTGTCAACCACATCTTCGACCATGGCTTCATCGCCTGCTTCACCGACCACAGCTTGTCGACCAACATCTTCGGTAGTACCACTCACACAGACGGTACTACTGGTACTACCGGTCTTTGAGCATGACCAGGATTCTATAGCATATGAGTACCAACCATTGACCACAATGCAGCTCGTCTCACGACTGCGACTTCTATGCTACGACTTTGACTGCTATGCAGTTCGACTTACGACTGCGACCACTGTGCAGTGCGACTTACAGTTGTGACCACTGCGACTAGTCTTTGACTCCGGAGTCTCCAACTGCTCTCCGACTCCGGGTCTTCGACTTACACTTGACACACAACTACATAGTACTCAACACACGAGTACTCGACACGACTACTCAGTACTCAACACACGAGTACTCGACTACGACTTCACAGTACTCAACACACGAGTACGACCTACAACAAGATTAGTTCCAACAATCAACCCCCTAATCTTGTTGTCATTCTTCGATGCGTTCAACCGCACTGGCTTGCCGACCACATAGCAATCTTCTACTCTTGCAGCAGCATCTCTTCTTGCCGCACGCAGCAACCCTTTTGCCGACTCCTCATGGCTTGTCCGTACCGACACCGTTTGTTGCCCTTCGCCATTGACATCGCCACTACGCACATCGTGTGTGACGCCAATACACAACCGGCCTCGTCTTTGCCGCCTAGAGCCTCGTCGTCGTGTTCCTAGGTGCTTGGTGCTACACTCGGCTCATCGCTGTCGCCTATATAGAGAATCAGATATATCTTTGGCGGCACGATACGCTTGTGTCCTTTTCCTCTTTCTTATATAGAGAACCAATATACAAGACTCCGTAATCAACACAGCATCCCACGTTGAGAGTCCTACGTGGACACACCTTGACTTTCCGTTACAACGGCTGTGAATCCTAGTTACATGCGGACTCTGATTCCTGACCTTCTACGACTACGACTGTTATAGTACTTTTACAACTCTGGCGCTACAGTACTTGATTATGACTGCTACTCGACTTACAAGTGCTTAAAGTTTTTGTTTTAGGGTTTATATATGATAGCCTATGAGATTAGGTGGTCAGCCTGTTTGAAAATGTGATCCGAAAAATAAATCCAGTTAACCCTGGTATGTGACCAAAGTCTGATTTAACAAGCGAAGAGTAAAGAAACGGGAAGTCAGCAAGTGGACAAACGGTGTGGAGGGGAAGGAACGGAGGAAAGCCCCTCGAGCAGGCGCTAGCGTCTCGCGGGGCGTGCCGAAGCCTCCTCGTCTTGCCGCACTACACCAACCCCGCGAGACGAGGCGCGGGCGGCCGGGGAAGGAAGGCATCGGGTTCGGTTGTCGTCAAAAGGCGAGCAGGAGACAGCGCGCCGACATGCCAACTGCCGCCCGGCCCTCCTCCCCTGCCCGACCCGCGGCTTCGCAGCGGAGCATGACAGGTGGGGGCCTCACGCGGCTCTGCGCCACCTGTCGGTAGGATGGGGGTGCCGTGGCTGGGGTCGGGGGCTACGCTTTGCCTTCTCTTGCACTGAAGGGCTTGTTTTGTTCTTCGCTGTGCCCCCTCGGGAGTTTCTGTATTTGCGATACTGCGTAGTGGTTTCAGGACTTGCAAGGTCATTTTGCCATCGCGACGTGATTTTGCGAGGTCGTTATGCATTGGTGGATAAGATCCCTATTGCTCTATCAACGATCAACAGAGGTGAAACGCACCGTGTGAAGTCATCTGGAATTCTGGATTACTTGAAGCTACAAGTCAAAGTAGCAACAGATATTGTCAAAAGGCCACCGTTTTCTAGAACAGGACCTATATCTAGAACCTATCAACACAAAAACGATCATGCCAGACGTCTTGTCACCGATAATTTCGTGCACTGGAACTATGGAGCAAACATCGAACAAAACTACGAACTTATGACTCCATACAAAATTACAAATGCGTGGTGATAAAACGTACAAACTCAAAACGGCTCAGCAAAACGGCATATATTGGTGGTGAAATATTCGACTTCTGCATCGGTCTCACACCGAAACCGCCCACACGCGCACAGCGAGCGCGGCGGGGCCCGCGCCGACCGCGCGCATCTTTATATAGGCAGCCTCCGCGTGGCCACGCCCCACCCATCCTCCTCCCCACGCCCTCACCCCGACAACGACCGCGCAGCCGATCGAGACGTCGAGTCTACGCCACAACCCCACGAATCCACGGCGACGCCGCGCCCGCCATTCCAAAACCGCGCGTACCGATCGGCCGGCCGAAGCAGCAGAAGCCCCAACGACGCACGCACGGACGCGCTCCGATGTCGACGAGCTCGACCAACTCCGCCGAGTCCCCGGCCGTGTCCGGCCTTGACTACGATGACACCGCCCTCACCCTCGCCCTCCCCGGCTCCTCCTCCTCCGCCGTCGACCCAGTCGCTGACCGCAAGCGCGCCCACGCCGACCACGACAAGCCGCCCTCCCCAAAGTACGTAACTTTTTTCCTTCTCCACCTTAGCTAGCTCCCGCATGTCGCACGCCGCGAGCACGGGGAGGTGATTGTGGTTATGGTCTTGTTGATGGTTCTGACTGACATGGACGTGTGGCATGTGTGACGACAGGGCGCGCGCGGTGGGGTGGCCGCCGGTGCGGGCGTACCGACGCAACGCGCTGCGCGAGGAGGCCGCGGGCGCCGCCGCCGGGTGCAAGCTCGTGAAGGTGGCCGTGGACGGCGCGCCCTACCTGCGCAAGGTGGACCTCGCGGCGCACGGCGGCTACGCGGCCCTGCTCCGCGCGCTCCACGGCATGTTCGCCCCCTGCCTCGCCATCCGCGGCGCCGGCGCCGACGGGGAGGGGAATAAGCTCGTGGACTCGGCCACCGGCGCCGATTACGTGCCCACCTACGAGGACAAGGACGGCGACTGGATGCTCGTCGGAGACGTCCCCTGGAAGTAAGCTAGCTTCTCGTACCCGTTCTTGCCGATCGATTTGCACAACTGTATAAAACATCAACAAACATGCTAACCCGATTCAAATCATGTAAACGCAGGATGTTCGTGGAGTCGTGCAAGCGGATCCGACTCATGAAGAGCTCCGAGGCCGTCAACTTATGTAAGAATCCAAGATCATTTCCTACTACAATTAACTGCCACTAACTGCATCGATAGATAATCAAAGAGGAACATACGCATCACAAGAACACTAACATTTCGGCTTTGTTTGATGCAGCTCCAAGGCCATCATCCCAATGATCGCTCGATGCGTACGCGCGAGGCGGTTTTCTGTCCGAATCAATTCAAAATGTGTGCATTGGAAGAGGCTTGGCTGCTCAGGTCCTCCATGTACCTAACTGTACCGTAGGATCAGTGATCCGTCAGTTGGTGTGTACTGTACAGGCCACATGGAAACTTCCTCCTTTCAGGTCTCCTCCGATCCTCTCGGTCGGAGCACGGCAGGCCGGACGTACGGTTTGGTTTTTTGGACGACGGCGACGATCGAAGGGAGGCGCTAGTAGTACTTGTCAATTAATCCATTTTTAGTTTCTTCCACGTTAGCTGTTACCGCAACCTTGTGCCCAAGGACGTATACACAATATACATGTTGTAGTCTGTTGTTGAATTGTTGTCACTTGTTGCATTGTAAGGTCAAAAATATACGAGTTCAATCTGTCATTGTGTCGAAGTTTTAGCTGCCTCTGTTTGCCCCTCCTTTCCAGTTAGCGGTGCTGCGTGTTGTTCTTTCGGTTGGAAATTCTGAGTTGTGGAAATCAGTGGCAGTGGGGAATGGGGATCCATGTGCTTGGAAAATTCATCCACTGAAGAAGACAGTGCAGAGACTGAACTGAAAGGTCCAGTTGCTCATCTGTTTACCTTGCCCCTGGTTCATCCAAGAATTGAACTTGCAGATTTTTTTGAAAAAATGGGATGGGGTCCCCCGATTTCATTATGGGAAACCAAAATAAACAGGGGTTCAACTGAACTTGCAGTTATTCACCTAGCCCTGAACCCCTGACTGATGAGGATGCACTCGATTTAGGTCTACCATTTTCTTTTTCTGAACATTTCCTCTTATTTACTAATCACTAATTAGAACTTAGAAGTACATAAATTAGTTCAATAGTAGTATTATCAGAGTTGCTGCTTCAATACTAGTTAGCTCAGAAGCACTAATCCCACATATATACGTTTGTTCTGTATACCCAGCATTTGTGACATGCTGATGCAAAAGATTCTCTTGGTCTGCTCCACCAAATCTGATTCCGCACACATACGGTTTCTGCTCTGTTGCCAAACCGATCGAAAGCTCCAAGGCTGGTCCACATACACTCGGTCTCATTCAGATGATGATGTCCACAGTAGCACACTCGGATGGTGTTTGTGCTGGCGGTTGAGCATAGAATCACTGAACTGAAAGTAACATCTTGGCAATGTATCAGACATGTATTTTCCATGTGCAGTGCCCGTTCTTATACGTAAAGAAATCGAACTTGCAATTATGTTCAGACAGAATGTCGGTAGTAAATTGACTCGGTACGACCCAGGTGCCACTTCGAAGTTCTCGCGTGCCTCTTCGGGTCATCTGTGTCAAACTGTCCAGGGCAGATAAATTGAGGCACACTATGGCACTAGTAATAGCAGTAGCAGACAGCAGTAGTAGTATACAAAGTTTACAGGTTTTTCGGAGTGTTAGTGTTAATTTCTGTTTTTAACTTCTGCTTAAAGAAAATAGAAACTAATATAAATATATGCCTTCTCGAAGTATCTTTTTCTTTCATCTTGCTCCCGTCTCATATAGAAGATAAGACAAGGGGTTATATAAGTATCACGCATCTTACTCCTCTTATTCCCGTCTTCTATATAAATATCTCTATCTTATATTTTTTACAACTCATCACCTTTATTTAAAAGTCACTTTTTTTAGCTACTATTATTTATTTTCAGCCAAAACTACCGGCCGTGGACAATAAAAAAAAACTCGACCTGCGGGGGGTAAGATGGCCCCCCGGCATTTTGCTTTAGAAGAAGATCCTCTCACACAGATCGAGAAAACCCTCAAATCTCTGCTCCACCCTTACACAGCGGCATCATCGCCCGTGTGAGAACGACCAACGACCTGGGCGGGCCTTAGACCTGTGCTTTGGTGTGGTAGCAGGCGAGGGGATTTTTTTTCCCAGCTTAAAATTCACTCCCACTGGAAGTCAAACCCAGGATTTCGGAGGTGCTACTAGAGCCCTTAGCCATTATGCTAGAGGCCCGTTCGCACCGGCCGTGGACAATGCTAACATCCTGCACAGCTAGCGCGACATGAACACGTGCGGAACAGTTTGCACGCCGCCACCTCGATGGACTTCGTGGAAATCTTGAGTTGCGACTGCGCTCGTTTTGGAACGAGATCCTCAGCAGAGAAACAGTAACGTGCTAGTGGCTTCAGGCTACAGTGAATGCGCTGCGGTCTGGGCCGCTACAATACATTTGCTGCAGCAAACGCTTCATGCTACAGCGATGCTACAGTAATCAAATCAAACTTGTTCTTGCTCTATTGATCCAAGGCACGGCATTTGTCCCACCGTTTATATCTGTAAGCATATCAAATGTGCCTCGATATTGATATGAATTAAAATTCTCTTTTGTTTACACGACAAACTTCAACAAATGACCAACATATTGTCTTCTAGGAAACATCTTTAATACACGAAAATTAGGATTACCTGACTATTTGTTGTTTCTTGGTTTGTTATTCCCTTCTGTTACAAGACAAACACATAGCGAGAGAGGAGATCAACATTAATAAGTACAGTCTGGCCGTGTGTCATCTTATTTTGGCTCCGCTCGTTTCAACTTGAGTTTCTGACTTCAGGTTTACTTTTTACTATTTCTAAATTTCGTTTTTCTAACTTTTGGTTTTTTGAGCTTTTTGCTGGTTCTTTTTTTCGTATTCGTTTGCGTTGTCCATGATCGGCTAACCTATTTTTTCTATGTTTAAATTTTTTAAATTTAGTTACGTCAAATAAGCCACCATCAGTTACAGTGTAATTTCAGCCGATTACAATCCAATTTCAGCCATAAGCCAGTTTATTTCAGCCCAACCGAATGACACCTTTATAGTTGCTAGCTGGAGTTCGATTTACACCGCCCTGTTCAGTTGGGCTGAAAAGCTGTGGTTTATGGCTGAAATTTCACTATAACTGAAGGTGACTTATTTGGCATAATTAAATTTAAAAAAATTTAAAATTCGAAAAAATATACTAGCTCATCATGAACAAACGCAAACGAATACAGGAAAAAGAACCGGCAAAAAAGCTCGAAAAAATGCCAAAAGTCAGAAAAATGAAATTTATGAATAATGAAAATAAGCCAAAAGCCAAAACCTGAAGCCGAAATGAGCGAGGCTGTATATTTTGTACTAATTTTGAACCCATTGAGATGACTGCACTGACCGATTTTGTACTAATTTTAAAACCCATTGAGATGACTGCACTGACCGATTGTTGGGGGTCTAGAAAGCCGTTTTAGATGCTTGTGATCCGGTGGTCTTTTGCAAAGACTGCCTTGGGTTCTATGAAATGATTGATCGTATCAAACTACTGGGGTATTGGGTATGCAGACAGGGCGTTTCACGGCTTGTAAACCTTTGAGATGACTGCATTGACCGATTGTTCTTACCATCTACGAAGTTAGAGAAATCGGCAGAGATAAGAGCAGAAAGAAGCATTGTGCACTTTATAAAGTTTGATCTTGTTGTATAGACTGCGGTCGATAGTTTTTATCTATATTTTTTAAAAATAAGTATATATATGGTATATCATTTTAGATTTAAAAAATCATTAGGAAAGACCACTTGAAAAAGGCACTTTTATTTATTTCGACTTAGGCAAAAGGCAAAGCTAAAAAAAGAAAAGTTAGGCCTTTCTCCGGCTCGTTAGTTTGCCCCTCCCAATCCACTCGTCGCCACACGCCGTCCGACTCCGACGTGTCCCCTCCCAACAGGCCAACACCCATCGACTCCCCAAGACGCCTCACAATTCGACAAGTGTCCCTCTTCCCCGCGTCCCGATCCAGCCGCACGCACTTGCACCGACCCAGCAAAACAGCGAGAGCCCGCACACCGGATCACAGCCCACAAATTTAGCCAGGCCCTAATCTCGATTAGTCGCCATCATTAGTTTTAACTACCCATACATTTACCGTAATGCCCCTCCCCTGCTCTTTTATTATTATTATTATTTTTATTTTTTCAAGACTCACTCCCCTGCTCTTTTATCGCACCTACTGTTCACACTCCACAGTATAATGTTAGGAGGAGCGGCGCTACTCCAAATCCAACCCCTAACCCTAGCCCTCTCCAATTCGATCCGAGAAGCGGATTCCGAGGCTCCCTGCGGTGGCGGCAGCGATGGAGGAGCATAGGCTTGGCGGCGGCGGGGGCGGGGGCGGGGGGAGGCCGCCTATCCCGGCAGCGGCGAGTAAGCCGGTGCTCGCGCGGCACGCCTCCTTTGTGAGTAAACCTCCAAATCTCGCTCCCTTAGGCGCGCTAAGCTTGGTTGCTCGTGTGATCTGTGCGAAAGGTGGGAGGTTTATGTGTTTGTTCGGCTTAATTCGTGCTTAATCTTTGCTGTTTCGTGCGATTCGTTCGCTGCGCTGCGTGAACTGTTTGCGACTTTGCGCCAAGAGCTCTAGAAGCTAGGGTTAGCACCGGTATGATGGGATGGGTGGTGTTGTGTCGAATTTGGAGGCGGGAAGAGACGGGAAGGAATCTTGGGCTCTGAAATTTTTGGTACATCCTTGTTGTACGGGAGTACTAGGGGAGCTGGAGAGAGATGTTTGCATCCGGGCGGTTTATGTGGGTGCCGATTATTGGGGGTCTAGAAAGCCGTTTTAGATGCTTGTGATCCGGTGGTCTTTTGCAAAGACTGCCTTGGGTTCTATGAAATGATTGATCGTATCAAACTACTGTGGTACTGGGTATGCAGACAGGGCGTTTCAGAAGGTTTGCGTGAACTAGATTAGCGTCTTGGGGCTTGATGCAGCCGTATTATTTCCTCAGTGTGTAATTTGTTGCAGTGGTAGGTAGTGAAAAAGATGCTATAACATTCCTCTTGAATTGAGCATTTCTTCATGGAATCATGAAAGTCTCTTAACTCTTTGGTACTTCCCGCGTCCGGTTCTGACATCATGGCCCTAGATCATTATGCAAATGAAATTATTAGTAAAGGTACTCTCATGTATCTTCTTCTATATAAATAGTAATTTGCCCTTCAAGTCCTCAATGTTTGAAAAAAAACTCCTAATCTCTTTTACATGCCACCTTTGAAGGAATTTGCAAAACTGTAGTTTGACTTGTTCTTATTACCCTGCTGCAATTTTTTTCTTTCAATCTCATCACTCTACTTGAGGTTTGATTTAGATTGTAGAAAATTCGGGTTCTCTTGTTGGCTAGTTATATCTGATTGAACAGGATTTTCTTGATAGAAGCCAAACAAGGTGATACACATTTCATGTTTTGGCTTTCCCTTCTTATTAGTGTACAAAAAATAATTATGGGTCTGTTCATATTGGCATTTGGCTGCGGCTGATAAATAGTAGTGGTTGATGAATAGTAATGACTGATGAATAGTAGTGCATTATGTAAGAAAAACGGTACAACGAAAAATACTATAACATTCGGACCGCCATACGACTTACGAAATTATGATATAATAAAATACTGTTGGATTTAATCTTGAGCATTTGTTATTTTTAGTCGCATGCAGTCCTCTGGAATTAGTAGCATGCAGCAGTTTCTAGCATGCAGCAATTAGTAGTTTAATGCAGCAGTTTTCAAGTAGTTTAAGACATGAAAAACTGAAGTTAGTGGGAAGTTAGAAGGGTCTTTTGTATTTGCTATAAAAGGAGAAGAAATGAATCAGAAAAGGTGTGCAGTTCGGAAGCACCAAAAATACTTGTGTTCATCCTGTGCTCTTTGTGCTTATGTGCGTGTTGTGTGCTTGTCTTCATCATCTCCGGCAAGGGGAACCCGGAGGCGAAAACAACATTTGGTATCAGAGCCGGTGTTGTGATGGCGAGGATGGCAAGATCGGTGTCTCCGTCGTTGTCGAGGTGTATCGCCGGTGGCCTAGAGGAGGTGGCCAGCGGCGGCATGCATGTGGCTAGCGGCAGCGAGCATGTGGCTCGTGTTAGGCCGTTGGCGCGAGTCGGGAAGGAGGAGAGCGTCACGCTCCAGTACCCGTTGTTGACTAGTAGCAACTATGCTGCATGGTCAATGAAGATGCAAGTGTACATGGAGGCGCAAGGAGTGTGGGATGCCGTTGAAGAAGACGGCGTCGAGAGGCGCCAAGACAAGAAGGCACTTGCGGCCATCTACCATGGTGTTAGCAAGGAGACCCTTCTTGCTCTTAATGGCAAGAGGACGGCGAAGGAGGCATGGGCGACTCTCAAGTCTATGTACGTTGGAGTTGAGCGCGTGACGAGGGCCAAGCTCCAAACTGCCAAGAAAGAATTTGACAATCTTCATATGCGTGAAGGTGAGTCAATTGATGCTTTTGCCATGAGGGTCACCCTCGCTCTTAGCAAGATGCGGACGCTGGGAGAGAGGGTTGAAGACTCTTGTGTGGTGGATAAGGTGCTTCGGGTCTTGACACCGAAGTTTCTACCGATCGTTTGCACCCTCGAGAACCATGAGGACTTGGATGTGATGTCGGTCGAAGAAGTGTTCGGACGGCTAAGGGCGTTCGAGGAGCGCCACATGGTTGATGAGGAGAAAGGTGAGCACCTGCTGCTCACCCGCGCCCAATGGGAGTCCAGAGCCAAGAACAAGGAAGGCGGCTACGGCTTCGGCAAGAAGAAGAGCACCTTTGACAAGGCGAAGGTGCGTTGCTATAACTGCCAAGAGTACGGGCACTATTCTTGGGAGAAGAAATGCCATGAGTCGAAGAAGGAGAATGATGCGCATCTCATTATGGCGGACGCCGACGATGAGCCAACGCTACTTTGAAGACCGACGAGGAGGTGATTGGTATCAGATTGTCAGTTTAATCTTGTTTTGCATTAGTTAGCAGTGTGTCAGCAATGCATGTAATAAGCTTAGTCCAAACTGGTTTAGTGCGAGCTGCATGGCGTAGTGGCAGGATCTGGAGTGTGTAGTGAGCGGATCGCCAGCCAGGAGTTGAGAGCACGCATGTTTGTTTTGGATTAGCCAAAGCATGAGTTTAGCAAGCTCAAGATTAGAGGGGATTGGATTTAATCTTGAGCATTTGCTATTTTTAGTCGCATACAGTCCTCTGGAATTAGTAGCATGCAGCAGTTTCTAGCATGCAGCAATTAGTAGTTTAATGCAGCAGTTTTCAAGTAGTTTAAGACATGAAAAAACTGAAGTTAGTGGGAAGTTAGAAGGGTCTTTTGTATTTGCTATAAAAGGAGAAGAAATGAATCAGAAAAGGTGTGCAGTTCGGAAGCACCAAAAATACTTGTGTTCATCCTGTGCTCTTTGTGCTTATGTGCGTGTTGTGTGCTTGTCTTCATCATCTCCGGCAAGGGGAACCCGGAGGCGAAAACAACAAATACAAAGTACGTTATAATATGTGAAACCGAAAAATAGTGGCCGATGAATAATAGTGGCTTATAGAAGGTGGGACGTTTGTATTGGCTTCTGTTTTTGAAAGCAGTAGCTAGAAGCAGAAGCCAATATAAACATGCTATAACAAAATCTGTGCACTTAGCTTTCTTTGTGTCTTTGGCTGATACATGCACGTTGCTGGAATTTCTAGAAGCCCACACTATTGAGCAAGGAGTGGAAAATTATCATGTCACATTGAATTCACAAGGGAGGGGAGAGGAATAGTTATTTCACAGTTGCAACTATTAAGCAAAACTTGTGGCCATGATTCATTCTCAATCATGTTGAACGGCTATGATTATTTTGATGATGTGGTCTAATGGTATTCTTGTTTTTGCCTTTTTGGGATCAACTTTATTACTAGATATATTGTATGATGTAGACATGAAAGTTCCTTTAGCTTTAATGCTAGCACCACTTCATAATGAAATAGCATGCAATATAAATCTCGTAACTTTTGTACTTATTTATTTATTTTTGTATGGCTAATTAATTGCCATACTTGGCATTGGTATTGCAGGTGAGGAGACTGCAAACAATAACAAATCTGAAACTGAGAAAACTTTGAAAGCACAGATGCTGAATTT
Source organism: Dendrocalamus latiflorus (assembly GCA_017311315.1). NCBI lineage: Eukaryota > Viridiplantae > Streptophyta > Magnoliopsida > Poales > Poaceae > Dendrocalamus > Dendrocalamus latiflorus. The sequence goes on along the minus strand of CM029621.1, from coordinate 6,512,827 downwards.
ATCCCAGTTGTACGGTCTGGAGGGTGGGCTGATATTGGGTCAAGGCACACAATGGAGGATGTCTACATTTGCTGTGATAACTTCATGCAAGATTTTGGACTTGAAAGTTATGAAGAAGGGCCCAGTGCATTTTATGGAGTATGTTTTTATCTAATCTATCAGGGTTTTCTTTCTTGATGTTTGTAATATATTTTAGTTAATGTTAGTCATTTCATGACTTGAGAAACAATTCCAACTCTCTACTGGGAGAGACTTGTGTGCATCTGACAGGCATTTCCTGCGTATGTACCCTTCACTCGATTTTAATGTTTTAGGTTTTTGATGGGCATGGTGGAAAGCACGCTGCTGACTTTGTGTGCAGCAATTTGCCAAGGTTTATCGTTGAGGATGAGGGTTTTCCGACGGAGATAGAGAAAGCCGTGTCCTCAGCATTCTTACAGACTGACGCTGCTTTTGCAGATGCTTGTTCTGTGAACTCCTCTCTTGCATCTGGCACAACTGTGCTTGCTGCACTCTTGGTTGGGAGGTAAACTTGTGCAACTGTAAGCCTTGTACTCAGTTATTTTGTAGTATTTCTTTTTGACTACTATTTGAAGCTTGCCACTACTTATCAACAGCAAAAGCCTTTTTTATTCTCCTGTTATGGTCTTATGGTTCCTCTTATGTTGCCCGGGTAAATCAATTCTTCAATGTTCGCATTCATGCACACAGAAGAAAGCTAGGGGCTTCAACACTTAACCTCATTTACCCCCACAAATATCAGTATTTCTTCTTCTTTGGTAACTGCAAGTTTTCCTGTTCTTTGTGCATGTGTGAAGTGTATCGTCAGGTTTATATATGTGCTTTGCTCTTTTAGGGAGTAATGTGTAATTTTGTATGTTTCCTATTTGTTTTCTGAGCAATTCACTATCATCTTTCTGTTTTGACCCTTTGTTGACCATGGTTTAATACCAGCATGCACCATAGCCTATTGCAGGTTGCAGTGTTCTCTTTCATGATGAAAGTAATCATAATCCCCCTTTCTTTATGATATTGGGTCACATGAATGGACTGTGTGCCCATGAATGCACTGTGTGCCCATTTCTTTGTTAGTCGATTCTGTAGTTTTGCGTTTTCCTTATTTGAATTCTGCTGTCTTTCTATTTATCTATAATTTTTGATAGTATGGTCTCGGAAAGATTTGTGCTTTCACTTGAGATGACTTTTCTTTAATCGTTTCTGCATTTTTGACAGGTCACTTCTGGTGGCAAATGCAGGTGACTGTAGAGCAGTACTTTGTTGTCGTGGAAAGGCAATTGAGATGTCCAGGGACCACAAGCCATCTTGCAACAGAGAGAAGATGCGCATTGAAGCATCTGGTGGTTATGTTTATGATGGCTACCTGAATGGGCAGCTCAATGTTGCGCGAGCAATCGGGGACTGGCACATGGAAGGAATGAAAGCATGTGATAGTCTTGGGCCTCTTAGTGCTGAGCCTGAAGTGATAATGAGGAATCTTACCGAGGAGGACGAATTCCTGATCATCGGATGTGATGGGATCTGGGATGTATTCCGCAGCCAAAATGCGGTAGACTTTGCGCGTCGAAAGCTCCAAGAGCACAATGACCCTGTTGCTTGCTGTAAAGAACTAGTTGACGAGGCCATCAAGAGGAAGAGTGGCGATAACCTTTCTGTAGTTGTCGTCTGCTTCAACTCCAGGCCTCCTCCTGTCCTAACTACTCCAAGGCCTCGTGTACAGAGGAGTATATCTGCAGAAGGCCTAAGGGAACTGCAAAGCTTCCTCGATAGCTTGGCAGATTGACATATGTGGCTTCAGAAGCCCGCCATACTGTAGTGGTGTACTTTTTCCTTTTACCCATAGCTTAGTACGGAATTTAGGTGTAGTTTGCGCTATCTCATAATTTCGATGAGATAGATGTTGAGCAATCTGGCATTGTAAAATATGCTGCGGCTAATTTTATCTGCAGTTGAAAGTATTTATTGGTTTCGGGGACCTGTTGACTTCATAAGACATTGTAAAATACATTTCTTGTATCTCAGTGAATTATGTGATCTTGTTGACTATTCATGCTTGCAATGCTGTGGGAATTAAGACATGTTACTAGGTTGGGTACACTATAGTCGTCTACATGTAAATGTCTGCACTTTTTGTGAGCAAGCAGGACAGGTTGGTATGTAACTACAATGGTTGAGCAGTTGCTTGGTTTTGTCTTCAATGAGTGGTCCAAAATATCTCCCCAGAGGCCAGAGGGTCGGACCAGGCCATTGTATGTTGCTACTTGATTTTGTGAATACAGCCATAATCTTCCTTGAAATGCTATATTGTCCTGTGCTAACTGATTAGCACTTCAGATTGACCCATAATTCCATTCGTGTCTCAAATTAGTATGGCAGTATCTATGCATTCCACCATTGGTTTTTCCCCTTCAAGCTTGCTAGTTGCTACAAGACTGCCAAGACGACAATTATCAAAGTAATTGCATATTGTTTCAGCAGTAACTCTTCCCCCACGACATCGTACGCCGTAGAAACTCCGCATTCTTGTACCTTCTGTCGCTGTCATCCAGTTTGGAAGCTAAAAGATCTTGGACGAGGCAACGACGAAGGCCAAGCCATTAACCCATCTACAGCCTTTGCCACATCGCCAGCAAGCCGTGAATGCAATCCAAACAACCCCCCGTCAGCCTGTCTCTGTCGACGAAATTTTCCACCGTCGTCCATGCAACCATTGCAAGGGTGTCCAGGACGGGAACCGACAGCCCAAACAGCGTGCACTTCCTTCGCCGTCTTTGTGAACGCTCTGGTCATCTATCTGAGCCATTGCTGCCTCCTGAAACGAGCTCCTCCTTAAACGAGCTGACTCTCTCTCTCTCTCTCTCTCTCTCTCTCTGTGCAACGGTCTGTGCTTCTGAAAAAAAAACTATGGCAAGAAAGCTGGAACAACCAGTCATTCATGTGTCCTGTGATGGAAATCCTGATCGCTGATGTGTCTTACTGTTCACTATATAAATTATAAAACTTTGTGAGCATGCATGGATGTTGCTGGCTAGTAGGATCATGCGAGTAACCCACCTCTCATCGATCTCGCTTTAGCATGAAAGTTTGCAGCTTTTGTTGGCCCATAACCCTAAAGAAGGAGGCCCATCGTCCTGCGCTCAGGGCCTCGATCACTTTACCTGGGCTACGGTCCGAAGGAGATGCTCTTATTCTGACCTTTTTTTTCCCTCAAAATTTTATTTTAGGTGTGTCCAACTTTCATCCTCAGTTTTTTTTTGACGTTTCTCCAGTAAGCTAAATGTCTTGTAAAACTGCACAGTTGTTTAAGATTTGGCTAAAGAATACCTCCCTCAGTTTTACCTTTTGGCCCTTTAAATCTGCTTCAACATTTAGGCATTAGGTTCCAGGAGGTTCATCAAATCCGAAGATAATATTTGGAGCACACGAATTTTTCTAAAATTTTATAGAAGTTGTTTTCCATAAATTTTTTGTGCTCTAAATGTGCCCAGGTTTGCCTATGGCCCTTTTGAGTTTAAAGTTGTTTTATGCTTGTACTGTCTAAAGTAACTAGGGGCATGTTTGGCAACGGCTGCGGCTTATGGTTTTTGGCTGAAATTTTTGAATTTTGGTTGTTTACGGTACAGATTACGGAGAAATAGATACTCACTTGCGATTTTGGATGGTACAGATGTTGGGCTTTTAACGTGTACATCGTTTAACTGTAGACCCCGTTTTGAGAAAATACTCCGTTTGAAAGTTAGGTACTGTAGCAGAAGCCAAAAGCCACCAGCTTCGGAGGAAAAAAACAGGCCCTAGATTTTAAATAGTGCGTTTTTTCAAAGCAAAGTTAATAGAAAAATTATAGTAAAAGTGTATTGAGTTCAGCTGTACCGGTTAAATCGCATGTGACTGTTTCTATCTACGTACTGCCTCCCGCGATTAGCCAGAATTCAAATATCTAATCCATAAGCCATAAGCCATCAGCCCAAAAAAAACCCACCCCTTTTTTGGCTTGCAAATAGGACGGCTTCTCTGTTGTCTTTTTAAGCGGCTTATCGGTATTTTGTTCATTCGCACAATTAATTACGTTAGGATCAAAAGTCATCAGCCATAGTCATATGGCTTTTTTTAACCTTTTCAACGGCTTTTGGCTTCTCTCAATAATTATTATTTATTAGACTAATATATTACAGTTCAAAAATTAGACCTATAAACTATTAGCCACAGTCAAGAAAATACACTATATGCGGTAGTAACCTAACGGGCTAGAAAGGCTGTAGCCTAACAGTCCTATTTGGCTATTTATTTATGCACAACCTCAAAGTTTGATGGATGGAAATGGCATTTCCCCTTCAATCATTGATCTAGACTAGCCTAGATGCCACCACACGTTCTTGAGTAATCAAGTTTCGACATTTTTCTTTCCACTTTGTAGGATTCCATGGACCTAACCTCACCACTAAACCGCAAATTCTCCAGCATACCACCATAGCTAAAAGCACGAGAAATTTCGCCATCAGACATGAACGTCGCATCAGTGGCCGTTAACTGCGTGCACTGCCATCTGTCCATTGGATACCACTCCATCACGACCAAATCTCAATCCACTCTGAACAGCTGGTAACTGCTCGAAATATCATCATATCCTAGACTTAATTTGCTCTCTGAATTTTCAGTTTTCACAGTGGCACTGCACGCATTGCAAATGCAAAGTCATACGAGAGCACTCATGAACTGATCGATGGCAGGCATCGACGAAAGGACTCGACCGGGCAGGCAACCTAGTCGTGCCCCCATTGACAGCCATAGGCCACATTCTTTTTTAGTTTTTATCTTCTTTTTTTAGCTTTTTATATTGTAACTAATTTTTAAACGAAGTATCTTTTAAGATAAAACCTACTAGTTAATTATAATACATATTATACCAACTTCATTTATATCAATAAAAACTGTACATGAGTTTTGATTACTCTATAATTTCTTATACAAACAACCTAAAAGTTATGAATCTCAACTACAAAGAATAGATCCATAGTGAGATGACCCAATAAAAGCCCCATCTTGGATGCAATGGGTTCGCACCACGAAATTGTTACCCAGTCACTGACACACAGGCTATGGTGGCCGACACAAGGGCTCTACTAATAGATCATTTCTCTAAAATCCATATGTCAGTGGAGTTCATCGTGGTTTCAGAGAAAAACAGTTTGTGCACGGAGCAATTCCTGAACTGTGCGATTGCTCCCTGGGCTGGAGCAATGTCTTATCGCAATCACCAACACGTCCTTGCTTTCTTTCCTTAGTGGAAACATCAGGTCGCAGGCATATAAAAACACTTTATTTCCATCTTTTACCATCAGGCAAGAGTGGCGAGTGGCCATGGGTCTCTAGCAACAGCTTGTTTGATCGATCAAAAGCTCACGAGCATCTCTGCTTTAGGAGATGATGGAGCCTGCAGAAACTGAAAGGAGGGCCCCCTTTTGGTCCATGCGTTCATGTCGCCATAGGTACCATATGCATGTGGAGTATATTATAAACGGCAGTGGCCATCGTTGCAGGACATCGATCTCATGGCTCGCACAATGGAAGAGAAAAAGGACATGTCCTTGCCCTTCAAATACGCGGGTGGAATGGTGAAGGATTTTGTTGTTCTAGACTTTGAAAGTTTTGTTTAGACAATTTCGAGCAAGTAAACTTTGTCCACCATTCCAAAAGTCGGTTTGACCTATTTCTACTCCCCTGAGAACTCGATATAATGCAAGAATTTCATGAGAACACTTTCATGTTCAAATCCTTCCCTCGCGAAAAGGATGTTCAAATCCTAAAGAATTCCATGAAGAAACCTGCATTCCAACGAAATCTAGAAAACTTACTACTACTGTTGTTGTAATATTAGTACACACCCAACAATGTTTTAATCACCTCAATTCAAGATTTCATGCGGACCATTTGCAAATTTAACCTCACCTCTCCCTCTCCTGGTATACTCCAAATTAAGCTCTGGCACGTGGAGTAATGATCATACCGTCCTGGCGTCCTCTACTCACGAATACGTACGTATAAAAATCATGGCAACGGCCCTACATGTCATCTTTGATAGGTTGAGCATTTGAGCATATATGATACCCCCTATCTTGTGGTCTACTCCCTAATTATTACCATTAATCCTCCGATCACGTAAGGATGTTGTTTTGAGTTATACTAGTTGCATAAGCGCGGCGCACGCCGCGCTAGCTACCGTGTGGACCAAAGTAAAAGAGGCGACAATTCGCAGGGAGTTTCATAAAAAAAAATCGAGGACACGTGCGTATTTTCGGAAAAACCAAAGGTCTTTTTTGTAAAAAATCGAGGACTTGTAAGGACATGTACGTAAGTAAATAAGGACCTATACGTAATTTTGAAAACCCGCGGGGCGCTATCTAAATTTTTTTTTAAAAAAACTGGGCGTATGGACCTTTTTGCGAGGAAAAAGGACCTTTACGTAATTTTCGGAAAACAGAAGGAAAGTGCCTCTCCCGGCCGTACGCAAAACCCGGCGCCACGCGCCGGCCGGACGGAGCGCAGGGGCGACGTGGACACGCTCGCAGGGCCGGAATGCCTCCGCCAATACTTCGGTTACGATGCAGTCAAAAAAATATAAACTTTTGTTATTAATATTTTTTTGAATATTTAAATTAGACACAAGAAAATGGTACGTATAAATTTATCTTGAAAATAGCTTTCATATTATTATTATTATTTTATTAAATTTTATAAATATATTATAATAAAATAAATGATCAAAGTTATATTTTAAAACCCGTATTAATATTTAAACCGATTTTCTTGTGTGAGCGAACGGAGTAACTCCGTAAACCTAATGGATGTACTTCAGCCTCTGATTGCAATGATGAGGGGGGAGTAGGATTTGGATCTTGTGAGAATAATCATAAATTCCCCTGCCCTGGCATTGAAGCTTTGCTTTGCACGCTTGCTCGACCTACTTGGTGGGTCAGGCTATCTTGCAAGGACATCTCCATTAATTAATGCACTAGAAGATTTTGAGCTTTTGTGAGTGATTAAACAAGACTTTTTTCGACACAGACGAAAGGGTAAGATCCTTGCACTTTTGCTTGCGAATCTAAGCGGCTTCAGGCAATCAGATTAGCCAGGTGTCGGGTTATGACTGGTGCTCGATCTACTTAGATGTTGGTGCGTGTGATTATATTGTGATTTTCTAGTGAGAGCATGCATGTATGAGCTTGTTTAGCGTTGGCAGTTTAACGGTTATCACAGAATTATCGTTTGCCGAAATTTGTTTCTTCTTCTTTTTTCCTACTTGTCCTTAACGCATGGAGTAGTAGTACTGGCTATCTAAAAGTTTTTACTAGTTTTTTCATAAAATTTTCAAGTCCCCTCTTGTAGGATTTGTAGCTACATGACATATCTAATAGTGACCATTTCAGCTTTCTCTTACCTATCATATAACTCAAGAAATAATATGGTGTTTCTTATGCAAGAAATAGTGTGTACACACAAACTATCACAAATTGTGATGGTGTATGAGGATCGAAGTTATGGTGAAAATAATAATAAAATAATTAGAGAATGATTTTACAGATAAATTGCTAAAGCTGTTGTCTCTATTGATGTTTCTAAGTGAGTTAAAGCCTTTAAAGACAATATTAGAAGATGAACTATTGTAAATGTCCTAGAGTGTACAAGATCAAAACCGTGTTACTTATATGCAACTTAATTGGTAGTACTTTTGCTCTTTAATGTTGTCGTGTTTTTCAGACTGCTTAAAGGTCTATCTTTATATCTCTAAATAATTCGTGATATTCAAGGGTCGTATCCCCTTTGGTTTAGAGGTCTAAAAATTCCACAATAATAGTTCTTAAATAAAAAAATCCTAAATTCTCTCATTAATCGTCTCTTGCTCTCTCCCCTTCCCTATATTTGCTAGCCGTTAAATGCAGGTGGATATTTTCTTAGGGGCCGCTCCAAAGAGCTTAAGTTTATGGCTTTCAGTTATGACTGTTGATTTTTTTACAGAAATTACACTGTAATGGTTGTTAACTTTTTTTGAGTCATTCAATTAATTGAAAATGAAGAAAAAAGAAAAAAAATGAAAATACTATTATATCTCTACAAATAATGCAAATGAAAGAGGAAGAAAAAAAGCAAAAGTAAAAAATCTAAAAAAACAAAAAATAGAATTAGAGCCTGACATGTTCAAAGCAACTTCTAACTTAAATAAACTAGAAACTAGAAAAAAAATTCAAAAACCGAACCTATTTAGGTCGAGGTTAGAACTCATGATTGCCTTCTTTTTGCTTTTCTCATCGTGGTGTTCTCCTACCTCTGGACTTCCCTTATTGCCTAAGCAAAATTGTACCATAAACTGATCCTTAGTCCTTTCTCTGCCACGACATTGTTGCATAGTACTAAGCTATTAGTTGTCCTGTCATGAAACATTAATCTGGCAGTTTAAGATTTCTACATGCACAGCGTAGTTTTGTACTTTTGTGGATTTTTAATTTTAACCTTGTGGTTTATCATTCGAGAACTCTACTCGTGTGCATTGTATTTTACAAACTCTTCGTTGTAGTAAACTGAATCCACAGTTACTACAACTATTCATTATTGAAAATCAACACAGATGCAGCAACAACCACATAGACTCTATTAAAAAGGAAAACAAAGAGAGAAATCTGAAAAAAAAAAGAGAGAAAAGCAACTTTCTTTTTTTGCTTTTGTCCATGACAAGGTTAAAAAACCCACTGGTTCATGGGTCCGCACCAAAAGCTTCATTTTGCAGAGCATTTCTCTCCCTTTCTTTCCTTTTTCCCACCGACGAGGGTAAGGCTGGCTAGAGACCTATCCTACCACTGGTACCAGCACGTCACCGGTCACCCATCCATCCATCCATCCATCCATCCATCCATCGATCAAGGCCTGGCCATCCGACCCGAGCCGTGCTCGCCTCCGACCGGCCGTCCGCCGGTGGTGCATAGCGCCCGCCGACCGACGTGACGGGTGGATTTTACGTGCGCGCGCGGCGGCCGTTACGAGCTGCCCCGATGTGCTTTTGTACGGCCGTTGCGTCGCTGTCCTCGTAGCCACTTAGGCTGAAGGCGTGGGAGATATTTGGAGATGGGGGACTGTTGTGGGGTGATCGGTTGGGCTTCAGTTTTTAGTTTCTGGTTTATTTTTCACTATTTATAAATTTCGTCTTTTTCTAAACTTTTGGTTTTTTCTTGAGCTTTTTTGCCGGTTCTTTTTTCCCGTATTTGTTCGTATTATATGTAATGGGCTAACATATTTTTTATATTTTTTAAATTTAATTATGCTAAATAAGTCCCTGCCAGCTACAGTATTTTTTTTCAACCAGCTAAAGTGCTTTTCAATCATAAGCCACCAAAAATAAGCCCAAATGATCACCACCACAGGTGTTCCCCCAAATCTTCTCTCTATTCTAATCTAGTCTCCTGGGTAGGAAAGCATGCATGCACGTCTCAACACCATGGTCCTTCCCAGTTTTGACGTTATCGTTATAGCTCTCGATCAACCACAGCACTACAGCAGTTTCGCCCATCTGGTGTGCCGCACCGTCAATAATGGCCTCGTATCTCCTCCTCCCTGCCTAGCCCGTTGGTCAACTGCTCTCTCGAGTGCGTCCTCTCGCACGTACAAATTAGCCCCGAGTGATTTCACCGCGTCCACCTTTTCCCCTCTTGAGCATGCGATCGAGCCAGGCCGTGCCGTAGCGACTAGCGAGCCATCCATGGCACGCTGCACTTTTCCACTCGGTTACGGTTGCTGCGGTGAGGCGCGGTGTGGTCCTGCGCGCATCACGCCGCACGATCGATCGGCGCCATGCATGCAATCATGCGTCCAACATCGCCTTCTCCGTGCGCTACAGCATTATTGACCGAAACAAACGGCTAGTGGCTAACCAACAACAGCCATTGCCTGCGCTGGTACAAAGAAACACGCACGTCATACGCTGTGCCCGCACTAGCGCCACTCGCGAGTCGTCTGCTTGGGGAAGTACATGCTGAGACACAGTGAACGCGGTGACTTTTCTTGATGACCCTTTTCACGTTGGTCGTAGTCATCTAGGTCTCGTTCATTTGGGCTTAGGCTTTTGGCTTTAGTTTATTTTTCACTATTCCTAAATTTTGTCTTTTTCTGTTTTTGGATTTTTTTAGCTTTTTGCCGATTATTTTTTCTCGTATTCGTTTGCATTATACGTGCTGAGCTAACCCGTATTTTCTATTTTTTTAAATTTAGTTATACCAAATAAATCATCATCAGTTACAATGTGATTTTAGTCAGTTCTAGTAAAAATTTATTCATAAGCAAAAAAAAAAGCCTAACAGAGCGGCCGGTAATGCTCATCTATTGTGCCGACGATTAAGGGTGATGTCCCAATCATCTGACCAGAAAAATCAACGCTCAAAAGACGATCGATTCCGACTGTTGTCTTAGGCAGCCGCGTGTCTAATTTCCCTGATCGATTCCGTACGAGCCCGCAATAGTTTCATGCCATGTCGACGGCAGACGATCTGATCCGGCCGAGGAAAAAGAAAGCCGGGGCCCGCAGCCGTGCGCCCGCCGTAGTGTCATGATGGCGCCTTTTGGGCAAGTAAAGGAGGAGACCTAAGCTACCAATGCCATGCCGCAGCAGCCGGCAGGTAGTGGCTTTGGCCCTGCACGGGCAGCACCAGCGTGCACGCATGCAGCCGCTGCGCGCACATGGCATTAACCCCCCACACTGCCACCACCACATGCGCGTACGCGTGCGCACAGCGGCAGCGGCGAATCGGCGATAGGCTGGTGCGGTGCGCGGTGGGTGGGCTACGTTGGTGTGCCGTGCCGTGGCCCCGAGCAGCAGCCGCCGCCGCCGCCGCCGCTCCCGCTTGTGCTGCCGCTGCACGCCTGTTCCTGAGGCTGTGCCGTGGCCTCTGAGGCTCTGACCGCGCTGCGCGAATGCTCCGCTTTGTCTTGTCCCTCGGCGCCACAGACCACGCCCCGCCTCGGGCGCAGTGCAGTGCAGTGCCATGCCGTGCCGCCCCGCGCGAACAGTGACCCCCTCCTCGCGCGTCGCGACGTCCCACGCGGCCGCCGCTGTAACACGGCACGGCCGAGGGGTGTTTTGCTCTCTCTTCTTCTCGACGTCGTTAGATTTGTTTCGTTTCGTGGCGCGGGCACAGCTTTGTATAATGCCGGTAGACGGTTGCGCTTATACTCTGGACCGGGTTCTATTCTACAATAGTGGAGTGCCTTCTTGTTTGGGACACGCTTCCAAAGTGTACGTACGCACGGCCATCGATGCAGTTCTAGGGCATGGCTGGTGGCAGCAACGGTGGTTTTTGTTTACGGCCGAGCAAGGCTTCGCACCAGGGTTCTCTCTAGTCGTTGGACCATGCTGGCAACTTAAATTACTAACATGATTCAATCAAGTTTTTCTCCAGTACGTACTACAATATATGGGTACGTTTGTTTGCGACATAGTAATTCAAAGAAAACAATTCGTGCTTTAAATGGAGCAAAATGGCTGCAAAATATGGATTTGCAGTCTGATACGGTTTATTGGTCGCAACAATATATGTTACGGATTTATTGATCATATAAAAATTTGTCTTAAATCAAGCAATTTCTATCGTGGTTAAAGACAGTACTCCTACCATCAAAAGAACTATTTTGCAGTATAACTTTAGAACTGTTATAGGAATAGAGGTTTTTCTACACAACCCACATATAAAATTGTGTTTAAATGTTAGCTACTTATAGCTGTGCCACAAATGAGAGTGTTTATACAACATTCGACTATTTTTAATGACAAAAACAGTCAGATTTTGAGCCGTTAGATGGAGATCCAATACCTTAGATCATTTTTTTGGAGGGGGTCATTTTTTGGAGGGGGGTTTGTATGAGTAGATCCGTTGTATGGAAATCTAACGCCCCAGATCAATCTGACCGTTTTTGTCCTCAAAAATAATCGAATGTTGTATAGACATTCCTTTATTATTATACACACATAATCACAATATACCTCTCAATAATTCTACCACGCACTACCGGTAGCCACACGAACATGTGATACACTTGGATAACACCAGGCCTGTTCTAATGACTTGGATAACACCAGACCTGTTCTAATGGCTTCTAAAAACGGCTTTTGACTTTTGTTACAGTATCTAATTTTTAAACAGAGTGTTTTCTTAAGACGGGGTCTACAAGTTAATTGTAGTATACATTAAAAGTCTAAATCTGTATCAACTAAAATCACAAATGAGTATCTCTATCCATAATCTCTGTCGCAAACAACTAAAATTCAAAATTTTCAGCCAAAAATCATAAACCATAGTCATATCAAACAGGCCACCATCGGAAGCTCAGCTCCCACTACACCACTATCTCGTGCTCCAGTTAATCCGCGGCCCATACGTTTTACTGCCGCCCCACCCCGATTACACGTTCTCGTTTCTGCGACACCTGTTACCTTTGGTATAAAGTAATAATCAGGGGATTCACTGTTTTTTGCCGACGAATTTATTGATTACCCTGGGGGTGATCGGTTCGGCTGAAAAGCTCATAGCTTATGGCTGAAAACACTGTAGCTGGCTGAAAAAAGCACTGTAGCTGACAGAGGCTTATTTAGCATAATTAAATTTAAAAAAATTTAAAAATAAAACAAATATGTTAACCTATTACGTATAATACAAATAAATACAGGAAAAAAAGAACCGGTAAAAAAAACTCAACAAAAAATCAAAAATTCAGAAAAAGACGAAACTTATGAATAGTGACAAAAAAGCCGCAGCCAGCTTATGGAAGCCATGTTGATCGCTCCCCCTACCACCCCCATAGTGTCCACACCCGAACAGGTCAAACCTGCAGCAATTGTTGCATCAGTGTGGGGGAGTTTGTTTTTAAGGCCGATTTGACACAGCTTTTGGCTTGAGAAGGGTGCGTTTTTGTTGGCTGAATCTTAAAATTTTTAATTTTTGGCTGTTTGTATAAGAGAGTATGAAGAAATCTTCGCGTGCAATTTTGACCGATATAGCTAAAATTGGTACAATGGCTACTACAATTTACCTGTACACCATATCTTAAAAAACACACCATTTGAAAAGCTAGTTGCTATACATAAACCAAAGGCCATAAGCCATAAGCTCAAAATAAGGCAGCCAAAGCCGTTTAAAACGGTTGGCTTTTTAGTGTATTTATTCTTTTTCCTCTCCTTTTCTTTTTTTATGTTACTGATGAAGATATTATGGCATTTTTCATTTTCCCTATTTTTATTTTTTTTCTTTAATTAAATATTTTAGAAAAAAGTCAATAACCACTACAGTATCATTTTAACAAAAAGCTAAAAGTCACATCAATTTTTAATGAGGCCTAAAATGGGGTTTCCTGGCTCACTGCTTTGCCTGCTTTGTTTGCCACCTTGTTCCTGCTGATCATGCAGAGAGGTTTTAACATTATAAGGGTACCTAAAATGGGTAGGCAATGTTTATCTATAATACATAGATTAAAATAATTTATACAATAAGTTATCTGTATAGTTGTCTATAATAACTTTATATAATTAAGAAATTGTCTATAGACACTAGAAAGCTACATATACCGTCTATTAATTACGAGACAACACGTCGGTCCTAAAAGCTATGGTTTATGGGTTAAAATTTTGAATTCTGATTGTTTGCAAGAGAGAATATGGAGAGAGACACTCGCGTATGATTTTGGCCGATACAGATGAATTCAGTACAATGTTTATTACAATTTATAAATCTCATTTTAAAATAACATATATTTAAAAAATAGTTAAATAATATATATTTAGGGCCTGTTTGGTTGGTGCCTAAGCTTGCCATGCCTAAACTTAGGCAATGTGTGGCTGCCACAGAAAGTGTGGCTAACAAAATCGAAGCCACACTTGTGGCAAAGTTTGGAAAGAAACTGAGTCTATGACGTGTGGGGTCGGGTGCTAAGAAAGTGTGGCATGCCACAGTTGCGTCAGTGAACCAAACAGCTACCTAAAAACTGTGGCACGGCTAACTTGTGGCTAGGCAACTTCTGGTCATGAACCAAACAGGCCCTTAAAATTTAGTTAAGCTAAAAGTTATAAGTCAAAAAAGGAGAGGCAGCATCTTTCTTTTTCCCTCACCCAAAATATCACATGGTGTTAAAGTATAGCTCACATGTACTGTTGTACGTTGCCCTAAGCCATCGTTCACGCCGTCACGCGTCCTACCGCGTTGTCGGGTAACGAACTCGCGCAGTGGTCGCAGCCTCTCACATGCTCGAGGTCCTGGACATGACGCCGCCCCGGCACCAGCCGGCTGCCAAGGGACGCGGGCACGGGCGTGGGCACGTGGGGCCGGCGAGGAAGCAGCCGCTGCAGAGCAGCGTGGTGCAGCCCAAGGCGGAGACGGCGGTTGCGCCGCCGGAGGGAGGAAAGAAGTGCGGTGGGGGTGGGAGTGGGAGGCGTCGCGGCGGGCGCGGGTGGGCCAGGGCAGGGGAGCCGCGGCCGGCGCCGGCGCCTGCAGCGCGTGCCGTCATTGGGCCGCTGGTGCCGAGCAAGGGGCTGGCGTTCTGCCAGCGGCCGGGGTTCGGGACGGTGGGCGCGCGCTGCGTCGTGAAGGCCAACCACTTCCTCGCCGAACTCCCCGACAAGGACCTCACCCAGTACGACGTAAGTCCTTGCCATTTCGCTTCAAGAAGTTGAGGACTAGCATAATTGAGATGAAGAAAGGAGAGAGCTTTTCTTGTTTTTCGTGCCGTCTTTGCAGGTGAAGATCACACCGGAGGTGAGCTCCCGGAGCGTGAACCGGGTCATCATGGCGGAGCTGGTCCGCCTCTACCGCGCTTCCGACCTTGGAATGCGCCTCCCGGCATACGACGGCCGCAAGAACCTTTACACCGCCGGGACCCTTCCGTTCGACGCGCGCGAGTTCGTCGTGCGCCTTACCGACGACGACGACGACAGCACCGGCGTCCCCCCACAGTACGCACCTGCATTTGTCCCGGCGCTACGTGCGCCTCCTCGTACGTACGTCCTTGATGGCGTCTTACTGGCTGGCTTGCGTTCTTGCAGCGAGAGGGAGTACAGGGTCGCCATCAAGTTCGCCGCGCGCGCCGACCTCCACCACCTCCGGCAGTTCATCGCCGGGCGGCAGGCCGACGCGCAGCAGGAGGCCCTCCAGGTCCTCGACGTCGTGCTCCGGGAGCTCGCCAACCAGAGGTGTTTTATCCGCACCTGCATTAATCGCAGCGCACGCATTGCCCGTTGCAGCTTGGCTTTGTGCGTTCTTGGAGGGAACTGATGGTGCTTGCGCCAATGCTAGGTACGTGTCGATAGGGCGGTCGTTCTATTCGCCGGACATAAGGAAGCCGCAGCGTCCTCGGGGACGGCCTGCAGTCGTGGTGTGGGTTCTACCAGAGCATCCGGCCTACTCAGATGGGGTTGTCCCTTAACATTGGTGAGATGCGCTTCGGCTGGGGAATATTTGGTACCCTCATGCATGCGATTTCTTGCGTTGTCCTAATGTCCTGTGCTTCGTGCTTACATGGTGATGTTGATGTCAGACATGTCGTCCACAACGTTCATCGAGCCGCAGCCGGTGAACGAGTTCGTGGCCCAAATATTAGGGAAGGATGTCATGGCAAGGCCATTGTCGGATGCAAACCGAATCAAGGTACATTGTGCTGTGGGGAAAAGGAATCTAGCCTAGTACTACAGTGACATGTAACAGCTGCTATTTGGTTTTATTGGTTATGGACTTGCCGGTTATGTTCTTGCGTGCTGTGCTTTGCCTAATGAAGTAATCTGTGCGTGTAATTTGCTAATGCCAAGCAGACCAAGAAAGCTTTGCGGGGCGTGAAAATTGAAGTCACTCATCGGGGAAGTGTAAGGCGGAAGTACCGCATTTCAGGGCTGACAACGCAACCAACTCATGAACTGATGTATGTTTAGACTGTAATTCGTTTTCCTTGCTCCTGTGTGCTATCAATTGGCAAATATCCTGCAGAGTCAAAGCTTTTCACCAAACATAACATGCATGATACACCCTCTTGATTCAAAAGAGTATGATAGACCTCTAAATACATTTCGTGTGCTTTGATTTATTGATTTCATCTAATCAGTGACTAGGTTGAACCAAATTAAACACCCATATCTATGTTTCATACTATGTTCGAAGCCTTAGTTACTAGAAATACTAAACTATGGATTTGATTTTGCTTGTTTTGACAGTTTCCCAATTGATGATCAAATGAATATGAAATCCGTCGTAGAGTATTTCAAGGAAACGTATGGGTTTACCGTTCGGCATCCCCACCTTCCCTGACTTCAGGTGGGAAACCAAAAGAAGGCAAACTATCTACCAATGGAGGTACGTATCAAAGCTCGCCGGCAAGTTTCTGTTAGCTGTCAATTTTGTAATGCTATTTCCTCAGTAAAGCTTGTGATTTTGAGACATTTCTTACCAGGCCTGCAAGATTGTTGAGGGTCAGAGATACACAAAGAGGTTGAATGAAAAGCAAATCATGTCCCTGCTAAAGGTTACATGCCAAAGGCCTAGAGAGCAGGAGATGGATATTCTACAGGTCCAGAGTTTTCCTAATCACATTAAAAAATGAATGAAATTTTAACCCATACAAATTACATGTTAGGCGGGGCTAGATGTGCTAGGTTTTTGTTCCAACAATACTGATGGTCTTGTTGAACAAATCTGTGCATTGCAAGATATGCATGCAACAAGCTCAATTATTGTCCTATCCTCAATTCTTTGTTTTCATTTCCCTGTGGTCCAGACATTCCATGCAATGGACCTTCATTAGCTAGCCACTATTACATGCTACTAGGGTTTTCCTTCGTGGAATAATTTTGTTGATCAATGCTGTTGTTAAAATGGCTCGGACGGCTAAAAGTATTTGTTTTCAGACAGTTCATCAAAACGGATATGAGCAAGATCCTTACGCGTAGGAATTTGGGATCAACATAAGTGAGAAGCTAACATCTGTTGAAGCCCGAGTCCTTCCTGCACCTTGGGTAGGATTAATCGTACACTGTTATTCATGCCAGTAGTAAGTTAATTGCTCTTTGCTAATAATTTGGACATGGAATTTTGTGGATTCCAGCTGAAATATCATGATACTGGAAAAGAAAAGGAGTGCTTACCACAGGTTGGTCAATGGAACATGGTGAACAAGGTTAGATTCTATTTTGCTGCAGTTGTACATATCATGTCCTTGCAGATATCATGGTGTTAATCCCGCTACATTTACCACTTAAAAAAACTCATTTTGGCAGAAAGTGATCAATGGGTGCAAGGTAAATCATTGGGCTTGTATAAACTTCTCAAGGAGTGTTCAAGAAACCACAGCTCGGGGATTCTGCAAGGAGTTGGCACAAACGTGTCATATTTCGGGCATGGTAGTATACCTCTCTTTTCTGCTAATTTTTTTTTGCACAAGAGAGGCCTTTGTAAAGTTAATTGCATGCACATCTTTTTAGCTTTGTCTCTGCTGTTATTGCAGGAATTCAACAGTGAGCCTGTAATACCAATATATTCAGCTAGACCAGATCAAGTAGTCAAGGCACTTAAGCATATGTATAATGTAGCATTAAACAAACTCAGGGGTAAAGAACTAGAGCTTCTTTTGGCCATTCTCCCTGACAACAACGGTCCTTTATATGGTGAGTGCCATCATTCTAATTACCTTGTATGCTTTCTATCCGAATCCTCATATATTGCGTGAGACATTGAGTCATAACTTTATATTTGCAGGTGACATCAAACGTATCTGTGAAACTGATTTGGGATTGATATCCCAATGTTGCTTAACCAAGCATGTTTTTAAGATCAGCAAGCAGTACTTGGCAAATGTCTCGCTCAAAATCAATGTTAAGGTACTTGTTAACTCATCACCTTGCTTACACATCAAATGTATTGTAGACCAGTAAGCTAACTTAGAACCCTGCTTATTTATTGCATCTTGGACTTAATGATATGATTAAATTCAGATGGGAGGAAGAAACACCGTGCTCTTGGATGCGATAAGTTGGAGGATTCCGTTGGTCAGTGACATACCAACTATTATATTTGGTGCAGATGTAACGCATCCTGAAACTGGGGAGGACTCTAGTCCATCCATTGCCGCAGTAAGTCTGAGCATTACTCTGCTTCCACATCAATATGCATTACATTTCATTGGATTATGCTTGTTCTTTTCCCCCTTTTTTTTTCTAATAAGCCGCTTGCAGGTTGTTGCTTCTCAAGACTGGCCGGAAGTCACAAAGTACGCTGGATTGGTACGTGCGCAGGCTCATCGGCAAGAGCTCATTCAGGACCTTTACAAGACATGGCATGATCCCCAGAGAGGCACTGTAACAGGAGGAATGGTCAGGTATTTATCCAGGAACAATGTGCTCTTCTGAAGTGAAAAACTACTTAAATGATTTTTTTTTCTAAATGAGCTACGAACTTATTTCCTGCGCTGCTTTTGTTATGCAGGGAGCTCTTAATATCCTTCAGGAAGGCCACCGGACAAAAGCCATTGAGAATAATTTTCTACAGGTATGCTAGTTCAAATATTGGCTATCAACTATAGTTTGTAGAGGACAGTAGTTAAATATCGCAATAACCAATTTAATGCCATGTGAATCTTCTACATGCACGATAATGTTTAGGTTAGCTATCTCTTGTAGAGTACAAAAATAGCCATTGTTAAGGCTTCTTTATGTTGCAATTAAATTATGTTATCTGTTAATTGAATTAATACTTTATCTCTTTCAGGGATGGCGTTAGTGAAGGCCAATTCTACCAAGTTCTCCTTTATGAGTTAGATGCTATCCGTAAGGTTGGGTACACCTGTATTTTCTTATGTAGATCTTCTAACCATTTTTTTAGAGTTGCCTAACAAATACTTTCTTCTAGGCATGTGCATCCCTGGAACCAAATTACCAGCCTCCTGTGACATTTGTGGTGGTTCAAAAGCGTCACCATACAAGACTGTTTGCAAACAATCACAAAGACAGAAGTAGCACGGACAAAGTGGAAATATTTTGCCAGGTAATCTTTTTCATGACCTCTACATCTGTAAGTTATGGGATCTACTGCAGATTACAGTTTAACTAACACATTGTAAAATTTATCAGTACTTTAACTAAAATTTTGTTTGTTAGTAAAATTGTTCCGTTTGTTGATTTCTAACACTACATATTTCATGCTATACGTTCATGCATAAGTACAATTTCCTTGAACTATTGAAACATCGTTTTGGGTGAGCTAATTTTATGATCTTGTATTTACTATGTTATTCCCTTGTTTCTGTAATTGCTCACTAGCTGCCCAAAAACAGGAACTGTTGTTGATTCAAAGATATGCCATCCAACCGAGTTTGATTTCTACCTCTGTAGTCATGCTGGAATTCAGGTAAGAATATTGTACTGGTCCTTGTGGAAGGCTGACATATACTGAATTTGTCGTCACTCTGGTCCCGTGTCTTCTGATTAAGTATTTGAAGAAACTGCATATTCTCTTTTCAACAAGCAATCACTGTGCCTAGTTACCTAGCGAAGAACGCATGCTAAAACGAATAAACTAACCGATGATATGGCCAATTTTTTAATCATGTGATTGTACGACCATGGTACTTGGATCAGTGAAGTGTTGTACTACAAGCATGGGAATAGATCTCAACATCCTGTTCTGATTTCTGATATGACTGATGTGCGAGTTTACCAGGGAACAAGTAGGCCAGCTCACTACCATGTCCTCTGGGATGAGAACAATTTCAGTGCAGACGAAATGCAGACGTTCGCAAACAACCTTTGCTACACGTACGACATTACTTTTTATGTTATGCTTGTCCTCTGCACTTTGCACTTCGTCTTTTAAGAGTAGCCTGACTTGACCTATATGTTGATGCAGTTACGCACGGTGCACACGTTCGGTTTCTGTTGGTATGTTCTTCTGCACTAATGAAACATTTTCCAGTTTTCTACTTCTTGGTTTTCATACTTTATCATACTTGCACACAAATCTGAACTGCAATCTTGTATTTTTGTTTCTCCAACAGTCCCACCTGCATACTATGCACATCTGGCTGCGTTTCGAGCGCGGTTCTACATGGAGCCAGAGATGTCGGAGAACCAGACGTCGAAGAGCACCAGTGGGACGAATGGAACCTCGGTGAAGCCTTTGCCGGCCGTGAAAGAGAGGGTCAAGAGGGTGATGTTCTACTGTTGACAAGGAGACTACTTTAACTACTCACATTCTGTACCTAACACTGTAGAATTTAGTAGTAGAGATTAGGTTAGCTTTCTCCCGGAAAGGAAGAGGAGAGCATTTGGATCCTGAACAATCTCTTGACTACCTCTGTACAGTACTCGGAAACGCATGTATAGTAGTTCTTGGATCAGATGGCATCCAGTCTGGAAAAAAAAGTGCTCTAAGATGGTGATGAAATCTGCTTTCGTTCTAGGATGATTTCCCGAGCAGCAATGCTTATATTCACCACATGCGGCTGCTCAATATGAAGTTCATGCTTATGACCTAGTAAGACTCAAACAGAGGTTTCCAAGGTAGGAGATCTAATATCCGAAATAACTGTTTTCATGCATTTCCAGGATAGTACCAAGAAACATCTTCTACAAAGCATACGACAAAAAAAAAACTGACGTAAGAAAGAACGTGTGTGCATTGCTAGGTTCATCCTAGGAGGCTAGGACTCAAGATGTAAGCTAACCAACAGGTTTAAGAACCCCTTACAGGCAGCAACTAAGGTAAGCGGCTGCTACATGCGGTCTGGAGGTCCACAAAAACTGAACTTACCAGCCGGTTACAGTTCCTTATTGGTTTTTCTGGTACAGGCCCATGTTGTGTTTTACCTCCACCATTTCAATGGAATGTAGATACTGTAGAGCATGAGCAGAAAAGCATAAAAATCAATAAAATGCAAAGGAAAATGCAAAAGAAATGAAATATGGCCCGAAAACCGCTGGAAACCAACCGCTTACTGATCAGTCTGATCTCCTCTTACTGGCCGCCCTCTGCGAGCCTGGGATTTTGCCAAGTGCCGGTAAACTGAACTCTGGTTGGGCTAAAACCATCCAAACGGTGCCTCAAATTGATTTTGTGCAACTTACAGATGAACTTCAAGAGATTTCCTTTTTAAGATGATGTGAGGTAGTATGCTATCTCCCTGTAAACAATCTTCTGGCAACAATATATTGCATTACAGTCAAAGTGAGGTTCTGATTGTTGGTGACTTCGAGCTAAAATGCTGAATTCATCAACAAATGCAAGCCAAGTGTTTCATGTTTGCTGACAAAACGACCAACATCATACACTGTCATCATAAGATTACTAATGATCTAATCATTGACAAGAAGTTTAGAAATCGATCCATTGTTAACAATGTCAAGGTGCATATTAGGTACATTCATCTGCAATGGAAATAGGCAAAAAGTACGATATACTATTAGCTTGGGTGACTAACCTTCATTTCTTTATTTGGAGAAATGTATGCCATTTCCTTGCAGGAGTTAAATAAACCTTTGTTTGAAGTCTTGCTGAAAATGTTCTGCATTCTGTGTCAACATAAACTGCTCCAAGCAAAATTAAAAACTTTGATAGAAGAGGATTCAATGGCTCACAAATCTAAATCAATGAGAAGAAACCAGCTCCGGTAAGTAAAATTGTGGATCATTAGCTGTGATCAATTCCTGCAACGTGCCACCTGAAACTAAATGATCCTTATTCATTGAGGATCAGATTAACTAACTGCAGAAGTCTGAGCACTTGAGTTTCTGGTGTTTTGACAATTTTGGTTCATTGGCTTCTAGGAGGTAAAAACCAGGTGGAATTCTCAACACTGATATTCACTAAAATTGATCATGCTTTTTTGGTTAACTTAATGCGACTCACTCAAACCAATGGACGTTTTAATCATTCCTATGCTGAAGCATTAGGTGATGCATTAGTACTAAACTGCCATCCTCAGTATCCCTTCACCTCAATCAAGCTGCACCCTGCAGTCTTCTTGACAGTGGGGTGTGTTATCTTGCTCCTTATCGCATCCTCCCATCGACTTGCTGTTGCATATACATTAGACATGAGCAAATTCACATGAGGAATTTGGTAATCTTGCTCGCCAATTCGTTTGGTCAACCATTCGCTCATCTCAACATTGCCATGAGCCTTGCAAGCAGTGAGGAGTGCACCAAACAGTGGCATAGCGTCCTTGTCAATTGGCAGGTCGCTGATCAACTTCTCAGCTTCATCAAGTAGACCAGCACGACCTAGAAGATTGACAAGGTAGCTATAATGTTCAACATGCAGTCAGCACCCCAATGAAGGTAATGCTGTCAGTCTTACCTTTGCTTCTCCGCATATCCTCAAACAATTCGAGAGCTCTACCTGCCTGACCATTTGTGGCCAGACTGCAGATGATGGCAGTCCAGGCCATGGTGTCTCTGCCTTGCATTAGTTCAAAGACCTCCAGTGACTTCTCCACACGCCCACACTTAGCGTACATGTCAATCAATGCTGTGCCGAGAACTACATCAATCTTCATCTTCCTACCTTCAGCATATTGGTGGATCCATTCACCTTGATCAAGAACACCAAGATTGGCACAGCATGTCAGGACAGTGACAACAGTGAATCTGTCTGGCTCAACCCATTGCATCTGCATGTCTTGAAACAATGACAGAGCCTCCTCGAAGCATCCATGTTGCACACATGCATTGATCATTGCAGTCCAGAGAATTAGATCCTTCTCTGTGCACTGGTAGAAGAATACTCTCGCCTTGTCCAGCTGCCCGGCAAGGGCATGTCCCAACACAAGTATAGTCCAAGAAATGATGTTCCTCACCAGCATTTGCTCTAACAATTTCACAGCCTCTTCCAAGCAACCATTCTTCGTGTACATGTCCAGCAGCGCATTCGCAAGTGGGAGGCTGAACCCGAAGACCCCATCCATGTAGTCATGAATCCTCCTTCCCAAGCTCAGGCCCCCTGCCCTGGAGCATGCGGTCACCGCAATCACCAACGTCACCCTATCTGGTGTGAGACCGCTTCTCTCCATCTCCTCAGCCAAAGCAACTGCTGCAGCGTATCGCCCGCACCTGACGTAGCACCTGATTATCATATTCCACAGCACAAGCGCCCTCTGCGGCATTTCGTCGAACAGCTTCCGCGCGACATCCGCACGGCCCAGCATCGTGCACATCTCCATCAGCGAGCTCGAGGTGTACCGTGTACTGGTCCCACAGGAACCCGGTCTTCACGGCGGCCGCGTGCGCCTTGCGGCCCTCTACCGACAGCTTGAGCACCCAGACGGCCTTGAGCACAAACGGGTAGGTGAAGCTGTCCGCGACGAGGCCGCGGGCGCGGAGGTCGCAGTACACCGCCATGGCACGCGCGAAGCTGCCACGCCTCGCGAGGGTCCTGATCAGCAGGTTGCAGTCGCGCAGCGGCATGCCGTGGTGGCACGCCGTCGCCATCCTGGGCGTGTGGCGGCGACGCGGGACGCGTGGAGGAGCGTGCGCGGGCCGGCCAAGATGGAATCTTTCATTTTAGGTACCGTATAGAGAGCAGAAAACGATAAGGTGGAGGCTTGGGAGTTGGGAGAGGCGGCGAGTGGAGAGATGGGTAAGGGGGTGGCCGTGGTGGTGGGAGGGGGCGTCGCGGGGCTGGCGTGCGCGCACGCGGGGGCGAAAGAGGGGTGGGAGGCGGGAGAAAATTGCTATTATAGGACGCGAAACAATGGGCTTCGCTATTATAGGACTCCAAACGTCGACTTCGCTAAAACGACCCTTGAAACATTGGCACTTTGTTATAGATGACATTTGGTTTTTTTAATCTCTTTTCTCAACTAAAATACATGTATTTTGCCATGATGTGACCGTATTGCCCTTCTGCCTCATTCACGTAAGAGATCGACCTTTCGTTTCCTTCGTCCGACTCCGACTGTTCGTCTCCGCCGCCCAAAACCCCGACATGGAGCCCCAGCCCGGCGATCCACCGTCGCCGGCCGGCGATCCCCCGACGGCGCCCTCTACTGGCCTGGACGCACGGGCCGGCGAAGCCCAGACGGCGGCCAGCCATGGCGGCACACTAGGGCTGGTCACCGATGTCCAGGCTGCCCAGCGGCAGCAGCCAGCCTGCCTGCCCAGGGCACCTGCTGTACGTGCCCACGCGCGGCACCTGCCCTCCAAACACAAGGGCAAAAATGTCATCCTATGGCAAAATACATGTACTTTAGATGAGAAAAGTGATTAAAAGGACCAAATGTCATGTATACCAAAGTGCCAACGCTTCAAAGGTCGTTTTAGCGAAGTCAACGATTGGAGTCATATAATAGCGAAGCCCATTGTTTCGCGTCCTATAATAGCAATTTTCTCGGGAGGCGGTGGTGATGGAGAAAGCGGCGGCGGAGCTGCTCGCCGTCGACTTGGTAAGCCCGCCGTCCTCGCCGATTCGCCACTCTCGTATGGAGCCAGAGATCTATTGCGGATTTGGCTTCCTTGCCTTGCTCAACGTGTGCTTCTGTTGCCACCACAGAATCGAGCAACGGACAGCGAGACGAAGGCGGCGCGGACGCTGACGAGGGCTTCAACTTCCGCACGGCGCATCGGGGCGACCTGCACCGGCGGCTGCACGAGGCGCTGCCGGCCGTGCTCTGGGGGCACCAGTTCCTGTCGTTTGAGATGTCGAACGATGGCGAGCGCGGGGTCGTCGCGACGGCTCGCGTGCTCCGGACTGGGGAACGGTGGAGGTCACCGGAGATTTGCTCGTCTCGGCGGATGGCTGCACGTCGTCGATCCGCCGGCGCCTCCTCCCTGACCTCAAGCTGAGGTCAATTATAAGTCTCACACTTGTCACTATTCTATTTAGATTGGAAATGCCAAAAATTCAGGCGTCTGATTTTTTTTCCCGAACTAAGATACAATTGTTGCAGCAGTTCAATGCCTCAATCTAAATGTTGCAGTAGTTCTACCAAAAGCACTTCTGTAGGGAATCAAAACTCTATTATGTTTACTTGAAATTATTATAAAAAGTTTTGATCAGCTCAACTGGATCCTCGGACATTTTGATCAGCTCGAGAAAGATGATCCTTCATTAGTTCGTCACTGAAAGTTCCATTTCTTGTTTCTTATGTCCAATGCAGGTACTCCGGGTATTGCGTATGGCCAGATGTGTTCCTCTTCACCGGAAAGGAGAGCTCTGACATTGTCACTGCCTCACTGGTATTTGAAGAGCCTACTCGGAGCTTGTCAGTTGCCTCTACTTCGATCTGGCCTACAAGATTTTGGCACTTTTGGTACGTTTTGAATCTGTATTTGCAAGAATAGACTTGGTCACGTGATAATTATAAAAATATCACTTCTGTCGCACAGTGACCAGACAGCAGTGTCATAGAGATGACACCTAGTCAAAGGAGTCCCGTGGCCGTGCGGCAGGTGCCTGCCGTTTGGCCACCATGCGGCCAAGACGGTATTGCACGACCACGGGGCGGCCCCCCTCCTCAACCACGCTTATGCTTCGACCACACAACACCGCCTTGGCCGCACGGTTGCTGGGCTGCAGACGCCTGTCGTACTGTCACAAGGCTCCTTCGGCTAGGTGTCACGTCTATGACGCTGCCACTCGGTCACTAGACGATAAAAGAGATATTTTTGCTATTATCACATGCATACTGACATTCTCATAAATACGATCTCAAAATATGCTATAAGTACCCAAAAACTCCTCATGTTGTGTTCTACAAGCAACGAGCTGCCCAACAAGGGGCCTAACTGGCTTTGGTATATCAATGGCCCAGAACCAAAGCTCACGGTAACGGTGATCCCCTGTTAAGCTGTAACTTTTGTCACTCTCGAAATGGTTTGTGGTATTACTTACTTCCGATGTTACTGATTTATGCTGGGGAGCTCGGTGACGATGAAGTTGAGCGACGCCATGGTGGCGCAGATGCAAGAACAGGCTGAGCGCGTCTGGTTCCCCGAGCTGGCGCGGCTGATCATGGTGATGGCGCAGCCTTTTGTGAACGTAATCTACGATGCGGACCCGCTGCCGCAGCTGTCGTTGGTGGGTGGCCGATGTCTGGGATCTGTTTTGGGCCAACTTTGTCCAAGACAACCTCACTCTAGACATAACTACATAAGGCCAACTGATTGTGCTCAAGTCTGACCAGAATATAGCACTTGGTTCATTGATCTCAGGTGGTTAATTTTTCTGGTGACGCACAGTTGGAAAGTACCCATTTTTTAAGTGGAGAACTGGAGATGTATGTTTGCAAACTCTGAGAAATACAGTATAGCTAATTATAAAATACAGTTCCCTTTTTTAGTTCTGACTGATCACCAAACTCATCATCCAAATTATTTTTCAATACTCTCTTAATTATGATCTGATCAAACAATGATTGGTCCATGCAAGCCCCACAAATGCATGTAAATCCAGTCTGTGCCCAATAGATGCAATAGATGCCGAAGGTTGGTAAGTCTGTATCTTTGTTAAGCTGTCCTGCCTGTCTTGGCATATACAACACGGCATAGTACTAGTAATGGCTGGTGAGAACCAACGATGTCTCTAGGTCGGTTCATGATTCATTCCCTTTACAATTGCTTTCTAACCAAAGGGTTTGAGAAAACCTGAAGGTAGAGCTGGAAGGATCTGGGGTTTAACAAAACCTTGAAAGGTAATACTTGAAATTAATACTTTTAAAACCAAACAGTGATGGATAATGTTTTTTGTATTTGAGGGAAAACAGAAGGGCTGTCCCCTACTTACACGTATATAAAACAAGAGTTCACAATATTGCAAACTGTCGAGGAAGGGAGTATCTTGCAGCCACCACTATTACCAAAGTGGATAATCATATTACCTACTTAAATGCTTTACTAAAGTAAATGGGGTCAGTTGTGGAAAAGAAATTTCAGGAAGATGTGATAGGATATTAAGATGGTAAGGGAAATTAAAACTTGAGGAGCTAACAAGAGGAGAGATAGGCGATTATTGGCTCGAAATCATAGTGGAGGTAGAGCAGCTAGGGGGTGGGAGGCAGGGGCAGTGGTAGGGGAGGAAGCTCGGGGGAAGGCAGGCATGGTGGTGGAGGAGATGGAGAGAGCGAATTGTGGAGACGTACATGACCTCCACACCACGCCGGCATTGATCAAGACTGCACATCAACGGTCATGTCAGTGAATCATCCTTATAACCTACAGTGACCCATTTAAACAAGTTTAAATATATAAATCTATAATTTCAAAGTTTGAGGACCTAATGATCCAACGTCACAAGTTTAGAACCCAGTCTCTTTTCTTTATTTTAAGTTGTGATCCAAGTATTAAGATGTACGGAAATGTATGAATCATTCTTAATATTTATGTTTCCCTATTTACAAAAATAATTTATGCCTTTGTTTTTTTAGAGGGACATGCTTTCATTTATTTTCATTTCTACGAGGAGACATGCTTTCATTTCTTAAACAAGAAGAATTATGAAATTATATATAGGGTTTCTTATACATGAGCTATGACTTGAAGAAAAGATTTTATCTAGTGGGAATACGTAATAATATGATCATTGACTGGTATTGTCCTACCATGATCACATATATACTATTGTGGATTTAAGGAAAATTAAAATGGAAGCTCTTCGATGAACAGGGTTATTCTGAGACTGGAAAACTATGTTACAGATAGCCAGATACACATGTTGTAATCAAGAAGATACGAACAGGTCATGATGTGATGCTAGCTTCAGTACCATTAGTCAAAGCAGCTCTTCGATAAATAGAGCTTCAATTCCTTCCGTGACATGGGAACGCAAATTCTTCATTGTCCACCAAACACTAGTACAATAAATCGTTGATGATCTTAAGAGTGTTTGACCTAGCTCAACGTAAGATTTTGTTGGAACAAGGGCATTCTGAGAAATTTCCAATTTATACAAAAAAAAAAGCTGAAAGGGGATAAGATAGAGGAGAAGATAGGGTTTATCCCCTAAACGGCTGCCCTCTTGTGTGGGTGTGTGCGTGGAGAGAGGATCGTTCCGATCCCCACTCCTATCTCCCCGATGGTTTCAGCAGTAATTAAGGGTTGTGCTGCCACCTCCCTCATCCCTTCTTATTCCTGGGCTAGGCCTTCACCGAGGAAGGCGATTCCTCTTCTTTTTCCGATCTTCTTCTTCTCTACCGAGGTCTCCTCTTCTACGACTATGAGGTCATAACTGTGACCACACTGTGTTATGGGAATTCCTACGATGAGTCTATCTCCAACCGACTTATCTACGATAATGAACTACGTTGTCGGTTTGTCTAATAAGGCGGTTAGAACGTGTGTTAGTCTACTAACCGCACAATATCTCTCTATGACAACAACCGCTTCACGGTGAACTGCCTCTTGTGTCTCTCAGATGGTAACTTCTGTCAGGTGATTATCATCCAAAGCGTCAAGCCGTCTTCAGCGCGAGACAACTGTCGTCGCTTCACCGGCTATTTAAAGGTTAATGTCAAAGGGACAGAGGGGGAGAATTGGGTAAATTATTCACGCAAAATAGCACTAGCCATTTATGTAACTCTTTGTTGTAATCCACTTTGCAGCAATTAGCAATTATATTAGACTAGGGTTGTTATTCTCCTAAGAGAAAGCTCGAACCAGGATAAAGTTTCCCGTGTCTACTTCGCAGCTACACACGCCAAGTCTTCTAAGAGTTCATTCGAATCTAAACAAATCATACGTAAGATTGATATTAAAACATCGATAATATATATGTATGTATAATGAAAATGGTATATTCATGGGATGGTTTTATTTATACTCTTATCATTATATTGTACTTAGAATCATTTATTTCTTTTAATTATCAATTCTGAAATTATGACTAAAAACTGCTACAGCTATGCCTTCGATCGAAGTAATGTTGTCAGGGTCGTGAGCGACCATTTTCTTGTTTGGTAGGATTGGGGATCAAAGGATTTTCATATGTGACGTCAAAAACCGTGGCTATCTATATATCTGGACTACTATTTCTTATGGTGCTACGTTACTACGTTCGTACGTAGGATCCAAATCGGAATAGTCTGACAAGATCAATTCTACAATGAAAATAACAATCTTAACAACCTGCTTCCAGATACATTTGCTTGCCACGTGGCTAATGACTTAGGCCAAATTGAGCATCGCGGGAGAAATACTAGGCCTGTTCGTTTTTTTTGATTTGGCTTATAAATAGTAACAATATGTAGAGAAGTTTTTAAAGAGAATCACTCGTGTGTGATTTTGACCGATATAAATGAAGTCACTATAATGTGTATTACAATTAACTAGTAGACTCTATTTTGAAAAGATAATTCGTTTAAAAGATAAATACTATAGAAAAGTAAATTACTGGAAAAAAGCAAAGTTGTCTATCCTGAATGACGACAAGCAAGAGAGCAACATGCGCCGGCTGAACCACAGGGTCAGGGTGAGCAGTACCGGCCAACATTACTGTACATGCAGTGCATGCTTGTACGTCTAGCAAGACATGCCCCAGGGTTAGTGTGGTAATGGGATGCGACCAGCAGGCCGGACACAAGTGGCAGCACGCGTCTAAATTGATGGCAGCACGTACCCTCAGCCTCTCTCAAGGACCCTCCCAATAACTACGGGCAACACCACACCCCTAGCTAAGATTTTACATCACCATGATTCAATTCTTCAAAGGTGTTTTATGCCTCAGGGCAATGCAATGTCCTCCATGCATCCGTGGTCCAGCTGAAGATGGAGCAGAAATGGCAGAGGATGGCTTGCACAGGCATATATGCAATGGATGCACATACATTTCTCTGGCCTTGCGTGTACTGCCTTCCTTTTGCTCCCCAGGACAGGAGATGGCTTAAGTTCAATTAGAGCCTTGCTTAATTTTCTTGACTAGCTAGTTATCATATCTCCCATCTCCCAAGTGCTTAATTAGCAATTGGCTATGGTATTTGCTTGAAAACTTTGTGTGAACTTTGCGTTCTGAGAACTACGCAAAATCCACACGAGCTTGCATGTGTTTCCTTGAAGGAAACTTCTTAGTTTCCTCTTACAGATTTGCTAGCGCCTGCCTAAAACCATGGAGTTAAACTCTAGTTACGGAATTTCCCCGACGGTATTTTTGTTGATGTTTATAATAAAGGCTGTGTAAAAACCATTTGAGGACATGTTTATTTGGATTCTACGGCGTTTATGAATGCCTCCGGAAAGTTCAACGTGTTATAGTGCGTTTGGATGCGTGTGTGAGGTAGCATGAGCTGATTAGCAACAGGCAAATATTGGTTCTGTTTTCTCAGTATTTTGGTTTCTCCAAAAATCAAAATAAATAGGACGATTTTTTAAAGCGGATTTTTTAAACAGCTTCCCGAATAGCAAGCTATACAAAGCCGGGGGGTTCCGGCCCCCTCGCGCTATCCACGTCGCCCCCGCCCGCGCGGCCGGCCGGCGCGTGGCGGGGGAATTTCGGTACGGCCGGCCGAGGTGATTTCCTCATATTTTCCGAAAATTACGTAAAGGTCATTTTTCCTCGCGAAAAGGTCCCTGGCAATTTTTTTTCACCCAAATTTTTGCAAGATAGCGCCCCGCGGTTTTCTAAATTACGTGCGGGTCCTCGTTTATTACGTACATACCCTCGGTTTTTTACAAAAAAGTCCTTTGGCTTTCCCATTTATTACGTACAGGCCTCGGTTTTTTACGAAAAAGACCTTTGACTTTTTCAAAAATACACATGTGCCCTCGATTTTTTTAATTTTTTTTACAAACTCCTCACGGATTATCGCCTCTTTTACTTCGGTACACACGGTGGCTGGCGCCGCGCCTATAAGGCTAGTTTAAAACATTATACGTTGTTTAAAACGGTATCAGCGGAGTCAAGATGCTACAGTGCGGTATCAGTGGTAGGGGAGGAAGCTCGGGGGGAGGCAGGCATGGTGGCGGGCGGAGGAGATGGAGAGAGGGAGTTGTGGAAACGCACATGACCTCCACACCACGCTGGCATTGATCAAGACTGCACATCAGCGGTCAAGTCAGTGAATCATCCTTATAACCTACAGTGACCCATTTAAACAAGTTTAAATATATAAATCTATAATTTCAAAGTTTGAGGAATGATCCAACGTCACAAGTTTAGAACCCACAGTCTCTTTTCTTTATTTTAAGTAGTGATCCAAGTATTAAGCTGTACGGAAATGTATGAATCATTCTTAATATTTATGTTTCCCTATTTACAAAAATAACTTATGCCTTTGTTTTTTTTAGAGGGACATGCTTTCATTTATTTTCATTTCTACGAGGAGACATGCTTTCATTTCTTAAACAAGAAGGATTATGAAATTATATATAGGGTTTTTTATACATGAGCTATGACTTGAAGAAAAGATTTTATCTAGTGGGAATACGTAATAATATGATCATTGACTGGTATTGTCCTACTATGATCACATATATACTATTGTGGTTTTAAGGAAAATTAAAATGGAAGCTCTTCGATGAACAGGGTTATTCTGAGACTGGAAAACCATGTTACAGATAGCCAGATACACATGTTGTAATCAAGAAGATACGAACAGGTCATGATTTGATGCTAGCTTCGGTACCATTAGTGAAAGCAGCTCTTCGATAAATAGAGCTTCAATTCCTTCCGTGACATGGGAACGCAAATTCTTCATTGTCCACCAAACATTAGTACAATAAATCGTTGATGATCTTAAGAGTGTTTGACCTAGCTCAAGGTAAGATTTTGTTGGAGCAAGGGCATTCTAGGAATTTTCCAATTTGTACAAAAAAAAAGGCGAAAGTGGATAAGATGGAGGAGAAGATGGGGCTTATCCCCTAAACGGCTGCCCTCTTGTGCGAGTGGGTGCGTGGAGAGAGGATCGTTCTGATCCTCACTCCCATCTCCCCGGCGGTTTCAGCAGCAATTAAGGGTTGTGCTGCCACCTCCCTCCTCCCTTCTTATTCTCGGGCTAGGCCTTCACCGAGGAAGGCGATTCCTCTTCTTTTTTCGATCTTCTTCTTCTTTACCGATTAGATACAATCGGTTGCGCCTCCTGGTCTCTGGTGACGATAGCGGTAGAGGAGGCATTGGACTGGCCATCTCCAGCAACTTGCAGTCCTTCATCTTGCCACTTGGTCAGTGGTGTTGATTGACTTCACAGGGGGCGGAGCCAACCGGTGCCGATTCTTGGCCGACGTCGGTGTGTGCCGGATCTTGAGGCTTCTTCCGTGGGTGAGGGTGATATGGTGCTGCTGCTAGGTTCGGTATGGACGAGGGTTTGGGAGTCTTGCTCGTTCAAGCACTTGGTTGTTGCTTTGTTTGACTTGTGTCTTGTGTGGCATCTTTGAGTATCTCGACTTCTTGCTCTACAACTTTAGTGTAAAAAGATGGCTTTGTATCTTCGAGAACCACGCTGTGAAATTGCGATCTAGTCGGCGGTGATAGGTTTGTGGGTAAGCATCGACTATGACTTGTCTAGCTGATTTGCTTCTTAGTGGCTTCGAGTGCCACTCCATCGTGAGTATTGTTGGTTTACTGTTGTTAATCATACATTAGTGTGCCGTTCTAGTGTGCTATCATATTTGTTTAATTGATTATATATGCTAGTTCTGGGAGATTTTGTATGATTAATTATGGGGAATCAAATGCCTGATAAGGATAATTGGTCTAAATAAAATTATCTTGATTATTTAGGATATTCTACTAGTGTTTGGGTTGCTATTAGCATTGCATTGTTGTCCTATATTTGCTGAAAGCCTATTTACTTGCTGCTGTTAACTGATATATCTATCTTTGCTATATCTTGCTATTGTAGTCTTATACTTATTATTGCTTTTGAAATTAATTTAGATTAAGGTGGTAAGTCTGGGCCCAATTATAGCAAAATATCTAGACATAACTGCGATAATTGTTGATTAGAAAAATAACATTTCTAGTTGATACATACATACATACATACATACATACATACATACATACATACATACATACATACATACATACATATATATATATATATATATATATATATATATATATATATATATATGACGAGGATAGAATAATCCTCGAATTATTATGTCATTATGTTCCTTGAATATACTCTTTATCGATAAGAGATAAATATGGCAGGATGGTCGTAAATACTTCTGACTACGACCATATAGTCATAAGAACTTCTACGACCACGTAGTTGTAAGTCCTGCTACTACAACCCCTACTACTACCCATATAGTCGTAGATCCTACTGCGACTACCCATATAGCCGTAAGTCCTTCCACGACCATATAGTCGTAAGTTTTACTGTAACTATCTCATGGTCGTAAATCTTTCTATGACCATGAGGTCATAACTGCGGCCACACTGTGATCATGGGAATTCCTACAATGAGTCTATCTCCAACCAACTTATCTACGACAATGAACTACGCTTGTCGGTTCGTCTGACAAGGCGGTTAGAACGTGTGTTAGTCCACTAACTGCACACGATCTCTCTCTGACAACAACCGCTTCACGGTGAACTACCTCTTGTGTCTCTCTGATAGTAACTTCCGTCAGGCGGTTATCATCCGAAGCGTCAAGCCGTCTTCCGGCGTGAGACAACTGCTGTCGCTTCACCGGCTATTTAAAGGTTAATATCAAAGGGAGAGAGGAGGAGAATTGGGTGAATTATTCACGCAAAATTGCGCTAGCCATTCGTGTAACTCTCTGTTGTAATCCACTTTCCAGCAATTAGCAATCATACTGGACGTAGGATTGTTATTCTCCTAGGAGAAGGCCCGAACTAGAATAAAGTTTTCCGTGTCTCTACTTCGCAGCTGCACACGCCGTGTTTCTCCGAATCCAAACAAATCATACGTAAGATTAATATTAAAACATTGACAATATATACTACAATCAATCATTAGACTCCATTTTAAAAAGATAATCTATTTAAAAAATAGATACTATCAAAAAGACAATTACTAGAAAAAAAACAAAGTTGTCTATTCTGGATGACGACAAGCAAGGGAGCAAAATGCGCCGGCTGAACCGCAGGCTCAGGGTGAGCACTGTAGCACCGGCCAACACGACCACGCAATGCATGCCTGTACGTCTATTACTGTAGCAAGACATGCCCCAGGATTAGAGTGGTAATGGGATGCGACCAGCAGGCCGGACACAAGTGGCTGCACGCGTCTAAATTGATGGCAGCACGTACCCTCAGCCTCTCTCAAGGACCCTCCCAATAACTACGGGCAACACCACACCCCTAGCTAAGATTTTACATCACCATGATTCAATTCTTCAAAGGTGTTTTATGCCTCAGGGCAATGCAATGTCCTCCATGCATCCGTGGTCCAGCTGAAGATGGAGCAGAAATGGCAGAGGATGGCTTGCACAGGCATATATGCAATGGATGCACACATACATATTTCTCTGGCCTCGTGTGTACTACCTTCCTTTTGCTCCCCACGACAGGAGATGTCTTAAGTTCAATTAGAGCCTTGCTTAATTTTCTTGACTAGCTAGTTATCGTATCTCCATCTCCCAAATGATTAATTAGCAATTGGCTATGGTGTTTCCTTGAAAACTTCGTGCGAACTTTGCGTTCTGAGGACTACGCAAAATCCACACGAGCTTGCATGTGTTTCCTTGAAGGAAACTTCTTAGTTTCCTCTTACATATTTGCTAGCGCCTGCCTAAAACCATGGAATTAACTCTAGTTACGGACTTTCCCCGACGGTATTTTCGTTGATGTTTGTAATAAAGGCTGTGTAAAAACTATTTGAGGACATGTTTATTTGGATTCTACGGCGTTTATAAATGCCTCCGGAAAGTTCAACGTGTTATAGTTCATTTGGACGCATGTGTGAGGTAGCATTAGCTGATTAGCAACAGGCAAATATTGGTTCTGTTTTCTCAGTATTTTGGCTTCTCCAAAAATCAAAATAAATAAGACGATTTTTAAAGCGGATTTTTTAAACAGCTTCCCGAATTTAAAACATTATACGTTGTTTATATCAACGTCTCCGTTGTCTACTACCATCTTGAAAAAAAATACAGTAAAAAAATATCAGTCATAAAAAAATATCGATATCCCCGCTCGGTTGGGCTAAAAAATAATGGTTTATGGCTAAAATTGCACTGTAGCTAGCTGAAATTACACTATAGCTGAAGGTGACTTATTTGACGTAATTAAATTTTAAAAATTTTAAAAATAGAAAAAATATGTTAGTTCATCACGAACAACGTAAACGAAAACGGGAAAAAAGAACCGACAATAAAGCTAAAAAACCAAAAGTTCAGAAAAAAAAGTAAAATTTATAAATAATAAAAAATAAATTAGAAACCAAAAGTAAATAAGCAGGGCGATCAACCACAGCTTAATACGGTATCAGCAGAGTCAAGATGCTACAGTGCGGCAGCAGGCTGGCAAGGCGCCGGCAGGGTCACATGGGCGGCCAGTTCATGCTTACGGTGCGGCACGCCTGACGCGCATTTATACGAGCCATGCATTGCAGATGACGCGGTGCGGAGGGAGGGAAGGGACAGACAACCCATGGATCCCTGCCATAACCATCCCGTTCCATCTTTGGGAGAGGCGCTCTTAACTTTACCGGTCCTACCACTGGTACTAGCCATGCTCATGCTCATGCTCATGCTCATGCTCAGTGTAAAGGCTTGCAAGCATTTAGAACGTTGTACATGCATGCTCCGGCATGTATCGTACAAGTGTTTATTAGTACCATGTAGACCTGAGCATTTACCGGGCCGGTCGAGAGACAAGTCATGACCATTCAAGCCAACCCGACTTGCTAGAGAAAAGCCAGCATCCCTATCTGCGGCGAGGTAAATGCTCGGATCACATACGGGTCGATGCTGCAGGATAGAATCTAGCACGTTTAATCGATAAGAAAGTCTATCGATTTTTCACCTTATGTACTCCTTTATAAATTTTCGTGTGATTGATCTTGAAGTATCTTAAAATTAATATATAAATATACCTAAAATAATAAAGAAGTATTATACTCCATTTACATATGAAATATATATATATATATATATATATATATATATATATATATATATATATATATATATATAGAAAAAAAAGGGCTTCAATGAATTTTTTCCAACCATGTCGTATTGGAGTATCTTAAATTTAGTGTTTAATTATACCGAAAGTGATAAAGATGTATAACATATTCATGTATGTATGTATGTATGTATATACATATATGTATATTTGTATATGTATGTATATGTACATGTACGCATATACATATATGCCACAGCCGAGCTATTTATTTCAAAAAGTTTAGAAAAAAAATTATAATTAATTTAATTTAAAATAAAAAATAAGTGTTCTTTAGTTGCCTGATTTTTGGGAGATTTTATTTACTTGTTTTTAGTTTTTAAAAGGCTATTTCTTAAAAGGAATTTAAGTAAAAAATAAAAATATTATTAGATAAAGGGTATTTTGAATTTATGTAAAAAAACATATTCAAAATTAATTATTTTAAAATATTTGGCTTTTATTTGGATTTTCTGTGTTTTCTGAAATTTAAAAATCAATTTCAAAGCTTAAAGGTATGTTCGTAAAAATCAATTTCTGGGATAGGTTAGTATGGAGGGTGAACTTGCACTAACGGTATCTATTTTGATTACAATATTATTTTTATTTGCTGTATTAAATCCAACAATTTCTAATCTATTTACTATATTTCTTTAAATGTTGTTTTATGCTCAAATAACCCTATATACCTTCACTTATCAACCTTGTATTATTATTGTATTTTTTCGTGTAACTTACGGAATACATTTTATGTGCTCACCCTTACTTAATTCTATTGCTCAAAGGAAGATGTCTTCAACTTCGGTGAGGATCAGGACATATATCCCACTTCTTACTATTGTTTGCCTGTGGGCAGGTTTGCTATGCTTCTTCCACTTCGGTTTTATCTTCGGCTACTTATATTAAATTTTGGCCTATGGCCATGGATGTAAACTTTGGCCTTCAGGTCCATATTCAGTTAAATAAAAGTTTGTCATTATGCTTGATATATATCCCTGTTATCGCTGTGTGCACTATCTGATCCTGGACTAGTGTGATTTACACAGAGGATTTCGGAGTTGTTGCTCCCAGATCCAACATATATACATATGTGCATGTGTGTGTGTATATGTATATGTCTATGTATGTATGTATGTATACGGCTGTGCTATTCTGCGCCTGTGCGCACCAAAAAGTTACTGTTGTGCATGAGTGAAGTTACTGTCAAATACATGTAAAGTTACTATCAGTTTTATAGTGTTACAACTGACAGTAACTCTACATATATTTCGCAGTAATTTCACTCACATACGACAGTAACTTTCCGGTGTGCATTTTACACCTGCGTGTAGAATAATAATTATATGTGTGTGTGTGCGTGTGCGTGTGTATGTGTATATGTGTGTGTGTATTGTGGGTCGTGCAGTCTTGGGTGTGTTCTTTTCGGTTGTGGCTTATAGTTGCGACTTATGGTTTTTGGCCCTAACACGAGCATTTGTGTGAACGAACTGAATGTCGATAAGTGGCTTTGAAACAACAGCAAAAAAAGTTGTCCCGTTTGTCTAATTGAGAGAAGCTATAAGACATAAGGTGAAAAGAAGGGGACTTATCATCTGCATGTGATAGGATATTCGGCACATAGTTTGCTCTATTTAATCAAAGTTGTTGAGCTGGTTTTTGTAGGGCTTCATTTCGGCTTATATAAGCTGGTTTACGTTTATAGGTTCTTAATTTTGTCCTTTTCTGGTTTTGTTTTGTCCTTTTTTTCCCATATTTGTTTGCATTGTTCGTGATGGGTTAACCTGAGTTTTCCATTTTTAATTTTCTTAAAATTTAATTACGTTAAAAAACCACCAACAATTACAGTACAAAAATAAACATAAACCAGCTTATAAAAGCCCAATTGAGCGCCCCTTAGGCTTTCCATACACTTGCCATGCTTGATGTGACCATTTCCTATATGGTTGACCAAAATGTTTGACAAGGAAAACAATTCACCTAACAATTGCACATCGCTGTTTAGAGCATGTTGTTTTGGGTTTTGTCTTATGACTTTTGGCTATAACTTATTAGTCTAATAAATAATAATTATTGAGAAAAGTCAAAAGATAAAAGCAACTGAAAAACCAAAAAGAATATGGCTTTGATTGGTTAGCGACAATAATGGCAGCGCTAGGAATTAATCAGCATTACGTTAAAAATGAGAGAGACAACTATGCAAACGGTTTTTAATTAAATCTTTAGCTTTGATATTCTATCTCTTTTTTAGAGCAATTTCGCTCTCTTTTTAGTACCATGTTAGTTATGACCATCATGTATTATCTCCTGGTCTTATTTGGAGCACATGATTTTTTTTCAGAAATTTTGCGTAAAATAATAACCTTTATGATTTTTCTGAGATGGACACAGTGGAAATGCGATTTCTTACGCTTTAGCTCCCAAATTAAACCAAAATCTATTGGTCCTCTTGCCATCCAACATTTTATTTTGTCCGCTCCCCAAATAGACTGAATATAATTGAAACATCCATGATAGCTAGCCTTGTTACTTAGCTCATTGTACATCTTGAATAGGAATGTAGTGTTTACAGATCATGTAGTCTTTTGAGTTGTCAGTGCAGTGGAGTTATTACTACATTAGATTAGAGTGTTTAAGTTAGCAAAATTGTCCCTCCGTTTTGCATTCCTAATAAAAATTTTCATCGCTGGCACATGTGCTGATGTGCCCATACACACCTTGCAGTATCTTCACTCAGAAGGCTCAATTTGGGTCCATTCTCAAATATATGAGATTAAATGTTTTGAAGGCCTAAGATTAGACTTAAAAGCCTAAACTACAACTGAAAAAATGAATCTCCACATGCAGAACAACCCCATAGCAATGTTTTTGGAAATACGTCGTGAGTCACTGATGCATAGGTCCAATCTGTCAATTAGCCATACACATCTTACAATTCGGAATGCTCAGTTTGGATTCATCCTTGGAATCAGAAGACCGAAATGTTATCCTAAAATTTTGCAAAGGCCTAAAATTGGACTTAACCCAAATTAGAGCTAGAAAAGAACAACAAAAGCAATCTCCATGGAGATTCATCTTTCGAAAATATTCATGGAAATTCGTTGTGAGAGCGTCATTCCTCTCTTCGGGGGCATAGCCAGGCTAGTCCAACCAACATATGAACCCCACCACCATTGGCCCAGCCGTCCAGTACCATTCCACGGATACACTGCATTGGGCCCACATGCGCATGTGGAGAAAAAGTTACGGGTACATAAAAAAGTAGAAGGAATGCAGAATTATTTTTCTACAAATCCCCATACATGTAATTAAGAGGATACTTGTATGCATTTATTTTTCTACAAATTACCTAGTAGAGAATAGATAATGCTTAGGGCTGTTTGAGTAGGGGATTTGTATTCGAATGAATGGGATTTTGATGAAGTAGACTTGTGCTGATTTAGAGTGCATTATACAACTTTCTGAAGAAACTATAAACTGTGCCACTGAGATATCAATTATCAAACAAATTATTGTAGGCATATGGTCGAAATCATCTATACAATAATATACAAACGCACAAATGTATCCTTATGTGACATTTTGGTAGGTAGATGGACCTGGGTGCTGGAATCCTTATGAGTTATGGCATGATTTAGGGGGTGTTTGTGACTGCTCCACGAATTCTGCTCCACGAATTCTACCGTGGAGCAGCTCCACAAAAAACCTAGAGTTTGTGGAGCACCCCTTTAGGTGCTCTCACAACTCCACATTTTTTTCCTCGAACAGAGTGCGTGGAGCTGAACATGTTTGGCTAAAAAACATAGAGCGGAGCTGAAAAACGTGGAGTGGAGCAGTCCCAAACACCCCCTTAAAAGGGGCTATTGCAAAATGATCATCCATGTGCCCCAAGCATATCTTAATTAAATCACATTAATTACTTTGTCTGAGAGTTCATACATTGCGCATAGAGGTTACTGAACAGTCGCCAACTCGCCCGTATTCATCGTACCGGTACACCTTGTTAGGTTGAAATTAAATTATTAAAGGCATACTCCGTTTATTTGTAAACAAACGGTACGTCGAGTAGCAGAACTTCAATTTACTCCAAACTTCTTTTGTACCCAAATGTAGGCCACAATGTACTATTAAAAAGTTCAATTTTATTCGGTACCATCGTAAAGAACAATTGAAGTTGAAAAAACAGCATAGACGTGTTGCTGTCTCACTTATAAATTATTTCAAGCCACCCCCGGTCTTGTTATTAGACAGTATTTTTAACTTATAACTATTTGCGACGATGCTGAGCTAATTTTCTCCGAATAATTATAATTTGAACATTTGGAGGCAGCAAACAGAAGCACTTTTATGGTTTATTTCGAATTTATGTGGTTTGTCTTTTCCATTTGTTGTTCATTTCCTGTGTCCTTTTCTCCCCCTCCCTATTAAAGACCGAGCTGGCTGCCTCGCCATGGTGCTCGCAGCCGTATTATCGCGGAGAGAGAAGGGGGCGGGGGCGGCTCAAGTCTTCTTCCCTTCTCCTCCTCCTCTTCGTCTTCTTCCTCCTTCCCGCATCCGATCGGGAGATTCCATCCGCGAGGCCGCCTCTCCCGCCTGGGTACGCGGTACGCCCCGAAACCTTCCCTTTCTCGATGTGCCGCGAGCACTGCCGTGTTCTTTCCTTGATTCCAAGGAGCAGATAGGAGAGGATTGGAGGGGAGGAGAAGCTTGCGAACGTGCTAATGTGTAGGCGGTTTAATTTCGATTTAATATGACACATTGTTGAATGATCTCGGAGGGGAAAAAATTGTTTCTTTTGACGTGCCGTTTCTTGAACGATTTTCATGCGTAATTCGTGCGGCCTCTTTTTGGTTCGATACAGAGAGATAGCCAAGAACGCGTTAGATTTAGATTTTTCCTTGCAATTTGCATCTCCCTTCCTAAACCCGACTAATAAGATTCCAAATTCTTGGCCTGAGATCTTGGCATTTCGGTTATTGTCACGCAAATCTCCAATTTTTTAACTACGTTCTTGTTTTCGTCAGCAGTATGGAGACCTCGGCGCCCAATGCTGCCGCCCCGCCGGCGCCGGCGGCGGAGCCATCGCAGCCGCGGCGGCTGCCGGACTTCCTGCAGTCGGTGCGGCTGAAATACGTGAAGCTGGGGTACCGCTACCTCATCTCTCACGGCATGTACCTGTTGCTCTCGCCGCTCATGACGCTGGTGGCCGTGCAGCTCTCCACCGTCTCCCCGAGCGATCTCACCGACCTGTGGGAGCAGCTCCGCTTCAACCTCCTCTCCGTGCTCGCCTGCTCCACCCTCCTCGTCTTCCTCTCCACCGTCTACTTCCTCACCCGCCCGCGCCCCGTCTACCTCGTCGACTTCGCCTGCTACAAGCCGGAGCCGGAGCGCAAGTGCACACGCGAGACCTTCATGCACTGCTCCAAGCTCACCGGCTCCTTCACCGACGGCAACCTCGACTTCCAGCGCAAGATCCTCGAGCGGTCGGGGCTTGGCGAGGACACCTACCTGCCCCCCGCCGTGCTCCGGGTGCCCCCCAACCCGTGCATGGACGAGGCGCGCAAGGAGGCGCGCTCCGTCATGTTCGGCGCCATTGACCAGCTGCTCGAGAAGACGAGGGTCAAGCCCAAGGACATTGGCATCCTTGTTGTCAATTGCAGCTTGTTCAACCCAACTCCGTCGCTGTCAGCCATGGTGGTGAACCATTACAAGCTGAGGGGGAACATTGTCAGCTACAATCTTGGCGGCATGGGGTGCAGCGCCGGGCTGCTGTCCATTGATCTCGCCAAGGATTTGCTGCAGGTGCACCCCAGCACCTACGCGTTGGTCATCAGCATGGAGAACATTACTCTGAACTGGTATTTTGGGAACAACCGGTCAATGCTTGTGTCGAATTGCTTGTTCCGGATGGGAGGGGCGGCGATCCTGCTGTCGAACAAGAGGTCTGATAGACGGAGGTCCAAGTACGAGCTGGTGCACACCGTGCGCACGCACAAGGGTGCGGACGACAAGTGCTTCAGCTGTGTGACGCAGGAGGAAGACGAGATTGGCAAGATTGGTGTCTCGCTTTCCAAGGATCTCATGGCGGTGGCTGGAGACGCGCTCAAGACGAACATCACGACGCTTGGGCCGCTTGTGCTCCCATTGTCGGAGCAGCTTCTCTTCTTGGCCACGTTGGTTGCCAAGAAGGTGTTCAAGATGAAGATCAAGCCTTACATCCCTGACTTCAAGCTGGCCTTTGAGCACTTCTGCATCCACGCTGGTGGTCGTGCTGTGCTGGACGAGCTGGAGAAGAACTTGGAGCTCACTGACTGGCACATGGAGCCATCAAGGATGACGCTGTACCGATTTGGTAACACATCAAGCAGCTCACTCTGGTATGAGCTGGCGTACACCGAGGCAAAGGGGAGGATCAGCAGGCGTGACAGGATCTGGCAGATTGCATTTGGATCTGGGTTCAAGTGCAACAGTGCTGTGTGGAAGGCGCTACGAACAGTGAACCCGGCAAAGGAGAAGAACCCCTGGATGGATGAAATCCACAACTTCCCAGTGGATGTTCCAAAGATTTCAAAGGTTGGAAATGCATGAACACTTTGTTTGTCCGATGTGGCAAGTGTGGTGGGGTTCTTGGCATTGGCAGGGCAGGAAGATTATCTTCTGATTCCCTTGTTTACGCTTGTTCGAGTTCTTGTTTTTCAGTTGTAGCCTCTGTGAGGGAACTTTAGATGATTCGATTTAGTAGAAAGGGTGTGTTTTCTTCGCTATGGTGGTCTGATATGTCATATTTATTCAGATTGGAGAAAACAATTGGTGTTTCATGTGACATTCATCTTTCACCAGATTATGATTCATCAATTGCGGGCCAACTGAAACTTGGATCTCTCCCAGTGGCAAGGTCACACATTCTTACGTGTTCAATTGATTGATTCAATCATCATATGGTGCATTAACTTCTGGATTTGCTTGGTTGTTTCTCGGAGTTCGCCTGTTGCTGAATGCGATGTGCTGGTCATATGATGTGATTGTTTAAGCTACCTTCAGCTATCTTTTCTGGTATAGATCTGGGCTTGTTGCCTGAATGATTAGACTCCAGGGATGCCTGTCAATTCTGCATTTATACTTGTAATCAATAATCAATATCCAAGCTGCCCATTATTATGTAATAGCACTTGTATACTGTTTCAAGAATACTGAATAGTTGAATGACTTGAATACTGAATAGTTGAATAACTTGTTCCTTGTTGTGTATTGTACTGCAACATTCAGAAATACTGAATACCAGGCATTTTGAATTTGACAATGCTATACTTGTCTGCAGTGAAAAATACATTTGATGGCACATAAATTTACGCGAAATCCATGCATATAAATCCAAAATTTACAAGGCAAGTGTGCATTGCAGCAACCAGAGCGCAAGACTCCACTTCTGACCAATTTGTAGCTGGCTAGCTGCCTCCTGTGGTCGCAGAAGAACTACTGCTCGGCTTCAATTGCCAAACTGCTGCCTGGGCAGACTGGAACACATAGGCCATTAGGGGAGTATCATTATCATATTAGCAAATGGCAACGCAGGAGTTTTACAATATCCTGTAACACCACGTGAGGCTGATAAAAGCACGGTTAGCACTCAGGAAACAATCCAGGTCGCTGAACGTCAATGTCATCGTCGCGAGTTCATGACAGCTAAATCTTAGCAGAAGTTGCAGCTGATATGACGAGGTTTCGCAAGAAGCCAACTTGACAATGGTTAAAAAGTGCATGTTTATGGGGAATTGAAACCGTAAAAATTGTCCTTTGTTGAGTATGTCTATATCCCTGGGGTGGCAGTATGATATCTGTTACCATCTTTTTGTAGATGAAATGAAGACAATCATGAGATACAAGTACCAATCATGAGAGCGCCACTAATCTGAGCAGAAATTTCACATGGACGGCACTGCTTGATGCTGAATTGCGGATGCCTGACTAGTGATCGCAGAAAGGTCGTATATATTCATGGGGTAGGATCACATGGCGGAGCATGTGAAGCGATTCCTCATGCAAGTGCAGTGACGAGGAAGATGTACGTACAACACAACTGGTGCCATATCCTAGATGTCCCAAAATATGAAAAGTCTTTACCACGCTGAAACCTCTAAAATATGAAAAACAAGAACATGCACTCAAGTATTGTATTAGGATCTGTAGATCCTGTCAACAATACTGCAT
This sequence comes from Dendrocalamus latiflorus, assembly GCA_017311315.1. Classification (NCBI taxonomy): domain Eukaryota; kingdom Viridiplantae; phylum Streptophyta; class Magnoliopsida; order Poales; family Poaceae; genus Dendrocalamus; species Dendrocalamus latiflorus. The sequence continues at coordinate 6,468,542 of CM029621.1, read as the reverse complement.
GTTCTTGGCCACCGAAACACAGATCGAGCCACCTGAAAAGGACCCGCCATTTTCTGGTACTGTCTTAAGCCAAGCTACTTTCATAGACGAAGAAATGTTGGCTATTTAGATTACGATAGCATGGGCACCATAAGAGCAGCTCAACCCCCAGATTCGGACAAGATTAGCAACAACAAATAAAACAAAACACGCTAAAAAGCTCAAGGAGCCCATGTTATGACAGAAAACGAGTTTCAGAGAAGTACAAAATCACAACAGTCGAAATGCTGTTTAATCGAGATATGAGATGCACTCAAACAGAGCATGGACCGCGGAAATCCAGATCACCATTTTTAACAAAATTAGTTCATTCATCATGATAGAAGGGTGGGGGTGATACGGGTGAACACAATGGCATTTGTATCACGGCCACCAAAGACAATACAATATTTTCACTTTTGTGAGTGCAAGCACGGTACTAACTACCAACTTGCTTTCCTCTTTGGTTTATTTTTGACACTTTAGATTCTTGAGTCAGTCTTGACAGCGTATTGAAGAGGGCCCCATACAGAAATCAACCGTTTGCTCAACGGCAGACAATATTTCCCCCAGTGTACCTCCCATGGGCTGGAAACAGGTTTTCACGACAGGCTTAAGGGAGAAAACGGAAGAGAAGGGCTTTGACAGCAATATCCCCATAAGAACCAAACACTGCCAGGTTTGGTGACGATGTAATCTTACCCCTCGATCTCCCCCTCCTTCGGAATGTGGCAGCCTTCGATCTTAAGTGCAACCTCATCTACCCCAACATTCGGTTTGCCATTTGCACTGAGAGCCTCATTGTCATCAGCGCTGGCTGGGTTCAACTGCCAGATCCGGATGGTGCCATCTTCTGATCCTGATGCATATGATTCACCACCAGGTGCAAACCGGACACAGTGGACTGGTCCATGATGGCCTTTGTTACAGGCTGCACATCACAAAATAGCATCAGTTCTATTGGGGCAGGACGCACTATGGAATAAAAGCCTAAAAAGGTCACATATTCTATTTCCCGTAAAAATACCCAAGCTGCAAGCAGAGCTACTCGAGTAAGCAACGTTCTTACAAGGTTAGGACTGAAACAAAACTAATGCATAGATACATGACAAGAAAAACATGACAACACCATAATACCATATAGTAGTAAATATGGAAAGATTTATTTCAATATCCAATATGCATTTATAAAGCAAAATATAGGAAATATTATTTGATCACCAATGACTCACGGCCCTCATGATGAGCCAATTCCTACAAAAGCGGGGGGAAATTGTCCACTACATAAATCCTTTTTTGGATTTGCTTAAAACACGTAAGCAGGGCAACCCAAGCAGTGTTCTAAAAAGCGGTATTAGGCAGCCGCCTAGGCAGGCCTAGGCGCTGGGCGAAACCCCACCGCCGCGCCTTGCCAAAATCGGTAGGCTAGGCGGCCAACCCGCCTAAGCGGCCTTAAGCGATCAAAGGCGGTCATTGGCGGTCAAAGGTGGAGCTGTCGCCGCGCCAAATCCACCAGGACTGCACGCTACTACTGCCTCCGCCTCGCCACAATCCGCCGTGTTGCGACCGAGGTTCGTCCCGCCTCCTCGTCCTCCCCTCTTCGTCGTCTCCTCCGCCGTCGCCCCTCCGTCAACCTCACCTCCCCTCCACATCACGGATATATGGGAGAGGTGGGCGAGCCGGCGAGGGGAGGCGAGCGGGAGAGGAGGGCGACGGCAAAGGCCAGAGGGGAGAACGCGAGTGGGGGAGAAAGCAAAGACATATGGGGGAGATGCCAAGGCGAGGCGTGCGTGTGCGGTGAGAACGGGGAGAGAGGAGATAAGGGGTGCGTGTGTGCAGTGAGAATGGAGAGAGATAAGGAGGGGGAGGTAAATGGGCTGATGGGCCGGCTACATGCATAAATAGGCCCAATGAATAAATTGGCTAGGAAGGAAGGTATGGGCCAAATGAGAAATGGACCAGAACAGAAAAAGAAGAAAATAAAATAGAAATTGATACACCCCCATTTTTAATTTGGCCGCCTAGACCCCCTAGGCGCTAGGTCCCACCTCGCCGCCCGCCTAGCGCCTTCTTGAACATTGGACCCAAGTTCCGAACATAGGATTTCAACTACGGAGTATTAATTGCACTTGAGAGTTGAGACTTATGACCAGTGTTGAAGCTGAGTCGAGACTTATGACCAGTGTTGAAGCTATGTCACCAGAACATTTCTAAATTCTCTCCTGGTCACCATAGTGAAAGCTAAACAAACATATAATGCTAATGTTCCTGATTTGGAAATGCAAAACTGCACTGCAAGCTGCAGGGACCAATGAATAATTTAAATATTATAACAGACTTACTTATCTCTTCACCAGTGAAGAAATCAAATACATGAACCCACAAATCTTCTCCTCCAGCGATAAATTTGCTCCCAGACTTTGGTTCGAGTGAAGCTGACTCGACAGTGCATGGCATATCATAGCTTTTAACAAGCCCGAAGCTGCATAATAACCAGCAAAAAAATTGTTGGAGGAATCGATCAATTCATATGATGCAGAACAATTGTGGTAGAAAAAACTTACTGATTCGCATCCCAAAATTTAACACTTGAGCCATCAGCTGTTGTGATGAACCTGCCGTCCCGACTTACTTCTGCACTAGTGACAGATGCCTTAGTTTCAAGAGTTTGGACAATTTTTCCACTCCTCACATCCCATAACCTGCACAGTACCACAGCAATTAATCAAGAGGAACAAGACTGCAATAAACTTGGATAGACAGGCGCTAGCTGTTTTTCATATTAAATTGTGGCATTCTTTCAGGCAAACCTTACTCCACCCATATCAGAGCAGGAACTTAGTATAGTTTGGTCACTATGAAGCCATGCAACAGTTCGCACGGAACCAGGTGCTTTGTCAAGTTCTCCTGGAGCTGCATCTGGACGATTCATATCATACACGCGCAAAATCTTTTCCACGCCTCCAGTGAGCAACAGGTGGGTATCCTGTCGTGTCATTGATGGTTTAACTAGACTTAAAACTGCTCATGAAGGACAGCTCCAATTGACAATTAAAGCATGCAAAATGGTCCAGATTTTAGAAGAGAGAAAAGAACAAGAAGAGAGAAAAGAACAAGCAGCTAAACTATAACAGTGGCATAGACATGAACTTAGTCAAGAGAGTGATTAAATATTATTCAGTAAGATGTGCCCATGGATATAAATCAACCACACCACATGGCCAATATACTTCTTTTAAGATAGTCAATATTTTGTGGCAGGCATAAGAAGGTTGAACAGGCCTTCATTTAACATACCAGAAAGTCTGGAAAAAACATCCGAAAGAAGGAAACGGGATACAGAACACATCATCTTAAGGGGGGAGAAAAAATGTCTTGGAGAACAGCAACATGGCTCAAATATAGATGCCACAAGAAGAAACAGGGGAATTTTCAACAAGCAATACCTCAGAAAAGGCACATGCACGGACTATATGCTTGTGTTCAAATGAATGTAGCTCATCGCCTGTTAGTGCATCCCATACTTTGCTGAAAAAAAGGAAGTCAACATAACTATCAAAAGAGCAGACTAAACTCATGAATGAATACAGCAACTTCTTTCGGTGTTAACATTAGAGGACTGCAATGTATGCTGGTTAACAAACTTTATTACAAAAAGCATGTTATTTCTTTGCACATGGTTGCAACGGACCCTACAAAATCCATACAAATATATACCAAGCCAAGTGTTGCAGCTTGCAAATTTGCAAAGCACCTACATCCAGAGCAATCTAAGAGAACCGTCAGCATCTGCGTATCTGATTTATGTACAATTGCATACCTATGGATGTACCCTAGTTTCTTAACTGATTTAAGTACAACCACCTACTTCTGGATGCACCATAATTCCTGAACTCCTCTATAGACTAATGTCATGCACTAGATCAGATCAAAATTATGCATTTGTTTCACTCTTTATCTCTGTACATAAATAACGAACTTGATACTTCATATACTCTCTTAGGCACAAATCGATGTCGTCATTGGAATAGTGCTCTGTGAATTGCAGGTTGCCAAACTACATATCTACAAATGAATGCAGCCCATTTATCTTCTGAATTTCCACAGGTTCTAACTATTTTTTGTGTTCAATCATCAATGTGTTGGGTTATGGTTTATCATGCGTGCAACCAACAGCAGATAGATAGAACCAACAAAATCAACCAATTGTGTGCAGTTAAGTGTGTCTAATTGTATAGTGAAATCTGCTTAAATCACTTTGCAAAACTACAAAATTAAAACTTGTAACTAAGTTTGAAACATACTGTAGACCCAATACCCCATGCTGCACTAAAACAATGGTATTACATTTGTTCATGACTTAAATCACAATCACAAGAAAGAGGTCCAGAAGTTAGCAAAAAAATCAAATGCGGTTTTGCTCAGTTCAGTACTCTTTTCTAGATCAACGTGGTTATGCCAAACTATGTCAGTATAATAATTAAGTAACATGAAGAATAGGTGTAATGAACAAGGATTATATCTTATTTGAAGATCATGTATATACTATGCTAACAAATTTGAGTTCAAATTATGCCTTGTAACAGATTCTTTTCTCCATGGCAAATCTGACTAGATACCACGAACAATTAGATATGAATCACAAGATGAATTATAATTCATTATTCATGTATCAGTAGCACATGTCTCCTAAAGCAAATATAGATTAACGTCCATCAGATAAGCATCAATTGATAGAGTAATGCAGGCATATTCCATTTTGTAAAAAAAAATGACAAACACCAATGAAATTTCACAGGACTAATATCTTACGCAGAAAAATCAGCAGAACCAGAGGCAGCACGCAGAGCATTTGTGTCTAGACAACAGCTCCAAACAGCACCTTTATGACCTTGAAAGGTCCCAATCCAATCTCCAGTCTCACCATTTCGAAGCATTGGATTTGAGTCTGCAGACCAAAACACAGATATTAGTGTTGTGCAATAGACAGCAATCTAAAAAGACAGGAACAATTCTCCAATGCATTGCAAAGTGAAGGTTACTGAAGTGCCGACTATATTTAATACTCTTTACACTTTACACGTTACACCAATCATATGCCAGCATGTGCACCATTCTCTGGTATTTGTACTATGATCTCAAGTAAACGTGAGGTCACCAAGTTAGTAAGTGACTAATATAATATGATACTGTATCGTGTCAACGCTCGGTATTATAATGCTTACAACAAAGAAGAATGTATCACAAGCTGACTGTTACAGATTCAATTAAGGCGTCTTTTAGGATCATTCATTGAATGATTCCAACTTATTATAAAGATTACCTCATGGAGGTGTAAATCCAGAACAGACACTGCAGTTGTAAATCTAGAGCATCCATGCTAATAAACAAGGATGTCCTCTAATGGCCCGAAAATGCTATTGTAACAGGTGAAGGAACCCATATTAGTATACGTATCCTGTTTTAAACTATGGATACAATCATACAAATACAGTTGTTGTCGATATTCAACTACAATTCCATCCCTAAATACGGTAGCTTGGTGGTGTTTAAAACATGAAACAAAGAAAGGCTGACTTATATGAGCGGTCATTTAATGACCTCCATCTGAATAAGCATAAAGTTAACTACTTTCTGCAAATATCCAAAAAATACAGGAACAGCTCGATTCCGTGCAACATAAGAAACATCAATGAGGTAGGTAATCCTGCGTTATTTTTAAAAATTGGCAACTAGCTTCCAAAATAGGAATAGACACGTGAAAAAAAAACCTCGCACAATACAAATCAAAACGTTGATATACAGCTATGACCATGTATATATTCACTAACAATATATCCTTACAACATCCAGGTGCACAAAAAGACCCACGACACGTCAAATGAACAATTTGCAATCACTGTTACACCCTTCGAATCTTACCAATATAGCATAAACTCAGCTAGATTGCACCATGCAACATAGCAACAAGTACGTTAAATAGATGTTGCTATGTTGACAATTCCGTGCTACCATTCCACCCTTCACACCTCAGACATCACAAGTTCACATGATTGCGGTTAGCAGTTGTCGTACTACTTCTCACCAGAAATAGAAATTGCACAACCTAGATAGATAACCCATAAGTTCATAACCCACTCTAAGCCAAGCAGTGCGGGGCAGATTGAACTAACCAATCACACTGCACAGTTAAATTATGTAACAACAATTACGGTACAAACTGCGCCACTGGCAATATTTAACCACCCGAATTCACACATACGAAACTAACTGGCATCGCGTCGCAATCCACAGCCCGATCCGAACGAATGCAATCCACAGCCCGATCCGAACGAATCGCATAAAAGAAAAAGCGGATCGCTTACCCTTGCTGGCGCTGATGAGGAAGTAGCCGTCAGGCGTAACAGGGCTGTAGAACAGGTCGACGACCGGCCGCGAGTGGCCGTGGCACACCAGCGGCACCGCCACCTTCTTCTTCTCCATCTCCTCTCCTCCCTTACTCCGTTCACTCCCCTTCGTTTCCCCCGAAAACCCTAGCAAGTCGACTCCGGCGGTGGCCTGAATGAAATGCGGCGCCCCCCTTGCTGAGGCCCTAACCCTAGCGCCGATCGAAAAAATCACGGGAAAATTCGCAAAAAATCGCGCGGATCGGCGGGGGATAGGGCGATCCGGATCCGTGGGAGTTAATCTGTACAGGAATTTTTATTGGGTAGACCAATGGGGGTGGGCGGGATGGGATGACGCCGGCCGGCCTAGGGGGCTAGGCGAGGAGTGGGGAAGGCTAAGGGGGCAGTAAAGCAGAGGGTTGTTTATATAGGGAGCCGAAGCGGCACACGTCGAATCGGAAAGAGGAGACTTGCGGTACACGGGACGGGACGACGGGAACAGACTTGCCAAATCGCCGTCTGACACGGCACGGTCCGGCACCCGTGCCTGCTCTATCGCCGCCGTGCGCCCGTGCCTGCTCCATCCTCTCTCTCTCTCTCCCCCCCCCCCCCCCCCCCCCCTCGCGCCATGCCAAGCTTAGCCATGTTTGGACCATACTGTGCGTGTCCTCATCCAAATATGGCCCGCTGTGTCAGGCTGAACCGATATGATCTATTTAGTTCTAAGATTTGTTATGTCTGAAATAATTTAATAGTATTATATTTCGGATCGGTGAATTAGCCCAATTTATTTAGCTTCTATCTTAACTGAAGACAACATTAGAGATAACATCTCTAGTTGTTCATCTATAAAATTAATTTCTCTAACTATTTTATATTATTTTTACCATATTTCTCCCTCAAACTTTATTACCATTTGTATTGATTTATATGCTTAGTTGTCTCTTGCATAAGAGATAGCACGTTATCTTTTCTTGCCTCTTTTATTCTTTACATAGAAATTTGCTAACATTGCATAGTTAAGAAACAGCTTAAATGGTACTATTGGAGATGTCCTTAGGCGTCAGATGTAGCGCATCACCGCTTTGCTACTGAGAACAAGAAAAAGTGTTCTTAAAGTACTAAATAGCGTTAATAAGAGATTAATTACACGAGGGATTTTACCACCCTTGAGAGGTCATTCAGGCTACTAGTACCTCCAATCTTCCAAACCTAACAGGGCGTCCTTCCTTGTGACATGAATGAACACTAATATGCACCGGTGCATTTTGCAGCTTTATTATCAGTTTGTAGATTCCGAAATTGGAACCTGGCAAGAGTACTGTTTGGTAGATCGACAAGAGTTAAGAACAAAATGCTGAATTTTGCTCATTCCATGGGTACTAGCTCTGACGTAGCGCATATTGATGAATCTATTGTGTTTAGTGATGAGGAGGATGCTTTTATTTGGAAGCAGAACTCTTTAGTCTTATACAGAGTGCAATCTTGATACGATGATATCAACTTCAACCAAGTTGGTCCTGTTTTTATTCCTACTGTTTGGTAACTAACCATACCGCCGAGAGTTCCTTTCATGGTTGCTATATCATAACGGTTTTTTGGCTAGGCATAATTTGAGTAGAAGACAAAACGTGGATGATCTCCCCTGTTTATATTATAATCAGTTGCTCATCTTTTTTGCTATTGTAACATAGCTAAAATTGTTTGGCTCTTTCTTCTCTGCTGATTGATTGTCGTGGCTCCCGTCCACGGACGACCACACGGGAACTCCACCGGTCAAAAAACAGAGTACTCTGTAGTATGAACTCTGAAATCCTTTACGCATTTATGATCCTTTTCGAAGGCAAAAATTGCAATAAACAATAAAACAACAGTTTGGCGACGATAAGCCCTTAGATTGTTTAAATATATGAAATTATAAAGTTATTTCAGGGCGGTAACACGTAGTATGCAGCTGGACAACGACTAATCGAACGAACAGGGCGGTAACCAGTACATGCAATACATAATGAGGATAGACTGTCGAGAGATCAGAGTACGGACGGGACAATATGGTTATATGGATACAGACCATCATGGATGCTAGAGACCGCCTATCAAGTAGTTGCGGAGCACCCTCGCCACGGCGGCGGCGGCGACCGCGAGCCTGGGGAACTGCCGGGCGACGAGCGACAGCATCCCGAACGCCGTGCCGAGCAGCCAGAGGATGAAGGCGATGAAGACGAGCTCGGCGTTGCTGGACGCGGCCATGCCTGTGGCGGTCAGCTGCTGCATGAGAGCGAGTGTACCGAGCAGCATGAAGATGCAGCTGGAGTCGAGGAGCAGCTGCCGGAGGCGAGCGGGGTCGTCGCCGCGGTCCATCACGGCAGGCTCGTTGAGACGTCGGAGGAATCGCATTGCCGGGGCTGCCATTGCCTATGTATGTATGTATGTATGTGAGTTACTTGCAGCCTTGCTGGTGTGGTGTGGTGTGCTGGCGTGGGTAGGCAACTCCCACAGTCATGCCTAATCTAAGTCCACCCAGATTTGTGTACCAAAGTAATCCAACTCCATATAAATAAATGGCCTGGATCTCTCCTCAAGTCTTATTCTCTTACTCATTGAAGATCCTAAGGCTAAAATCATTTGGATCATGCACATCATTGAACCGGTATCCACCCGCGCCCACGCACAGCGCTCGACCCCACGTTTCCTCGCAGCCTCCGCCCTCGTGAGCGACACCCCCCACCACACACCCACGCTCCCCCCGTCCTCCACCGCGCCGCCGCTCCCCCATCTCCACCTCTGCCCTGCGCCTCCACTCCCTCCGCTCCCCCGTCTTCCCCCACACCGCCGCTCCCCCCGCCTCCTCCTCCCCACCCCACGTTCTCCGCGCCTCTCTCCACCGCCGCCTCCCTCGCTCGCCGCCTCCTCCCCCCACCCCCACCCCCTGCGCCACCGCCTCCTCCTCCCCCCACCCCCCGCGCCGCCGTCTTCTCCTACCCACACCACCCCGCGCCTCCTCCTCCGCGTCTGCCCTCGGTTCTCCGCGCCGCCTCCTCCCCTCCATCCTCCGCCTCCCGGCACACACCCTCCTTTCCTCTCCTCTCGCTCGCGCGGCGTAAGAAGAGGAGTCTAAAACCCTAGGGAAGCGAGGCGGTGAGAGGGCCGGTGGACTTTCGCGATGACGGCGCCGGCGAACAAGGGGAAGAAGGCCAAGACCGACGCCGACGGCGGCGAGGAGAACGAGCAGATCGACGGCGCCTTCGTCCACTCCATCAAGAAGCTCCAGGAGATCCAGGACGAACTCGAGAAGGTGAGCCGCGCCTCTGCCTCTCTCTCTCTCTCTCCCCCTCCCCTTTACGGGCTATTTTTTTGGTGCGCTGTGATGGGTTATGGGGCGGTAGGTCCGGCCGATTTGGCGGTGGGTTTAGGGTTTGGAGCTTGTGTTTGTGTTGAATTTGGGAGGAATTTCGTGGAGGAGTTCCCACGCGCTCGCAGATCTACTGCTTCCGCTCCAATGGCACTGCCCCGCGCCGCCCTCTTTTTCTTCCTCGCGCTGCTCCTCTCCTCCTCCTCCGTGCTGTCGCAGCGCGCGCCCATCTCCCTGCCACCCTCCTCCGCCCCCACCGCCTCCCCTCTCCTCCACCCAGACTCCTCGGCCGACCCTCTCGCTCCCTCCCAACCGCGTTCCGACGACGTGGGTGCTGCTGCTCAAGGCGCACCGCGCCGCGGGGAAGCTCACGGGCGCGGCCTCCGCCGCGCTCTCCGTGGCGGCGGCCGCGCGGAGGAGGGTGGCGGCGGGGCGGACCGACTTCGACGCGCCGGTGCCGGGGGAGAGCCCCATGCAGCGCACCAGGTTCTACGGCTACCTCCGCGCCTTCCTCCTCCTGTCCATGCTCCTCCTCGCCGTCGACGTCGCCGCTCACGTCCAGGGATGGCACCTCGTCGCCGTCCTCCCCGACTTGCCTGCTGTCGAGGGGCTCTTCGCCGCCGGTTACGCGTCCTGGGTGCGCGTCCGCCTCAACCACCTCGCGCCGGCGCTGCAGTTCCTGGCCAACGCGTGCGTCGTGCTCTTCCTGATCCAGAGCGTCGACCGCCTCATATTGTGCCTCGGCTGCCTATGGATCAGGCTCAAGGGAATCAAGCCCGTGCTAAAGACCGGCGGCGGCAAGGGGTCGGACGACGTGGAGGCTGGCGCCGAGGAGTTCCCCATGGTGCTCGTGCAGATTCCAATGTGCAACGAGAAGGAGGTGAGCTGCTAAACCGAATAAAATTCCAATTCTTTGCCTAATTTTCTATGCTGGCATGTGCTCAAGGTCGCATTTTGGGATTGGGCGTTGAGTGCCCTGGCCGCATTGGTGGCTGCAGCCTGCAGAGATCGAAAGATTCGATTTTTTGAGCTGTAATTGGGGGGACTCAATGGGTGGATAGGAATCAGAAGATAGTTTCGATTGGGGTATCTTGGTTGTAGTGCCACCCACGCACAATATAAGGCTCTTATCATTTTGGGATTGGAGTGATGCTTACAAGTTGGAATGAAACGGTTTCGGTTTTTGACCACAACTCCACAAGTAGATGGTTACTACATTTTGGGTGTTGGGTGGTGGGTTAAAGGTTCGATGTTGGGATTGGAGTATTTGGATTAAGAAAAGATCAATTTTTGGGTTGGGGGCTTAAGTGTTTATAAAGCACACTTATGTCTGCCTAATTTTGCACCCTTTTTAATCCCCAAAACTCATTTAGACGCCACTGTCAATTCATTAAGAAAGGTGAAAAAAGTCACTGAAAATTATCAAATAGGAGTATCAGATGTTGATTATCTCTTGTGAGGAAGAGGAACACTGTTAAAATGGAGGATGGTGTTATACTACATTAGTTTAGTTTCTTTAGTGATGTTGTTTGATGTTTCACTAAATTATTGCTTCAATAGAGGGTAAGATAAGCTTCATTTTAAACAATCCTGAATCTGAGAAATTTTGACTAATCTGTGCAATTATTTTGAAACTTGAATCAAATTTAGCTCATTCCTTTGATTTATATGTTTGCAGGTCGAACTTCTTGGTGCAGGTGCTGGATGATTCTGATGATGCTGCCACTTCAGCTCTTATCAAGGAGGAGGTGGAGAAATGGCAACAGGAGGGTGTCCGCATATTGTACAGACACCGGGTGATTCGTGATGGCTACAAGGCTGGGAATCTCAAGTCAGCCATGAACTGCAGCTACGTTAAAGATTATGAGTTTGTTGTCATCTTTGATGCTGATTTCCAACCACAAGCAGACTTCCTGAAGCGAGATGTGCCCCATTTCAAGGTATAGCTGAAAAGTGAAACATTTCTAATGCTGTGTACATTCTTATCGGTAAAACTTTCCATTTCACAAAAACAAACATTGCTTTGTAGATATTTTTGCTCACTGCATTTAATCTGCAGGCAATATCGATGGGTGGTCAGGAGACAAATATCATCACTGATTACGTCCTCAAGGTACTGCATCCAACAGCACTCGGTTTTTCTTCAATGTACTAAGCACTGACTGTTCTATTGAACTCCGCAGATATTAGGACTTGACATTTGCGCTGACACCATAGTCGGAAATGAAATGCTGAGGGGAATCTCAGGGGGCAACGCAAACGTGTCACAACTGGTATTGTGAAAACTCTTGAACGTCTGATTGTCATGACTGCATAATTTTGGAGTTTCTTTTTATGTTCAACAAGGACAGATAATCACAGCTTTAGTTCGGTATCTAACTGCGTGGGACATATCGCCACAGTTTCAGTTACAGTACAAGCCATGCATTCTTACAAACGGACTGCTAGGCTACGTCGAGTGATGAGTTCAATCATGGTTGCTTCAAAATGGAAAAATGAATTCAACTATATTTTTGTAGTTTCTTTGTCTCGTGGCTTTGTATGTTGTATAGTTGTTTTACTGTGTCACAACAATTTTTTGATCTGAATGAACAGGTAAGAGAAATGCTGAAGATGGGATTGAGAAGGTCGTCAGTGCCAAGAAGCAAAAAACTGCACCTGAGAAGGTCGTACCTGTGAAGAATGATGCCAATAAAGTGAAGAAGCAGCCCCCTCCAAAGAAGGTCGAGAGTAGCAGTTCTAAGGAGGATTCTTCAGATTCCGAAGAGGAGGTACTTCCCTGTTCTTCTCTTTAGCTTGCTGACACTCATGATCACCGTGTGCTCTTTTAGTTAAAAACTTTGTAACTTATTTGTTTGAAGATTATTTTCTTCCGCTGTGGTTTGTACTGCAAAGAATAACTGGCCTTACGTAAGCATATTCAATGATCCAGATTTGTTAGTTTCGGAAATAAGAGTAGACAAACATGATTATTTAATTGGTCTTGAGACAGTTGACTCATTTTCCTTACCAGATATGAGACTGGAGATCATGTTAGTGTATACGCAGAAAATTGCATTGAGACTGTAGAGGAGGCAGAAAAGTTGTTAGGTTATTCACCAGATACCTTTTTCTCAATTTATGCTGACCAACAGGATGGCACTCCACTTTACGGGGGCTCTTTGCCAGCTCCTTTCCCATCTCCCTGTACAGTGAGGACTGCACTTACCAGATATGCCGACCTGTTGAATTCACCTAAGAAGGTGAAATTTTTGTGTAATAACTCATTTGCACTCTATATTTTTATTTGTATTAATTTTATTTTCTCGATGGGTTGCTGCAGAGTGCTTTAATTGCTTTGGCTGCTCATGCATCAGAGCCCAAAGAGGCTGAGCGGCTAAGACATCTGGCATCTCCTGCTGGAAAGGTTGGTTTGTAATATAGACTTTCTGATTTTATGGTGTTGTTGTTGTTGTGTTTCTCACATGAATTTCATTGGGCAGAAGGAGTATTCTCAATGGATAGTCTTGTAATCAACCTGAAAGTTATGATCCAAGTGTTGGTGATATCATTATCCTGTCTGATGTGAAGCTGGAGCATATTTCTGATATTACTGGCAATGGGAGGCCGTACCGTGTTGCATTCATTACGGATGGAGGGGATGAAGATGAGGACTCACCTCCAGCTAAGTATGTGATAATAGCGTCAGGCAAAATTGATGCTGCAGATGAGAAGTGTCAAGATGGGAAACGGAGCAAACCTTTTGCTGCTCATTTGCTCAATATCATTACCTACATCCGTATATGGCGTTGCCTTGACTATAAGGCAGTAGTCAAAAGAAACCAAAGCCTCATACAGAAGATGGTACATTATCCGCTGGTATGTACATTACCACCCATGTTATATTTTTCTTAAAGAATATTTCACTGCAAAGAAAAAAGGATCCAGGTTATTGCAAAAGAAATGATCCAGCTATATTCACATCATAACCGAACTGATTATTGAAAGCTTTTAGGCAGTTGTAAAGAAAGAGGTAATTTGATTAGTTCCATTTTGTGACTTTTCCAGGTTCCAGATAGCCTTCAGAAACACACGAAGGGTATTAGTTCAATTGACAGCATGGAAATATGGAGTAAATTGTCTACAATGGATCTTAACAATTCTCATAATGATGCCGTCTTGAATTGTATTTCGGCAATGCTTTGCAGCAGCGGCGGGGGCAGCGGCAGCAGTTTTAGCCTTATCTGGGGACCACCTGGCACAGGAAAGACAAAGACTATGAGTGTGCTCTTACGGTTAATGAGAGAAATAAAACATGGTATACTTACATGTGCACCGACAAACCTTGCTATTAAACAAGTTGCTTCACGTTTCTTGAGGTTGATCAAAGACCATTATTTGGATACAAGCTGCTTAGGAGATGTTCTGTTGTTTGGCAATAAAAAGCGCATGTGTGTTGATGGTGATCTCAAAGAGATTTATTTACATGATCGTGTAAGGAAGCTTCTTGGCTGCTTTGCGCCATTGACTGGATGGAGACATTGCCTATCTTCCCTGTGTAATTTTTTTGAGAATGGTTACTCCCAATACCTCCAATATCTGGAAGACCAAAACAAAAATGATAAGCTTTCCTTTTGGTATTTCACTAGAAACAGATTTAGAGCTATTTATCCTGGACTTAGAAAGTGTTTCAAAGAATTACTATTTCATGTTCCGATATTGCGGCGTCAATATTGCTTGGAGGACGCACAACACACTCAAGGTTCAAAAAATATTTGGTTATACAATATATGAGACGTGAATTTTAATGAATCTAATTGTTCATTTTATTTTTTATAAATTTTATCTTGTTTTGTATTTTATCGTAGCGTTAGCACGGGCACACTACTAGTTATAATCAGTTGCTCATCTTTTTTGCTATTGTAACATAGCTAAAATTGTTTGGCTCTTTCTTCTCTGCTGATTGATTGTCGTGGCTCCCGTCCACGGACGACCACACGGGAACTCCACCGGTCAAAAAACAGAGTACTCTGTAGTATGAACTCTGAAATCCTTTACGCATTTATGATCCTTTTCGAAGGCAAAATTTGCAATAAACAATAAAACAACAGTTTGGCGACGATAAGCCCTTAGATTGTTTAAATATATGAAATTATAAAGTTATTTCAGGGCGGTAACACGTAGTATGCAGCTGGACAACGACTAATCGAACGAACAGGGCGGTAACCAGTACATGCAATACATAATGAGGATAGACTGTCGAGAGATCAGAGTACGGACGGGACAATATGGTTATATGGATACAGACCATCATGGATGCTAGAGACCGCCTATCAAGTAGTTGCGGAGCACCCTCACCACGGCGGTGGCGGCGGCGACCGCGAGCCTGGGGAACTGCCGGGCGACGAGCGACAGCATCCCGAACGCCGTGCCGAGCAGCCAGAGGATGAAGGCGATGAAGACGAGCTCGGCGTTGCTGGACGCGGCCGTGCCTGTGGCGGTCAGCTGCTGCATGAGAGCGAGTGTACCGAGCAGCATGAAGATGCAGCTGGAGTCGAGGAGCAGCTGCCGGAGGCGAGCGGGGTCGTCGCCGCGGTCCATCACGGCAGGCTCGTTGAGACGTCGGAGGAATCGCATTGCTGGGGCTGCCATTGCCTATGTATGTATGTATGTGAGTTACTTGCAGCCTTGCTGGTGTGGTGTGGTGTGCTGGCGTGGGTAGGCAACTCCCAGCCTTGGCAGCGCTTTTTATAGGCGGCCATTGGATACGTTTTCAGCAAGGGAATTGATCGCGAGGTGTGATCGCGAGGTGTGAATTGGTTGCCATTCCAGAAAGTGACCCTCCAACCCTGCAATGCCAAAGTAAATCTGGAGTGTGTCGTGACCTTGTCCTTTCTCGTTAAAGTTTCGATTAACCTGATCAATGGTGGTCCTCCATGCCAATGTTCTTTTCATGCAGTAAAGAATGTGTCTCCTGTGTATGTATGTGCTGGTGTGGTGTGCTGGCGTGCGTAGACAACTCCCAGCCTTGGCAGCGCTTTTTATAGGCGGCCAATGGGTATGTTTTTCAGGGAATTGAACGCGAGGTGCGAATTTTCTTTTTGTATTGGCATCTGATCCCGGTCATCGCGGTGGCCGTCCAGGCTGAAGTAAAGAAAGTGGCTCGTTTGTCGTTTGGAGCGAAAAGAAAGTGGAGCGAAAAGAAAGTGGCTCGTTTGGAGCGAAAAGAAAGTGGATCGTTTGGAGCGAGCCAATGAAATCGAGGATAGGAGTTGGCGTGTGGCGGTGGGGTCATCTACTTATGATTCCCGGGTACTTCACACACATCGGTTGACATACGAGGGCCCTGCTCGTGATTATTTGGAATTTATCGTATAATATTGTGTTAGTGTTGTAATTTTTTTCCGGCGTACTATCTTGTTTGCACTATCAGTTGTAGGTCCTCCAGCAATGAAAGCATGGATAGATATGGAAAAAAAAACCCACAATAACTATACGTAGATTAGTTACATAAGACGGCTGCTACACATACTGATCGCGACTCCACCACGGTGCTGACACTTTATCAACACATTGATCGTCGAACCACCAGTATTTCATCGATTGCCTCACATATTAATCTTTACAAGCATGTTCTTATATATTTATCGGATCAATTAATGCTTTATTAGATTAATTTCGTGTAGATATCTGATCTGAAAACTCTAGCTTTAATTTCAAATCAAATTATGATTTTAAATATTCTACAGTCTTTATATTAAAAAAACTAAAGAATGGTATACTATTCCTTCCTCCACCAAACTCAAAAGGGAACAGAGAGGGCATCGAACTCAGAAGGATATCCCGCTAGTTTTGGGTCCAACGGGATAACGTTATGTCATAGCTCTCCTTTATATTTTGGCTGCGTCCTTTTCCACTTTCAGTCTGTTTATATGTATACGGACTACAATAATTAGCTTTTAAATGGTGTGTTTTTAAGGCGGAGTCAGTAAAAAATTGTAGTAAACAGTGTATTGGGTTCAGCTGTACTAGCCAAAATCATATGTAACTATTTTTTATATATAATACCTCTTACGAATAGATATAATATAAATATTTAAGTCATAACCCGTAGGCCCGAAAAATCCACCCTTTATATTCATTTTCCCCGTCACGTATAGACCCCGACTGCCTGAACTATGGGGCCCGGCCTTTTGTGCATTTCGCGAGGAATTGTTGATCTAGGCCGGGCCCCATCTACACTCCTTCCGTTGCGGAAAGGCAGTGGGGCGTATGGTCAAATCTGTTTGTACAGAGGGGAAATTGTTGAGCTGGTTGGTCGTATTTTCTGTTGCTCCACGCCAAGAGATAGATTAGGCCTAAGCCCGCTGACGAGTGACGATCACACGGCCCATTCCACCGGGCAAAAAAGAGCATTCATACATTGCTATTTTTTTTCTCAAAAAATATATTGCCAATTTATTTACGATCCATTTAGAAGGTAAAAGAACAATAGAAGGCAATAGTTTGTTTAGATAGCGCTGACCGGGGAACCTAAACATGGCGCTCGAAAGTTATTCCAGTACAGTAACAGGTGGTATGAAACTAGAGTATGGATGAATAGGGGAGGAGTGGGCCTGATTAAGCGAGCACCCGATACAATTATACAAATACACATGGCGGGAAGCGAGCAGAGCACGGACGAGCGAGGCATGCGGTGTGCAGGTGCAGCATCGTGGAGCAGGCTGCCTGACTAGAGACCGCTAGGCAGGTAGCCGCGGAGCGCCCTCGCGAGGGTGGCTGCGGCGAACGCGAGCCTCGGGAACCGCCCGGCGACGAGCGACAGCATCCCGAGCAGCCAGAGGAGGAATGCGATGGACACATGGTCCTCGCGTGGCTGGACGCAGCAGCGCTCGTGGTCGTCTGGTGGATGAGAACGAGGGCGCCGAGTATCATGAAGATACGGCCAGAGTCGAGCAGCCGCTGGTGGCGGTGACCGATCGGGAAGACAAAGTCGTGAGCAGCTGAATATTGACAGTAGGTAGGAGACACAGCAAAAAAGAAATTCCTTCTGCGCATGATCAGTTTTTTCCTTGCGAAATTGGTGTTGCAGTTAGAATGCTGCGGGGAGAGTTGCAGTTGCTTCAAGAACCAGGCTCATATGTTGGTGAGGTTGTGAAGGTTATGGGCAAGTCAAAGGTTCTAGTGAAGGTATATGAATTTTTTGTACGGATAATCCATTTTTTATTCGAAATTACATAAATATACCCGCGGGAATTTTTTTTACAAAAATAGGCTCCAGTCGCCTAATGGTTGGGCGACTGGAGCCTTTCGCCCAACCAGACCGCGACAGCTGGAGAGTCTACCAACCGTTGGGCGACTGCCCTGAAGTCGCCGAACCGTTGGGCGACTGAAATTCAGTCGCCCAACGGTTCGACAACTGCGGGTGGGTTATAAAACCGCGCTCGACCACGACGAACGCCGCACTGTTTTCATTCGGCCGCCCAGCGCAGAGAAGAGCGCAGCGCAGAGAAGAGAAGGGGGAAAGAAGGAGAGGGAGAGGAGGATAAGAGGAGAGGGAGAGGAGGAGAAGAGGAGAGGGAGTGCGCGATTTTTAGGTAATTTTTTGGTGTTATATTTTTTGTTAGTGTAGAAAATTAGTTTAGAAAATGTAGTGTAGAAAATTAGTTTAGAAATATAGTTTAGAAAATTAGTTTACAAAATATAGTATAGAAAATTAGTTTAGAAATATAGTTTAGAAAATGTAGTGTAGAAAATTAGTTTAGAAATATAGTTTAGAAAATTAGTTTACAAAATGTAGTGTAGAAAATTAGTTTAGAAATATAGTTTAGAAAATTAGTTTACAAAATGTAGTGTAGAAAATTAGTTTAGAAAATGTAGTGTAGAAAATTAGTTTAGAAATATAGTTTAGAAAATTAGTTTACAAAATTAGTTTAGAAAATGTAGTGTAGAAAATTAGTTTAGAAATATAGTTTAGAAAATTAGTTTAGAAAATGTAGTTTAGAAATTAAATTTCGAAATCTAATTTTCAAATTTTGTTTAGTAAATATAGTTTAGAAATTAAGTTTACAAATTTAGTTTATAAATTTTGTATACCATTTATAATGCATTATTGTACAAAATATAGTATTTAAATGTACATGTACAAAATTTAATGTTGAAATTATTGTACAAATTTAGATGTAGAAAATTTAGTGTTGAAATTTAGATGTACAAAATTTAATGTTGAAATTATTGTAGAAATTTAGATGTAGAAAATTTAGTGTACAAATTTAGATGTAGAAAGTTTAGTGTACAAATTTAGATGTAGAAAATTTAATGTTGAAATTATTGTACAAATTTAGATGTAGAAAATTTAATGTAGAAATTATTGTACAAATTTTGCAGGTATGACTCGTGCTGGACGTGACTCCAAGTGGCGGTACGCGCTGTTGGACGAGCACGTGGACCGCTCTCATCGCGCTTCCCGTCTAGTGCCACCACCGGGGAGCACGGACGAGCCGCCTGAGCTGGGAGTAGTCCGGACACACACACCTCGCGTGGCCTGGAGACTCGACCCTCGTTGGACTGCCAGGTTTGCACTACTCCAGCGTTTAGTGCGACCGTAAGTTCGTTCCGTGCTGACCTTCACTTTGTTTGCAGGCTGCGGGATGCCGGGCTACTCCCTCTTGCCCGGATGGTGCAGGCCACGGACGAGGATGGAGCCGCTGGCGGGGACGAGGCGGGCGGGGAGCAATCACGACGCTTCCCGTTCGACCGTTCCCTGCCGACGGATTTGGTGGACCGTTGGCGGCCCGAGACGCACACTTTCCACCTCCCATTCGGGGAGATGACGCCGACCCTGGAGGATGTGTCCCTGCTCCTTGGGCTTCCGATCGCGGGAGACGCTGCCTTCCTACCGGAGGCCCCGGCCGACTGGCGCGCTGACCTGCTAGACAGATTCGAGGGTGTCGTTCTACCGGCCGATGACCACCACATGTTCGGAGAGGATCAGACCCATGGGCCGACACTGAGGTGGCTCACACAGTACCGGGTACGTGGTTACAATCGATCGTGTCTTCGAAGCTCTTATTTGTGGTATTACGTACTAATAACAACTTGTTTGTATTCAGGTGGAGCGCATGGTTCCGCAGGCAGACGATTACCAGGTCTCGCGGCCCCTGGAGGCGTACGTGCTGTGGCTGTTTGGTTGGGTGCTTTTCACCACCAGCCACGGCAACTTGGTGGATGCGCGCCTTATCGCTTATGCGAAGGCGATCGCTGACGGCGAGCCCCACCAGGTCAGCTGGGATCGGCCGTACTTACAGAAATATACCCGCGAGATTTTTTTTACAAAAATAGGCTCAAGTCGCCTAATGGGAGGGCGACTGGAGCATATCGCCCAACAGGACAGCGACAGATGTGCAGTCGCTCTACCCTCAGGCAACTGCATCCAGTCGCCCTCTCATTGGGCGACTTTCATGCAGTCGCCCGTCCATTGGGCGACTGCACTCAGTCCCCCGTGAATGTTTTAAATTTTTTTAATTTTGTAGTTTTAAACTGGTAAAAAAATCTGCTGGAGTTGTAATAAAAGTTTATGTTCATTGTATGTTGTAGGTGCGTAAAAAATTTTGGGAATTTTTTTTAGAAACGGTTGACCGTAGAACGATTGGTACATACAATGGTAAGTGATATTTTGATATTACTGAAAATTCGTATCTCTGGGCAAAGCTGCCATATTTTGTCATGTCCAAGCAGATTACAACTCCACTTACAACATATAATGAACATAAACTTTTATTACAACTTCAGCGGATTTTTTACCAGTTTAAAACTATAAAATTGACAAAATTTAAAACATTCACGGGGGACTGAGTGCAGTCGTCCAATGGGCGGGCGACTGCATGAAAGTCGCCCAATGGAAGAGCGACTGGATGCAGTCGCCCGAAGGTAGAGCGTCTGCACATCTGTCGCCCTCCTGTTGGGCGATTGGCTCCAGTCGCCCCCTTATTGGGCGACTTGAGCCTATTTTTGTAAAAAAATTTCTCACAGATATATTTCTGTAATTTCGAATAAAAAATAGATTATTCGTTAAAAAAATTCCTTCCAAGCTTGGGAAACTTAAGCGGTACTAAGAGCAACTCCAGCAGGGCCCCTACTTAAGCCCTCATCCTACTTTTGAGGGCTGAGGGGCAAAAAACTCACTCCAACAGAGCCCCTACTTGAGCCCTCAAAAGTAGGGGCCCTCAAATCTCCCCCTCGAGCCCTCATTCCTGGGGGTCTGGAGGGAGCCCCTACTTTTGAGGGCTCAAGTAAGGGCCCTGCTGGAGTGAGTTTTTTGCCCCTCAGCCCTCAAAAGTAGGATGAGGATGAGGGTGGGTCCTATGTGTCATCCCCTCTAAGAATGAATTTGAGGGTTCTGTTTTGAGGGCTCCTGCTGGAGTGTAACCCAAAAAACAGAGCACTCAAAAGTAGGGAGAGCCCTCAAATAAAAAGTAAGGGCCCTGTTTTGAGGGTTACTGCTGGAGTTGCTCTAACACCCCAAGCACTTCCCAGCTCTTTGTACATCAGCTGTCCCCTAGTTACACACACGCAGCGTAACAAGCCAAGGGTCTCAAGGCACGTGGCAAGAAGATAGGCTGCTCTCGGCGACACTAAGAGAGAGAGATAGAGAGAGACTAAAAAAAAGTAGCGACTCGTTTTAAGGGACTACCTTATGTAAGCAACAGAACCGCTCGTTTCGACTTCAGTTTTTGGCTTCTGACTTATTTTTACTATTCATAAATTTTATTTTTTTTCTGAACTTTTGACTTTTTTTAGCTTTTTTGCCGGTTCTTTTTTTCCGTATTCGTTTGCGTTGTCCGTGATGAGCTAGCATATTTTTTCTATTTTTAATTTTTTAAATATAATTATGCCAAATAAGCCATCTTCAGTTACAGTGAAATTTCAGTTGCTACAGTGTAATTTTAACCATAAGCCACAGTATTTCAGCCCAACTGAGCGGGGCACAACAAGAAGAAATTGTTCTTAAGTACTAAATAGCCTTAATAAAAGATCAATTACACGAGGGATTTTACCACCCTTGAGAGGTCATTCAGGCAGCTACTAGTACCTCCCACGTTCCAACCCTAACAGGGCGTGTCCTTCCGCATGACATGAATTAACACTAATAAGCATCGATGCGTTATGCAGCTTTATTGTGTTATCCGGTTTGTAGATTCCGAATTTGGAACCTGGCAAGAGTACTGTTTGGTAGATCGACTAGAGTTAAGAACAATATACCGAATTTTGCTCATTCCGTGGGTACTAGTTCTGACGTAGTGCATATTGGTGAATCTATTTAGTGATGAAGAGGATGCTCTTATTTGGAAGCTGAATTCTTTAGTCTTATATAGAGTTCAATCTTAACCTCTTTTTTATTCCTACTATTTGGAAACTAACTATACCGCCGAGAGTTCTTATCTTCTCATGGTTGCTATGTCATAACAGTTTTTTCCTAAGACATAATTTGAGTAGAAGACAAAAGATGGATGATCTCCCCTGTTTTATTCTGCAATGAATTAGAATCAGGTGCTCATCTTTTTTTATTGTAACATAGCTAAAAGTGTTTGGGTCTTCTCTGCTAATTGATTGTCGTGGCTCCCGTCCCGTCCATGGACGACCACACGGGAACTCCACCGAGCAAAAAACAGAGTACTCTGACACACGTAATGAAAATTGGCATGGCAATAAAAAGTAATCAGGGTCACCATCTGGAATGGCAATAAAAAGTAAGAAGGGTCACCATCTGAAATGGCAATAAAACGTAATCAGGGTCACCATCCGAAATGGCAATAAAACGTAATCAGGGTCACCATCCGAAATGGCAATAAAACGTAATCAGGGTCACCATCCGAAATGGCAATAAAACGTAATCAGGGTCACCATCCGAAATGGCAATAAAACGTAATCAGGGTCACCATCCGAAATGGCAATAAATTCACACCTCGCGTTCAATTCCCTGAAAAACATACTTACATACCCGATGGCCGCCTATAAAAAGCGCTGCCATGCCTGGGGGTTGTCTACCCACGCCAGCACACCACACCACACCAGCAAGGCTGCAAGTAACTCACATACATACATAGGCAATGGCAGACCCGGCAATCCGATTCCTCCGACGTCTCGACGAGCCTGCCGTGATGGACCGCGGCGACGACCCCGCTCGCCTCCGGCAGCTGCTCCTCGACTCTAGCTGCATCTTCATGCTGCTCGGTACGCTCGCTCTCATGCATCAGCTGACCACCACAGGCACTGCCGCGTCCAGCAACGCCGAGCTCGTCTTCATTGCCTTCATCCTCTGGCTGCTCGGCACGGCGTTCGGGATGCTGTCGCTCGTCGCCCGGCAGTTCCCCAGGCTTGTGGTCGCCGCCGCCGCCGTGGCGAGGGCGCTCCGCAACTACTTGATAGGCGGTCTCTAGCATCCATGATGGTCCGTACCATGTAACCATGTTGTCCTGTCTGAACTCTGATCAGACAGTTTATCCTCGTTATATATTGTGTGTACTGGTTACTACCCTGTTCATTCGGTTAGTCGTTCTCCAGCTGCATACTACGTGTTACCGCCTTAAAATAACTTTATAATTTCATATATTTAAACAATAAAAGGGCTTATTGTTGCCAAACTGTTGTTTTATTGTTTATTGCATTTTTTGCCTTTGAAAAGGATCATAAATGCGCAAAGGACTTCAGAGCTTATACTACAGAGTACTCTGTTTTTTTGCCCGGTGTTCCCGTGTGGTCGTCTGTGGACGGGAGCCACGACAATCAATCAGCAGAGAAGAAAGAGCCATACAATTTTAGCTATGTTACAATAAAAAAAAGATGAGCAACTGATTATAATTCATTGCAGAATAAACAGGGGAGATCATCCACGTTTTATCTTCTACTCAAATTATGTCTAGAGAAAAAACTGTTATGATATACAGCAATTGAAAAGAACTCTGGGCGGTATGGTTAGTTTCCAAACAGCAGGAATAAAAACAGGGACAACTTTGCTGAAGTTGATATCATCATATCAAGATTGCACTCTGTATAAGACTAAAGAGTTCAGCTTCCAAATAAGAGCAACCTCTTAATCACTAAACACAATAGATTCATCAATATGCACTACGTCAGAACTAGTACCAGGGAATGAGCAAAATTCAGCATATTGTTCTTAACTCTAGTCGAATTACCAAACAATACTCTTGCCAGGTTCCAAATTCAGAATATACAAACCGGATAACACAATAAAGCTGCATAATTGTCGGACCTGGATTCAGTTGCATCACCGGCAATGCAGCAAAGAGAATACGGAGCAAGAAGTCGTTGTTTACTTTTCTACAGACGAGAGTCTTGTGGGAACACCACAAAGGCTGACACCAATGGAACAACGCCACGTGCCTGGATTATGGACAAGGGAACAGGGAAGCCCCACCCCCACCACCAGTTCTAGGATAGATATGGAAATCATGGATAGATATGGAAAAAAACAACAATAACTATACGTAGATCAGTTACATAAGACGGCTGCTACACATACTGATAGCGACTCCACCACGGTGCTGACACGTTATCAACACATTGATCGTCGAACCACCAGTATTTCATCGATTGCCTCACATATTAATCTTTACAAGCATGTTCTTCTATATTTAACAGATCAATTAATGCTTTATTAGATTAATTTCGTGTAGATATCTGTTATGAAAAATCTAGTTTTAATTTCAAATCAAATTATGATTTTAAACATTCTACAGTCTTTATATTGAGAAAATTAAAGAACGGTATACCATTCCTTTCTCCACCAACGGGATAGCTTGATCTCATTCTGCACTTCCTCCCCTTCTCTTTCGCCAGCGCCGCTATCTCCCCGTTCTCCTCTGCTACTACTCTGGTTACATGGATGCTAGAGACCACCAATCAAATAGTTGCGGAGTGCCCTCGCCACAACAGCGAAGGCGACCGCAAGCCTGGGAACTGTCAGGCGACGAGCAACAGCATCTCGAATGCTGTGCCTAGCGACAACATCCTAAACGTCGTTGAATCGGAAAAAGGCAGTACATGGGATAAGACAACAGGAGCAGACTTGCCAAATGGCCGTTCGACAAGGTCCAACACCCGTGTCTGCTCTATCCTCTTTCTCCCTTAGTCCTTCACGGGCCGTGCCAAGCTTAGCCGTGTCTGGACCGTGCTGCGTGTGTCATGACCCAAATATGGTATGCCATTTCGGGTTGTGCCGACGCGACCTATTTAGTCCTAAGTTATGTTGTGTTTGAACCAAATTAATAGTATTGTGCTTTGGATTGGAACATTAGCCCGGCCCATTTGGCCCCTCTAAACTGGAGTGGGAGGGAGAGTTGTGGCGTTGTCGGTCTTGGTGGCCATTGGATAGTGGTCTGATGGTTTGGATTCGTTTTTGTGTGTTTCGCGGGTAATTTTTATGGGCCATGCCACGTGCTTTCACTTTGAGAGGCATGGCACGGAGGGAATTTTTGAGCGGCTCGGCCCTTTTTCTCTTTGCTGATAGATCTCGTCTTGGCCTGCGAGCTATACCACTCGGCCCACTCCACCAGGCAAAAAACAGAGTACCATTTCTTTAGGGAGAAAAACTGAGTACTGTGTTTTTGAACTCTGAAGTCTTATTGCGAATTTATGATCATTATAAAAAAAATTATACTTTTTAAAACTAGTTTTATAAAACCACATTTATTTTTACTAGTATTTTTAAAGAACCGCACTTCCATTAACTACAACTATTTTGACATAGTGGGTTCGGAAGTCATTGAGATTTCAGCATATAACCCAATTATGTTGACACGAAGGGCGCTGCTGCGTAGCCAACCAATGTGGAGAGTGTTCTTTGCTCCGAAGAATATGATGGCGCAAGAGAAGAACACACTGTTGCAGGAGAAGGAGGGGCAGGTGTGGGACCTCTGCATAAGAATAGAATATAAGGAATTACAAACTTCATCTGTGTGAACAGACCGTACCAAACCGTATCAACCATCATTCCGTTTGCGAGCGGATAGACTAATAACTCTATCAAAGTGTTATATTCTCCACATGGGTAAGTATTTTAAGTTGGGAGAACTCACACGATCCGGGCCAGCACTTGGGTGCCGGGTGGGGGACCCCGTGGAGGAACCCACAAGATCCGGGCCAGCAACTCGGTGCCGGGTGGGGACCTCCACCACAGCAGGAACCCACAAGATCCGGGCCAGCATTTGGGTACCGGGTGGGGGATGCAGGCGCATATATTAGCGCAGGTGGAGGTTGGGGTAGGGCGAGGCCGCCCCAACCAACAACTATGTCGAGGTCGGTGGGCGCCAGGCGAGGGTGAGAAACCACCCTGGGCTGCCGGTTGAGAATAGTTGGGTGGAGATATAATTACTGAGATAGATGTAAAAGTTCTGTACTCTGATCTGGGCACCGCATCTAAGGAATTGCGGAGATCCATGAGCCTCCAGGATCAGAGTGGTGATGGGTAAAGTGATACAAGCTTGCGCAATGCTATCCAAATCATGAATTCATGTCCGTCTCCGGGAAAGGAGAATTACGGAAACTTAGGGGGGTTTTTGCTGTTCATGCGTATGTTCAGTAGTTTTCTAAATTAATAAATTGGAATTCTTTTAAAACCAACAAACTTTATTTTCTGTAAGTCATGGAAATGACAGTGAGGAAAAAGAGTATAGAAATGAGAAGAGATTGAGGATAGGAACTGCTGTTCCTAAAAGTGCAAATGATACGCATTCTGTGCATTTTGTTAATAACGCTTGCTGAGTACTTTTGTACTCACCCTTGCTATTATCTCCTCCTTTGCTTAGGAGCATGTCAAATCAGAGAATGGTTAAGGTCAGGAGGAAGCTACCTGGATGGAATACCGTGGACTCAGATTACAATTAGGACAAGGTGGACACTCCGAATGGAAGCATTTTTAAATAGAAAGTAGTTAGAATATCTCCTGTCAAAAGATTGTAATATTTAAGCCCTGGAGGCATTGTAATAAACTGTATCCCTGCGTGGTGATATTCTTGTAATATCGTATTTTGTCTCTAATTATTGTTCTGCTGCAACACTCTGATGGCTTATTATTCGTTAGAGCGATGTTTTATCGGCTAAAACGAATAATAATCCGTTGACTAGCGTTATTACCCCATGGTAATAATGCGGGTCGTCACAGGGCGGCGCCGAGCGGCGCTGCACAGCTGGCCCGACGGCGCGAAGGGGGAGCGGCCCAGGAGCAGAGGAGGCGCGGAAGACCGGCGGTAGCGGCGTAGGGCCGGGGGCCGGAAGGCCCAAGGCGGCGCGGGCGGTGCGGTAGAGTGACGGTGGAGCGCTGAGTCGGAGCGAATCCGGCACGGGGGTGAGAGAGAGGGAGAACCGGGGGGGAGGAAGCGAGAGAGGTAGCCGAGGCGCGTTGGGAGCCAGAGGAAGAAGGGGAGGAGCGGAGGCGGCGATGAAGGGGAGAAGATGGAGGAGAAGCCAAGGCGGTGGCGGTGGGGAAAAGAAAGAGGGGAGGGCCGAAGCATCGGCCGAAGGCCCAGAGGAAAGGGGTCGGGCGGAAAAAGAGAAAAAGAAAGAAAGGAAAGGAGGAAAAGAAAAGAAAAGAGAAGGATGAGAGAAAATAGGAGGAAAATAAAAAGGTGCTAGTAAATTGATAAAAATTGGTAGTAGTCGCTTATAAAAATACAGTATAAATCTCTTAGTATTCCTGAACATTTATAGTTAAATAAATTGCTATGGTTACTAAACGACCTGTTCGGGAATATTAGCTGTATTGACGTAATAGAAAATATTTTAGAAGCTGATCGAGAAATTAGAAACCAGTAAGCACATTTATTAGGATTCTCTTAATTACCTAAATAATAGTATGATTCGACGTCGTAGATTAATTTTTAGTATAATTTTCAGGCAAATGGCTGTCAGTAGATTAACAATATGGAGTTTATCGCATGGGATAGTATAATGTCGTTCAAATCATTGACATCGTAATTAAATAATTACTTAACCATGTTGATAGTATAAACTTGTGAAACTTCAATAATAAATATCCAAGATCATTATAAATGAACCAAAAACGTAAATGTAGTAAAACAGGTCCGCGTAAATATTAAAATCTGTGTAGTGTTATTTAGACTACTCAGCGATATAATCAATGACTTAGATAACTAGATTAATAATATTTAAATTATAGAAAATTCACCTCTAGTAATTATAGAAATCCACCTCTGATTACTCTAGAATGGGAGGACAAAGTAACGATGGTCCGATAACTACAAAGATACTAGACGATTAATTTGATAACCATGCGGATTAAACTAAAATACTATAGCAGAAACTAATTGTTATAGGTTTAAATAACCAGATAGTGTAATCAGGCTCATCTAAGTAATAGAATATCACTACTCAACAATTACAATGATTAGAGTAAGTGAATTGCCATCAATAGATTAAAATATAGCTCATACTGATTAAATTAGTATATTGTTGTTGCAATCATGGTTAGTTGTATTAAATTGTAGAACTTTTCTAGTAAATATGTATGGCTATAAATTAGGTATTATTCAGGAGCAAATGCAATATGAAAATAAAACCTGGAGTAATTTAATTAATATTTACTTAAGAGTAATTTCATTGGTGTAGATAAGTAGTCGCCCGCATATTAGTTACGAGAAGGACGGTTACCAAAGAAAAAGAAATTATTTAAATAACCATAAAAACCTAAATTGAATTAGAGCGGGGAATATATACATGTGCTCATATGAGGAATCAAATTGGTATAATTGCATACGCGAAGATTGACTAGGATTAATAATAGCAGTTACCATCATACATGATTAATATGAGCCGTTCTATTTGGTCATGCCTCTAGTTAATCCCGTATAATCGGAAAATTGCTAGAAAATAATAAAATGTTAGACGTACCTACTATATCAACCATATCTCAGGACGCTAGTGCGATGATGTTGAGGGACAAGTAGTATACCGAAATTTACCTCGATTACCACGATTGGGTTAATTGGAGCGAAGTCTTACCTTAGGAGCACAAGCACGTCCACACCTCGTCATGTATTATGTTTTCATAAATTAAGCCATAGTCGACGTATTTTAATTACAGACGACGATCCAAGCTACGGGAGTGACTTCACCTGATCCTACTTGAATCCAAATCTATGGTTGAAATCCAGGCAAGCATTCCTTTGATCAAAGCTTCTGAGTATATTTGTAAAACAAGTATTTTGGTATTAATTTAGTATCACCCTGCATGACAGAATTAAAAGATATTTAAATTGAACAGTTGAAATAAGAGGCAGAAGAAAAAGGAAATAGAAGGCAACTGAGAGAGCAGTTGGCCATCCAAGCAAGTAAGAAGGTGGGCAGAGGTTGCCAGGGTAGGTGACAAGTGGGCAGGTGTGGGACCTCTGCATAAGAATAGAATATAAGGAATTTACCAACTTCGTCCGTGTGAACAGACCGTACCACACCGTATCAACCAACATTTTGTCTGAGGACGGACAGAATTAGTAGCTCTATTGATGTTATTGTATTCTCCACATGGGTAAGTAATATAACCAACTGCAGGAACCCAGAGCCGGTCAGGAGATTGGGAATGGGGGACGCAGTCGCAGGAACCCAGAACTGGGAGAGAGCCCAGAAGTGGGGGACGTGGGGCGTATATATTAGCGCCGGTGGAGTGTTGGGGAAGGGCGAGGCCGCCCCAACCAACGACTATGTCGAAGTCGGTGGGCGCCAGGCGAGGGTGAGAAACCACCTTGGGCTGCCGACTGAGAATAGTTGGGTGGAGATATAATATACTGAGATAGATGTAAAAGTTCTGTACTCTGATCTGTGCACCGCATCTAAGGAAATGCGGAGAACCTTGAGCCACCAGGATCAAGAGTGATGATGGGTAAAGTGATACAAGCTTGCGCAATGATATACAAATCATGAATTCATGCCCGTCTCCGGGAAAGGAGAATTACGGAAACTTATGGGGGTTTTTGCTGTTCATGCGTATGTTCAGTAGTTTTCTAAATTAATAATTTGTAATTATTCCAAAACCAACAAACCTTATTTTCTATGTCAAACCAAAGGAAATTGAGAAAGGAAAAGTATAAAAATGAGCAAGAAATTGATGATAGGAATTGATATTCCAAAAAGGGTAAATGACAATCATTCTGTGCATTTTTGCTAATATCGCTTGCTGAGTACTTCTGTACTCACTCTTGCTATTATCTCCCCCTTTGCTTAGGAGCATGTCAATTCAGAGAATAGCTAAGATCAGGAGGAAGCTACCTGGTTGGAATACCGTGGACTCGGATTACAGGGGTACAAGGTGGACACTCCGTGTAGTCGTTTTTGAATAGGAAGTAGTTAGAATATTTTTTGTTTAAAGATTGTAATATTTAAGCCCCTGAGGCTTTGTAATATATTTTAGCCCTGCGTGGCGATATTCTTGTAATATCGTGTTTTGTCTCTAATTATTGTTCTGCTGCAACACTTTGATAGGCTTATTATTCGTTAGAGTGATGTTTTATCGGCTAAAACGAATAATAATCCGTTGATTAGCATTATTACCCCATGGTAATAATGCGGGTCGTCACAGGTGAGTTGTTGGTTGGTGGGCTCACCGCAAGCCCAGAAGTTGGCCACATGGCACGTTAGTTGGTCACGTACCAGTGCCCTCCATGTCAGCATAATGGAATTAGATGTTGGAGTCTAAATAACATACAGACCTATTCTATTAAAATGGTTGCAGGTGATAGAAATATAGTTTTTAAAACGATTTGTAAGAATATGTGTGTTTGTGTAAGACTGGTTCTAAAAGGTATTGTTTTCTGATAGTTTTATAAAAGTAAGTAGGGTTTTCCGAGAAGAAATTAGCACTCAGAGAGCAGAGCACGGACAGTCGAGCGAGATGTACAGTATGGCCGTGATGAAAGAGTCGAGGAGAAGCTGCTAGAGGTTACCGATCACGAGGACGCGGCGCCGGGCGTCCATCGTGGCCTGCCTCTATAGGCGTCGGATGTAGGGCATCACCGGCTCTGCCATTTCCTTTGTATATAGAGTTAAGAACAATATGATAAATTTTGCTCATTCCCTGGGTACTAGCTCTGACGTAGTGCATATTGATGAATCTATTGTATTTAGTGATGAAGAGGATGCTCTTATTTGGAAGCTGAACTCTTTAGTCTTATACAGAGTGCAATCCTGATACGATGATATCAACTTCAGCAAAGTTGGCTCTGTTTTTATTCCTACTGTTTTGGAAACTAAGTATACCGCCGAGAGTTCCTTTCATGGTTGCTATATCATAACGGTTTTTTCGCTAGACATAATTTGAGTAGAAGACAAAACGTGGATGATCTCCCCTGTTTATATTATAATCAGTTGCTCACCTTTTTTTATTGTAACATAGCTAAAATTGTTTGGCTCTTTCTTTTCTGCTGATTGATTGTCGTGGTTCCCGTTCACGGACGACCACACCGGAACTCCACCGGGCAAAAAACAGAGTACTCTGTAGTATAAACTCTGAAGTCCTTTATGCATTTATGATCCTTTTCAAAGGCAAAAAATGCAATAAACAATAAAACAATAGTTTGGCAACAATAAACCCTTTACCCTTATATTGTTTAAATATATGAAATTATAAAGCTATTTCAGGGCGGTAACACGTGGTATGCAGTTGGAGAACGACTAAACGAACGAACACGTGGTATGCAGGGCGGTGACCAATACATGCTATTACATAACGAGGATAGACTGTCGAGAGATCAGAGTACGGACGGGACCATCATGGATGCTAGAGACCGCCTATCAAGTAGTTGCGGAGCACCCTCGCCACGGCGGCGGCGGCGACCGTGAGCCTGGGGAACTGCCGGGCGACGAGCGACAGCATCCCGAACGCCGTGCCGAGCAGCCAGAGGATGAAGGCGATGAAGACGAGCTCGGCGTTGCTGGACGCGGCAGTGCCTGTGGTGGTCAGCTGCTGCATGAGAGCGAGTGTACCGGGCAGCATGAAGATGCAGCTAGAGTCGAGGAGCAGCTGCCGGAGGCGAGCGGGGTCGTCGCCGCGGTCCATCACGGCAGGCTCGTTGAGACGTGGGAGAAATCGCATTGCTGGGGCTGCCATTGCCTATGTATATATGTGAGTTACTTGAAGCCTTGCTGGTGTGGTGTGCTGGCGTGGGTATATAACTCCCAGCCTTGGCAGCGCTTTTTATAGGCGGCCATTGGGATTTGGGTACGTCTCAGGGGAATTGATCGCGAGGTGCGAATTTTCTTTTTGTGTGCTAAAGTAAAGAACGTGGTTCGTTTCAGTCGTTTGCCTGTGCTAAAATAAAGTAAGTGGTTCGTTTCAGTCGTTTATCTGTGCTAAAGTAAAGAAAGTGGCTCGTTTGACGCCGTTGGCGTGTGGCGGTGGGGTCATCTAGTTGTGATTTCCGGGTAATTCACACACATCGGTTGACATACGAGGGCCCTGCTCGTGATTATTTGTAATTTATCGTATAATATTGTGTTAGTGTTGTAATTTTTTTCCGGCATACTATCTTGTTTGCACTATCAGTTGTAGGTCCTCCAGCAATGAAATCATGGATAGATATGGAAAAAAAACCCACAATAACTATATGTAGATTAGTTACATAAGACGGCTGCTACACATACCGATAGCGCCTCCACCATGGTGCTGACACGTTATCAACACATTGATGTCGAACCACCAGTATTTCATCGATTGCCTCACATATTAATCTTTACAAGCATGTTCTTATATATTTATCGGATCAATTAATGCTTTATTAGATTAATTTCGTGTAGATATCTGTTCTGAAAACTCTAGTTTTAATTTCAAATCAAATTATGATTTTAAACATTCTACAGTCTTTATATTGAGAAAAACTAAAGAACGGTATACCGTTCCTTACTCTACGAACGGGATAGCTTGATCTCATTCCGCACTTCCTCCTCTTTCGCCGACGCCACTATCTCCCTGTTCTCCTCTGCTGCTACTCTGGATCTGGCGACAGGGGAACGCCACCATGATTACGTGTTCACACGTCCCCTGAATGTAGGTGGAGGGAGACAGTGGTCCGGCGGTGGGGGGTGGGCGGCTATGGAGGGAGGAATGGGTGAGGCGGTGACGCTATGAATACTAAGTTGGGTAGGGTGGTGACGGTTGGGGAGGAGGAGACGACGAGGCGGCGAGGTCGCTGTCGACCGCCGGTGGTGGAGGAGGTGGTGGTGGGAGGCAGAGGAGGGGTGCGGAGCTGCCCGCGCTGGAGAAAAGGGGAGGGGAGCAGCACCAGGGGATCGATCGGGAGTGGCAGGGAGGGCTCCAAACTCAGGAGCGGTGGGGAGAGGGGTAGAAAGGGCACCAAACTTGGGATGGGTGGGGGAGGGCATCAAACTCGGAAGGCTATCCTGTTGGATTAGGATCCAACGGGATAGCGTTATGTCATAGCTCTCCTTTATATTTTGGCTGGTTCCTTTCTACTTTCAGTCTGCTTATTTTTGTACGGACTATAGTAACTAGCTTTTAAATGGTGTGTTTTTTCAAGACGGAGTCAGCAGAAATATTGTAGTAAAAAGTGTACTGGGTTCAGCTGTACTAGCCAAAATCATATATAACTATTTTTTATACATAATACCTCTTATGAACGATAGAATTTAAATATTTAAGTTATAACCCGTAGGCCCGAAGAATCCACCCTTTATTTGGGCACTATTCATTTTTCCCGTCACGTATAGACCCCGACTGCCTGAAATAAGGGGCCCGGCCCTAAGCCTAGGCCTTTTGTGCATTTCGCGAGGAATTGTTGATCTAGGCCGGGCCCCCTCTACACTCCTGTTGCGGAAGGCAGTGGGGCGCATGGTCAAATCTGTGTGTACAGAGGGGAAATTGTTGAACTGGTTGGTCGTATTTGTTAGAGATATATGTATAGTTTGTTATTCCCAGTGTTATGAGGGGTTCTTTGCATATTTACCACCTGTACTTTGTGTATATATACCGGCCCATTGGCCTCATATGAATACAAGCGCTATTCATAACATGGTATCAGAGCCAAAACTAGGGTTTTGGCTTACCTAGGGTTCCGTGTGCCCGGCCTCCGCCGCCGTCGCCGACTCCTGGCCTCCTCCGCTGCCATCCACACCGCCCGCTCGGCCTTCACGGCCTCCTCCACCGCCGCCTGTCGGCCTCCTCCGCCGCACCGCCGTCGCGCTGCCCGCGTCGCCGTCGCGCTACTGCTCCTCCGCCCGACGCCGCAGGCCGCTCCCTTCGCGCCGGCCGCTCCCTCGCGCCGCCGGCCGCTTCTCCGCCGTTGCGCTGCCCGCCGCCTCGCCGCTTCTCCACCCGAGGCCGCTCCTTCGCTTGAGGCAACTCCTCCGCCTCCGGCTGCCGTCGCGCCGCCGCTGCCTTGTGCGCCGCCGCTGCCTCGCCGGCTCCTCCGCCTGAGGCCGCCTCCTCGCCTCGAGCCGGCTGCCGGCTTGCCGAAGAGAGGGGCGCCGCCGCCGCCGCCTCCGTAGCGCCGCCTCCCGCTCCCGCTCCCGATCTAGGGTTGGGGGTTGGGGGTTTTGGTTCGGCCGGTCGGGTGACTCGGGTCGGTTTGTAAACCGACCGAAAAGAAAAAAAAGCAAAAAAAAAAGAGCAAAAAAAAACGTCGTTCTAACCGCCGCGCCGTCCAGCGCCGCCTGTTAGACTTCGTTGTCTTGGTCGCCGCGCCGTCCAGCGCCGCCTACCAATGGGCACCGTTTCCCTCCCTCGCTGCCCGGTGATCTTTGATGGTGTTAATTACACCGACTTCGTGTCTCACATGCGCATCCACATGCGTGGTCTTCGTCTCTGGGGCGTCCTCTCTGGCGATGTCACCTGCCCGCCTTGCCCTATTCCTCCGACGGAGCCTACGCCTGTTGCTTTGCCTTCGACAGCCGATAAGGCTGCTACTGAGGCCGCTCGCCTTGCTGATGATGACGCTGCCTCTACCTACCAGGAGGATCTGGATTCCTACAAGGATCGTCTGACCGTCTACACTCAGTGGTACGATGACGACGCTCGGGCTGCTGCTATCTTCATCGCCAGTGTCCAGTCTCAGTTCTCTTCTGAGGTGGTGGGACTCCCTTCGGCTTTCCAGATGTGGACTCATCTTCGTCAGCGCTACGAGCCCTCTGGTGATGCCCTGTACCTGTCCGTGGTCCGCCAGGAGCACTCTCTTCAGCAGGGTGATGCTACTGTTGACGCCTTTTACGCTCAGAGCTCTGCTGTTTGGCGTCAGTTGGACTCACTTCGCACTGCTGGCTGTCGTACCTGTCCATGCTGCCTGGATGTACGTGCTGACCTGGAGTTTCAGCAGGTTTACGAGTTCCTTACTCGCCTTCGTCCTGAGTTTGAGCAAAGGCGTGCCCAGCTCCTTGCACGCCACCCTCGTGTCACTCTCCTGGAGGCTCTTACCGAGATACGCGCAGAGGAGACTCGTCTGAGTGGTGCTGGTCTGATGCCACTCCCCTCTGTGCTCGCCGCTCGTCCGCCTGCTACACTGCCTCCTCCAGCGGCTACCACAGGTGGTGGTGGCCGTCCTCCGTCTGGAGGTGGCCGTCCTCACTGTTCCTACTGCGACAAGGATGGCCACATTGAGTCCCAGTGCTACAAGAAGAAGCGACATCTGTCACGCCGTTCTTCTACTGGCACTAGTGCTTCTACGACGACGTCTGCCTCGACTTCTTCAGCAGCTTCTCTCACCGAGCAGGAGATAGCCAGACTTCGACGCCTACTTGCCGCTTCAGGTTCTCCCTCGACAGGTTCTGCAGGTTCTGCTACTGACTCTTCGGGCACTGAGAGACCACCTCCTACACAGTCAGGTACCTCCCCGTGGATTCTTGATTCTGGAGCATCTTTTCACATGACTCCTGATCCTTCCACTCTGTCTTTTATTACACCTCTTGATTCTCCTGTCAGTGTTCTTACTGCTGATGGTACATCTCTTTCTGTCTCTGGTCGAGGATCTCTTAGCAACTCCTCTTTTCATGTTCCTTCTGTTGCTCATGTTCCTCGCCTTACCTTGCAGCTTCTTTCTGCTGGGCAGATTACTGACCTTGGTTATCGGGTTGTTCTCGAATCTGACTCTTGTTGTGTTCAGGACTGCCACACGGGAGCTCTGGTTGGTTCTGGCCCTCGGCGCCGTGACTCACAGCGTCTCTGGGAGCTTGACTGGCTTCACCTTCCTTCCGCTGCCACCATCGCTGCCAGTCTCTCCGCTTCTGCCACTTCGTCTACCGGCTCTTTCCAGCAGTGGCATCATCGTCTTGGCCATCTGTGTGGATCCCGTCTGTCGTCCTTAGTTCGTCGTGGTCTTCTGGGGTCTGTCTCAGGAGACGTGTCTTTAGATTGTCAGGGCTGTAAGTTAGGTAAACAGATTCAGCTTCCTTATCCTCATAGTGAGACTGTGTCTCAGCGTCCTTTTGATCTTGTTCATTCAGATGTTTGGGGTCCGGCTCCCTTCGTTTCGAAAGGGGGTCATCGTTATTATATTATTTTTATAGATGATTTCTCTCGTCACACTTGGATATATTTTATGTCTTCTCGTAGTGAGGCCTTGCCTATCTATAAACAATTTGCCACTATGATACACACACAGTTCTCCACTCCTATTCGTGTCTTTCGTGTTGATTCTGCTGGCGAGTACCTCTCTCGTCACCTGCGCAGCTTCCTTGCTGAGCAGGGCACTCTCGCTCAGTTTTCTTGTCCTGGTGCTCATGCTCAGAATGGTGTCGCTGAGCGTAAGCATCGTCACCTCCTTGAGACGGCTCGTGCTCTGATGATCGCCGCCTCTATTCCACCTCACTTTTGGGCCGAGGCTGTTTGCACTGCCACCTATCTCGTCAACATTCAGCCCTCTTCTGCTCTTAAGGGTGCGATCCCTGTTGAGCGTCTCTGTGGTCTTCTTCCTGACTACTCTGCCCTTCATCTGTTTGGCTGCGTTTGCTACGTTCTCCTCGCCCCTCGAGAACGCACCAAACTGACCGCTCAGTCTGTTGAGTGTGTCTTTCTGGGGTACAGTGCCGAGCACAAGGGCTATCGGTGCTGGGATCCTGTTGGTCGTCGGATACGGGTTTCTCGGGATGTGACTTTCGACGAGTCTTGTCCATTCTACCCACGTCCTGCCTCTCCTTCGGCTTCCTCTGTGGAGTCTCTGTCTTTCTTGACCTTTCCAGATACTCCTATATCTGTTTTGCCCTCGTCCACCTGTCCTACTGAGTCTCCACATATTCCCCCAGTGGCCTCTCCGCCGTTGTCGCCGCCTGTGTCGTCTCCTACGACTCCCCAGGCTCCTCCTACTATCGTCTACACTCGTCGACCTCGTATTGAGAATATTTCAAATGAGCCATCTTCTCCTGATGTTCCATCTTCTTCTGATGCTCCATCTTCCCCTGATGGGTCATCTTCTCCTCGCTACGCTCTCCGCGATCGCCAGTCGATTCGGCCTCCTGCCCGTTTTGCCTTTGCTGGTGCAGCTACTCGTGAGCCTGTCTCCTACCGGGATGCTGTTACTCACCCTGAGTGGCAGCTTGCCATGGCCGAGGAGATTGCTGCCCTCGAGCGTACTGGTACTTGGGATCTTGTTCCTTTTCCATCTCATTCTCATCCCATCACATGTAAGTGGGTCTATAAGATTAAGACTCGCTCTGATGGCTCTCTTGAGCGCTATAAGGCGCGTCTTGTTGCTCGTGGCTTCCAGCAGAAGCATGGTATTGACTACGACGAGACGTTTGCTCCTGTGGCCCACATGACCACTGTTCGCACTCTTCTTTCGGTGGCGTCTGTTCGCCACTGGTCTGTTTCTCAGCTTGATGTCAAGAATGCCTTTCTTAATGGCGAGTTGCGTGAGGAGGTCTACATGCATCCGCCACCTGGGTATTCTGTTCCTGAGGGCATGGTCTGTCGCCTTCGTCGCTCTCTCTATGGCCTTAAGCAAGCCCCTCGTGCTTGGTTTGAGCGCTTCTCCTCTGTGGTCACTGCTGCTGGTTTTTCAGCTAGTGATCATGATCCTGCGCTTTTTGTCCACACTTCGTCTCGTGGTCGGACTCTTCTTCTCCTG
The DNA here is from genome assembly GCA_017311315.1 of Dendrocalamus latiflorus. NCBI lineage: Eukaryota > Viridiplantae > Streptophyta > Magnoliopsida > Poales > Poaceae > Dendrocalamus > Dendrocalamus latiflorus. The sequence continues at coordinate 6,430,713 of CM029621.1, read as the reverse complement.
TATGTTGATGATATGATCATTACGGGAGATGATTCTGAGTACATTGCCTTTGTCAAGGCTCGTCTTAGTGAGCAGTTCCTTATGTCGGATCTTGGTCCTCTTCGTTACTTCCTTGGGATTGAGGTTACTTCCACTCCAGATGGTTTCTTTATGTCCCAAGAGAAATATATTCAGGATCTTCTTGATCGCGCCTCTCTCACTGATCAGCGTACTGTTGAGACTCCCATGGAGCTCAATGTTCACCTCCGACTCTCTGATGGCGAGCCTCTTTCTGATCCGACTCGCTATCGTCATCTTGTTGGGAGTCTTGTCTACCTTGCTGTTACTCGTCCGGATATCACTTATCCAGTTCATATTCTGAGTCAGTTTGTTTCAGCTCCCACTCAGGTTCACTACAGCCACCTTCTTCGAGTTCTGCGACACCTTCGTGGGACTATCTCTCGCCGTCTCTTCTTTCCACGGTCCAGCTCGTTACAGCTTCAGGCCTATTCGGATGCTACTTGGGCCAGCGATCCCTCTGATCGCCGGTCTATCTCTGCTTACTGTGTTTTTCTTGGTGGTTCTCTTATTGCCTGGAAGGCGAAGAAACAGACTGCAGTGTCCCGTTCGAATGCAGAGGCTGAGTTGCGAGCTATGGCTCTCTTGACAGCAGAGATTACTTGGCTACGGTGGTTACTTGAGGATTTTGGTGTTTCTGTCACTACACCGACCCCTCTCTTGTCAGACAGTACAGGTGCTATCAGTATTGCTCGTGATCCTGTGAAGCATGAGCTCACCAAGCATATTTGTGTTGATGCTTCTTTCATGAGGACTTGTGTGCATGATCTGGTGATTACTCTTCAGTATGTGCCTTCAGAGCTTCAGATAGCGGATTTTTTCACGAAGGCCCAGACTCGAGCACAGCACAGCTTCTACCTCTCCAAACTCAGTGTTGTTGATCCACCATGAGTTTGAGGGGGGTGTTAGAGATATATGTATAGTTTGTTATTCCCCAGTGTTATGAGGGGTTCTTTGCATATTTACTACCTGTACTTTGTGTATATATACCGGCCCATTGGCCTCATATGAATACAAGCGCTATTCATAACAGTATTTTCTGTTGCTCCACGCCAAGAGATAGATTAGGCCTACACCCGCTGACGAGTGACGATCACACGGCCCATTCCACCGGGCAAAAAAGAGCACCCATACATTGCTATTTTTTTCCTCAAAAAATATACTGCGAATTTATTTATGATCCATTTAAAAGGTAAAAGAACAATAGAAGGCAATAGTTTGTTTAGATAGCGCTGGCCGGGGAACCTAAACATGGCGCTCGAAAGTTATTCCAGTACAGTAATAGGTGGTATGAAACTAGTGTGTGGATGAATAGGGGAGGAGTGGGCCTGATTAAGCGAGCACCCGATACAATTATACAAATACACATGGCGGGAAGTGAGCCGAGCACGGACGAGCGAGGCATGCGGTGTGCAGGTGCAGCATTGTGGAGCAGGCTGCCTGACTAGAGACCGCCAGGAAAGTAGCCGCGGAGCGCCCTCGCGAGGGTGGCCGCGGCGAACGCGAGCCTCGAGAACCGCCCGGCGTCGAGCGACAGCATCCCGAGCAGCCAGAGGAGGAATGCGATGGACACATGGTCCTCGGCATGGCTGGACGCAGTGGCGCTCGTGGTCATCTGGTGGATGAGAATGAGGGCGCCGAGTATCATGAAGATACGGCCAGAGTCGAGCAGCAGCTGGTGGCGGTGACCGATCGGGAAGACAAGGCGGCGGCCCTGCTGGTGGAGCCTCCGGACGTAGCGCATTACCCGATCTGCCATTGCAGCCTGTGTATATATATTGACGAGAGAATTGTGAGGGGTGTGAGGAGGGAAGTTGAGTTGAAAATAATAATAAATATTTACAGTAATGATATTAGAGATATAAATTGTTAGAGAAATCAGGGATTACGATTTCAGGGCGAAATTAGCGAAATTCGCTTTTACTGGCCCACGACGAAAAAAGTCTATACCGGCCCAAATATTGGGTCCACTTTCAAAATTATCGCCTTCACACACACAATCGCGTTGGCCATACCGCCATATCGCTCCGCTTCAACTCCGAAAGCCCAACCTCTCCTCCCCGACTCATCGTCTTGTCCAATGGTAGCAACCTGCTAGGTTTTCCCCCACACGATGCAACGGTAGCAAGGTAGCAAGCGGAGGTGCCAACGGAGGCAAGGTAGTAGGCGGAGGCGCTGGCGGCAAGGGAGGGGGCGGAGGTGGCGGTGGCGGCAAGGTAGCGAGGCACAGGCGCAAGCAACAAGGGAGGGGACAGGCCTTTGGCTGGGCCCGTGGAGGCGGCACCGGCGAGGGAGAGCGTAGAGGCGGCATGGCGCCGAGGCGGCGCGGATGTGGTCGCCGGTAACTTTCGAAGTTTCTTTGCATTTTTTAATTCAAATTTTATTTTGAATATTATGACCGAATTTTTCGGGGAAAAAATACCGAAATTATCAAAATTTCTGAATTTCAGTTTTCTCGGAGGGTCCGAAAATTTATACAAACCAAAATTGTTTTCCCTGAGAGATATTGTCTCTAGATGAGGCGTAGTTTAAGATGCTCCAAGGATTTTCAAAGAAAGAAAGAGATGTGGCAGCCACATGACGCACTGTTTCTAGTCGCCAACGTCCGCTGCGCACGATAAGGTAATCACTCTGAGGACACCCCCTTTTTATGTTGGTTGATGGTCTTTAATCCAGGGTGGGTTTTCTTGGATATGGTTTTTAGTTTAAAATTTTAAAATCTGCCTGTTCGCAGAAGAAAGAATGAAGAGAGACACTTACATGTTATTTTGATCACTATTGCAGTATCTGCTACAATCAACTTGTAGACCTCACATTGAAAAGATACACCATTTAATAGCTAGTTACTGTAGCATAAACTAAAATCCATGAGCCCAAAATAACCCAACAAAGTCGTGAGTAGTTGACTATTGACAGCAGGTAGGAGACACAGCAAAAAAATTCCTTCTGCGCATGATCAGTTTTTTCCTTGCGATTTTGGTGTTGCAGTTAGAATGCTGCGGGGAGAGTTGCAGTTGCTTCAAGAACCAGGCTCATATGTTGGTGAGGTTGTGAAGGTTATGGGCAAGTCAAAGGTTCTAGTGAAGGTATATATCCTTTATTTGTTACTTTTTATGATGTGTTTGTGCACATCATTCCTGATTTGGGCAAAGTAGAGGAGCAATACTTCGTTGGCGAACCCTCAATTAGTCAGATTATCTTCTCATAGGACTAACCAGGCAGTGGAATAGAATTATAGAAAACCGAAGTAATGGAATAGAAACCCAAACTAATGCTTTATCTGTAACATGCATCTTAGCTTTCAGAAGCTGGCCCATCCTCATTTTACACGACATGTTGTTTCTCTTATCTGGACGAGTATCCAGAATTTTAATCTCATACACGGTATTGGCAAACCAGAGTTTGTCAAAAGGTTCTTTGCTTTGTTCAGTTCTCTTGTCTTCTGTTTGTTCTCGTATACGGTGGTTCAATGTGCTTGATTTTGATCGGATAAAACCTAGTAGTCTATTGCTATTGTGTGTAATACATACATAGGGAATATGTTGCCCTGATTCTTGATTTTTGTTTGAATTTTCTGGCTTCGTGGTGATCATATTTTTCAATGTGGGCAATGTGACCGGAACATGGCATGCCGCGGTGGGCCACGCCGGCACAGCTCATTTGGTCCTAGGCCATATTGTGTGTGGATCAAGTTAACAGTATCGTGCTTTAGACTGGTACAGTTAGCCTAGCTGATTTGGCCACCTCTAAACGGGAGTGGGAGGGAGAGTATAGATGGGACAATATGGTTACATGGATACAGACCATCATGGATGCTAGAGACCGCCAATCAAGTAGTTGCGGAGCGCCCTCGCCATGACGGCGAAGGCGACCGCAAGCCTGGGAACTGTCGGGCGACGAGCAACAGCATCTCAAATGCTGTGCCTAGTGACAACATCTTGAACGTCGTTGAATCGGAAAAAGGCAGTACATGGGATGAGAGAACGGGAGCAGACTTGCCACATGGCCGTTCGACAAGGTCCGACACCCGTGTCTGCTCTATCCTCTTTCTCCCTTAGTCCTTCACGGGCCGTGCCGAGCTTAGCCATGTCTGGACTGTGCTGTGTGTGTCGTGACCCAAATATGGCATGCCATTTCGGGCTGTGCCGACACGACCTATTTAGTCCTAAGTTATGTTGTGTTTGAACCAAACTAATAGTATTGTGCTTCGGATTGGTACATTAGCCTGACCCATTTGGCCCCTCTAACTGGAGTGGGAGGGAGAGTTGTGGCGTTGTCGGTCTTGGTGGCCATTGGATAGTAGTCTGATGGTTTGGATTCGTTTTTGTGTGTTTCGCGGGTAATTTTTCAGCTTATAACCCCGTTACATTGACATGAAGGGCGCTGCTGCGTAGCCAACCAATGTGGAGAGTGTTCTTTGCTCTGAAGAATATGATGGCGTAAGAGAAGAACACACTGTTGTAGGAGAAGGAAGTTAAGTTGTTGTGAAGTTGGCCACATGGCACATTGGTTGGTCACGTACAGTGCCCTCCTTGTCAGCATAATGGAATTAGATGTTGGAGTCTAAATAACATACGGACCTATTCTATTAAAATGGTTGCAGTGACAGAAATATAGTTTTTAAAACGATTTGTAAGAATACGTGTGTTTGTGTAAGACTAGTTCTAAAACGTATTGTTTTCTGATAGTTTTATGAAAGTAAGTAGGGTTTTCCGAGAAGAAATAAGCACTCAAGAGAGCAGAGCACGGACAGTCGAGCGAGATATACAGTATGACCGTGATGAAAGAGTCGAGGAGAAGCTGCTAGAGGTTACCGATCACGAGGACGCGGGGCCGGGCGTCCATCGTGGCCTGCCTCTATAGGCGTCGGATGTAGGGCATCACCGGCTCTGCCATTTCCTTTGTATATAGAGTTAAGAACAGTATGATAAATTTTGCTCATTCCCTGGGTACTAGCTCTGACGTAGTGCATATTGATGAATCTATTGTATTTAGTGATGAAGAGGATGCTCTTATTTGGAAGCTGAACTCTTTAGTCTTATACAGAGTGCAATCTTGATACGATGATATCAACTTCAGCAAAGTTGGCCTTGTTTTTATTCCTACTGTTTTGGAAACTAACTATACCGCCGAGAGTTCCTTTCATGGTTGCTATATCATAACGGTTTTTTCGTTAGACATAATTTGAGTAGAAGACAAAACGTGGATGATCTCCCCTGTTTATATTATAATCAGTTGTTCATCTTTTTTTTATTGTAACATAGCTAAAATTGTTTGCCTTTTTCTTCTCTGCTGATTGATTGTCGTGGCTTCCGTCCACGGACGACCACACCGGAACTCCACCGGGCAAAAAACAGAGTACTCTGTAGTATAAGCTCTGAAGTCCTTTATGCATTTATGATCCTTTTCAAAGGCAAAAAATGCAATAAACAACAAAACAACAGTTTGGCAACAATAAACCCTTTGATTGTTTAAATACATGAAATTATAAAGTTATTTCAGGGCGGTAACACGTAGTATGCAGCTGGAGAACGACTAATCGAACGAACAGGACGGTAACCAGTACACGCAATATATAACGAGGATAAACTGTCTGGAGATCAGAGTACGGACGGGACAGCATGGTTACATGGGTACGGACCATCATGGATGCTAGAGACCGCCTATCAAGTAGTTACGAAGCGTCCTCGCCACGGCGGCGGCGGCGACCGCGCGCCTGGGGAACTGCCGGGCGACGAGCGACAGCATCCCGAACGCCGTGCCGAGCAGCCAGAGGATGAAGGCGATGAAGACGATCTCGGTGTTGCTGGACGCGGCGGTGCCTGTGGTGGTCAGCTGCTGCATGAGAGCGAGTGTACCGAGCAGCATGAAGATGCAGCTAGAGTCGAGCAGCAGCTGCCGGAGGCGAGCGGGGTCGTCGCCGCGGTCCATCACGGCAGGCTCGTTGAGACGTCGGAGGAATCGCATTGCCGGGGCTGCCATTGCCTATGTATATATGTGAGTTACTTGAAGCCTTGCTGGTGTGGTGTGCTGGCCTGGGTAGACCACTGAGCTTTTTATAGGCGGCCGTTGGGTACGTTTTCATGGGAATTGATCGCGTGGTGCGAATTTTCTTTTTGTATTGGCATCTGATCCGTGTGGCCGTCCAGGCTGAAGTAAAGAAAGAAAGTGGTTCATTTGGAGCGAAAGAAAGTGGAGCGAAAAGAAAGTGGCTCGTTTGGAGCGAAAGAAAGTGGCTCGTTTGGAGCGAGCCAATGAAATCGAGGACAGGAGTTGGCGTGTGGCGGTGGGGTCATCTACTTATGATTCCCGGGTACTTCACACACATCGGTTGACATAGGAGGGCCCTGCTCGTGATTATTTGGAATTTATCGTATAATATTGTGTTAGTGTTGTAATTTTTCCGGCCTACTATCTTGTTTGCACTATCAGTTCTAGGTCCTCCAGCAATGATATCATGGATAGATATGGAAAAAAACCCACAATAACTATACGTAGATTAGTTACATAAGACCGCTGCTACACATACTGATAGCGACTCCACCACGGTGCTGACACGTTATCAACACATTGATCGTCGAACCACCAGTATTTCAACGATTGCCTCGCATATTAATCATTACAAGCATGTTCTTATATATTTATCGGATCAATTAATGTTTTATTAGATTAATTTAGTGTAGATATCTGTTCTGAAAACTCTAGTTTTAATTTCAAATCAAATTATGATTTTAAACATTCTACAGTCTTTATATTGAGAAAAACTAAAGAACAATATGCTGTTCCTTCCTCCACCAACGGGATAGCTTGATCTCATTCTGCACTTCCTCCTCTTTCACCAGCATCGCTATCTCCCCATTCTCCTCTGCTGCTACTATGGATCGGCGACAATGGAAAGCCACCGCGATTACGCGTTCACCACGTCCCCTGAATGTAGGTAGAGGGAGACGATGGTCCAGCAGTGGGCGGCTGTGGAGGGAGGAATGGGCGAGGCGGCGATGCTATGAATATTAAGTTGGGTGGGGTGATGACGGTTGGGGAGGAGGAGACGGCGAGGCGATGAGGTCGCTGTCGATCGTCAGTAGTAGAGGAGGTGGTGGGAGGTAGAGGAGGGGTGCAGAGCTGCCCGCGTTGGAGAAAAGGGGATGGAGTAGCACCAGGGGATTGACCGGGAGTGACATGGAAGGCACCAAACTCAAGAGCGGTGGGGAGGGAGGCGGAAAAGGCACCGAGCTCAAGAGGGGACAGGGAGGGCATCGAACTCGGAAGGCTATCCCGTTGGATTTGGGTCCAACGGGATAGCGTTATGTTGTAGCTCTCCTTTATATTTTGGCTAGGTTTTTTTTCACTTTCAGTCTGCTTATGCTTATACAGACTACAATAACTAGCTTTTAAACGATGTGTTTTTTTAAGACATAGTCAGTAGAAAGATTGTAGTAAAAAGTGTACTGGTTTCAGCTGTACTAGTCAAAATCACATGTAACTATTTTCTATAGACTATATGTAATACCTCTCACGAACAGATAGAATTCAAGGCTCCGCTCGTTTTGGCTCCAGCTTCTGGCTTATTTTTTACTATTAATAAATTTCGTCTTTTTCTGAACTTTTGGCTTTGTTGCCGATTCTTTTTTCCCGTATTCATTTGCGTTGTCCATGACGAGCTAGCATATTTTTCTATTTTTAAATTTTTTTAATTTAATTACGTCAAATAAACCACCTTCAGTTACAGTAAAATTTTAGCCATAAGTCATAGTTTTTCAGCCAGGGCCTGAATATTTACGTCATAAGCCGTAAGCCCAACGAACCCAGCCTTTGTTTGGGCATTATTCATTTCCCCGTCACGTATAGACTCCGACTGCCTAAAATATGGGGCCCGGCCTTAAACGCCTTTTGTGCATTTCGCGAGGGATTACTGATCTAGGCCGGGCCCCCTCTGCACTCCTTCCGTTGCGGGAAGGCAGTGGGGGTGCATGGTCAAATCTGTTTGTACAGAGGGGAAATTGTTGAACTGGTTGGTCGTATTTTCTGTTGCTCCACGCCAAGAGGTAGATTAGGCCTAAGCCCGCCGACGAGTGACGAACACACGGCCCATTCCACCGGGCAAAAAAGAGCACTCATACTGTCATACATTGCTATTTTTTTTCTCAAAAAATATATTGCAAATTTATTTATGATCCATTTAGAAGGTAAAAGAACAATAGAAGGCAATAGTTTGTTTAGATAGCACTGACCGGGGAACCTATTAGGGCCTTTTTTTCCCCTAAGGCTTATAGTTTTTGACTGCGACTTGTGGTTTTTGGGCTGTTCGTGCGAGAGATTACAGAGTAACAAAAACCTACGTGTGGTTTTTACCAATATAAATGAAGTCGGTACAGTATGTACTACAATTAACTATTAGACTCTATCTTGAAAATATACTCTGCTTAACTATTAGACTCTATCTTGAAAATATACTCTGTTTAAAAACTAGTTAATGTAGAAAAAATCAAAAATAAAAATCAAAAGCTGAAAAAGAATATGCGCTAAACATGACGCTCGAAAGTTATTCCAGTACAGTAACATGTGGTATGAAACTAGAGTATGGATGAATAGGGGAGGAGTGGGCCTGATTAAGCGAGCACCCAATACAATTATACAAATACACATGGTGGGAAGCGAGCAGAGCACGGACGAGCGAGGCATGCGGTGTGCAGGTGCAGCATCGTGGGGCAGGCTGCCTGACTAGAGACCGCCAGGCAAGTAGCCGCGGAGCGCCCTCGCGAGGGTGGCTGCGGCGAACGCGAGCCTCGGGAACCGCCCGGCGACAAGCGACAGCATCCCGAGCTGCCAGAGGTGGAATGCGATGGACGCATGGTCCTCGGCGTGGCTGGACGCAGCGGCGCTCATGGTCATCTGGTGGATGAGAACGAGGGTACGGCCAGAGTCGAGCAGCAGCTGGTGGCGGTGACCGATCGGGAAGACAAGGCGGCGGCCCTGCTGGTGGAGCCTCCGGACGTAGCGCATTACCCGATCTGCCATTGCAGCCTGTGTATATATATTGACGAGAGAATTGTGAGGGGTGTGGCGAGGGAAGTTGAGTTGAAAATAATAATAAATAGTTACAGTAATGATATTAGAGATATAAATTGTTAGAGATATCAGGGATTACAATTTCAGGGCGAAATTCGTTTTTACTGGCCCACGACGAAAACAGTCCATACCGGCCCAAATATTTGGCCCACTTTCAAAATTATCGGCTTTAACACACACAATCGCTTGGGCCATATCGCTTCGCTTCAACTCCGAAGGCCCAATCTCTCCTCCCCGACTCATCGTCTTGTCCGATGGTAGCAAGCGGCAGGCGGAGATGCCAACGGCGGCAAGGTAGCAGGCGGAGGTGGCGGTGGCGGCAAGGTAGCGAGGCACAGGTGCAAGCAGCAAGGGAGGGGACGGGCCTGTGGAGGCGGCACCGACAAGGGAGAGCGCGGACGCGGCATGGCGCCGAGGCGGCGCAGATATGGTCGTCGGTAATTTTCGAAGTTTCTTTGCATTTTTTTAATTCAAATTGTATTTTGAATATTATGACCGAATTTTTGGGAAAATACCGAAATTATCAAAATTTCTGAACTTCAGTTTTCTCGGAGGGTCCGAAAATTTATACAAACCAAAATTGTTTTCCCTGAGAGATAGTCTCTAGATGAGGCGTAGTTTAAGATGCTCCAAGAATTTTCAAAGAAAGAAAGAGATGTGGCAGCCACATGACGCACTGTTTCTTGTCGCCAACATCCGCTGCGCATGATAAGTTAATCACTCTGAGGACACCCCCTTTTTATGTTCAACTTGGTTGATGGTCTTTAATCTAGGGTGGGTTTCCTTGGATATGGTTTTTAGTTGAAAATTTTGAAATCTGCCTGTTCGTAGAAGAGAGTACAGAGAGAGACACTACAGTGTAATTTCAGTTATAAGTCACAGCTTTTTAGCCCAACTGAACGGAGCCTAGGACTACCATATGTAAGCAACAGATTAACAACATGAAGAAATTGTTCTTAAGTACTAAATAGCCTTAATAAAAGATTAATTACACGAGGGATTTTACCACCCTTGAGAGGTCATTCAGGCAGCTATTAGTACCCCCACCATCCAACCCTAACAGGGCGTGTCCTTCCGCATGACATGAATTAACGCTAATAAGCACCGATGCATTATGCAGCTTTATTGTGTTATCCGGTTTGTAGATTCCGAATTTGGAACCTGGCAAGAGTACTGTTTGGTAGATCGACTAGAGTTAAGAACAATTTGCTGAATTTTGCTCATTCCATGGGTACTAGTTCTGACGTAGTGTTGTCATGAACCTTAGTTCATAAGGGATAAATACCACCAAAAAATGACCGGATGACGTCGGCGTAAAGGGAGAGAGAGATTTAGACGAGGAAGACTTTGATATTTCTCTGATTGATTACAATAGCACGCGGTAGCCCTCTTATATAGATGGCTCCCTCTAACAGATAGAATCTAATTCTAATTATATCTCTAACAAAAGGAAATTAATCTCTAATTCAAATAAAAACCAATATCTAATTCCTAATAATAACCCGGCTGACCTAAGGCCCACGCCTATGACATTACACCTCTCCCGGACATATAGCTCGTCCTCGAGCTGCTAGGCGGCGGCCTTGGTTGCAGTGCCATGTCGACGAAGTGTAGTGCTTTCAGCTAAACGATGCCTGCAAAAGAAAAAAATTTCTCTTTTTTTATTTTTTATTTGCCTATGAAAAGATTTTTTTGAGGCCTTAAGTAATCGGTCGGTTAAAGCTGACCGAAACCCATCAGCCCACCAACACCTCACACAGCCCAAACCGATGGTGACTGAAGGAGCTGCGGCGGCGACGGTTCCAGGCGTCCCATGGCGGCCGGCGGCGGTGAAGAGCGGCGGTGGCGAAGAGCGTCCCTAAGCCCGCTGACGAGTGACGATCACACGGCCCATTCCACCGGGCAAAAAAGAGCACTCATACATTGTTATTTTTTTCTCAAAAATTATACTGCGAATTTATTTATGATCCATTTAGAAGGTAAAAGAACAATAGAAGGCAATAGTTTGTTTAGATAGCGCTGACCGGGAACCTAAACATGGCGCTCGAAAGTTATTCCAGTACAGTAGCAGGTGGTATGAAACAAGAGTATGGATGAATAGGGGAGAATGGGCGTGATTAAGCGCGCACCCAACACAATTATACAAATGCACATGCCGTGGTCGAAGAGCTGTGGTCGAAGTCAAGCCGTGCTCGAAGTTGAAGGGTCGTGGTCGAAGTCCAAGCCGTGGTCTAAGGGGATAGTGTTCGAAGGGGGCAGTAGTCGAAATCGAAGGGCCGTGGATGAAGTCGGTCTGCGATCAAAGTAGAAGGGATGTGATTGAAGTCAGGCCGTGGTCAAAGTTGAATGGTCATGGTCGAAGTTCAAACCGTGGTCGAAGTTGAAGAGCTGTGGATGAAGTCGGTCTGCGGCCAAAGTCGAAGGTAGTCGAAGTCGAAGGGTCGTGATTGAAGTCCAAACTGTGGTCGAAGGGGACAGTGGTCGAAGGGGCAGTAGTCGAAGTCGGTCCACGGTCAAAGTCGAAGGGCCGTGGTCGACGTTGGGGCCGTGGTTGACATCGAAGTTGTGGTCAAAGAGGGCCGTGGTTGACATCGAAGTTGTGGTCAAAGAGGGCCGTGGTCGAAGTCGAAGTCGATGCTGTAGTTGAAGGGGACGGTGGTCAAAGGGGGAAGTGGTCAACGCCGAAGGGCCGTGGTCATCGAAGGGGACAGTGGTCGAAGTCAAAGCTATGGTCGACGTCGAAGGGCCGTGGTCGAAGGGGATAGTGGTTAACGTCGAAGGGCTGTGGTCGAAGGAGACAGTGGTCGAACGGGACGGTGGTTAAAGGGGTAAGTGGTCGACGTCGAAGGGACATGGTCGTCGAAGGGCTATGGTCGAGGGGGCAGTGGTCGAAGTCGAAGATCCGTGGTCGAAGTCGAAGCCGTAGTCGAAAGGGGCCGTGGTCGAAAGGGAAAATGGTCGACGTCGAAGGGCCGTGGTCGAAGGGGACAGTGGTTGAAGGGGCGGCGGTCGAAGGGGGAAGTGGTTGACATCAAAGGGTCGTGGTTGTCGGAGGGTCATGGTCAAAAGCGATAATGGTCGAAGGGGATAGTGGTCAAAGTCACAGATCCATAGTTGAAGTCGAAAATCCATGGTCGAAGGAGGAAGTGATTAATGTCGAAGGGCCGTGGTCGAAGGGAACAATGGTTGAAGGGGGTAGTGGTCGAAGTCGAAGGGGCAGTGCTCAAAGTCGTGGTCATGGTCGTAGTCGTAGCACCCGTGGACGTGGTCGTAGTGGTTATGGTCGTAGTCGTAGCGCTAACCCAGAGGGCACCTACTGGTTCGTCCACAACATCCACCGCTACAAGTTCCACCGCTACCCCCAGGTCACCCTGAGATCAAGCTCCCCACCCTCGACGGCAAGACCCACAAGGTGGTCAAAGTTGAAACCATGGTCAAAAGGGGTCGTGGTCAAAAAGGAAAGTGGTCGACGTCAAAAGGTCGTGATCAAAGGGGATAGTGGTTGAAGGGGGCAGTGGTCGAAGTCGAAGAGGGCAGTGGTCAAAGTCAGGGTCGTGGTCGAAGTCAGGGCCGAGCAAGCTAGCGTCAGCAGTCGGACGACAGGGCACAAGCCAATCAAGTAGTTGCGGAGCGCCCTCGTCACGATGGCGAAGGCGACCACAAGCTTGGGAACTGTCGAGCGACGAGCGAAAATATCTCGGATGCTGTGCCTAGCGACAACATCCTGAACGTTGTTGAATCGGAAAAAGGCAGTACATGGGATGAGACAACGGGAGCAGACTTGCCAAATGGCCGTTCGACAAGGTCCGACACCCGTGTCTGCTCTATCCTCTTTCTCCCTTAGTCCTTCACGGGCCGTGTCGAGCTTAGCCGTGTCTGGACCGTGCTATGTGTGTCATGACCCAAATATGGTATGCCATTTCCGGCTGTGCCGACACGACCTATTTAGTCCTAAGTTATGTTGTGTCTAAACCAAACTAATAGTATTGTGCTTCGGATTGGTACATTAGCCCGACCCATTTGGCCCCTCTAAACTGGAGTGGGAGGGAGAGTTGTGGCGATGTCGGTCTTGGCGGCCATTGGATAGTGGTCTGATGGTTTGGATTCATTTTTGTGTGTTTCGCGGGTAATTTTTCTGGGCCAGGCCACGTGCTTTCACTTTGAGAGGCATGGCACGGAGGGAATTTTTGAGCGGCTCGGCCCTTTTTCTCTTTGCTGATAGATCTCGTCTCGGCCTGCGAGCTATACCACTCGGCCCACTCCACCAGGCAAAAAACAGAGTACCATTTCTTTAGGGAGAAAAACTGAGTACTGTGTTTTTGAACTCTGAAGTCTTATCGCGAATTTATGATCATTATAAAAAAACTATACTTTTTAAAACTAGTTTTTATAAAATTACACTTATTTTTACTAATATTTTTAAAGAACCGCACTTCCATTAACCACAACTATTTTGACATAGTGGGTCCGTAAGCCATTGAGATTTCAGCATATAACCCTGTTACGTTGACACAAAGGGTGCTGCTGCGTAGCCAACCAATGTGGAGAGTGTTCTTTGCTCCGAAGAATATGATGGCGCAAGAGAAGAACACACTGTTGCAGGAAAAGGAAGTTGAGTTATTATGAAGTTGGCCACATGACACGTTGGTTGGTCACGTACCAGTGCTCTCCATGTTAGCATAATGGAATTAAATGTTGGAGTCTAAATAACATAAGGACATATTCTATTAAAATGGTTGCAGGTGACAGAAATATAGTTTTTAAAATGATTTGTAAGTATACGTGTGTTTGTGTAAGACTAGTTCTAAAAGGTATTGTTTTCTGATAGTTTTTATAAAAGTAAGTAGGGTTTGCCGAGAAATAAGCACTCAGAGAGCAGAGCACGGACAGTCGAGCGAGATATACAGTATGACCGATTGACCGTGATGAAAGAGTCGAGGAGAAGCTGCTAGAGGTTACCGATCACGAGGACGCGGCGCCGGGCGTCCATCCTGACCTGCCTCTTTAGGCGTCGGATGTAGGACATCACTGGCTCTGCCATTTCCTTTGTATATAGAGTTAAGAACAATATGATAAATTTTGTTCATTCCCTGGGTACTGACGTAGTGCATATTGATGAATCTATTGTATTTAGTGATGAAGAGGATGCTCTTATTTGGAAGCTGAACTCTTTAGTCTTATACAGAGTGTAATCTCGATACGATGATATCAACTTTAGCAAAGTTGGCCCTGTTTTTATTCCTACTGTTTTGGAAACTAACCATACCGCCGAGAGTTCCTTTCATGGTTGCTATATCATAACGGTTTTTTCGCTAGACATAATTTGAGTAGAAGACAAAACGTGGATGATCTCCCCTGTTTATATTATAATCAGTTGCTCATCCTTTTTTTTATTGTAACATAGCTAAAATTGTTTGGCTCTTTCTTCTCTGCTGATTGATTGTCGTGGCTCCCGTCCACGGACGACCACACCGGAACTCCACTGGGCAAAAAACAGAGTACTCTGTAGTATAAGCTCTGAAGTCCTTTACGCATTTATGATCCTTTTCAAAGGCAAAAAAATGCAATAAACAATAGTTTGGCAACAATAAACCTTTATATTGTTTAAATATATGAAATTATAAAGCTATTTCAGGGCGGTAACACGTGGTATGCAGTTGAAGAACAACTAAACGAACGAACACGTGGTATGCAGGGCGGTAACCAATACATACAATACATAACGAGGATACACTGTCGAGAGATCAGAGTACGGACGGGACAATAAGGTTACATGGATACAGACCATCATGGATCTGCCTATCAAGCTACGGGACAATAAGCTAGAGACCGCCTATCAAGTAGTTACGGAGCACCCTCGCCACGGCGGCGGCGGCGACCGCGAGCCTGGGGAACTGCCAGGTGACGAGCGACAGCATCCCGAACGCCGTGCCGAGCAGCCAGAGGATGAAGGCCATAAAGACGAGCTCGGTGTTGCTGGACGCGGCAGTGCCTGTGGTGGTCAGCTGCTGCATGAGAGCGAGTGTACCGAGCAGCAGGAAGATGCAGCTAGAGTCGAGGAGCAGCTGCCGGAGGCGAGCGGGGTCGTCGCCGCGGTCCATCACGGCAGGCTCGTTGAGACGTCGGAGGAATCGGACTGCCGGGGCTGCCATTGCCTATGTATGTATGTGCTGGTGCTGGTGTGGTGTGGTGTGCTGGCGTGGGTAGACAACTCCCAGCCTTGGCAGCGCTATTTATATAGCCGGCCATTTTGTACGTCCTGTCATTGTACAGTTGCAATGGCACCCTGTCCTGTCATTGTACAGTGCAATGGCACCCTGTCCTGTCATTGTACAGTGCAATGGCACCCTGTCCTGTCATTGTACAGTGCAATGGCACCCTGTTCTGTCATTGTACAGTGCTTGGGGTTTCTGGATGGCCGATAATTCCATAATCGACGGTGTAGATCCATGGTCTCCATTGGTCAAGCTGTCGGGTCGATGTCGAAAGTCCCAGGAAGCAGAGCTATTTATAGGCGGCCATCGGCAGCGTGCGTGTCTCCTCCTCCAAAACGACTAAGGACTTGGCGTTAAGTCTTCGGCTCCTCATTTCGGAACTCTCGTACATCAGCTGTCCTTGGTTGCACACACGCAGCGTAATAACAAGCCAAGGGTCTGAAGGCACGTGGCAAGAGAAATTTTTGTACGGATAACCTATTTTTTATTCGAAAATACAGAAATATACCCGCGACAAAATTTTTTTACACAAATAGGCTCGAGTCGCCAAACCATTGGGCGATTTACTCTTGTCGCCCAACCAAACAGCGACTTATAAAGAATCTGGTAACCGTTGGGCAATTAAATGCAATCGCTTCCCCGTTAAACGATTTAATTGAATCGCCCTCCCGTTCGGCGACATAAAGAAGAGTCGCCCAACGGCGGGGGGGGGGGGGGGGGGGCGACTGCATGCGACTACAGCCCGACGGCCACGCCCCTCTTCTTTCTTTCCCACGCCCGCTCGCCATTCCGCCGCGCCAGAACAGAAGCAGAAGAGAGGAAGGAAGAGGAGGAGGAGAGGCGAAGAAGAGAAGGAGAGGGAGAGGAGAGGGGAAGAAGAGAAGGAGAGGGAGAGGAGAGGGAAGAAGAGAAGGAGAGAAGAGAGGAGGAGAAGCCGCGGGATTTCCAGGTATTTTCCTAATTTTAGAAAATTTATTTTAGAAAAATTTGTTTAAATAAATTTAGTTTAGAAAATCTAGTGTAGATATTTAGTTTAGATATTTAGTTTAGAAAATTAGTTTAGATATTTAGTTTAGAAAATCTAGTTTAGAACATTAAATTTAGAAATGTAGATGCAGTTTACAAATTTAGATGTACAAATTTAAATGTAGAAAAATATAGTTTTTTGTATAATATTTGTAATGCATTATTGTGTAAAATTTACTTTAGAAAATTTGTTTAGATAAATTTAGTTTAGAAAATGTAGTGTAGATATTTAGTTTACAAATTTAGTTTAGATATTTAGTTTAGATATTTAGTTTAGAAAATTTAGTTTAGAAAATTAGCTTAGATATTTAGTTTAGATATTTAGTTTATAACATCTAGTTTAGAACATTAAATTTAGAAATGTAGATGCAGTTTAGAAATTTAGATGTACAAATTGAAATTAAATGTAGAAAATTGTTGTGTCGAAATTTTGTAATGTATTATTGTGGAAAATTTACTTTAGAAATTTATTGTAGATCATTCAATGTACAAATGTAGATGCAGTTTGCAAAATTGAAATGAAGAAAATTTAAATGTAGAAAATTGTTGTGTCGAAATTTTGTATACTATTTTTCATGTATTATTGTAGAAAATGTAGTGTACAAATTTACATTTAGATAATTTTGCAGTTATGGCGGATGACTGGCGGTACCCGCTGTTGGACGAGCACTTGGACCGCGTGCACCGCGCTTCCCGTCGTGCGCCGCCACCGGGGAGCACGGACGAGTCGACTGAGCTGGGAGTGGTCCGGACACGCACTCCTCGTGTGGCCTGGGGACTCGACCCCCGTTGGACTGGCAGGTTTGCACTACGCCAACGTTTTAGTATTACCATAAAAACATTTAATGCTGACCTTCACTTTATTTGCAGGCTGCGGGATGCCGGACTTCTCCCTCTTGCCCGGATGGTGCAGGCCACGGATGAGGACGGAGGTGCCTTGGCCGGGGAGGGGGACGAGGCGGGCGTGGAGCGATCACGACGCTTCCCGTTCGACCGTTCCCTGCTGACGGCTTTGGTGGACCGTTCTATCTCAAGTAATGTGACAAATATTAAATATCAGTTCTTGTGTGACTTAACAGTATATGTGACTATACCACGTTTTTTACGAGTTTCAAATTACAAAATTCACAAAACCGAAAGACGAGATCACCATGCAGTCACTTAGAGGTAGATTGGCGAGCAGGCGTGGGGAGGAAGAAAAGAGGGCGGCTCGGCCGTCGGGCTGTATGCACATGAAATCGCCCCCCCCCCCCCGGTTGGGCGACTCTCTTTCTGTCGCTGAACGGGGGGCGATTCAATTGAATCGCTTAACGGAGAGGCGATAGAATTTAATCGCCAAACGGTTACCATATTCTTTATAAGTCGCTTTTTAGTTGGGCGACAAGCTCGAGTCGCCCAATGGTTGGGCGATTCGAGCCTATTTGTGTAAAAAATTTTGTCGCGGGTATATTTCTGTATTTTTGAATAAAAAATGGGTTATCCGTACAAAAATTTGAGTAGGCTGCTCTCGACTGGCTTGGGCACCCGCCTCTGCCGTTCTTCTGATTACAGCAGTGCATGCTTGCTTCTTGCCGAATGGATGAACTAGGAGCGACTCGTTTTAAAGGGGGACTACCATATCTAAACAACAGATTAACAACAAGAAGAAGTTGTTCTTAAAGTACTAAATAGCCTTAGGGCCTGTTTGGATGGACTAGGACTAGTTGTTAGCTAGGACTAGTTGTTAGCTGACTAGTAGTTAGCTGGCTAAAGATTAGCCTAGTCCTGTTTGGATCCAAGGACTAATAAGTACTACTATCTCAGTACAAAGTCTGTTATACCCCTATGCATGGCGGTCTGGGAGGGTTGACGTGGGTATCAGCGTCTTTTTTCCATCCTGCTGGTCCTTTAGCCCTCATTAGCTGGGTTTGATGGACTAGTTGGCTAACAACTAGTTGGAGCTTTGGCTAAACTTTAGCCCACCCATTAGTCCTCCTGTTTGGATCCTCAAGGGCTAAAGTTTAGCAACTAGTTGTTAGCCCAAGGGATCCAAACAGGGCCTTAATAGGAGATTAATTACACGAGGGATTTTACCACCCGTGAGAGGTCATTCAGGCAGCTACTAGTACCTCCCATCTTCCAACCCTAACAGGGCGTCCTACCGCCTGACATGAATTAACACTAATATGCACAGATGAATTATGCAGCTTTATTGTGTTATCCGGTTTGTAGATTCCGAATTTGAAACCTGGCAAGAGTACTGTTTGGTAAATCAACTAGAGTTAAGAACAATATGCTGAATTTTGCTCATTCCCTGGGTGGTGCATATTGATAAATCTATTTGTGTTTAGTGATGAAGAAGATGCTCTTATTTGGAAGCTGAATTCTTTAGTCTTATACAGAGTGCAATTTTGATACGATGATATCAACTTCAGAGCAGCTGTCCCTATTTTTATTCCTTCTGTTTGGAAACTAACCATGCCGCCGAGAGTTCTTATCTTTTCATGGTTGCTATATCATAACAGTTTTTTCGCTAGACATAATTTGAGTACAACACAAAAGGTGGTTGATTTCCCCTGTTTATTCTGCAATGAATTAGAATCAGTTGCTCATCTTTTTTTTTATTGTAACATAGCTAAAATTGTTTGGCTCTTTCTTCTCTGCTGATTGATTGTCCGTGGCTCCCGTCTACGGACGACCACACGGTAACTTCACGGGGCAAAAAACAGAGTACTCTAGTATGAACTCTGGAGTCCTTTTACGGATCAATGATCCCTTTCAAAGGCAAAAATTGCAATAAAATAACAGTTTAGCAACAGTAAGCCCTTGATTGTTTAAACATATGAAATTATAAAGTTATTTGAGGGTGGTAATATGTAGTATGCAGTTCGAGAACAACTAAACGAACGAACAGGGCGGTAATCAGTACATGCAATACATAATGAAGGAATACCGGGAAAAAAAGATAAAAAATTTTTAAAAGCCAAAAAGTTATAAAAAGATGCTAATGCTCGGCTAAGTCGTTGAACCCTCAAAGTTAAGGAATAATGAATTAAAACCAAAAGTCAGAAACTATCGCTCAAATAAACAGAATAGGGTGAAATTGGAAAGGTGGTAATCCCATTATAAGGACTGAATGCTACAGTAGAACCAGGAACAACCCTGTTCTCCCCTTTTCCTTTTTCCGTCCGACTTGAAACTCTCTGGACTGAATGCTTAGCAAGTCAGCACGTGATTGCTGACGGCAATTTTGCGTGTTCCGAGGAAATTTCTTTGGTGGGGCAAAACGTGATTTTTTAAAATAATTATTTTTTTATCGGTATTACAAAATTATACTTACGATTTTTTTGCAGTTTTGACCGCATGTCGTCGCACGGTTGGACAGCTTGCAATAATCGCCCAACTGTTGAATGACATGTGGCCAAGTTGTCAAACTATTGGGCGACTAGTCCATGTCGCCTAATGGTTGGGCGACTTGGACTCTAGTCGCCAAACCGTTGTACGACTTTACCCCTAGGCTCGGTCGCGTGGCCGGCCGAGCATGCTAGCTCATTTGCGCGAGAGAAAGAAAGGAAGGGGGGAAGAGTAGGGGGGAGGAGAGGGAGGATGGAGGAGGGGAGGGATAGGGAGGGGAAGAGAGGAGGCGGGATATATGCATCGACGACGGTAAGTTTTTTATATTTTTTTGTATAATTATTTTTGAAATATGGTAGAATAACAATTAAAATAATTAAATTTGTAGTTTAAAAATTAACGGTAATTTAGTTATTAATAATTGTATTGTCATTTAGATTGCTCTGTTGTGCATTTGAAGGCGTAGTTAATTTTGTTAGTCACTTATAAATTATACAAATCGCGCAATAAGTATTGTTAATTATTAGATAATTAATAGGCATCGAAAAATTTAACACTGTTCATGATGTTTAGAATACAACACGCTAATTTAAAATAGCACATGTAGCGATTAAAATTATACGCGACGGTTTAAATAGCATTTGAGTTATAAAAATCCACAAATGACTAAAATAAAATTCAGGGATCCCGTAGGGACACCTTAATATAATTCATATAATTATTATATTTAAGATTTACTTTTTGTTATATCTGTAAGTAATTGCATCGTAATTGCTAGCTTAAAATTGATTTGCAGATATGACTCGTGACCTTGGTGGTTCAGACTAGCCTTTCGGCTTGCTTAACTAGCACGTCGACGCGCAGCACCGCATGAGCCATCGTGTCCCACATCCCAAGGGCAGGGACGAGGAGGCCGAGTTAGGGGTGGTCCGTATGCGGACACCCCGACAAGCTTGGAGACTAAACCCATGCTGAAGAGTATGGTTTGTGTACAAAGTATGACATATCTTTTTATGATATTTTGGCTATGTATTTACTTTTTCATGCTTTGCAGGCTGAGTGATACCGGCTTTCTATCCCTCGCGCAGATGGTAGAGGCCACTGACGAGGATGGCACTCCAATTGAGGAGGCCGGCGAGGTCTAGGCTGGCTCGGAGCAATCACGACAGTTCTCATTCGACCAGTCATTGCTGACAGCTCTGTTGGACCGGTGATGGTCCGAGATGCATACGTTCTACCTCCCATTTAGGGAGATGGCCCCCACTTTGCAGATGTCACGATGGTGCTCGGCTTGCCTATCGCAGGAGAGGCTGCCTCCCCGGAGGATGCACCTGGCAACTATCGTGACAACCTGTTGGGCAGGTTTGACGGGATTCTTCTAGCTGAGGCCATGGCAGCGTACCACGTCTTACCGGCATGACAGAAACATGTCCCGCCCTTGCAGTGGCTTTCATAGTTTTGAGTACGTATGCTATCAATTTCCCCTGTTTAGCGATGCACTATCCTTGCCATATGATGGGCTTACTAATTTTTCGTTTGTGCATAGGTTGAGAGGATGGACCTGGACGCCAACGAGTACTATGTGTCGTGGCACCTGGAGGTGTACTTCTTGTGGATGTTCGGCTGGGTACTATTTACCAGTAGCGACGGTGACACCGTCGATGCCCGCCTTGTGCGGTATGCGAGGGCCATTGCCGATGGGGACAAGGTGCACGTCAGCTGGGAATCAACCATACTTGCCATGACCTACCGTGGCATGTGTGATGCTTGTCGTAGGGCAAGGACGATCACTGTCCTCACAGGCTGCCCCCTCCTGCTGTAAATGTGGTAGTTCGAGCATTTCCCCTTTGGATGGCCGATGCTGCTTGACATCCGTATCGTGCGGACATATACCACGAGGGCGCCGTGGACCGGCCAACCACAGGGTCCCTTTGGTACCGTAGATAGGTACGTGCTCTTCTAAGTCTTTACTATATGTACATTACATGTCATCATCTCTAACCACTTTTCTAGCTCGCAGGCATAGTTTGCACATCTATAGGTCACCTGTGTATATGCCAACTTCGTCAAGCACCTCGATCGCCTCACCGCTTACGACGTGCGTTGGGAGCTGTACTCTTCTCAGGAGATGGCGGACCGCTCCCCACCGGGTTCTCGTCATTGTGCTTGTGTGACCAGGCATACTGGCTCACGCAGAAGACGCTCGTCTTCAGTGTGTTCGTCAAGGACTATGCAGTGCATAGGGTGATGCATCGATTCAGCCTCCACCAGGCTGTTCCTGTCCCCATCGGGTGTCGGGTGCCTGACTCAGTCCACGCGTGAGTTGCACACAACACATGTCCCTAAATTTTTTTGAAGTTTTGTTACGATGCTTACTAATTGTAGTTGCATGTTTCACAGACACAATAGGAGGGGTGGTACCGGGACGAGCTAGGCCGCGGAGATGGCACCGTGGGTGGAGGCACTCCAGAACTTCGTGCAGGAGGCCACCGCGCATAGCCTCAGCATGTACGATGAGTACCTACGTTGATACACTCTGTAGACATGCACCATGCTAGTGCGTGTCGTCGACCCTTCCCCCTGCTCATGTACTAGCACCGACCGACGTATACCCTGTGCACATAGCGCAGAACTTCGCCCACGTGGTAGGTACTCTCGTGTTTCAAAGTTTCTGAGTACGACTACCGCAATTACTATATTGACGCTTTCATATACTTCTTGCAGACGGACATCACTACCGAGACTGTGATAGACACCGGGGCGATCGTGCATAGGGTCACCCATGGTTTAGAGGTGACGCGCGATGAGCTACTAGGCATTGTCCATCGGGTCTACGAGAGGGTGAAGCGTGCCCTCAACCTCTCGTCGTGCATGACACTCTCGGAGGTGGCCACATCAACACATACGCTGAGGCCGCCATATCCTACAGCTCAAGTAGGAGGATCCGGAGGACCACGTGTATGGGCCTTGTCGGCGCTTGACCAGGCCAGAGGGTCAACGCAACCACGTGCCTACCCCCGGGCACAGACACCGCCGTCGCCGGGCCAGGCTGGAGGGTCATGGTAGGCACACCCGTATACATCGGCGCCGTCGTCGTCCGTAGACCCCTACCTGGCATCGGCAGAGTAGTACAACAGTTGGTAGCAGTCCATGCCCACTTGGAAGGAATGTTTCATCTCTTAAATTTTTTTTGCATCAATATATTGCACAAATAAAATATTTTCATCGAATAAATAAAATAATTATATTATTATTTTAAATCGCTCAACTTTTGGACGACTAGTCCTTGTCGCCCAACCAAGTTGGACGACTAAGGGCCAAGTCGCTGAACCGTTGGGTGACAGGGAGTAGTCGCCCAACGGTTGGGCTTAGCCACGTGCTGCCTAATGGTTGGTGACTAGTTCAAGTCATCCAACCGTGCGATGACAAGTAGTCAAAACTGTAAAAAAAATATAGGTATGATTTTGTAGTATCAAATACAAAACGATTGTTTAAAAAAAATTCGGCAAAACGTTGTGCGGCGGTAGAACCCATCTACTTATGACTTATCGGTAATTCAGAGTTCAGACTCACCCATTCCTGAATTTTTGGAATTTATCGTACACGAAACAATCACAGTTTTTATCTTGACTAGTGTGTGCGTCTAATGTTATTGACAAAATTTAAAGTAAAATACGCCCTAAAATGTAGATGGAGGAAGCTTTTTTCTGCATACTATCTTATTTGCGCTATTAGTTCTAAGTCCTATCTTATTTGCGCTATTAGTTCTAAGTCCTCCAGCATTGAAATCATGTGTAGATAATGAAAAAAACCCATAATAACTATACCTAGATTAATTACATCAATGTGATGTCCCATGTCATTATCAAGAGGTAATAACACTTAGACAATAAATTATTATTCGTTTACTTGGTAAAACACCGCTCTAATGAATAATAAACTTATAGTGTTGTAGCAGAATAATAACTAAAGACAATACTTTCTTATTGCAATACTTTTTTCATGCAGAGCTAAAGCCTTTAATACACAACTTTCTAATTTACTATAATCCTACATAACTTTTACAAAAGTTCTTTCGTAGGCTCTAACTATACAAATATCTGACACAACTATTCAAATATCCTAACTCCTAAAGGCGGAGCATTAAAGACAGCCCACTCATCCTAGCCTCCAAGTAAGGCATCCAACTTGCCAGGATCCTCGATATACTCGCCCTTATTCCACGTGGCATCTTCTAGGCTTGAATAACCCAAATTCAACCTGAGGTAATCCTCGTCCAGACAAGGATCTAACAAGAGAAGTAATAACAAGGATGAATACTAATGCATTCAGTAAGCATTAATAGCAATAAATGCACTGTATGGCTTATCTCTTTCTTATTATCATGTTTTTTTTATCTCATCTCTTTCTTTACAAAATAAATTATCAAAATAGGTGGAATTTCAAGTTTTAAATTTCAAAAATACAACTAGTCACTCAGTGAGAAGAAAGACCCCTAGTGGTTTCCTCAACCTCCAATCTAGGAGACATGTATGAATTCATGATTTTTATTTAGCACTATATAGGCTTGTACCATTTTACCCATGGCTACTCTGATATCTTTTCAAACTAGGTATCACGCATTTACTTAGATACGGTGCCAAGTCTAGAGTGAAGAATGTTTTCCCTGGTTACGCTATTATATCTTCACTCAACTATTCTTAGTCGGTGACTCGAGGCAGTATCTCATTCTCACCCGACACTCACCAACCTCAAGTAGTCATTGATTGGATCGGTTATCCCTTCATCTAACTCTCCACCTGCACTAATATATGCACCTTGGATCCTCCACTTTCGGGCTCTATACCAATTCTTGCTTCCTCCACTAATCTCTACTATTTACCCATTATGGAGAGGATAGTAACATAACAGGGTAGTTTTTTTTGCTTGTGAGAAACGAGAATATGGCTGATACTTAAGTACGACCTCTTTTCCGAGTGAGAGTTCATTGATCTTTATATTATATTCATACGTAAAAGGCCCCAACCTTTCCTCTCTTTCTTGACAGGGCACCCTTTACTTCCCTATTATTTATCTCTTATAGTCTAGTAGCTTCTCTCAGCTAGACTGCTATTTCTTTCTTATCTATTCTTTTATCATTTATCTGATTTCTTTTCAAAAGATATTTTTATGCACATATAATAATAATATTATTAATATGCGATAAGAAATTTAATTTGTTAATTTAACATAACTATTGGAGATGATCAAAGGAATAAGCTTGCCTAAAATTTAATAACAGATTTGGATTCAGGTAAGATCGAGAGAAGTCATTTATGTGACTCGAATTATCGTATGCAATTAATACATAGGCTATAACTGAATTTACAAAAACATATAATTAAAATGCGGTATGCCGTTATATCTCTACGGATAATAAAAAGGTACGGATAATAAAAAAAAGTTAAAAACTGAAATTAAGAAATCAATGCTTCATCCTAACTTCCTGAAGCCAAAAAGGCCAAGCTAGAATGAATGGGCCTTAATCTTGACTGGTGAGTAGTTGAGTATTGATAGCAGGAAGGAGAAACAGCAAAAAAATTCCTTGGCGTTAGAGCAAACGGAAAGTCGGCATTGCCAACTTGAAAATGTCAGGATTAATTTGGTTTTAAAAAAATGTCAGGGTTATAATGGATATGTGATATGTCTATACGAGACTACGAGCCATATAGGCAGTAACAGCAGCCAAAAATCTTTTCTTTTACAAGAACTAGCTATCATAATCAGTAAGGCGTTCTCGAATTCTCAGTTCACCTTCGTACTGCAAACATCTAAAAAACGTAATGCCAAATGTTTTTTTAAAGGAAGCATGGAAAAAGATAGCAAACAAGTCCTTAGCTGGTCTGTGTCAAGTGTCAACCATGCTACCGTGAAATACACCGTTATGCAAGCTCACAGTCACGTGATATATATATTCTCTAGGTTTTCTAAGGGCATTGCTCTTTTATCTTTTGGTTTATCTAAAAATCAAAATAAATAAAACGGCTTCTCGAAGCAGATTTTTAAACGGGGTTTTAAGCTTAAAATCGTATATGCCGTTCGCATCAGCGCCAATTTTTATCATCCGCTGTCGTTTCAAAAAGTACAGACAAAAACCATCAGTTGTAACCAAAAGTTATCAGCTATGGTCCAACAGAACATGGCAAATATCTATCCAACTATCCTATACATCCATACTAACTAGCCACAAAAATATAAGTAAAAGACACGTTTCAATAATCGAACATATCTCACATCACTGAACACAGATGGGCAAAGAATGAACAATAGAATAACTATGATCCCTCGATGGACAAATATTGTGAAACGGCAACTCCCCAAAAAAACTGGACAAATACTGTGAAAGAGACGAAGAAAAAACACCGAGGGTAGCCAAAGTAATATATCCTCTCTTTTTTCAGCTGAACAACATGAGTGGATACATTAGTATCATTTAACACACACTAAAACCCCATCCATATACCGATAAAAATATAAAATTACACAGTAATTACACTCGTCCGATCGACCGTGAATCCTATCGATATTCAAATTCAGTTTGAATTCGTCTGAAACGTTTGTGGGATGTGTGGACGACGTTCACCACCGGTCCACAAGATGGTGAACTCGCGGTATCGGAGTCGGTGTGAGTAGGTCGTCATATACACCAGCCCACGAAGCCAACGAGCCCACGGAAAAGCATCCTCCCAAAAGCGAACTCGAGCTACGCAACCAAGGCGTCCTGCGAGAAGAGGCGAAACGGGGAAGACGAGCGGCGAATCGTGAGATGTCGACGGTGGCGATGGACATCTCCAAGCCCACGACGCTGCCGGCGAGCGGTGACGAGCTGGCGGCGGCGGCGAAGGGGAGGGGCGCCGGCGGGGAGGGCCTGCGGCAGTACTACCTGCAGCACATCCACGACCTGCAGCAGCAGATCCGGCAGAAGACCCACAACCTCAACCGCCTCGAGGCCCAGCGCAACGACCTCAACTCCCGAGGTAACGCGCCGATCCCCACAAGCCAGCCCTAATCCCCGGAGCGCACGATCGATGCCCTGTTTCGATCGGATCGAGTTTACGCAACCCTAGTTCCTGTCTCCTGTGGATTATGCCCAAAATAGGATCCACTGGATCGTGTCTTTTGGATCGCGAGCGCTATAATTGATCGAGTGACGTTTGGGGTGTTTTAATTGCGAGCTCATTAGCTATACTTGATGCCTAGTGAGCTTGCCCTGATGCTGGTTTTGTCTCCTTACCAAATTGGAACTCTCCTGCTGATAGGACATCGAACTTTGTTTGACTGACTGATGGAAATCTGCTTATGCTGACAATTTGCACGCGCTCCCCGTGGTTAACTTTACGATGTTGTATGGAGATGTTAGCTTTTAGCATGATTTCTAACTGTCGTTAGATGAAGTAGTACTAGGCTACTAGCTTTTCTGTGTATATAAGATACCAGTAGAGTTTTGGTGTGAACTACACTCCTTTGTAGTTTTTATCATCATGTACTCAGTTTTTTTCCTTGCGATTTTGGTGTTGCAGTTAGAATGCTGCGGGAAGAGTTGCAGTTGCTTCAAGAACCAGGCTCATATGTTGGTGAGGTTGTGAAGGTTATGGGCAAGTCAAAGGTTCTAGTGAAGGTACATATCCTTTATTTGTTACTTTTTATGCTGTGTTTGTGGCTGTGCACATCATTTCTGCTTTGGGCAAAGTAGAGGAGCAATACTTCGTTGGCGAACCCTTAATTAGTCAGATCATGTCTATATATTTTTTATTTCATGGAGCATTACTTTTATATGGGAAGGGATCACTTTCTTTCAGCAACACCCAAAATTGCACTATTAAAAATTATTATATGTGAACTAGAGCCTCGTGATTTATTATTTGACTTTCTAATGTGGAGATGCAAACATTTATTATTTTCTCATAGGACTAACCAGGCAGTGGAATAGAATGATAGAAAACCGAAGTAATGGAATAGAAACCCAAACTAATGCTTTATCTGTAACATGCATCTTAGCTTTCAGAAGCTGGTCAATCCTTATTTCACACAACATATTGTTTCTCTTATCTGAAGAGTATCCAGAATTTTAATCTCATACACGGTTTTGGCAAACCAGAGTTTGTCAAAAGGTTCTTTGCTTTGTTCAGTTCTCTTGTCTTCTGTTTGTTCTTGCATACGGTGGTTCAATGTGCTTGATTTTCATTGGATAAAACCTAGTAGTCTATAGCTATTGTGTGTAATACATGCATAGGGAATATGTTGCACTGAGAGTCTTGATTTTTATACGAAATTTCTGGCTTCGTAGTGATCATATTTTTCAATGTGGGCAATTCTTGCACAAACACATTCACTATCTAAGTGCGGTCATTATTAGAGCAGATGTGTTGACCTGTAAGTTTTGAACGGGAGTTTTGAGTTCCCAGTCATCCTATTGTACTTAACTGGTTAATTACAATCTTTCAGGTGCATCCGGAAGGCAAATATGTTGTAGATCTTGATAAAAGTATCGATATTACAAAGATCATGCCTTCAACAAGAGTTGCTCTTAAAAATGACAGCTATATGCTTCATCTTATCCTGCCTAGCAAAGTTGATCCGTTAGTTAATCTGATGAAGGTTGAGAAAGTTCCTGATTCTACTTATGATATGATTGGCGGTCTTGATCAGCAAATTAAAGAGATCAAAGAGGTTTGTAAAGAACTTAATGCACAGTACATTTTGTTGTATTGTTAGCTCTCTGTCTTAACAACTCAATTTTCAGGTGATTGAGCTTCCAATTAAGCATCCTGAGCTTTTTGAGAGTCTTGGAATTGCCCAACCAAAGGTTTGAATTTGTTTACCAGTTTGCATTTTGTTTGGCATCAATGGAGTCATTTTTCAGTGGATCATATTTACCCTTCCTTTTTCAGGGTGTCCTCCTTTATGGCCCTCCAGGTACAGGAAAAACATTACTTGCTCGTGCAGTTGCTCATCACACAGACTGCACCTTCATCAGGGTGTCAGGTTCTGAGTTGGTTCAGAAGTATATTGGAGAGGGTTCCCGAATGGTTCGTGAACTCTTTGTGATGGCTAGGTAAACATTCTTTGTTTATGTTGCATTGAGTTATTACTGTTTACTTCTATGGGATTCTGAAATCATTCTGTGGAAAGGATGCTTGCATAATTTATATAATTTGAGAGTCTAATGTATTTTGTTTGAATTTCGACAGGGAGCATGCACCATCCATTATATTTATGGATGAAATAGACTCCATTGGATCTGCTAGAATGGAGTCAGGAACTGGCAATGGTGATAGTGAGGTTCAGCGCACAATGCTTGAGCTTCTTAACCAACTTGATGGTTTTGAAGCATCAAACAAAATCAAGGTTCTTATGGCGACAAATAGGATAGACATATTGGATCAAGCTCTCCTGAGGCCTGGCCGCATTGATAGGAAGATTGAATTCCCAAATCCTAATGAAGATGTAAGTGGTGCAGTAGTGTCACCATAGTAGTGTTAATTTTGTACAAGAAAGTCAAGTTCATACTGCTTGATCAGAGCAGTGCTAATTTTGAATTACTTACCTTTTTTTTGCCTTTTCAGTCCCGATTTGATATCTTGAAGATTCATTCAAGAAAAATGAACTTGATGCGTGGCATTGATCTGAAAAAGATCGCTGAGAAGATGAACGGAGCATCAGGAGCAGAGCTAAAGGTGTGTATGGGTGCCACTAATAGGCCAATATTTCAATTTCTAAAATGTTTATCTTGACAAGCTGAAAAAAATCCTGAATTGAACAATACATAATACACTCATTCAACCAACTTCTACAAGCAGCTGTAGAAAAATGTTCTCCATAGTGTGTGCATGAAATCCAGGTCCAGTAACCATTTTAATCCATGTAGTTAAATACCAATAACTCAAAACTTGGTCCGGGTAGCTAGTATAAATGTAGTAGCTGTCCTGATTGGCCCCTTGGGTCATTATGTTAGCAATGCATTTAGGCAATACTGTAGTTCAGTTTATCTCGTCCCAAGAATCAGTAGCTCAACTATAGTGCATTGAAACATATAGATTCTTGTAGCATGGTACACATTTTACTTACCTTGATTTTGACTTTGTTTTTCAGGCGGTCTGCACGGAGGCTGGAATGTTTGCCCTTCGTGAGAGAAGGGTGCATGTCACCCAGGAGGATTTTGAGATGGCGGTCGCAAAGGTGATGAAGAAGGATACAGAAAAGAACATGTCCCTGCGGAAGCTCTGGAAGTGAAGCACTGATCTCAACATAATAGCTTTCGCTGTCTTGTTGAAACATTTTAAGCGAATAGCGGCATATTGCCTCATGAGCTGTGTGCCCCATGAGCTGTGAAATTCTTAAATATCTCGAGAACGGGATTATCAAGAGATGTGAGATGGAAATTAATCACTGCTGGTAATGTATGTTATTTTGTTCACTGGATTGGTAGCGTAGGGAACCTTCTGTACCGAGAACGACGACAGCAATGCTGTGTCATGCTTTACTGGATATGTTGCATTAGACAGCTAGTTTGTCTGAGCTAGCTCAGGCTTCGGGTTCTCTGGCCTAAAACCTAGAGCTTCTGGCTCCTGGTCGCAACTTCGACGGTTTGCCATATTTTGGGGATTTCGTCCTAAATGTCAAAATCGGATCATTTTACTCCCCTTTACTCAATGGCTTCTAGAGCTGACGAAGTTGACTCTGGTGTTCTCACACATTCCCCCATCTCGCAACGCAAGTTTCTGGACATGGTATGTAACACGGTAACAGTGTAATACAAATCAAATTTAAGCACACTTAAACCCCCAAAAATCAAACTCATTTCAGAAACAGCATTTTGGGCCTGTTCTTTTTGGCTGCAGCTTATGGCTTTTAGCTGTGCCTTGTAGCTTTTGGGCTGTTTGTACGAGAGATTACAGAGTAACAGAAACTCACGTGCGGTTTTTGCCAATATAAATGAAGTCAGTAAAGTATATACTACAATTAACTGATAGACCCTATCTTAAAAAAATACTCCGTTTAAAAGTTAGTTACTGTAGAAAAGCCAAAAAACAGCTTTTAGAAGCTGAAAAGATGCCTACCAGATTAGCTACCATCCGGACCCGGATGTTAGATAAAATGGATTATTCTTGTTCGTCCTACACCCATACTCCACCGCGAGCTCCCGTCATCCAATATGGATCGTGTTTTTCTCCAGCTTTTCTCATTTCTAGCTTGTGAAACGGTTGGAATTGGTATTTAAGGTTGTGCTCGCAATATGGATCGTGCTGAACAATTCTACAGAGAAATGATATGAATGGAATTTTACAGAATTTGTGATCCTGATGGTAGGATCAAGTAGGATCATGATTTTGACATCAAACTATATTAGCATATAAAATTTGATAATACCTATTACTAATTTAAGTTCTAATAATTTAGTTTTGCTTTTTTTTGCCCTTTATATGTCATTCTAAGGTAAAAAATTATCATTAATATATTGGACTTTTTTTTGGATGGAGGAATCAAGATACATTTCTGGCCTCTGCTTCACATGAAACAGATAACCGACGAGTTACGTATTGGACTTTTAGATGATTAAGTTACTAAAAAATAATTAAATAAGTTAAATATAAGCTTAATTGAATGTAACATGAATAATTGTACCCAATTTTATAGAGTAAATTCAAAAATTGTACTAGACTTGCATATTTAAAAGCATAATTCAATTTTTATATAAAACATACACTTTTGAAAATATGATAGAATCGTAATTCTACGATGTGATATTCCCTTGGACTGGTTGAGAATATACGAACAAATTATAAATTTAATCACTTCATCGGAAATTACCAATTAGTCAATTACCAAATACCAATTTGACACGTTTCATATTTGCATATTATTTTCTTATCATGTACCTGCCATTTTTCATCATTTTGTGACTAAATTTCATTGATAACACATAATTTTGTTATTAATTTGCCCGAAAAGTCCATTTTATTTGGTTAAAAAATGGCCATTTTATGTTTTTTCTTCGTTTTCTCGCAGGTCGTGGCGACGAGGCGCGTAAGCTTCAAAATTCAACTTTTGAAGTTTGCGCCATACAAATGTACGCGTCGACACATTGTATGATAAAATAACGATCAAATTGGAGCTCTAGAGAGTCCATTCCGAAGAAAACAACAAAGGGAAGGAGCTTATTGTAATTTTCGAAAACGTGAAGGCCGCAGTGCAAAATTCCCAAACGCGGACGCGGATCCCGTGAGTTAAGAGAAGTGTGCAGTTCCTCCTCAATCCACCGTCCATTATCATCCAACGCTCCTGTTTTCCTTGTTCCATCCCACCAATGAACAGGTCATGGTTTCTCTCTACTCCAACTAGACTCCCGTCCCTGGAGAAGACAACATCCTGCTGACCGGTTCCATTGCCTTCGCCCTTGCCACTGTTGGGCTTGCACGCTCTTCGCTCGGTTTAGTGGCACTTAACTCGAGCACGTCCATGACGCCACAAATGGGACAGCAGGGGGGCTCACCGGCGGGCAGCTTGTCAGTGGCGGAGCGTGACCCAAAAATAGGGGGGGGGGGGGGGGGCAAAAGACATTGACAATAAAAACCATCTTCTATTGCAAGGCAATGAAGCTGTTTGCCTATTACTCAATTGAAAATTTACAGAATTAACTAAAATCAGAAGCAACCAAAGCGAAAGAAAGAATTAGAGAGATGCCATACAATAGCTAGAGGAAAGAAAAGAAAACTATGCACAAGACAACGAGCCATGCAAAGCTTTGAGATTAGACCATTTCTAGAAGAAATTTTGGACGGAAAGAATTACAGGGATGCCATACAAAGCTTTGAGATTAGACCATTTCTAGAAGAAACATAAGCTACCCTAAAGCTTTGGAAAGGAAATGCTGGAAGATATATGAAATAAACAAAAAAATGAGCTTGGAAGAACATACCTATATTCAAAAAATTTGGATGAAAAGGGGAGGCCATGACCCTCCTTTGTCTCAACTACCCTCCGCCAGTGCAGCTTGCAGTGGATCATGGCGAAGGCGTGCGACGGGACAACATGAGGGCTCGGTGACAGATCGCCGTGAGCTACACGGCGAGGACGCCCAACGGTATGCTATCTGCGGCGGTACGGTGGCCGCGTGTGGGTTGACTCAGCGACAGCGTAGTGCGACTGATCGTGGCGGCGCGGGGTCGGGGAGACGACGTGCAGGTTGACTCGGCGGCTGCGGCAGCGATACAGGATCGTGGCGACGTGGGCGCGCATGCGCATCCCGAACTACCTGCTGGTGACGAACTCGGGAATCTAGATGCTGTGTTAACTTGCTAAAGTTTCAGGTCGTGTCTTCTTTGCGGAGGAAAACGATGATCCATTTTTTTTTATTTATAAGCCAAAATAGAAAATATATTAAATAAACAAGCCTACTGTGCAACCAATTACGTAGCTAAGCACTTCTTTATCGGTGATAGCGGTTAGCGTATAATTCTGAACTCTTATCCATGATAGCGTCATATTGCTTTACTCTCTAATGTGGCCAGCGTTTAGTACTTTTTTCTAGCCCCTAGCCTGGACAGAGGTCAATTCTTGCTAAACTCCAACTAGGACAGTGATTAACAGCGCCATCAGATTTAAGGCACAGCTGTTTCAACTGGCTTTTAATTCACTATTTTGTAATTTTATGTTGCAGTCATCCGTGACTTGAGCCCAACACTATTCTTCTTTTTCCCTTGCCTCCCTTTGCTTCTCGAACTCCAGCGTCGACGAGACCGAGCCAGCTTCGGTAGCCATCGCCATCGTCACCACCTTCTCCACCGTCGTCGCATCCCCCTTACTTCACAGCTTCCTTACTCCATCTGTTACCCTCCGCTAGTCATCGAGACCACCTCGCCACCACACCTCCGTTTCCCTGTCACCTCTCCTCTTCCCGATTCTTAACCCCTAGGAGTGGTGGATCCAAACCCAGGAGTGCTAGATCTAAGATCAAAAGCCTGATACAAAATTCAAAAAAATACCATATATATATAGTAAGTGCCACCCATAACACTTTAGCCAGGGACGTTACTCTATCCTTGCTCCGCCCTTGACCCCCGGTGCTTTCTCACCTCTGGATCCACGGCGCTGCCGCCATCCAGCAAGTGCCATTGCTCAACTGCCCCCCCCCCTGAGAAAATTTTTGCTTTTTAGTCCAAAATTTGAAAGTTTTTTACATATGGACCCCTGGAGAAAAGATTTACAAAAATGGACCCTTACCACGGCGCCAAAGCATATGGCGCCCAGGGTACATGTTACGGCGCCATATGATTTGGCGCCGTGAATTGACACTTCGGAGCCAGGGTGGCATAGTACGGCGCCAAGTCCCACGGCGCCGTGATATGTATATACGGCGCTAATGGCCGTGGCGCCATGCGTCGGGACTTAAGCCCGAGCGCGTCCCCCGGCCCCCAGCTCCCCCTCACTGCTCCTCTGTTCTAACAGTAAACCACCGCCGCCCCCTCTATTCCCCCTCTAAATCCTCTCAAATCCACCGATTAATCTCGCGATTTTGCTTCCAAATCGGGCAAGCAAGGTAAACTCTCTCCCCTCCCTTCATTTTTTGCAATAGATATGGATTATTTGAGGTACATTTCGTATGGCAAGATTTGAATCCCTAGATGAAATTAGTTCAATTATGAGC
Organism: Dendrocalamus latiflorus; assembly: GCA_017311315.1. Lineage (NCBI taxonomy): Eukaryota > Viridiplantae > Streptophyta > Magnoliopsida > Poales > Poaceae > Dendrocalamus > Dendrocalamus latiflorus. The sequence continues at coordinate 6,396,327 of CM029621.1, read as the reverse complement.
GATTTTAGGTTACGTTTGCAATGCATTTGTGTAATGTAAGAGAAGTACTGTGTATTTGGATAGGTTTTAGGGTTTGATTATTATTTATACATGGTTGTGTTCGGTTTTAGGTTTTTAGGGTTTCATATACCAAATAGGATGATTTCATGTCAACATGGGCAAGATTGTATGTCCACCTTACCCTTAGTAGCTTTGATTATTGTTTACAAAATTATATTTTTACCACCACCCCTAATTTAGATTTGCATTCTAATTCAAGTGGCAAAGACAACTTATTGTCAGTGATATATATATATATATATATATATATATATATATATATATATATATATATATATATATATATATATATATATATATATATCAATAATGTCTTTGATAAATATATGTCGGTATTTACAGTTAATATTAGTGACCTAATATTTAAATTATTTACCATAATTAACTTACTAATCTTTGTTGACATGTATTTAACCAAGGGTAAATCAATTTGATTCCAATTATTATTCATGTTGATTCCAATTTCATAATTCAATTTGATTATTATTTTTATTTATAAATCATGTTTTATAAATTTCTTATTTGAATATTTCTTAACCATTGAATTCTAAAATTTATCACAGGATGGCGAGATACCGGCTGCTAGACGAGTACTACGAGAGGGAGCACCGCGGCAGGCTCATGGAGGACGGCCAGGTACGTGTGTGGTCGAAATGTACATGTGTTCAACTTGATGGTCACGCAGCTAACTTTTATAGCAATTTTCAGGAGATACCCATACTTCGTCCTCGAACCCATGATGGGTTCCAGTTGATGCGCTACGACGACCGCTATACCCCACTGCTGCGCCGTGCTGGGCTTCACATGGTCGCTAACCTATTACGGCGGGGCATGCCGGTCTTCAACCCCGCAGCTTTGACCGCACTTGTCGACAGGTGCATTTTCTCTATCGGGTCTATTTGTTTTCGCTTCTATATTTTTACGCACGTAACTAATTCTTTTCTGCTTGTACTACTAACAGGTGGAGGCCAGAGACACACACGTTCCACCTTCCCTGTGGGGAGATGACCGTCACGCTGCAGGACGTGGCGATGATACTTGGACTTCCCATCAGGGGACAGCCGGTGATCGGCCCGGCGGTGTCTGAGGGCTGGAGGGCACGTGTGGAGGCCTTCCTGGGCACGCCATTGCCTCCTGCCCCAGATAATGCCAGGCGAATGCCCTGCTGCCGCGGACGACGCCACGGTGACCTACCACTGCCGCGCCTGGGTCCTGCACATGTTCGGGGCAGTGCTGTTCCCGGACGCCACGGGGGATGCCGCTTCGTGGATGTACATCCACTGCCTCCAGGACTGGGGGGACGCTGGACAGTTCAGCTGGGGCTCGGCGGTCCTCGCATTCCTCTACCGCCAGCTTTGCGAGGCCTGCAGACGCAAGGCCCCCGCGTCGACGCTCGGTGGCTGCGTCTTCCTCCTGCAGGTGTGGTAATGCATTTATTTTTCCTACAGTTCTTTGTTTTTGTGCGTGGCTAATCGTGTGTCTGCCCGTATGTTCGCTTGCTAGGTGTGGATGTGGACACACATTCCAGTGGGGCGCCCTCGAGTGTTGCAGGCGCAGCCTTGGCATCCACTGGGTGTGGATGACCTCGGCCCCACTGTTGCGTACCTGTGGGATACAGTGTCAGTCCCGTTCGCGACTACTCAGCGAGCGTACGTGGATTTCAGCAACGAGTTTGACACTTTGTCTCCCACGATGGTAAGAAATTGGTACTGCATTTATTTATTCTACAGTTCTTGGTTTTTGTACACGGCTAATCGTATGTTCTCTTACTAGGTGTCCTGGGAGCCTTACTCCGAGCCACAGGTTCTAGCGCTACCGCTCAGCACCATGTGCCGCAGGGACTCCCATATTTGGAGGATGAGGTGTCCGCTGATCTGCTTCTATGCCGTGGAGATTCACCTCCCCCACAGAGTTGCGCGGCAGTTCGGCCTCGTGCAGTTCTTCCCCCCAGAGGGGATGTCGACTTCTGTTGAGTTGCACAAGTAAATAACAATTTAAAATTCTTTTGGTTCGTACTAACAATTATTGTTGACATCTGCTATATGTACAGGTTCGACAGGGTCCGCCAACGAAAGGTGACGGACTTCGCTGATCACCACCGACAGTACGTGCAGTGGTGGAGGAAGATGGAGGACAACTGCGAGCCGGACAGTACCCCCCACAGTAACGCCAGCTTCCGGGAGTACTTGTCCTGGTACCATTCTGCCACCCGCTACAGGCTGAGGCAGCAGTGGACTGATGTCGACTACGCGGACCTCGCTTCGTCCGAGGACGAGGACACTGCGTACGACAGGCGTGCGAGGGAGGGCACAGTGGTCGAGGCCGCTCCGATTCTCGATCGAGTGGTACGGAAAGCATGATATTTGCAATACTTTGGTTCCATACGTTTATCTTGCACTTATGTTTACTTATTTCTTTAGGGGACTTCTCTCCAAACCTCGGTGCGTGAGATCGACGAGGTTCTCGGCCACCTGGACAGCGAGAGCCACCCCCTGAGGGACTTCCTGCAGGTACGAAGATAATTCGCTAGGTTAGATCGATTCAGCATGTATGCAATTATGACATATCATTACTTGCAGAGACTTCGACGTCGCCTCGGTCGGGCGGCAGGTCGGTGTGGTTGCCGCGCACGCACGGACGTCGCATCACCACCGGCGGCCTCCCAGCGCTCGGGTGCCGCTGCAGCCTCGTCATCACACGTCGGCACGCGCCAGTCCACGAGGAGCTCGTCACGCACTCCGACTTTCAGTCAGGGCGATGACGACGACGAGGCAGAGCAGGATGACGAGGAGGCGGAGCACGAGGACGAGGAGGCATCTACCCACGACGAGATTGGGATGTCGCAGATGCCCGACGCACCATCTACTCAGGCTTCCCAGCGGCCTCGTCGTTCGGCCTGTCCCCCGAGCACGTATACTCCAGGGTCTGATGCTTTGGCCAAGGGCAAGGGAAAGGCCAAGAGGCAGTGAGAGTGACTATTTTGTGCGCTGAGATGTGTTATGTAATGTCGCAACTACTTTTGATAGTTATATGATGTTATGTGATATTTTGAGACTTTCGATAATTATGCGATGTTGTCATTTGAGATGTTCAGATGTTTTATGTGTGAATGTATATGTATGTGTGTATGTGCATATGTTTTGCGGAAAAAACAGCAAGGTTTGCTGTTTTTTCTACAGGTGAAGCTAGCACAGCGCCAGAGGCTTTGGCGCCGAATGGTTTACATACGGCGCGAGGGTCTTTGGCGCCTTTTGCGGCGCCAAAGAATATTACGCCGTATGTAAACCATTCGGCGCCAAAGCCTCTGGCGCCGTGATAGCTAAATATGACGCTAGAAGATTTGGCGCCGTGATAGCTGGGCTTGCACTGCAAAATTCGGGCTAAGTCCCAGAGCACGGCGCCACGACCTTTAACGCCCAACTTACACGGCACGGCGCGATGTGATTTGGCGTCGTGCTATGCCACCGTGGATCCTACGTGGCCATTTACAGCGCCAAAGGATATGGCGCCGTGACATGTATCCTGGGCGCCATATGCTTTGGCGCCGAGTGAAGGGTCCATTTTTGCAAATCTTTTCTCCAGGGGTCCATATGTAAAAAAACTTTCAAATTTTGGACTAAAAAGCAAAAATTTTACCCCGCACTCCTCCTCAGTCTTTTCTGACCCTTGGCCCTTGGGCCTCCAGCCTCTTTACTAGGCCCATGGCATGTGGGCTAGCCCGGTCGGTGGCCATCGACCCTGGAAAAATCGTGATTCGCCCATATTCTCTCTTTACTGCGTCCATGCAACGCTCTCTTCACTACGTACGGTTAAAGCTACACTTTCCCCAGCCTGTAGACACGTTTACGGTGAGGATGGTAACCACGCCTACATCAGACGGTGGAAAATCCCGCTTAGACCGCAAGCTAAACCCGGCGGCCACCTGGCAACCGCGTCTCTCGGGTGGTCGCGTCGAACCGAAGCAGGCGTCTCCCTACATAAACCCGCGGCGCCGGCGCCCAACTCGAGCGTCGCGTCGACTCCTCTGCTCGTCGCGCCCTCTCCGATCCCGCCGACTCGCCCCGGAGCTAGCGCGCGCGCTCTCGCAAAGGTTTCGATCGCAATGGTGAGTGCGTTTCTTCAACTTTTGCCGATTTATTCCGTCGCGGATCTCGGTTCGGCAGCTTTGGCGATTCTTGCCTTGTTCTCGTTGTTCGTGGAATTTGCAGCTTGCGCCTTTTCTTTCTTAAGCTGATTGATGGATCTTTCCGCTCGAACGAACGCAGGCGCTCCCCAACACCCAGCCCGTGGACTACCCCAACTTCAAGCTCGTCCTCGTCGGCGACGGCGGCACCGGTGAGCTGTGGCACATGCGCTTGTTGTCTGGCTATTTTGTCGCATTGCGCTGTCTCGATTTGTATTTTTTTTCTTGACGGATGTCTTAGCGTTGTTGTAGGCAAGACGACGTTCGTGAAGAGGCACATCACCGGGGAGTTTGAGAAGAGATACGAACGTAAGGCACAAAAGAGATTTAGTGTGTTTGGTTCCTTCCGATCTTAGTTGCATCTCCTGTTTTTGTTGGAAGATGGCTGATCTTGCCTTTCCTGTTATTGATTGTTCTTGATCTGTTCGGTGTTTTGCAGCGACGATCGGCGTGGAGGTGCGGCCGCTCGACTTCCACACGAGCCGCGGCAAGATGAGGTTCTACTGCTGGGACACGGCCGGCCAGGAGAAGTTTGGCGGCCTCCGTGACGGATACTAGTAAGATCGATCCTTGCAATCAACTAGTCGCATTATCGCATAACTAGTGCTACCCCCATGTTTTTGATTCAGATGTTTCAACCATCGTATTTTAGTAGCTGCGAACTTGATGAAATTTGCGATTTCTGGCGTAGGAACAATCAATGTGGTCATAGTGACACCGATTACTGCAAACCTGGCTTGCCGATATCTTTACTTATTGTTTTGTTGATCAGATATAGCAGCTATTGGATCTCTTTAATTAGTTCCAATTGTCTCAAAACAAGTGCCGGCCCAAGCTCTTTGGTTCAGATGTTCCGACGATCCTCTTGATGCAACTAGAAATCAAGTATTGCAATCCCGATGGTTGTTTACTAGAAAGCTTAGAAAAAAATGTTTAACAAATGAGCCATGCGTGTTGGTAGTTAGTAGCTGGCTAGCTGCAATCCCGATTTTAACTTGGACACTGTTTGTCTCCAAGAACAAATATCTGATTATCCAAAAACATTGGTAGGACTCGCTATATAGATCAACATGTACAGCAGCCTAGACAGCTTGATAGATCCAATGTCACTATAAGGCCAAATGTTATATGAATAGCGGTAGAAATATAAATCCCTGCAAGCGTTGATATTCGCAGATGGATCTAGGATTTGTTGTCATGAACTTGTGATTTCCGACAAAGGTGAGATGATTGCATGATCAGAAACAGTGGCTGATGTCCAATCGTGCTGATGAACCATGTGCGTTGGTATTTAGGAGAGAATTGCTAAAGCGTTTTTTTACTCGGAGTATTCGTATTTTTTTTCTGCATATGCAACATTTTTTTACCCATGTTATTGCTAAACAACACTCAAGTGTTTTTTTATTCGGAGTACTTAGATTTTTTTTCCTTTGTATACAACATTTTTTGTCTATATTTGCAATATTTTCCTATGTATACAACATTTCCCGGCTATAAAATGTTGTATATATAGGGAAAATGTTGTATACATAGGAAAAATGTTGTATATATAAACGAAAAATGTTACAAACATGGGCGAAAAATGTTGCATATATAGGAAGAAAAATCTCGGTACTCAAAACTACAAAAAAAAACACTCGAATTCCCTAAACACCTCCGCCCATATTATCGCTAAACAATATTTGAGTATTTTTTTTGACTTAGCACTCAGATTTTTCCATGTATACAATATTTTTCGTCCATGTTTGCAATATTTTTCATATATGTAACATTCCTCGGCTATAAAATGTTACATACATAAGAAAATGTTGTATATATGAACAAACAAATATTGAAAACATGGGTGAAAAACATTACATACATAGAAAAAAATTTAAGTGTTTTGAACCACAAAAATACTCAAATTCCTCCTAGACACCTCCAAGAAGAATTAACCAAACGTTCCTGGGGCATTGTTTGATTGTTTTTCCTTCTTCAATAACAAAGATATGATTATCCAAAACATCAGTAGTAATTAACATTGGGGACGTCTAGTTTGAGATTAACCTTATACTCAAAAACTTAAGGACACCTTTCTAGAACGCCACGTGTCATCTTCCCCCTTCTCACCTTCCCACACCCCCTTCTTTCCTCTCTTAACACACAAAATTTCAGATTAGGAAAATTTCAACTCTAGAAAATTGAAATCGAGAAGTTTCAACTAAAAAATTCAAATCAGGAAGTTTCACTCGGAAAATTTCAAATTGGGGGACTTTCAAGTCGGGAAATTTCAAATCGGTAAGTTTTCAACTCCGGCGGCACAACAGGTGCAAACCTGTGCCACAATATTGCAAGGAGTCCGTGAGATTAGGTCCCTGCGGTTAGCCGCAAATTAAGAAATCCAATTAACATTTGTAGCAGCAGCTTGAATACATCCAGTGCAGCAACTATTTCAACAAAGGCGCATTCTTTTCCTGCTGTTTTGCAGCATCCATGGTCAGTGCGCGATCATCATGTTCGATGTCACCTCGCGGCTCACCTACAAGAACGTTCCCACCTGGCACAGGGACATCTGCAGGTAAAATTTCTGCTTCCAAACTGTCCTCATTGTTCACCTAGCTTTTGTTTCAGTGTCCTAATTGTCCTAGGTAAATTAATCTAATACATCTCTTAATGTCCTAATTGGTGTGCAATCAGGGTGTGCGAGAACATCCCGATCGTCCTCTGCGGCAACAAGGTGGACGTGAAGAACCGGCAGGTGAAGGCCAAGATGGTGACCTTCCACAGGAAGAAGAGCCTCCAGTACTACGAGATCTCTGCCAAGAGCAATTACAACTTCGAGAAGCCTTTCCTCTACCTTGCAAGGAAGCTCACAGGGTAATTTCTGCCACACTGTTGCATTGCACCACCGTTGGCACACCCTGTTTGGTGATCCAAAAAGCTTCAGCTTCTGGCTTCCGGCTTATTTTTTACTATTTATAAATTTCGTCTTTTTCTGAACTTTTGACTTTTTGTTGAGTTTTTTTGCCGGTTCTTTTTTCCCGTATTTGTTTGTATTATATGTAATGGGCTAACATATTTTTTATATTTTTTAATTTTTTAAATTTAATTATGCTAAATAAGCCTCTGTCAGCTACTGTGTTTTTCCAGTCAGTTATAGTGCTTTTCAGCTATAAGCCACCAAAAAAAGCCCAAATGATCACCCAACTTTCAATACTGTACTGATTCTGAAAAATCAACAATGTGATGATCGTAACTGCAGGGACACGAGCCTCCGGTTCGTCGAGGAGACGGCTCTCCTCCCCGCCGACGTCACCATCGACCTCGCCGCGCAGCAACAGTGAGTGAACAATGCAGTCAACATTTTATCTGAAGACTACTACTACTACTTTCGTTGCTGAATTGTTTGTGATGTTCCCTTATTCTGGGAAACTCGTGTGTGTGTGTGCAGGATTGAGGCAGAGATAGCAGCCGCAGCAGCAATGCCCCTCCCGGACGAGGACGATGACAACATGGAATGAGCTGATCAGAGGCTGCGCCTAGTTTAGTAGCATAGTGTAGAATGCTTTTAAGTGAGACTTCTGTATCAGTTTCAGACCTACAGTAGCGCTGGTGAAGCTGGTTATTTCTGCAATAGCTCATATGACTCTTTCAGGAGTAGTTGATGTGAATTCAGCTGTTGAGATTTCTTTGGGAAGTGGTTGAGAATACCGAGTTTTGGGAAGCCTTTTTTATTTTTTTGAGGTCGAGAATGGCGTTGGAAAAACGCCAATTCCTTCCAAGTATGTTGTGCTGGGCCGATGCGATGAAGCCCGTGTTACCATTGCGAGCTCGGGCTGCCGGCCGAGGCCGACCACGCTTACCCTCCATGTTGCAGTGTCCGAACCTCAACTCAATCGCGCGTCGCGCCTGGGGTTGGGCCCGGCACTTCCCTCCTGCCACGCGCGCGGCATGTAGCACACACCGCGCGGGGGCAGATGCTGATATGTGCGTTGATTTGCTAGGATCGGTGGTGCTCATGGTTACGGCACATGCATGATTTGTCCTTGTACGCACGCGCGTGCTGCGGTCGAGTTACCGTCAGAACAAATGGTCCGCTTATTTTGATTTAAGTTTCTGATTTATTTTTTTACTATGTATAAATTTCATTTTTTCTGATTTTTTGGCTTTTTTTGCTGTTTTTTTTCGTATTTGTTTGCACTATACGAGATAGGCTAACACGTTTTTACTATTTTAAAATTTTTAAATTTAATTATGTTAAATAAACCATCTTCAGCTATAGTGCAAAATAAACCATCTACAGTAAAAAAAACACCATAAGTCAAGCTTATTCAGCCCAAATGAGCATAGCATAATTTCCAAGTTTCCACGTGATTTTACCACACATAATTGGAGGGTTAAATATCACACCAAAGATCAATAGGTTTTTTTAAGAAAATAAAAGATTTGCTTTTGGTGTAACAGACAGTCAGACACACCTGGCAAAAACCAACATAGATGGACTAGCGTCTATATATACTAGCAAGAGACCCATGCCTTGCAATAGATTTGAAATAAAACGATATCACAAGTGCTTAACCGCATCAGTATTGAGCGAAATTTTGTTAAGGACGAATGATACATATATGACTGCTTTCAAGTCCTAGTTTTTGTTTCTCTCTTCACTACATTCACGCTGTTGAATGCAGAAGGCTTTAACGGGTACTTCCATATACATTTAAAATTTCCTGAGTACCACATACCATTAGCATGAATTGCCTTCTCTATTTTATTGCAATATTGCATAACACAAGGATATACAAATGAAATACATGACAATATAATCATGGACCCCTTTTGTAATAAGTCGGTATCATCCAGTCATCATACCATAACAAATACTACCATTCACCATTTACTAATATTCTTTTGTTTCATCAAAGCTTCCTGTTGTAAGCATAGGTAGAACATTTAAGATAACAGAGATATTACTCAAACCAGCACGCTTAAGATGAACTAAATAAATTTCTCTAGAAGCATGTTTGTAGTATTTCTCCCATTTCCAGGACATTAAATTGTCAGACATAATTGGACTCACCAGGAGATAGTAATGCCATTTCTTGTAGCGATAGTAGATCCACCGAAGTGGAATGAATATGACAGAACTGACAATATACATACGACACATCCTGTGGTCCTACAGCAGCTTACTGGCACCCAAGAGGTAGCAAAATGTCTCAAACTATTAGTTGATCGTAAAAAATATGACTATTTATTATGCATTATTTATAGGACCATCCGCTTGCCCATGTTATAAACAACATAATGTGAAGAAACTGTAGGTATTTCAGGAGTTGGAGCACCAAACCTACCATCAATTGGCTAGGCAAGAGTAAAGGAAGCAGAATTAAACTTCAGATAACAACTTTAACTAATAAAATGTCCAAGCAATTTTAAGCTGAGAGCACTAAGGGGTTCCTATGAGATGTTAGTTTCTAATGAACAGCAGCGTAACAGTTAATTTAATATTTACCAATGCTGCTTGCTGGCAAATATTGATAGAAATTCATAGTAAATAAGCAGGAAAATGAAAGGGGAAAGGTGTATACCGGTTGGCGAAATGAACATTCTGGATTCAAGCAATTGCCATTTAACCAGTACCAATAGTCTCTAGGGTTCATCTGAGCACCCTCACTGTGACAAAAATCATATTCATTCCCTTGATAGAAGGAATAAAGAAGTATCATTCCCCTGATAGAAGGAATAAAGAAGCATTGTCAGTTGAAAGAGTTTGACTGGAAATTAATAACAAAATTATGACAAACAAATATTCATGACAAATAAGAAATCATGGACTATTGATGAATAATGTAGCATAATTGGGACAATGTAGCATAATGAGATTAAGAATTTAACAATATATCAACTATAGAATGTGACGCCAGAAAATTAATAGCAAAGTGATGAGTCAAGCACACATTTTGCAACAATATCAATCTGAAACACCCCATAAATAATTATTAACTGACAAGAAACCTAGGCTCATAACAGCATATACACACATATACATAGGGTGTTCAAAGGATAAAACAACAGAAAGTCCTAGGCAGACCTCACGGGAGATGTCATCATCAAGCATCGGCAGATCTTCTGGTAAACCAGGTATCAGTATGCAGTACGAATTACTTTCGTCTTGGCTCAACAACCCTGGGGAAATTTTTGGCCTAGTTGAAAACTTGAGTTGCATTGTATCATGGAGGCATATCTCTGATTGAACAAATAGTTCTCTTGCTCCAACAAGTGCAAGCATTCATGAAATGCGGCTGCGAGCACTTTTTAATGCTTGCTCCCCTCGTTTAGATGACGAAGTGAAAAATGACATTCGCATTCGTTGCCCTAGTTTACCAGAAGATCCTGCTCCCTCGTCTGCCTCCACCCTAGCCCCATCATGGCCATCAGCCCCATCACGTCCACCACTACACAAAACAGAGCAAAAGTCCTCCAAAATTAGCCTCAATTCAAGCGGAATTACAATAGGCAAAGAAGTTTGCCTCAGGCCGCAGTCTGGGGGCTAGGTCGCACCTACATCGCCAGCACTCGTACCTGCATCACCGCTGCCTCGTCTGGATCAGGCCACTATCATCTGGACCTGGCCTCCATCACTGTCCACTCGAGGAACTGACTCCCTTCTCTCTCTAGATCTGGCCATGGTGCACCCTGTCTCACCCAAATCCGGCCACCATGGCCTCGCCTCACGCATATCCGGCCACCGTTGACATCGCTTAGCCTGTCCTCCCTTGATTTGGGGAGAAAGCAGATATAGTGGTGGTGAGTGGTAGTGGTACAAAAAGAGGAAGGATAGCAGGGCTAAAGCGATGTAGCGGCGGGGCAAAGGTGGCAGGGGCGAGGCAAGAAGTGGCGGGCCGGCAGTGCTAGTGGCGGGGATAGGGTGGGACAGTGCAAACGTGTGGAGCATCGTTTGCGGTGGGTTCCTAATGTGGGGCGATTAGGCGGCGAGCACTAGGTAAGAGGGTGAGGGCGCATTGAGAGCGGTGGAGATGGAGCAGCGATGGTGGAGGGAGTGGAGGGTGGGGAGTTGAGATGGAGAGAGAGAGAGAGAGGAGATTTTCTGGTTTGGCGTTGCTGGTGATGAGAGGGCGTCGTGGGGAGCGGTTGGGGAGAAGTCTTCTGCGTGCGTGGGAGGGATCATCGTGAGATCGGACGGATGTGTAGAGTTGAGGGAAAACGGACGGTTACGGAGAGTTAAGGGAGAACACATCGACGAGCACCAACTCACGTTTTTAAGGAGTAGAGATATATAAGATAACGGTGTTGCTATTGCACAGTCGACTGAAATTTTTTTTTTATCTCTCAGTCACCTGAAGTTGCACTCTCAATCACCTAAACTTGTAGCGTACTAATTCACCCACTTCTAAAGTTGCACTCTCAGTCATTTTCCGTACAATAGTCACTTCCATAAGATAATGCCATTATGCCAGCACGTGCAACGAAGTACGCAAGACATTCTCAGCCACGTACGTACAGCGGCAGTGCGGCCGATCGGAGGGATGGTGTGATACTGATATGTCCTGGCGCACTAGCGTGGGCTGAGGTGGGTCACCTAGCTTGAAGCTTCGCGCGGCCGGACCGGCCAGACGGACAAGCTAGCAGTCGAGGTAGGAATCGAAGGCGTAGCTAGGAAGCGGCGAATGATGGGCTAGCAGCTTAGGTTTCTTGGTACACACATGCGTGTGCCGATTGCATGCGGCCGCCGCGCGCGGCTCGTTCATGTTGCGTGCGCGGGGAGTGGGCGACAGGGGGAGCCGACGGAGATAGCGGCTGTCGTCGCCGGGGACGTACGTGGCCGCTTGGGCTCACCTTCCAGGTGGGTCTAGACGAGTAGCTAGCAGCTAAGATTGGGTGCGTGTGTCCGCGCGCGTCTTCGTTCCTGGGCTCCATCTGCCGGTGGTTGTTGCTCTTCGGCCCCACGCACAGCGACCTCTCACCCAGCCGGCCGGCACCAAAAGCTGGCAACAAGTTAGGCCATGTTTTGAGAAATCAGCTTCACTGTCGCCTTTCCTATGTTCGTTCACATCGTGTCAATAGTTTGGAAGGGATGGATGCTGTTACAGACCCATAAAAAATAAAATAAAATAAAATAAATAGTCTGTTGACACGTATGAGAAAACAGGGATGGAAATAGAGAAGGGGAATAGGGAAGCTGCATTCATGTTTTGAGCCTTGCTAGCTAGGAGTTGGATTTGATTTGAACCTTCTCTGGGCGTTCATGCTTCAATTCCTTCCATCATGTATGACAAATTGTGCTTCTTTAATTCCCTCTGGTATTTCTACGTATCAACCGTTCTATTCCATCTTAATTATTTCCCTATGTTCAGAATTGAGAGCTAGCTGGGGCTCCAGACTTCATAGTACTGCAGGTTGCACGTACAGATCAAAGAAACGTGCGAACTGCTCGACATGCACCATGAGTCACGAGTCTCGCATCCATATTTTGTACGATTGGGACGATTTACTTTCTCGTTCATGACGGCGTAAGAGACCGAACAAAGCAGTTCAGGAAGACGAGTGGTTCAGCAAAAACCAGCTTTACCGACCACCGGGTAAAGATGCAGTGACAGCCGGGGGAAAAGGTCTTGTCCGGTGAACTTTAGCTGTCAATTAAAGACCCTGAATTCGAATTTGATGAACAGTAATTACGGCTGGGAATCGGTCGTATTTAGATTTTACGTTAAAAGTTCGCCAGAGAGAAAACCGGAAGCCGGTTCCTCTCGCGGGTTCTCGCCGGAACCGGTGCATCTTCTCTCTTTGCGGAAACTTCATAACATTCACAAGTACGTACACTTAATTAGTTGATCATATCACACGCATGGAGTGTGAAAGACAAATGAGAAAACAGGGAAGGATAGCAAACAGGCCACGTTCCATAGTTAACTAGCTACTTGCTCAGTTTGTCCCTACAAAGTATAAACCCGTAACATGGTTTTTGACATGACACGGCTATATCTAGCTCCATTCAAACCCGTAATTGAGTACCCAAAGCACTTGGAGTTTTGCGGTCGCAGTTGCTCGCAAAGCGTCGATCCAGCAGGCTAAGTTACGTCCGTATGTACCGAATCCTGCACTTTTTGTTGGTCAATGGTCACATTGGGCCCTTTACACGACGACGCGTATGTATGTAGACGTCGCCATTTGGAGAAATATATATTTTTTGTTGCATTGTCGACCAAGTTCTACAAAAAAGGTGTTAAGAACTAATTAAATCCAATTGCTCAATTATGTTCTTTGGATTGATATGCTAAGTTTAATTATTGGATGGATAGTCCGTGGTCGTTAATGGCAGGCGTTCACGCTAATAGGACTTCTGAAACTCGCAGCGGACCTAATATTAGCTTGTCTATTATAACATACCAAGAACAAAATTCAGAATCACTGTTGCACTGCTCATCTTACGAAAGAAATTTGTATTGTTATGTCTAGCTGGCTAGCGATCGATCTGTACCGTATGCACGTTGGTTTCAGCGTGTTAATTACCTTCTGATTTCTTTTTGCTGCCGGTGCACAGTGTGGTTAGATCGACCTTTACGTCGTCGAGTCTAAAGTCGTCGCATTTCGACCAAGTAGTCTGTTAAGATTGCATCATGGCAGGAAATAACGAAGCAAGCAAGCGATTCTTCCTTTCGCTTTTACACAGTTTTGTATCTGCCGGCCGGCCCAGAAAGCAAACGCGAAATCGCGTAAAAACACACTTTGCAACTTGGCGACCGAATGCCGTCAGAAGCCAGAAAAAATAAGCGCGCCAACGAGATGTATGAATACGTACTAGCTAGGATCTTGCATAACTAATCTTCCAAGATGCACAATAAAGTTAATTATCATGCACTTCTATGAGTTTTCTCACAGGAATAAATGATAGGTATATGGCCGAAAGTGTATGGCCTTTCTGAAAGTGATCGATCACTCAAGAATTATTTGCAGAATCGCGCTCTGAATTTCCCACTTTGCATACTGCACTAATTCGATCCATGCATGTCTAGGAGCGCGTATATATCGTGCGATTCGATGGCTGTATCCACGTTAGTTGTGTTTCTGAAGCAAAGTAACGATGCGCGATCACGTGTATCGAACTCTTCTTTCTGCGGTGAATTCGTTGTGTATCTGGCAAAGGACTGCCTTTGTTTAATCGAAATTGAATGCATACCTGCGCCTATTATTCCTCGTCTCGACCATCTCTGATCTGTATTTGGATTGTCAAGATTAATCAAGGTCAGAAATCATGTTCTTAGGTCATCCTGTGGAAAAGTGCTAAATTTCTCTTTTTTTTGAGAGAGGGGCGGGAAAGATTTGGCTAGTGTAATAATCTTGAAGCTTACAATCCACGGGCACACGGGTTCAAATTGAAACAAAACCGAAAATTTCAGAAGAAATTTGAAATCTCGTTCAATTTTGATTTCTTATAAACACTGGCCTAATATAGCTCAAATCTCAGCCATCTAAGCCCTAAAATCCCTGCTGCATTACGCCAACAGTGGATTTTTGCGCCGTTACTGTTCATCACCCAAAAAATCTCACCGCCGCCCTGATTTGCCACTGCCTGACCCTTCTCATGCCTTCCCCACCACTGCCACCCTGCTACGCGGTGTCAGTAGCCGTACTACCCTGTCTCTCCATCCCTAACATCTCCCCTGGCACCCCTGCCACGCGTCAGCACCGCCAAACCCCTCCGCCACCGCCTCTGCTCCCTTCTCCCCCTCTCAGCCAACAGCCGATTCAAACCGCCATTGACCGCTGAAATATCACGCTTTAGCCAGCAGGTTTATCCCGCTTAGCCACCGCACTGCACCTTCCCGCGCCCTCTCGGCTATGCCACGTGCCGCCATCGCTAGGGCTCCCCACTGTGCCGAATTGCCTCTGCCGCTCTATACAAGTCCCTGAACCCCTCCATTCGAATACATCGATGCCCAGGGTAAGCCAGACACCCCAAAAGCTCCGATGACCCTCCCCATTGCCGACGATCGTCAAAATTCACCAAGGCAAGCCCAAATTCAATTCCACTCATTCGATCGATTACTTTCCAATTGCCTTCGTCTGTAGCCTCCTCTTGCCCCAGAAGCACCCCTGAACCCTTGCCTTAACCTCCCAAGCCCCCTTCTTCTCTGCTGTCGAGGTCCGCCACACGGCCATGGCACGCCACCGTGGGCAGCCCAACTCCGACCACCAATCCCCAAGCTTCCTCTAACCCCCAGGATGCTCAAATACTAGCGCTACTATCCTAGAAACCCACCGATACTCTGTGAAATTCAACGTCCTGTGGGAGGAAGGCCTCGCCGCAAGCGAACGCCGACACCCCTGCCCACGCCAACCCCAAAAATAGAATCCCAATAGTGTCAGGAACCCAACCATGGTCCCCAATCCCGTCGCTCTCCTCCTCTATTTTCAGTGCTACAGTGCTGACGGAGGTGGAAGATGACACTGTTCATCTTGGGCCGAACAGTGACGGACCGAAATCGGCTGGTGGATCGGGTCGAGATTTCATTGTAGCAAGCGGGTTCGGCATGAATAGTGTCTGAACTCGTGATGAACAGTAAATCCCCTCAATGAACAGTAACCCTACCTTACTGTTCTCCAAACCCTAAAAAGCATAAATATACACATTTCAATCGTTTCGAACCCGTCGACCCATTTCTCAACTCCGTTCTATCACATCGGACATCTATAAGCCCAAAACCTAATTTATTTGGTGTCTCTTGGATTTTATTTCTTTATTCCTAGCTCAACCTTAGAGCATGGAATTGAATTATTTTCCTTTGCTTTACACTAGCACACGACGTCGAAGGTCAATCAATTCAAGAAGGAGAAGCTCAAGATCAAGCACAAGAATCAGAAGAATATGAAATTGTGGAAACGTTGATCCGCAAGGCAAGTCACATGTCTTTAATCATATTGAACCTACATTCCTTTAATTATTTATTTATCAGTATTTTTATTGTATTATTTACGCACTGTTATTTCTTGTACAATAAATGTTTAGAATGATATGATATTAATTATGTCCTACCACATGAAAAAGTCTTATTTTATTTGATGACCGTATTCACCTTAACAAACCCTAGTAATAATAAATAACTATAAAATATATCATGGTAGTTTAGAAAATTCAACTGCTTTACACCAGTAGTGACGGTGCCATAGTGCATCAGGATATTAATCTGTGAATGGTTACCTGGTTGATAAAATGTAAGGATTGGAAACTTATGCTAAGTAAAGAACATAGTAACTGCTCAACCACAAGTGTTGACTCGTCAAACCTAATTTAGTAACTGCTCAAATTGATTGAATATTTACTATATGGACATAATATACTGTTCCAGAAAAGGGAACAGCCGGCGAAGCATGTAGTATGGAATCGGTAAAACCATACTTTCACAACGGTAAGCTTTGCTCTGTCAGGCCACCGTATTCCAAGACAGGGGGTATCTAGTTTGTCGGGTAGAGGCTACATAAAGAGATGAGCAGTGAAACAGCCTTGTTTTCTCAACTCATTCATGAGGGTTGAGGAATCTTATGGGTAAAGTTAGGCAACTCTGCAGAATCATAATAAGTGGTATTCGAATACACCGTGCTTTCGGTAAATGAAGTTGTCCTTAATGGGTGATTCCAATATCGAAGCATAAGTAGATTTGGAAATATTTTGAAAATGTTGAAATATAGTAATTAAGTTTTGAAACCACAATTCCTTAAGGAGTTATTAATCTTCTGTGATTAAAAATGTTTACAAACAAAATTGCATCCACAAATTCTTTAACAAAACCACGATATCCCATCTTTTGAAAATTTTGGCAAGTAGTTACATAATATTTTCCCATGTGATTTGTTGAGTACGGTTGATTATACTCATGTTTGCTAAAATCATAAACAGAAAATGCTTGCCAAGAAAATAAAGAAATCTACGAAGATGACACTGAGGAGCACTACGATATAGACAATGCCTGGTGTTAGGTTTTATTCTATACTCAGGTCTGCCTGTGGAGTTTCTTTTTGTGTTGTAATATAACTTTAGGTTGTACGCTCCACTGTGTAAAATATGGCTGCTAAGTCTTAATTTTGTAATAAAGTTTGATTTTTACGCTTAAGCTTGTGATAGCAATGGTGTACACTTATCTACAGTACTCGCAGCTGAACAATCCTGTGCAGTTACGAGGAAATACAAACGACCCCAGAATTAAGGGCGTTACACAGATCTTATAAAATCACAGTGAAAAATCCATATAGATAACTTACCCAACATGTGGTTGGTAAGAATAGAATGCCGTTCATTTGCTAGAGGCAGAGTCACAGAGTGCCACACTGCTAGGTCAAACTACGGTTGGAATTTAGTGTGTTTATTTTGTGTACCAAATAGCTGGAGTGTAGGGCACATTTTGTAGGTCCCCCTTTGGAACACGGTGATTTTCCCAAATTTCTGTAGGATTTGGATTGATTCATACCAGCATTCCAACATGGCTTGGTTTATTTTATAGTACCAGTTGAATATCCGTGCTTTACTACAGATAAAAAAAATCATATTATCCTAATACGTCTGCACCCTATTGTGTCATGCCTCTGTGCCTCAGCTATGGAACACCCGGTAGAGTTCTATTTCTTTGTTAGAGAATTTATTGAGTGGTGGAATTTGTTTTTTGGGAGATTGCTTTTTATGTTTTTGTTAGAGATTTTTTTAGGAGGTACAAGGAGGAGTTTGGAGGGATTAATAAACCACCGCAAATAACTCTATCTTTTAAGTAGCAGAGATATGAACTCACTGTCTTCTCTGCCTGTTTGTCTCACCCTCTCTCTTTCTCTTTCTCGATCTCTCTTCTAAAGGTTCTCTTTGTCCAATAGAGCTGCAGTGGAGTAATATGAAATTTAACTATATTGGAGCATGGTAAGCACAGAGAATATTGCAAGATAATTCACATTCTTTTATAGATATAACATACGACTAATTGTTTGGAACGCGGAGGATACTGTGTTGTGCTACCCATCGAGGATCCTTGGACTCGATTCTTAGCATATATGATCATCCAAAAATAGGCATATTATTCCTGTCGTCGGTGCATATCATATTTGGATGAATCAGGAACAGATACTCTCTTTCAATGTTTCCTTGATAATTTGATGTCATGTTTTGGTACATGAAGTGTATATCTGGGTGCCATTTTTCTGATCTAAGATAAGTCCATTTCTTTTGTTTTTGCCGTACGCGCTTCAGCACCTGATGTTGCAATCTACCTGCTGGTAACTTTGGCTACCAAGGACATGCATCTGTCAACCTTTATTTTTCTACCTTAGATCTTTAATGCATAGGCAGAACAGCCGTATTTTTTAAAGAAGAAAACCCATTTCATCGCAGCCGCGATTAGCGTTTACCAAAGGCAGATTTCAAGAAGGAAAAAGCATTTACCAAAGGCAAACGCATCGCAATGTGAGACTTGAAATCATTTCCTTTCCTCCTATCCTGGACCTAGTATGACAGCAAGAAACACTCGCATGTTACTCGCTGCATGCGTACACACGCGTAGCTAGTTAAGTGTACGTAGTTAGGATCGAGAAGTCCATCACAGACGTGCATGCACAGGAATGTTCCTCTCTCTCACCGTGCATGCAAGCGCGCGGTAGCGGCGGCAGAAGGCAACCGTCGCCGGGTCCGCGCGACGAGGCCGCGCGCGCCCACCGGGCCGGAGCCCGAGCATCGTGCTCCGGTCGCGCCCGGCACCGTCCCGCGGCGTCGTTGCAACGCGCGCGCATATCCCGGTTTGTCTTCTCCTGCGCCTACCTCCTTTCCCGGCCGGATTGGGATTAACTTCTTTTCGCTGCTCCCTCGGTCCCGCGATATAATTCTAAAGCGTACCATATGTACAAATCCTTTATTTTCTTCAACATTAAAGTAGAGTATATGATAAAAATATTGTAATAATTATAACTTTAATCTCTACAATAAATTTATATTGTGAAACGATGTTCCTTAAAAATAAGAACTTATGTTATGAGACAGGTGGACTAGTTTTCATGCACGAACGAGGTTGCCACAGCCCAACATGACACGAAAGAATGCCACCAGCTCGCTGGCTCTTTGCAACCAGAAGCTATCTGCTCGATCAATTTCATATATAATTCTATGTACCTTCCAATCCGAAGTAGTTATCATTAGTTAAGAGTACTTGATCAGTTGAGGCTGTTCGGACTTTGTATGCTAGTAACTGCTAATATAGCTAGACTGCATTGGTCGCTGAAAGATGCGCCCATGGAACATGCATGCCGGCCGTTTCCTCCCACTCGAACTCCATGTGGCGCGGCCTCGATCACTGTCTTCTGCATCTACCATTGCCTGTCTATAAACCGGAAAACCAATCATTCTTTGTACGATTTTTTATATAAATAATCTAGATTTTATTCGAAACAACAATAATATACCCGCGCGAATATTTTTTTTATAGAAATAGGTTTCAGTTACCTAACCGTTGGCCGACTGAAACCTACTGCCCAACGGCCGCGCGACACGTAAGCTGTCTGTGGGCCGTTGGATGACAGGTTCCAATCGCCCAACGTTTCGGCAACTGCAACCTGTCGTCCAGCAGCTGGGCGACGACAATTGCAGTCACTCGGCTGTGCAGCGACTGCAAATAAGCTATTCCTAGAGGTAGTGTGGGTTAATCCATTTGTGATTATTTGTGAATGGTAAATAATCTGTTGGATTCGCAATAAAAATTTGCGATCGTTGTATGTTGTTGTAGTGCAAAAAATTTTATGAATCTTTTAAAAGAATGATTGAAATAACAACGATTGGTAAGTACGAAGGTAAATGATATTGTGATGTAACCGGGAATTCGTATATAGAGGAAAACTGGTTTGTTAATATTGTTGGATGACTTGGTACGGGAATAATTGAATGTGAAAAGATGAGGAAATATGCTTGTCCAAAATAAAATAGACTTCATAGTACAGTTGGGACTAACACGACGCGTAGGGTTTGATTACATGTATAATAAAGAGCATCATGTACGATGCAACAAACTAAATTACTCCTACGATACATATGCGTCTTTTTAGAATGCAACTAAATTCGACCTTCAGGGGAGTAGTTAGTGTGGGACGGCCTGACCTACTGCTTGGACCGGGGCCGTTTCCCTTCCTTACGAGCTTGGCGTTGAACTCCTCGATGGCCTCTTTTGCCTTGGTCACTATTTCCCTCTTTTTCTCGCACTCGCTCTCGCGAGGCTCGTGCTCCCTACGCGTGCACGCCTCGAGATGAGTTTTCATCTCCTGATGTATACGCTCGGTTTGCTCGTCCTTGCGGCGCTCCTCCTCCCAGATATCACATGACCTTTTGACGTTCCACTTCTCGAAGTCGAGAGCCCACTGGTCCTCTAGGTAGATCTCAAGATTGATCCATTTGTAATAGCTACATAGGGGTTCTAGGGACTGTGGGTACACGTGAGAGATTGTTAGTGCGTACTTTAAAGGAGAAAAAGTAAGGGGAACACAATGTAACTGGTCTTTACCGGTTGTCGATAGCTGGTGGTGTCCCAATGGCGATCGGGATAGTTACTGAAGTAGTTTGCGCAACCCCAGTAATGCATACTCAGGCTGAGGTGGTGTTTAGACTTGAAGAACTTGCACGGGTCCCAGTACCAACATAGGGGTGGGTGTTGCGGCGAACGCTCGGTAGGAACGTTTGGGATGAGATTGTTGCTACGGGTGACCTCGTTGCGGAGAGCTGACCTCGTAGCATGCTCAGCTTGTTTTGCCCGGGCCGCAGCCGCTCTTGCTTTTTCGTCGCGGGCAGCATCTGACCTTGCTAGGTTGCAGGTCTTCTCCTATTGCTTCATCATCTTGTCTCATTGCTTCTTCTGCTCTTGTCCATCCTAGTGTGGTGAAGCAAGCTCCGGTGTAGTGTTGGGTTTGCTTGTATAGTGTTCTCTCCAAAATCTCTTTCACCTCCTTTTTATAGGGCCCCGTGTGGCCTTCTCGCTACATGAAGTTGCCCCGTGTGGTCTTCTTACTGCATAAAGCTACCCCGCCTGGTGTAGTCACTGCGCAATGCTGGCTCATGTGGTCTTGTCACTGCATAAAGCTACCCAATTTGGTCTTGTCGGTACGCAAAGCTGGTCAGTCAGGTCTTCGCACCACGCAAAGCTGCACCCTTTGGTCTTGTCGCTACGCACAGTTGGCCTGTGTGGTTTTGTCACTGTACAAAACTATCCCATGTGGTCTTGTCGCTGCGCAAAACTGCACCCTTTGGTCTTCTCACTACACGAAGCTGGCCCGTGTGGTCTTGTCGCGGCGTATAACTACCCCATGTGGTCATGTTGCTGTGCAAAGTTGGCCCGTGTGGTCTTGTCACTGCGCAATGCTGTCTCGTTTGGTGTAGTCACTGCGCAAAGCTAGACCATCTGATCTTCTCACTACGCAAAGCTGACCCGTGTGGTCTTATCACAGCGCAAAGCTAGCCAATGTGGTCATGTCGCTGCGCAAAGCTAACCTGTGTGGTCTTGTCGCTACGCAAAGCTGTCTCGTTTGGTTTAGGCCCTGCGCAAAGCTGGACCATCTGATCTTCTCATTGCGCAAATCTGGCCCCTGTGGTCTTGTCATGGTGCAAAGCTGCCCTATGTGGTCATGTCGCTGTGCAAAGCTGGCTCATGTGGTCTTATCGCTGCGCAAAGCTGTTCTGTTTGGTGTAGTTGCTGTGCAAAACTGGACCGTCTGATCTTCCCACTGCGCAAAGCTAGCCCCTGTGGTCTTGTCACTGCGCAAAGCTGTCCATGTCACAAAGCACACTGCGACATCACGCGGGCTATAAAATACATGTCCGAGCCATTGATAGTAGGAACATCCGCCGTGGTGCGAGACTCCCTCCAAATCGCAGCACCGATGTTAGCCTGCAAGGAAAACACAAAAAGATAAATCATCTTATTGGCATTTCCATAAGCGAAAATTTACAAATTTGATGTAACATACCACGACGTGAGTGTCCCGCGCGAGGTGCACAGGGTATGTGTCTATCGGTGCTGTGATATGTGCTGGGGATGGGTCAACGACATGTACTAGCCTGGTATGTGTCCAAGGCTGATACCAGCGCAGGTACTTGCCATACGCACTGCTTTCAGAGGGGGTGGCCTCCTCCATGCAGTCCTACAGCGTGCTCTCCCACTGGGCTGTCCACCCCTCCATTTTCGTCGTCCAGTCCGTGCCACATTTGACTCCCTTCCTGGAGTGGCTGCAGGAGGTAGCATTTCGTTACAAGTCGTCAAACGAATTAGCAGTGAAAGGATAGTCCTATGAGGTGGTCACTCATGCGTGGAGTGGCACCAGTCGCTTGACTGGTACTGGAACAATCTGACGTAGGCCGAACTGGCGCATCACACAATGCATCGCGTAGTCCTCAACGAAGATGTCGTACACGAGCTTTTGGCATGTCAGCCAGAAAGCTCTGTCGTGCTAGTAGAGCGAGGACAGCCCGTCAGGAGTGCCGCAGGTGAGTACAGCTCTCGGCGCACGTCGTCAGCCATGAGGCGGTCCAATTGCTTCACAAAGGGCAAATATGCCCACATAACGTGGACGTGCGTGAACTATACCTGCAAGGAACACTAGCTGTTACATACGATTATCCTTAATACGAAGGAATTAATTGCAAGTCAGACTACTACCCGTCAACGACACCAGAGAGAACCCATCGTAGGCCGGTCGACGTCGCCCTCGGGGTACATCTTGGCCCCATACGGAGTCATGTCCTTGAGCATGGCCCATCTGAGACTAAATCGCTCAAACAACCATAGCTACAGCAGTAGTAGACACTCCGCGAGGACCAAGTTCGCCTTGATCCTACCGCACGCGTCGCACAAGCCGTGATAGGTCGTGGCAAGTGCGACTGAACCCCAGCTGATCTAAATGATATTCCTAGCTAGCTATATACTATACTCTAACTAAGTGCATGTTTGGAACGCAAGAATTCATTAGTGATGAGAAAGTTCTGATGCTCCAAAATTCCCCTGCAAATCCTACATTTCGGATGGGGCCTGGGTTTTCACAAAAGCTTACTGCGGTTAATAACTAACGTTTAGCACTTCTCTCTTCCTAGCAAAATTTCAACCCCTAGATGCTTAGCCAACACATGAATTTCACGAGAATTTGTATTAAAAAATAGTGCATCCCAGATATATAAGACTCTTGCAAAATTCCCATGATTCCTCAGCTGTTTGTTAATGCTTACGTTTCTTTCATATTTTAAGCGTAAGAAACCAAAGTCGCCAATCTTCGATCTTAACATCTCTTGGACGATATGATGAAGCGGAAAATGTGGGCTCTCTTGTAAGGATTACTTGTAGATACTTTTGACCTTTTTTTTTTGATAAAGATCTGTTTGTCCTTTACAAGAAAGGCTGGGTTCTCTCCAAAAAACAAAGGAAGAAAGAGAGAAAGAAAAGAAAAGCCGGGGTCTTCACATATTTTCGGCTTAATAAAAGCTGACTCTGATTTCTCGGTCCCTTTGTTGAGCTTCTTGCCCCCCTTGAAGACTTCCACACTGGCCACTTGCAGAAATCTAGAATTCTTCGATCGCTGCAAGCCAAAAGAGGAGAAAAGGAGGTTTGAAATTAAAACTGAACAAGTTTCTCAAGATCATGACTTTCAGTTGCCTGCAAATCTCTATCTGTGACATCACAATTGTAAGTATGATAACAATATCAAATAATTATTGTTTCCCGGTTTATTTCCAGAACTTTCACATGAAAACTAGGTGATTAACTCAGAGGCTAAGGTGATTAACTCAGAGGCTAAGACTATACTCCTTTCATCCAGCAATATGAGTCTAAATCTCACCATATGCATCTCCCTCGTTTCAAGAGGAAGGTCTTACATCGGCGACCTTGGTTGAACTGGTCCCCCGCGTTAGCCATGGTATGTTACTGCGATGAGCGTAAGAACGAGAAGCAAAACACAGTTGAGATGGGCGATGAGCAATTGCGAGAGCTCCATATTTGTAGCCGAGCGAAAAGGGAACAGGTGCATTGCCACCAGAAATTATGGACTTGTTGTCGACGCGCAGCACCGCGGACGAGGGGGATAGCATGGGAAGACTGACATATGTGTGAACGAGAGAGAGCGGGCAAGGGGAGATGACATGGTTAGAGTGACATATATGCGGACAAAAGAGCAGGCGCGGGGGGATGGCATGAACGAGCCAACATATGTTGGAAGAAGAGAGGGGAAAGGGGGATAGCATCAAGGGGGTGACACATGTGCGAACAAGGGAGGACATGCAATGCAAAAGATGGCCACCGCATGGTGGCCGTGCGGCCTATGATTTGAAACGCGAATTAAATAGGCATTGCATGTCCCTAATTATAATTAAATTAACATAAATTAATGTGGTAAATTTGGAGCACATAAAATTCTCTATAAATTAGATTGTGTTGAGAGACTGTACATAAAATTTCGTAATTTTGGAACTCATTTGCTATATATAACAACTCCTACCAATATCATAATTGTACGAATTTTTGAACAATATTCAGAGTGGATAAAATTGTAAAAAAATTATACAATGAAATACGTTGTGACAGAAAACTGCATATAAAATTTTGTAATCTTAATTACCTGTCATCCGATGGTAGGGTTGCAGCAATGGGGCCACACGGTGGCCAAGCAGCAGCTTGCCGCCCTGCCACAGGGCTCCGCTGGCCATGCGTTAGGCCTATGACGCTGCCACCCGATCACTGGGCTGTAAAAGTGAAACTTTTATCATTCTTATGTGTATACTAATATTTTTATAAATATAGATTCAAAAGACGCTAGATGTGCAAAAACTCCCCTTGAATCTGGGCGTCTAAAAAAATTCCTTCTCTTTCGAACAGCAAACACGAAATGCCACGCCAGCAAACCCAGCCAGTCAACAACTGATGGAAGAGGATGCTCAAGCCCACCATGTTGACTCCTGCAAACCCAAACAAGAAACAGAACAGAGCTCTCCCTCTCTCTCTCCCCTCCTGGGCCCAACGCCGCCGGCCACTCTCCCCTATATAACGGCCGCCTCCTCCCGCCCTCCTCCCCTTCTCATCTGCAAACCAACACAACGGCCAGACAAACCACGGCGCTAACCGAAACGCGCAGCAAGAAGCAAGCCCTGTTTTTCTGCTTCCTCTGTTTCAAGATACAGGGGAGCCAATGGGCGCTGAGGAGGACGGGATGGCCGTGTCGGGGTGGTGGTGGACGTGGATGGCGCTGGCTGTCGCCGTGACGGGGGCGTGGCTACTGCTGCACGTGGCGGCGCGGGTGGCGGACGCGCTGTGGTGGCGGCCGCGGCGTCTGGAAGCGCACTTCGCGCGGCAGGGCGTGCGCGGCCCGCCGTACCGGTTCCTCGTCGGCTGCGTCCGGGAGATGGTGGCGCTCATGGCGGAGGCCACCGCCAAGCCCATGTTGCCGGCCACCTCCCACGACGCGCTTCCCAGGGTGCTCGCCTTCTACCACTACTGGAGAAAGATATACGGTATGCACGTGACGTGTGCGCGCGTCTGCTAGCTTTTCTTGCCGTTTGCTTGTGCAGCTCTGATTTTTTTTCCACGATCAGTGGATGGATTTTAATGGTGGTCGTGGTGGCGCTGGTGCAGGGCCGACGTTCTTGATATGGTTCGGACCGACGCCGCGGCTGACGGTCGCGGAGCCGGAGCTCGTCCGCGAGATCTTCGTGACGCGCGCCGAGGCGTTCGACCGCTACGAGGCGCACCCCGTCGTCCGGCAGCTCGAGGGCGACGGCCTCGTCAGCCTCCACGGCGACAAGTGGGCCCTCCACCGCCGTGTCCTCACCCCCGCCTTCTACCCCGACAACCTCAACGTACGCTGGCGCTGTCCGTCCTCTCCTGCTTCTTTGGCTGTGTTTCGATCAGTGTGCAATGATTGACACGGCGCGGCGATGTGTTTTGCAGCGGCTGGTGCCGCACGTCGGCCGGTCGGTGGCAGCACTGGCGGAGAGGTGGCGCGCGATGGCGTGCACCGGAGGCGGCGAGGTGGAGGTGGACGTGGCGGAGTGGTTCCAGGCGGTGGCCGAGGAGGCCATCACGCGCGCCACGTTCGGCCGCAGCTACGACTCCGGCCGCGTCGTGTTCCGCATGCAGGCCCGCCTCATGGCCTTCGCCTCCGAGGCCTTCCGCAAGGTGCTCGTCCCCGGATACCGGTACGTCAAAAACAATCGAAGCCGAAACCACCGCTCAATGATTCGCCTTTTCGGACAATTTGTCTCAAGTTTATGCCGGAATCCGATTTGCAGGTTTTTGCCGACCAAGAAGAACCGGCTGTCGTGGGGTCTGGACAGGGAGATCAGGCGGGGCCTGATCCGGCTCATCGGCCGGCGCAGCGACGCCGCCGAGGAAGACGAAACCGAGTTCAACGGCAAGGGCAACGGCTTCCGGGACTTGCTGGGGCTCATGATCAATGCGGGGGGCAAGAAGGCGCCAGCGATGCCGGTGGAGGACATGGTGGAGGAGTGCAAGACGTCCTTCTTCGCCGGCAAGCAGACGACCACCAACCTGCTCACCTGGGCCACCGTGCTGCTAGCCATGCACCCGGAATGGCAGGACCGCGCCCGCCGGGAGGTCCTCGCCGTCTGCGGCGCTGGCGAGCTCCCATCCAAGGAGCAACTCCCCAAGCTGAAAACGGTAGCCGCCTCACCCTCACAACCACTGTTTCGAAAGTACAATTTGACCTCTCAAACATTTCTAGGGGCATTTCAGTAAATTTGTTACGATAAAAGTCTCATGTTTGTTTCTTCTCCCTGTCCTCTTCCAGTTGAGGATGATCCTGAACGAGACACTGAGGCTGTATCCGCCGGTGGTGGCGACCATCCGCCAGGCACAGGTCGACGTCAACCTCGGCGACCTCACAATCCCGCAATACACAGAGCTGCTCATCCCAATCATGGCGATCCACCACGACTCCAGGTTCTGGGGACCCGATGCCGTACAATTCAACCCCGCACGGTTCGCTGGCGGTGCGGCTCAGGCAGCGAAGCACCAGCTAGCCTTCATGCCGTTCGGGCTGGGTTCCCGGATGTGCATCGGCCAGAACCTTGCCCTCCTAGAGGCCAAGCTCACCGTGGCGATCCTACTCCAACGCTTCGAATTCAAGCTCTCCCCCAACTACGTGCCTGCACCGACGGTCCTGATGCTGCTCTATCCGCAGTATGGCGCACCCGTGATCTTCCGTCCCCTTTCACCTCAGCCGTCAGATTTAGGCTAGCTAACCAGGTAGGGAATAGGAATTGACAGAAATGACCCTGCCGCGCTGTTATATGCCCAGTGACAGAAGAAGCCAAGAACCACTAAGAACAGCTGCTTGTGCTGCCTCTACTTTTGGGCCGACCGGTTGCCGAAAATGCCATCCCTAACAGACTAGATCAGAGCAGAACTCCAGGATGTTGATGGCACAGAGAACACTGAACACCAGCCCCACGTCCCCTGTTCGGTTGCATCCATTTGTTCTCTTCTCCTTGCATGGATTCTGGTGTATGCATCGGTGTGCAGTTCAATTTATTCCGGTTATTCTTTACAGGAAAAAAGAACCCAGAACAAGCGGAAAATGAGCATTGGGATGGGATTTTGAGTGACTTCTTTCGGACTGTGTATTTGTTTTTTGGCTTATAATTTTTAAATTCTGTTTATTCGTGAGAGATAGTACATAGAGAAAAACAGTCGTATGTGATTTTGACTGGTATAACTGAACTCGGTCGTGTCTACTATAATTTATTTGTTGAGCATGTCTTAAAAAATATACCATTTAAAAATTAATTATTATAGTAGAAAATGATAAACTAAAGTCCAATCCACCAGCCTTTGTTCACCTCGCTTGTACACGGTATTGCAGCCTTGTACCATCCTCTTTTGCGTGTGTGGTCGGTTGGTGTATCGGTGTTGTTGGCTATTCGTTGTAGAATATCTAGAACAGGAATACCTTTGTACAATCCCGGTTGATGTTTTGTACAGATGTGTTAGATTCGAACCGAAGTTTACTGTACAGCCAGTATGCCACCCTGCCGTGATGTCTTTTTCTCTTGCTCTTCTTTTTTTCCCTTTTCAAAATTTTATTTTTCTTTTCAAGAAATCGGACTTGTCTTCCTCTCGTATGCTAGCATTGTGCTGAGTTACAGTAAATAGTCTGTTATGTATGCATGCAAGTAATTTCATCTCGTCAGTAAGGTGTAATTCATACTGACAATTTCATCTTTATTATACGATTGAATTTTATGTGGAGAAGCAAAGAAATGTAGCACGAACTGCTAGCGTACCACCACTAGTAACTACCTAGCTCCTTTATGGAGGGAGGAGGGAGAAAAGAAAGGATGTTAGTTACGTACCTACGTCGGTAAGGTTGGGGTTTGGATCAGATCAGGCTGACTGACACGCTGCCGTGACGGTAAAGTCCAGACTGAAGTGGGCATATTCTTTTTAATTTCGCCTTATAATTTATAACTGTAATGTATAGTTTTTAATTATTTATGAGAGAGTATAGATCTATTTTTTAATACAAAGCTGACGGTTTTTGGCTTTTGTTACAGTACCTAACTTTCAAACGGAGTATTTTCTCAAGACGTGGTCTACAAGTTAAACGATGTACACGTTAAAAGTCCAACATCTCTACCAGCCAAAATCGTAAGTGAGTATCTTTCTCTCTCCGTAATCTGTACCGTAAACAGACAAAATTCAAAAATTTCAGCCATAAACCATAGCCGTTCCCAAACAGGCCCTATAGAGACATAAATAACTCACATACTGTTTTGACCGATTTAAATAAAATAACTACCATATATACTATAATTAACTTATAAATCTCATTTAAAAAATATTTCGTTTGAAAGTAAGTTAATAAGAAAAATCTAAAAAAACAGTGTTTAGAAATCGACAAAAGGAGGCACAGAAAGTCACGGGGCCAGCTCCTCGCAGCAGCCTTTCGATGGCGTAACGAGAGAAGACGGGACGCGGGCGGGCGGGCGGGCGTCAGGTCGGGCGCGCGTCGCGACGTGTGGTTGGCCGACGCGCGGGGGCCGCGCCCGCAAACTGGCACGCAAACGCAACCACCACCAAATCGGGGCGGGCCGCGCTCTGACGCGGAAGGGGGGATGCTGGGCAGCCAGCCGCGGCGCGGGGCACGGCAGGCTCGGAGCAAACGGTCGCGGGACACGCGCCACGTTTCTGTCTCGCGTGTCCGGGGCGCGGGGGGGCCCGCCTGCCTGCCTGCCGCGGCCGCGGCCCGTCCCGCATGTGTTCCGCATGCCGTGTACCACATGGCTGCCTCCGATCGTCGTCTATCATTGGCCGTCCTTCTTGGCACCACTCGCGGCTGGGGCTCCATCGCGGGTTGATCTTGGACGTCCACGTTGCATCGGATGCGACAACCGTGATTTTCTTTTTTCTAGAAAATACACGGGAGAACCGTGTATCTTTCTATTAATAGACAGAGCCGATACAGGTTCCTGCTTCCCGTGAAAAAAAGAGAGCAGGTTCTTACAAATAATATTTGCTTTCACATTGGCCGACATAAAATCATGGTGCTCGGGACTATGTTTAGTTGGTTACCACGTTTCTTCTTCAGAAATAAGGGTAGTGACGAACCCAGGATCAAAATTTAGAGGGGCTACCGGCGCCGACTGCGGCGGGCATAGAGAACAGCGGCGCGGACATCACTACTGAGACGGGGCTCACTAACGTCACACGGTGATGGGGAGGCAGCGGGGCATGAACCTGTTTTTGTATATGCAATTGAATGTACCAGGCTTCAAGGTCACCGGTCTCTTGTTAATACTCCAACTCTGAGGTTTTCAAATGTTAAAACCACCAACCAATAAACAAAAATAATCACAGAATCTTGTCTAATGTAGCCTAATGACAACAAGTATAGTAGAGAGCCAAGGAGATACTTAAGATACAATGATATACAGTTGAACCTAGAAGCCAATCAACTATTAGGACCCTCAATTTCTTCCTGAATCATACACTAGTTTAACTTGCGCAATTGTACCAGCTTGCTTTCCCACCAGCACATGCTCACTTGATACAAGCGCACGTCTCCAAACCTACACCTTCAACTCATAAAATCCTAAAATACTCCATCTTTAGTAGCTACCTAAGAAAACATCAACACAAACTAAAAATATATATAGAAACAACACACAAATCCAACCAGTAATCTAAACATGAAGCTTTAAAGACTCCTTCCCAAAAAACAGTTCATGTGTAAAGATCAAGACTAGATACGGTGGCCAAACAATGAAATATAACCATTCCACATCATCAGGCAACAAATCTCAAGCGAAAACCCTAAAAATATGAGCGAACTATCGATGTTGCATGCATGTGGTACGCAAATAATCTCAAGCCACGGCGGCCAGGGGGCAGGGGGCGGCCGGCCGTAGGGGGGCGCCAGCCCCACCTGACCCCACGGTGGATCCGCCCCTGAATAAGGGTGAGCCTCGGATTCCTTTATCAAAACCAAAATAGTAAGTACATCGCACAAACTACAACCCTAAAAGGATATTTCTTTACCCGCATTTTGCTACAAAGAAATGTTCGTCACTGTTCTTTACTTGCCACAGCAATAGCAAACCGGCCCTAAAATGCCCAAAAAAACTGTGCATTGGACTGCCCCACCATTAAAGTACCATGCTTCGTCGGGAACTGCTCACACATGTCTTATCTTCCACGATTTTTGTTACACAGTACGAAATGAATTCTACCGACGAATTTTTATAGCACATTAACAGTTCAAGTGAAAATCTTGTGTGAAATTTTCAGCTCATTTGAACAATAAATACTCTCTTGTACGGTTGATGGAGATGTCCACCGAGCAACAAAAATAAAATACCACTAATTTAGTGCTTTAATTAGCACAAATTAATGGCCAAACAGTGTGCTAGGGTAATGAACCATGCGCTCTACGCAGTGGCGGATCTAGGATTTTACTTAAGGGTATGCCGCCCAAAAATTTTCATATACAATTCAGTAAATCTATTTTAGCAATTCGGTAACAATTGTAAAATTTGCAATGTGATTCGGTATACATGTACTAAGTAACACGATAAGGCTTAAATTCAAGGATTAAGTTGAAACCATTCACAAAATACAATATAAATAGTTCAAAAGCCATACCGAAAGTTCAAAATATAGGCATAAAAGAGTACAAGAAACTTACAATACTATTTATCTGATTTTTTTATCCGACGATTTCGAAGGGACATAAATGTCTTGATTATATCATCTTCATTAACTTCAAAGAAAATATCCCGCTCAATGAATGTGACTAGACAATCATCCAAAAGACTATCCCCCATCTTATTTCTTAACTTTGATTTCACTAAAACCATTGCAGAAAATACCCTTTCGACACTTGCCGTTGCCACAGGTAGAAGCAATACCAATTTGAGAAGCTGGTAAATCATATCATACACTTTGTGCCTTTGTGTTTCAACAAGCTTAACTGAGAGATCAACAATATTGTTTAGACCTTTGAAGCTATCATTCTGTCTGATGTCATCAATATAATTATGTAGTTGCAATTCAAGTTTGAGCAAATTATTATTTGAGAACTCCTTTGGATAGAACTCAGCTAGTCTGCATAGCTTCTGTGCATCAAAAGAAGCAAATAAGTTAGAAGGATTGAAGGCCGAGATACAAGACAACAACTCCATATTAATCTCATCAAACCGATTATCAAGTTCTTGACTTATTTGATCAATGACACCAATATATACTTGATACGGCGGCGGCGCTGCCTCGATCAAGATTAATCTGTACTCGCACTCGCGACGGCGCGACGCGCAATCCCGTCTCCTGTCGCTGGCCGCATGGGCCGCGTGCTCTCGTGTCGTGGCCTGACGCTGGCTGTCTGGCTTGGTAAGTATTTTTCTTTTTTAGAAATACATCTATATAGAAATACGTATATATATATGCTCACTTGCCGGATTTGCAGGGTATGCCGGGGCATACCCGGCATACCCCGTAGCTCCGCCCATGGCTCTACGTGGTGAACTCGGCAGGAGCCAGCTGCCGCGCCAACTCGCCCAAGCATGCGTTTGGTCTTGTGCTGAGCTAGGGTGGTGTGATAGGTGATACCTATACTCTGTCGTGCCTTTCGAGTTTTAGAATATGTCCATTTTTGTTAAAAAAAAGTGTTACAAAGTCAAAATAAAAAAAACGTTGCTAACGAACCATATGTGTGAACAGTTGTTCATGGTACTCACTAGTCCTTATGTCGTCGTTGCGGCCGATTACTCGCTAGATTTTTCTTTTATCGGAACTCGGAAGTATGTAGACAAGAGCAGGTGCGTATGTGCGCCGCTTTCGCCGTTGGAGTCGACCATCAACGTGCTACGCGGAGAGAAAAAGGAGCACGTCGACGTTCGGAGAGAAAACGAAAAGAATATTAGAATTAATCATGGTAATTTGTAAATAATCGTAGGAGTCAATTTATAAGTGATCGTAGAGAGTATTATAGCAGTTGTGGATACTGTAGCAGTCATGAGAATTGTAGCAGTCGTGCATACTGTAGCTATCGGTTGATTCGGTCTACTCGAAAGCCATGGTCGAAGTAGTGTAGTCGAGAAGCCGTGGTCGAGGCTAGGCTTCCGAGTAATGGCTGAGTCAATAAGTTGAGCGAGACTTTCGGGTAGTATGCGATGTGCGCAAGTCGTGGAGTCGTGGTTAGTAAAACCAGATTACAGAGTGTCTATTTATATATTTGTAATTAGTTTGTTAATGGGTCGAGTTGAATAGAAAAAAAAGAGAATCAGCCGAGTTGGTCTCGCCAAACAAGTGTTTTATTGCATTTTCTTTTGGTGTTCATCTCCTTCCACGAAAAGATTGTGTAATTCCTGTGTGTGTTTCCAACAATTGGTATTAGAGGGAGGTTGTGAAGCTGTGTTTCGGCGGCAGGATTGTTGGCGCAACAGCGAGCGTCGCTCGCGCAGCAGGGTGCATGTCTTGGTGCAAGGCATCATGGATGGAGACGGGCTCTTGATGGCCATGCAAGAATGGAAAGTGGAGCACACACGGGCGGCTGCGTAGCGCGTGCGCATGAGCGCATGGTAGGGAGCGGGTGCGTCACAGGAGCCAAGAAGGACACACGCGGAAGGCAAGGTGCGGGCGCATGTGGCCAAGCGAGGCGCACGCGGCCAAGCGAGGCACACAATGGCCAATCACAGGCGCACAACCGAAAGCGCGATGCGGGTGGGCTGCAAGGTGCGATTGGCGTCGGCAGCGAATGATGTTCTTCCACCATTAGCAGTGTCATGGTATAAGATGTCGTGAACACGGTGATGCCTAAAGTGGCGGCGGCATCGTTGAAGTGTGTGAGTAAGAGAGATGGCACTGTAGAAGTGTTGCGTGTGTTATTTATCTGTTTGAGCACGTAGGAAATATGTTACATGCATGCGCATATTTATGTTATGGTCGCGCATGTATGTGAGTCAGTATATGATGCATGTGAGTATGTGTGAGTTCTTGTAGTTGTGTCCAAGTTCTCATATGTGTACGTTTTGATGAGTCTTCGTCGCTATCAGGTTGTGTCATCAGCGAAAGATAAATGGAGCTGAGGAAGAGGTTAAAGTCGTTGGCGAGGTGTGTCACTGACGGTGAAGATGTGAAAGACGCCGGCAAGTTGTGTCACCGGTGGCATGGTCAACAAGAAGAAAGCAAAACTCCTTAGAGACGCGTCAAGAGATCGGACTTTATTTGTGAGTTAAAGTACCAATATTAAGGAGGGGGGAATGTTAGAATTAATCTTGATAATTTGTAAGTGGTCATAGGAGTCAAATTGTAAGTGGTCGTAGGAGTCAATTTGTAAGTGGTCGTAGGAGTCAATTTGTAAGTGGTTGTAGAGAGTTCTGTAGCAGTTGAGAGTACTGCAACAGTCGTGAGCATTGTAGCAGTCGTAGTACTGTAGCAGTGGTAAGTATTGTAGTAGTCGTGCGTACTATAGCTACCGATTGATTCAATCGTGCTCGAAAGAGTACTTGAAAGCCATGGTCGAAGTATTGTAGTCAAGAAGCCGTGATCGAGGCTGGACGTTAAAGTAACAGCTTAGTCAATAAGCTGAGCGAGCCTTTCAGGTAATGCGTGATATGCGTAAGCCGTGGAGTCGTGACCGGTAAAACTGGATTACAGAGTATCTATTTATATCTTTCTAATCAGTCTGTTAAGAGTCGAGTTGAATAAAAGAAAAGGAGATACAACTAAGTTCGGTCTCGTCAAATAAGTGTTTTTTATTTTCTTTCGTGGTTGTTTCGTTTTTCATTAAAGTGTGTGTCTATGGGAAGATTAAGTGTGTGATACTGGTGTTGTTGAGTTCCTACCAAGAAAAGGAAAGGAAAGAACATTCAGTTTTGACTTGCGCCTGCAGCAAGCTATACGAAATGGTGCGTGAGCGCCGCTGCTTTATTGTAAATAGTGATAGTAACTTCATGGTGCGTTAGTCTGTGTTTGGTGTGACAACCGTTGTTGTTTAAACACCAACCTT
Source organism: Dendrocalamus latiflorus (assembly GCA_017311315.1). Lineage (NCBI taxonomy): Eukaryota > Viridiplantae > Streptophyta > Magnoliopsida > Poales > Poaceae > Dendrocalamus > Dendrocalamus latiflorus. Next base: position 6,361,574 of record CM029621.1, on the reverse strand, counting down.
GTTGGCTTTATTTTGGTAAGAAAAAAAGAGACCTTTATGCTGGGTGCCACCAAATATCTCCCGTCTTTCAATCCGACAAGTCAACGTGGAAACGCGAACTTGGCGTACGTCTACACCGAACAAACACTGTCGTTCAGAACCATTTCGACAAGCTACCATGACATTCTGTAAGGGACAATTATAGCAGAATACATACATAGATGATTTAGGGCCTGTTTGGTTGGTGCCTAAGTTTGCCATGCCTAAACTTAGGCAATGTGTGGCTGCCACAGAAAGTGTGGCTAACAAAATCGAAGCCACACTTGTGGCAAAGTTTGGCAAGAAACTGAGTCTATGACGTGTGGGGCCGGGTGCTAAGAAAGTGTGGCATGCCACAGTTGCGTCAATGAACCAAACAGCTACCAAAAAACTGTGGCACGCCTAACTTGTGGCTAGGCAACTTCTGATCATGAACCAAACAGGCCCTTATTCCTGGGCTTTGCTTCAGCACTACACCTACATATATAATAACTCCAATCTAGATTACGTGCATAGTCGTGTACAACTATAGCATAAATAATTAAATATCATAGAAGCACTGTTCATAAATAAATATGCACAGCATATGTGCAGTAAGAGACCTAAACTAGCTAGTTCGATCTCTGCATCAGCAACGGGACACTACCACATAGGATGGTCTGGAATGGACAAAAATTTCCTTGAGTAGGTTGCTAAAAGACGGACGGTCCCAAGATAACAGTGGTCATTATTTGCATGCTACCACCATGCAGCCAGCCGGTGAAGTAGAAGCTAGATAGTACACAGAAAAGCACACGTCCTTAGTGCCACTCCAAATCACTGGTCCATCAAGGCATCAATGATTGATGGGCAGAGCAGAGCTCAGTAGTACACCAACTAATCCATAGAAGTGTACTGCAGCATGCACCGAGACCACCTAGCATTACTGCAACTTTGATCACCGAAAATGGCCGTTGCTGCAGCTTCCGCTTCAAAGTTCACCATGACCATCGAACTGATGTATATGCTGCAATGCAGGACAGTAGTTCAGTACACACAACAACACAAGTGCGGCTAATCTTTGTTCAGTTCTTGTGTGGTTGGCCATGCATTCAGTTCAACAGTTGTAGGATCTCCCTTTGAGGTATCCAATAATTTGTCACTGGTTTTAGCTAGGTAGGTCTCAAGCTGAAAGATGAAAGGTGTGATATTCATGAATGAGTTGAGATGGATCTTTTCATGTGCTTTAATTCTGGTCCCCTGGGGTATTGAGGGAGTATTGAGTTTCATGTATCAATCAATTCACCCAAAAATTTAAGCTGATGAGGAAAGGTGAACAATTCATTTATATTTCAACACCCCCTCACGTATAGACTTTTTAGGCCTAAGATGTAGAATAAAAATGGGTTATAATTTTTTTTAATTGTGTTAACCAGGTCTTGAATTTAAGGCCTCTTGACTCTGATACCAAATTGAGTTTCATGCATCAACCAATTCATTTAAAATCTTAAACTAATAAGGAAAGATGAACGATTTACTTATACTTTAATACGGAGAGGTATGTGGTATGGTAGGAATAGGATATATTCTTTGTTGCTTCCTGCATGTAGTAATTGCTGCAAGTCTCTGCAACAGTAGTTCCTATGCATAAAATAGAGAGGGCGCCCATGTAACTCAATTCTGCATTGCATTATTAAGCCCCCATGTAGATCGGCCAATTCTGGGTCCATGAGCTTTAATTTGTTTTGGACAGTAATCTGAAAGGGTTCAGCTCATTTCCTAGGATGGGTAGCCTACTCCTTGCTTTGAGGGACAGCAAACTTATGACGAAAAACATTACATGTTTACCTTTGTAGAGACAGATGTGAAGTAGCAATGGTAGTAGCAAAGCAGCTGAAGTTGTTCAGACAAGGAGCTACGTTGGTGTTTTCAGATCCAAAATTAGTCTTTCAACCAAGGGAAGAGATGGCAGGTAGGAAGCAAGAGGTCCCTTTGGTGCCTTGCAAGCAGGCACCAGCACTTGTCCATTTAGTTTAGTGCTCACTTTGATTCTGATGTCTCAAGCAATTGCTGCACCATCACCAGCCAACAATTGTGTACTAGGGACACATCTCATGCTTTTTTTTAGAGTCTAGCTATGGCACAGTGGAGTACGATTGATGCTTACGTTGCATGATTAATTCCATTCTAGTTCAATAGTCGCAATTCCAGTCCTAAAATTTAGGTTTGCATTAAACATGACAAATACACAAAGCAGAAAAAATAGTAGACCTAACTTTCATTAATAAAGAAAGCAATATTCAGAATGACTTATCTTGCAGCAGCAAGCTGATGAGGTTCTTCCACTAGTGCAGAACACTGGAAACTAGACTGAATGAGAAACAGAACCTCTTTAGTTACTGCACAATAATTTGCATACACCTTGAATTGGATTGTGCTATAACTAAACATAAGACAAACTTGTTCTGAACAACTGCTTCTGCTTCTGAACAACTGCCTTCTGATCATATATTGCGGTTGAATGAGTGATGCTGTTGTGAAATTTGTGAGAAGTGGCATATCATCATGTGCAATTAAGGAGTTGGTTGCCTTGCACGTCAGTTGTGATTTCTGAATTCCAATGCAGTCATCAATGAAAGAAACTCGAGATGCAATCATTCAGGATGAATTAAACAGATGTCACTTTAGTTATCCACTCGGGAATCAACAATGGCGAAATATATGTTGCCTAGAGAGGTATGGATGCTTAATTAATCATAAGCAAATCAAGATCAAAGACAATTTAGTTAGTACTAACTGGCAAATTAAGGCATGATCAGCACATGTTGCATGACATTGAACACAGCAACTCCCCAACAATAATTGGAGTAGAAATGATAATTCGTGCACTGAAGGGATGGATGGAGCTGGCATGGGTTAATCGACAAAATGGAGGTTGACCCTAGTTTAACTCACTCGCTAATTAAATTTGCAATTTATAAGTAATCGCCATGCTAGTGTACTTGTATCCAAGACCTTGTAAATAGGGCACATGCACAATTAGCTAGTGGATCATTATATATCCTACACAATCTCCAGTAAATACATCCACGTTTGCAGCTCAAGCTACCTTCTAATCAAAATCCCCTTAGTTAATTTCTTCGCTAGCATAGTAAACCCCTAGTCCGATGGGAGGCTAGCTAGTACTTTCGGTTGCCCTAGATTGTTGCTTATCTGTCCCCAAAGAACACATGCTGCCTTGACAAAACATGGAGAAGTACTTACTCCTTGACAAAAACATGGAGAAGTACTTACTTTGGTAGACTTTTTCACGAGAAGTGTAGTAGTCTTGTATCCTAAATACATAAACACGTAGAAGTAAAATGTGCCTTGAAGTTATAACATAACTTTAGACTAAAATAAATTGATTTATAGCTGAAATTGTATTGTAATTAGCTAAAATTATACTGTAGCTAATGGTTACTTATTTGACGTAACTAAATTTAAAAAAAAAGTAAAAATAGAAAAAAAAAACAGATTAAACTATCACAGACAATGCAAATAAATACGGAAAAAAAAGAAGCGGTAAAAACTAAAAAAAGCTAAAGAGCCAAAGAATGACAAAATTTAGAAATAATGAAAAATAAATTAGAAAACAGGAACTCAGACTGAAACAAACAGTGTCTTATATCTAGAGAAATTACACGGCCAAAATGACGTACATTTGCAATCGGAGGGGGGGTATACCGGTGCAGACGAGTACTAGAGCTGAAAAGGTAGTACAGCTGAGTTGCATCATCATCATCATACCAGCCATATACCCCGCGGGATTCCGGCGAGCGCGTGAGGCCACGTCGCCCCGAATCCTCCCCCGGCCGGCGCGTGTCGGCGCGTTTTGCGTACGGCCGGGGGAGGCATTTTCCTTGACTTTTTTGGAAATTACGTAAAGGTCCTTTTTTCTCGCAAAAAAGTCCCTGCAAGTTGTTTTTACAAAAAAAAATTTTGGATGGCGCCCCGCGGGTTTCCAGAATTACGTATAGGTCCTTATTTACTTACGTGCGGGTCCTTACAGGTCCTCGGTTTTTTACAAAAAAAGACCTTTGATTTTTCCAAAATTACGCATGTGTCCTCAATTTTTTTATGAAGCCCCTGCGAATTATCGTCTCTTTTACTTTGGTCCATACGGTAGCTAGCGCGGGGTGCGCCGCGCTTATACGGCTAGTTATCATTAGAGTATATAGACTGTACTAACTACTAACTAGCCAGCTCATCGCTGACACATGGACAGAACTGATGAACCTTGACCGCAACACTGTCCCATTGTATGTCAGCATTGGACTGATCGGAGCCTTCAGTCACAGAGCTGTTTGGCTCAGATGCTGGTTCCCTGGACGTTGTTATGTGCAGGGCCAATGGTGACATGCTACATGCGCAATCAATTAATTAATTAGTTTACCAAATTAAGTATTAAAGTTAATTACACTGTTTACCAAATTAAGTACTAAAGTTAATTATACTGTTTACCAAATTAAGTACACTGTTAATTACACTGTTTACACGTGTGCAATCAATTAATTAATTAGTTGCACACGTGGCGTATCACCATTAGCCCTGCACATAACAATGTGCAGGAACCTGCATCTGAGCCGAACCTGTCACAGAGAGGACCAAGGAGTAAGGACGGCGCAACCACTGTAAATCTGCAGCCGCCAAGAACAATGAAAGATGGTAGTACTACCTCCAGTGTACCAAAGTATAAAAATGCTGTTTTTTTAGTTTCGGTCTTTGGTTTAAGCTGAAGCATAGTAACAATTGATAGAGAAATCGAAATATTTTTTAGACTGGTAGCTTTTGCTTTATTACTGATTAAGCTGAGTTACACTTCAAACGAACTTTTATCTTGCTGATTAAGCTATGATGAGCTAGTACATGCGTTCGTTTAAGCCGTACCGTTCAAGCATAGATGTGTTTAGTACATACATACATCCACAAATAAAAATATACAGGCATACGTGTGTTTGTTATGTGCAAGCACGCAAACGTATAAACAAACAAGCATACATGCAGTTCTACATACGATATGGACGACTTGATGTCACATGACTAGCCGGCCCTGATTGGTTCGGTTTGAGCTTCTGGCTTATTTTTTACTATTCATAAATTTCGTCTTTTTTTGAACTTTTGGCTTTTTGTTGAGCTTTTTTGCCGGTTCTTTTTTCCTGTATTCATTTGTATTATACATATTGGGCTAACATATTTTTTATATTTTTAATTTTTTTTAAATTTAATTATGCTAAATAAATCTCTATCAGTTACAGTATTTTTTTTCAGCCAGCTACAGTGTTTTCAGCCATAAGCCATGAGCTTTTAAGCCCAACTGATCACCACCTAGAGCGTCCGCTATCGCATCGCGTACCTGATCCACATTTACATTCCTAGATGTGAGTTCACCGGTTTCCAAAGCGACATCTACTCCAAAGGCACCATACTCCGCGGGCAAGTGGGGATTGTCGAAATCGACGTCACCCCGCCAAGCATTTATTATAAAGTTATGCAACGCTATAGTGGCACAAATTATCTTATTTTGCGTCTCTGCGTCGTAGTTGGAGATGTGCTCCAAGATACGCCATTTCATCTTTCAAACACTGAAGGAACGCTCGATGATGTTGCGCATTGAGGAATGTAGGTAGTTGAACATCTCCTTACACCCGCATGGCTGTCCGCCATTCGCGAACTCGGCTACATGGTACCGACTGTTCTTGAACGATGCTAGATACACTTTCCTGTTTAGGTACCCCAAATTAACCAAGCAGTACTTCCCTACATTTGGAAATACCGAACGTGGGTGTGAGATGGACATACCCAAAAGCCCTAGTTTGCAATATTTAGACTAGCCAATTTTTGGGAAATACCAAAAACAGATTTAGGATTATACCTGTAGGAGGATGTGAAAACACATGGCTGTAACCAACAAGCGTGTTGAGTAGGATGCGCATGTCGTGTGCTAATTCGGGCCATCCGGTAACTACAAAGATGAACCTCATATCAAAGTCAGAGATTTCATTACGTTCTAGCTTGTATAACTGTGCTAGTTTGTGTGTATTACACACATGTGCGTAGGTATAGTGACCGAAATGTGTGTCTCGTCGATGTCATCTATGGCTCTGGAGAAGTAAGGGTTAAACCTTGGTTCCCTCAATCTGTCATGCACATCACTGAACGTTGGATCCATAGGACTCATGTTGTCAACCGACGTAGTGTATAAGTAGTTGAGCACATGATGGAATTTCAGGCTAACAGTAGATCTGGAGTGTGCAAACCGGTTGCTCACCTGGTTGTTAGATTATGGTGCCCCGATAGTCCACAAGAACATCCCCAACGCTTCCTTGGATGCAACTTCCATTGACAACTGCAACCCATAATGACTAACAAGTGTGTCATGCAGCATTTGGAAACAACTCCTCCCATTTTGAACATGTCGTGGCACAACTGAGGTGACACGAGCTATTTGTTGACTCATTCTAGGCCAGTCTGCATTGGCTCCCGACGAGGCCGCCTAGACGACAACGATGCCATCTCAAAAAAATATTGAAGCATGGACATTTCAAACATGGGGGGATGATGTCGTCATTACTGCCATCACCATCGTTACCCGACATATGCCATGCACATGGCCATTCTGCACAAATAGCATGGCATATGTCAACTGCAATTCTATATTCAATATGCACGGTGCACATGCCATGTATCTTATGGTGCAATATGGACTTTAGTATTGCATGCCTAAATCAATGATAGTTGATTTGTCCCAAATCATGCCGTGCAAAATTGTTAACAGTGAGACATGATGGAATAATGCCATGACAATTTTTCCATATAGCAAGAGGCACTTCAAATGTCCCAAAATATGTAATATAGCACTTCAACTTAGACATGAATGACTAACTGAAGTAAACAAACACACATCGATTAACACATAATTAGTACAACATAATGCATATCCAAGAACAAATGACTTCACAGGAACATACTGCATGTCCAACAATTTACTACTTAATGACAACGGAAAGCATGACCAACCAAATATGACAACACGGATATTTGACATAAACACATCGCAACAAGCATACACACTCAAGGGTAGGTGATAGTAGTACTAGATCAGACCGAACACAAACTCAAAGGTGTCCAGCGCCTCCATGGGACTAGTAGAGCGGCCACATCCTGCGAAGCTAGCTCACATGACCCACTCCATATTGTGAGAAAGATGTCCATGTACTTCCTCTCTGTAAGCATCGCACAATCGTAGAAGTGCTCGTCTGTGCCCTCAGGCAACTATGTTACCTCAGTGCGACCCCTGTCTTGCTCAACCATGGCAGCGGTGGCACAACTGGTCATCAATCTCTCGTACATGTTGCATATGCGCCCCATGCACACGTCGGGGTGGCTTGCTTAGTTGCCTGCTTCTGACAGGAGCTTGAGGGACAGAAAAAAGGTGGTGTTGTGCCGTTGTCAGAGCTCGACTCTGCATTTAGCCTGCTGACCCCGGTAACTACTGCATGCTCGTTCGTACAAAAGAGCATCGTGGAGAATCACCTACATTAAGTCCTCATGGAGCATTGCCCATACTATACTCGATGCAACCCTTCATTGCCTACATTATGGAGAAAACTTCCATTATTGCAAGGAAATGGAGACGTAATGAATGAAGGTTGTTCAAACACGGTTGAAGTCGGTATAGTCAAAGTTGGACATAGTTGTAAAGCCGAGCTCTGCTGCAGTACTCTTCTGAGTATGTCGGAACCCGGAGCAACGACTCCTGGATCCTCTGTGTAAATCGCACTAGTCCAGGATCAGCTAGTGCACACAGTGAACAACAAAGATAAATACCAAGCATAATGACATTTATTTAATTTAAAGAGTACGGCCTTATAGCCAGCGTTTACATCATCGCACATTGGCAAAAATAACTGCAAAGGAAACTGCGGAAGCGAAGCTAGAAAGGCGAAGCCCAAGCCTGCCCACAGGCAAACAACTGCAAGACGTGTCCTACTCGTTCTGGTCTTCACCGTAGTCGAAGTCGTCTTCCTCTGTATGGAGATAGCAACAATGAGTACAAACTTGTACTCCGCAAGTCACACGGAGAAATGCAATATAATGATAAAGGCTTCAATGAAAGGCTCATAGGGTTACTTTGCATAAAACAACATTTGATGAAATACAGTAAATAGATTGAAAAGGCTGAAGTTAATACAATACGTAAAGACAGTACTTGTAATTGAAAATATTACCGTCAGTGCAGGCTCCGACCAAACACCAACCTATCCACGGGCATCCCACCCGGACCATCTTTTCCAAAAGATCACGTATGGATTCCATCCATCCACACGCTTTCACTGCGCAACTCTGATGAATTCCATCCATTCCCCAGATTTCAACTTCTCACGGATTCCATCCATCCGTAAGGTTTTCATCTCTCGTGGATTCCATCCATCCACAAGGTTTTCAAAAACATTTTCGAAAAACAAAGTCTAATCCATGAAAAACTTTTACTCAGCATGCCCATGACCGTGGGCACGGCTATCCAGGATAGGTTATACACTCTGCAGAGGTTGTACAGCTTTACCCACAAGACACGATCATCCCATATTGCCACCGGTTTACACACTTCCTTAGGTGTGCGGCGAGGAGTCGTGACAAGGCCTTTACAATGCAAAGCCTTCAACCTGGCCAAGCCAACTCTAAGGTTTCACCCCAGTAAGGAATCCACCAGACCGGGACCCCCTCTTGAGCCGAGTGAGACTTCTCATGGCCTACGCCACGCTCACTTTCATCCTACGAAATGGCTCAGGTTGGGACCCGCAAATTATTCAGCCAGGGCTGTCCCATACCAGCCTTGTGGTAGTACGTTAGGGCTTTGCAACGGTAGCTCACAGACCGGTCCTTAATCTGACTTAGGCTCAACCACATACCCCTTGTGCCCGACAATCAACACTGTGTCTCCGAACAACAGTGCATGCCTGCACCCACCACCTAACCATTAGCCTAAGTCTAAACCAGATTTTATATTTTGTTTTGAGAATATTCCATGATCCTTCTTGACTCACCGAAGTCAAGAATACAGATCAAAAGCTTATCATTTTATGTGAAAAGGGTTTATCATTTTATGTGAAAGATATCCCAAAACAAAATTATATGACTAAGCAGGGCATTTGATTTAAAATTCTCTAGCCAATACTAGTGTACTAACTAGAGTTTGATTCTAAGGTGACAAGGTATAAGGATTTGCAATGTCAAAGGAGGTATTAACAAACAGGTATTAACTAAAGTTAAAACTGAATTGAAATATACTGAATAAAAGTATGCATGCAATATAATTTGAAACAACATAATTTTATTTGCAATCTGGGATCAACATGGTCAAGGAGTGTGACTTGCCTTGCTCTTCAACTTGGCTTGAATCTTCGTCGAAGAAATTTCCCGAATCGTCGAAGTCTACACGTCAAAATAACCCACCAAATTCAAATAAATTCAAATTAAATTCAAATTGACTTCAAATACTTGAATTGAGGCCAGAAATGGATAGAGGGGAATTTTTGATGAATTTAGAAATTTGAATGGGCTCAATCGGAGTTAGAATGAAGAAGAATGGGCTCCGGGAAATTTGAAAAGAGAGAAAATGGAAAATTAGGATTTTTGGAATTATTTTTCTAAAGGAAATTCTGGATTATTGTGTCAGCGAGGAATTTCATTTCGGCCGAATTATTTTTCAATGGAAAAAGAACTTTATTGCGCCAGCATGACGTAAGCCCTGAGGTGGACCCCTATGACAGGTGGGCCTGGTCCACATAGACCGAGTCCATGGTCTCGGGCGGAGGCCGAGGTGGCAGGGGGGTGGCGTGGCAGCCGGGCGCTGGCGTGGCGTCCGGGTGGCGCTGACGGGGCGGCCACCTCACGCCACGTCGGCACCGAGGCAGGTCGGCCGGAGGAGCTCGGGCTCCGGTGTCTCGCCGGCGAACGGCGGCGAGGGGTGGAGGAGCGAGAGGGCGCGGAGGGGAATGCGGGGGAGGGGTGCGGGCTCACCAGAGTGGCCGGGAGAAGGCCGTTGGCGAGGAGGGCGGCGGCGGCGCTCGGGAGCTTCGGCGCGGCGACGATGGGACGGCCGGGAGGGAGAGGGGTGTGGAGGGGGAGGTGGTGCGAAGAGTGGGGAAGCTGGGGGCGGTATTTATAGGGGTCGGGGAGGAGGGAGGCGGGCCGGATTGCTCGCCGAAGATGGCGCGGGGGCGGCGGTCGCGGCGGAATTAGGGGAGGGGACACGGCGCGGGGAGAGGGGGATTTGGGCGCGGAGATGGCGGAGGAGATGGGCGTGTGGGACACGACGCGCGCGGGAGAGAGGAGGGGCGCCGACAGGTGGGAGCGGGCGCAACGGTCGGCGGCGGCGGGAGGAAGGGGAAGGCCGCGTGGGGAAGACGACCCCGACAGGCGGGCCCGGGCGGTCGGTGAGAGAGGGAGAGGAGAGCGACTGACGGGCGGGCCCGCGGTGGCAGAGAGCGAACGGGAGAGAGGGGTGGCGCCGACAGGTGGGGCCGGGAGGTAAGAGAGAGGGGGCGGACGGTTGGATGGGAGTGGGGGCGACGTGGCGGGCATCCGGAGGGGGAAGGCGGGATGAGGCGGCGGGGTGACGTGGGCGCAATCCGGCCGTCCACGTGGCGGCGGAGGGAGAGGAGGGAATTATTATTTTTGATTTTTGATTTAGGATTTCAGAAAAGCCCAGAAAATTCAATTGGCCTCAGAAAAAATACCAAATAACTTCCAAAAATTCCAGGAAAATTCACAGAAGCTCCTGGTGACATTTTGGACTTAATAAAAATACTTCCAACTAATGTTGGTATTTACTTTTCATACTTTAAAATACTTTTTAATTTCAAAAATACATTTTTAAACTCCAGAAAATCCAGGAAACCAAATAAAAGCCAAATAACTCCAAATAATTAATTTGAATTAGGACTTTTTACATAAAATCAAAATATCATTTTTATTTAAGGTTTTTCTTAAAATGCTTTCAAATCCAGCTTTCTCAAAAACAGAAATTCAAGGCAACTCCAAATTTAAACTTTAGGCACAAATATACTTATTTTAATTTAGGATTTTATTTTAATTGATTTTTAATTATTTAATTATTTATTTTTATTTTAGGAAAAACCTGGGCTGTTGCAGAGTACCAGCTGAATCACTGTTCACCTCCGAGTGTTGTTCTTTCGACCGTATAGTTTTGACTTGATCACTGTAGCTTAGACCGTACAAAAAAACATGTAGCTTTGATCGGTATGTCATTGATCGCGCCGCTCGAAGGCCGTCCAGTCTTCCGATGGTACTCAAATGCCGTTCGATCCTCTTGGGCCACTCGAATACCATCCGATCCTTTGGTAACACTCGAACACTGCCCAATCCTCCATTGCTTACTCAAAAATCGTCTGATGCTACTCGGACCCGATCGGACTGGTCCGAAACTACTCGAAGCAGACCAAAACTGTTTGGAGCAAATCAAAACAACTCAAAACCGATTGAAACAACTCAAAGCCGACTGAAACCACTCGGAACAGACCAAAACTACTCGGAGCAACAAATACCACTCGAAGCAGGCAAAAAATCATTCGGAACAACCATAACCACTAGGAGCCAACAAAAATCACTTGGAACAACTTAGAAAACTGAATGAGATCATAGATCACTCGGATTCAAAAACTTTGACCACGATCGACCGAAACTTTCGCAAACGCAAATTTCAAAATAATCCAAATATCAATTATTTATCATCACTTTTAATCACGATCACCATATGATCTAACACAAGTGGCATAGCATGCACTGCACACACTAGCCTCCAGTCCATTACCAAATCATTAGTGGCTGTTCTCAAGCTTTATCCACGTACCTATCATCACATGCCCGGCACATGACAAGATAGGGACTAAAGAAACATCGCTGCTCCAAATGGACAAGTGAGTGGAGCCTATCATTGAAGTGGTAACGAAAGCTACACACAGCAAGTCACCAGGTCCACAACACAAGCAGAGATCAGTGAGAAGTTTGTTTGTGTTGTTGGCATGTATCTAGCTTGCCACGATATATCCTGTGGTACATGCATCCTCATGGATGTGACTGGCTGCTGCTTTTATTCAAGTGGCTACCTGAAGCAAGCAAAATCCAATGCCGCCACATCTGCAAACGGAAGTGCGAACGGGCTCAGGTGCAGGGCGCCTGCACTTAGCGCCGTGCAGGGGCTCAGGAGGTCGACATGTGTCTCCCAAATTTTAAAAAAATACTTAAAAATCCGAAAAATTATAAAAAAGTATTTTAAAAAATACTTTTATTAAAAAGTATTTTTTAAGTACTTAAAAATACTTTTTGATAAAAGTAAAAATAAAAATTTCTTAAACACTTAAAAATACTTTTTATACTTAAAAAGTACTTTTTACAATTTTTCAGTTTTTTCTAAGTATTTTTTTGAATTTTGGAGGACACGTGTCGGCCTCCTGGGCACCCCTGCACGGCGCTAAGTGCAGGGGCCTGCACCTGAGCCGGTTCCGTTAAGGACCGCTTTTCACGAAAGTGCCATGAAACTCAACAATAACGAGTTCGTAAGACAATACATGCTTGCATCGTCCCAAGCACATTTCTATATTCTTTTTGACTTAAGTCTTATAATTTTTTTCGAACAAATAAATAGAAAGACCTTTTTATTATTTTTTAAAACAGTTTATCGAGATAATTTTTTTCAAAATGACTTATCAATATTCGAGTCATTAGCACAAACATCCTTTTTAAAAGTAAAAACCATTAAGCACAGCCGAAAAAACATACGCTTCTGCCACGGTGGTGGGGTGAACAGTATATGACATCAATGCACAAACCTTTATTGTGTTTTTGTTCGGTGTTCGGAACATCAGGAGCCATCCAAGGCCCATAAGCAAATGCAAGAAACAGCGGCAGGCCGGCAGCCCGGCAGCAGCACTGCAAGGTTCGTTAGGCTGGTGGTACCAGCAGCACACAGGTCTTTCATGGAGGATCGTCACTGTCGTCGTCGTCGACGTCGCAGCCGCGGCAGAGGGCACCACCGGACCGGAGCACCCGCTGGTCCCCGGAACGGTCGTGCCGCTGTCGCCTGATCTCCTCCAGATCTGCTCAACACGATATCTGCATGTCAAATTAGTTGGCTCATTGATTTCACATGCCGGCTGCCGCCGTTGCGAAGGCTGCGGAGTGCAGAATCTTCCCAGAACACTTCTTGCTCTCCTTGAAATCATTCAGCTCTGCAAAAGTAGGAACACTTCTGCTTGCCCTCAATGGAAACTTGAAATGTCTACATCTGATTCTTGATACTCTGCTGTAGCGCAATGCATTGATCATCCAAAGTACGTAGAAGCATCATCACATCAAACAGGGAGCATCACCTAACCAAAAAAGAGAGCATCTCCAGAGTCATAGTAGTTTTATGAATTTATCTGGTGATGTTGACAACCAATGGTTGGTGCAGTGAAAAGCTTCTTATAAGTTGAGCAGCTTCACCTGCTGTTATAATGAACCACTAGAATAATTTCAGGCTTTCAGCTACAAAACAAAATCAGTTCCTTTTTTCAAAAAAAAAAACAGAGAACAACCCAAGCTTGGTACTTTTAGGCCTGATGGGTTGTATCTCTGGCCAGACCAGCCCCCATTAGGACTAGAAATTTTAGGCCTCGTTTGGCACAGCTCTAGCTCCGAAATCTATGCTGGATCTGTAGTTTGTTGACTAAATTAAAATGATTTAAATATTTTTATTTAATATATAATATAAATGAAATGAGTCATGTAAATGCACTTAACATGCCTGCAACTCTAGATCCAAGATTTCCTAGAGCTACAGATGACCAGCTCAGATTTTCTAGAGCTAAAGCTCTGCCAAACGAGACCTTATTGTGCCAAGTGACCAGGAGCTCAGCTCCTCGGGGCCACCAGTGGCTGACATCATAGGGGATTTGTGGCCGCTTTTGTCGGTAGTGGAGTCGTCGATTGGTGAGTTTGGAGGTACAAGCGTCCTTTTTGTGTTGAGCTTCATCTCTTTCCTTGTTGAGGTGTGCCCATTTAGTTCTATGTTTTTTTAGCATCCATGTGTGTAGGATATGTGGATCTATGTACTTAGGTGTACTTAGATCTGATGGTTGAGAAATTTTTAGTTTCATGATGAATTTCATTGTTTGCGCTCGCTTTAATTGAATTTTCTGTAGTTATGAGTGGGTTTGAGGGAACTAATTTTGCTCGAATTAGACATGCGTGGTTCTGGGAGGAACTAATTTGCTAGCTATGTTATGCTTCAGGTCTGGTATGATTGCCTTCGCTGGCAACAAATAAGGTCGTGCTCAAACTTAATCGGCACACATTTAACTGGATTTGGTTTTTGTGCTGGATCATAAGTTGTAGCTCGCTATGTGTTGTGTAAGGACCAAGTGTTTCGTTTTCCCTTTCCTAGTTAAATGCAATGTGATGATATGGACACTAATGAAGTTCAAGAGCTTGCTCATCTATCGGATATTCCTCTCTGTCTCTATCTAAAAGCCATCTATATTTGTTCTCCTTTCGTCAACTTATCGGTCATTTTGCATTTTTTTTTTGTTTTGCCTTCCTAATATGTTATTTTCCATCTAACTTAATATATAATTTTCGGGAATCCTGCATGTATATCTGAAGGTCAGGGAGGATGCGGAGCTCTTTCAGAATTTTGTTTTACTTCAGACCGTTCGAATCTTAGCAATGATTTATCTGATGTGCATTCTTTGTCCTACGGTCCAAAGGTTATTCTTTAACCTAGCTAGTTTATTATTATTTTTTACGGTACGTAGAAAATATTCTTGTGCAATTCATTCTTTAGAACACGAGTTTTAGAGAATTTACATTCATGCTTTCAACTCTTTCAAGATTTCATAGATCACCGCTTGGCATAGCCATGATTGATGCCTCCAATTCGATATTACACCATAGTTTTATATATTTTGCAGTGTCAAGTCACGTGCAATTTCTTCATCTTATGTTTGCAACTTTTGCAGTGTCATGTATTTTTTAAAAAATTACCTGCTATTGTGTCTGCATGCTGGTCTAAATTTTGTATGGGCTTATTTTCAATATTTTCTTTATTTTGCTTTACAAGTTTGCATTCTCACCATAGTGGTTTCTGCCCAGTGTTGCTTCTTGTTTTTTCTTCACATTGTTGCAGTATTAGTTGTTAGTTCACCATAGAAATAACATATGAACAATCACATAGAGATAACCTATGAAAAAACCTGTCACATAAACTTGCCTACTATTTTAACTGAACTTTCAGTTCCACATGCTATGCAGTTTTAGTATATTGTCGGTGCAATTTCCTTTTTGGCCTTATTTAATATGTTTCTTTTAAAGTGGAAAGTAGTGCTATCCACTATTGTACTTACCTCTATATTTTCTTGCAGGTCCTGGGAATTACTGTTGCTTCCTTCAATATTACTACTAACAGACAAATGCTCCACCAGTAAAAATTTTCATTGCAGTTATGCATTATTTTGCAGTGCCTCTATATGTGACACTTTGCTGTAATATAAAGTGTTTTAGAGTTTTGCTATGTTACTGAGCATATTTGTTGCAATGTCATTCCAACAATTGAGAGTAGTAATATTTACATCCATATTTTTGATTGTTTTCCTCACAGTTACCTTTATGTACAATTTATTGCTATTTGGAAAACCTGAATAGAAGAATATCAACAATGCATGTTAGTCTTTTGTTAGGGTTCACCAATTTTGGTAAATTTTGTCTAGGTAAGAAACTTTTTTATTTCAGTCCTTTGTGGGGGTTCACCAGATTTGGTACAATTTTGTCCAGGTTAGATTTTTTGTTTCAGTCCTATGTAAGGGTTCACCAAATTTGCTAAAATTTTGTCTAGGTATTAAATTTTTTGTTATTCCCAATTCTGATAAAAAAATTAGGTTAAAATAACATTCCTAAACTTAGCTGTACGAGGTTGCATGTTAAGTTCCATGCCATGTTTCAGAGTTCAATAATCAGTATGGCTTGTTTCTATGAAGGCGAATTAGATTTCAGAGTTTACATTGAATCCCCTAGGATATAATTCACAGTTTTTTGTTTTGAGTTTACATTGAACCCCCTCAATATAATTCATAGTTTTTGTTTTGTTTGGTTTCTGTGAAACCAAGTTCAGATGGCATCATGTCCTAAAAAGCATAATCTTCTTAGTGCAACCATGGAGTATGATTGTTAATTATTAATGAAGTTATACGAGCAAATGGTATGTAAATGGTCCACCTAACCTGAGTTATCTATTCTGTGTAATCATTTTCTATCTATCTATCGTAGGGGTTCACGTAGCCTATCTTTTTTTTTACTTTGTCTACATTAGAACAATCTTTTTGTATCTGTCTCTTTGCAGAGCTTAGGAATGTTTATTATTTTTAGACACTAGCATGACAGCTGAAATGTTACTCACATTCATGCTCTCTTCTTTTATTTGGGTTCTCTGAACCTAGAATTATTGCGTTCTTCCAAAAAGATGTTCTTTTGTTTCTATTATGGTGTTCTTCCAAAAAAATGTTCTTTTGTTTCTATTATGACTTTTGAATTGTTAATCCATACGGAGAGAGAAGGGGAAGGGGTGTTGGTGATTATAATTGTCAATCCATATGGAGTGAGAGAGGGATTAATGCTTTTATTTCTAAATCTGAGGTACATGTGAGAAGCTGAAACTCTCAATTTTTATGCTAGCAATTGTTTTTGAACCTTTTTGTGATCTATGCTATCTTCTATTTCACTAGGAATAACGTAAAAAATGTAGGATGAAGTTATAACGTATGGTTCACACAGCCTGAGTAATTATCTATTGCTTAACTTTGAACAAACCCTTTTGTATCTGTATTTGGCAGGGGTTCACCTAACATAAAAAAATTTATCTGTCTAGCTTAAAGTAACTCCTTTGTATCTGTCATTTATAGGGGTTCACCTACCCTAACATTTTGTCTAACTTAGAATAACTGTTTTGTACCTGTTATTTACGACTTCACCAAGCCTAAAATTTGTAGGGGTTCACTGAGGTCAACTTATTTTTGTCTAGGTTAGATTTTTTTTTGCTCTCTCTTGTAGGGGTTCACCAAAGTTAGGATTTTGCTTATCTAGGTTAGAATATTTTCTTGTGTCTCAGTTTCTTTGTAGGGTTCAGCTAGCCAAATAAAAAAGCAAAGCATGTATACCCTTTCGGAAATTCTTACCAGTTAGGCTACACATCCCTATTGTTAAAATTTCAGTGGTTAGCAATGTGCGATTTTAGTACATCTTTGCTGCTATTTTTGTTAGTCTATATGAAACTGCTTTTTAAGTTGCAGCAATGTTTGTTTTTAAAAGAAATGTTACAGTAGTATTGAGATATAGTATTTGACACTCTTTAGGAGTGACATCAATCATCTCAAAACAACAAGGCTATCTGATCTTTTCTTGATTGGCTTCTTTTGTTAATGGGTCAACAGCCCAAACCAGCTTGACGGACAAATTTGCAGCAATGCGGGCCCACGTACAGATCCATCTACAGCTTCTTCGTAGCCCAGCTGAATACAAAAGAACAAAGCACAGCCGAAAACTGCCCAAAGCCCAAACCTGCTTAACGGGTCAAAATTTCATACCGGCATGCCCGTTAGCAGCAACAGAAACAACGCATGAGGGGAAGTGGGCTTTGGATCCTTTGGATCACGATCCAAAGGACAAACAAGGGGACTGAAAAATAAGAAATTTTCAATCAACTGAGAAATAGACAGCCCCATGTAGACATGTAGTTGACTTTAATAGAAGCTCCTGACTTGCTCATCAGAAAACACCAGGTGGACCTGTACGATGTTCCTTCTGAGTTCTGAGAAAGGCCATCGTCAATTATGTACTATCACAAAGACAAATGATTTACAACAATGCAGAACTAGCACTCCAAGTCTCAAAAAATTCAACACAAAATAATGGCATAGTACACCCAGAAAAACTGCAGCTATGTGCCCTCAAAGTAGGTACCACCAGCAAGAGGTCACAAGCACAAAAGAAAGATGGTCAAGAATTCTCCCGCCACAGATATAACACAATGGAACAAATAATGGAGGACACATCTACAAGCCTTGGAAATATTGCAATGAAAGAGCAAATAACGTTTTTAGTAGAAACGGTAAGCTGTGATTGCTTATTTCTAGTTTAAAGTGCAGACCTATGAATGACACCTTTCATAAAAAGCTCTTGATGGAACATTCGAATTAAAAATTTTCCAACAAATCACTAAAACAGGTAAAAGGTACTTCATAAGCTACCGAGTGTGGATGCATGTCGCAATTAAAAAATGTACAAACTTACCTGACTTACTGCTGTGAATGCAAGGTAAGAGCTTCCTAACCTCAACTTTATCGTTTATATGTGGAAGTCAGTTGCAGGTCCTGAGCTAAAAGCAAACTCACGTGAGCTCTTGAAGAACACGAGTAGCAAGCTGATGATATATGACAGCCAGTAACGCAGCAGTTGCTGCTGACAAGGTCACACCACTAGTTATTTTTCAGATATCTTCCCTTCCTTTACAGATTGCAGCCAACTTATCCGTGAGGGGACTCGAGCTGATTGTACACTGAAAAGCTCATCAAAGCACAAAATGGTTCAGCAACAACCTTTGCAATAACCATAAGCTGGAATTAACTCCTCTGAAAAAAGAAATTGAACTACTATGGAGTGGAGATCATGGAAGCGATGAGATCTAGCACATCAAGAGAATTCACATCAATTTCCACATGTACGGCTATTGAGTTGCTCACGATGAAAGCTTCTATACAGGATGTCTAATGTTCTATCAGTGCATGCATATAGAGTAATTTTGGGCAGTAAACATTAAACAACATTGAAATCGCCTAGTGTGCTAGATTGAACTAATATTCAGATACAACAACTCAAACCAACTATTGAGTCAACTACAATCAACCATACACAATCACAGAACAAGTATATCATGGAATGCAATAGAACTGTGAATGCGGCCATCATAAAGACCTGCAAATAGATTTCAACGAGTCAGTTTAGTCCTGGATGCGTCAATGACCAAGCATGCCATGATAATGTCATGATGTCATGAACCTTAGTTCATGCGGGACAAACACCACCACGAAGATGGCCGGATGGCGTCGGCGTAGAAGGAGAGAGGGACTTTAGACAGGGAAGACTTGGTATTACTCTGATTGATTCCAATAGCATGCGGTAGCCCTCTTTATATAGATGGGCTCCCCCCTAACAGATCGAGTCTAACTCCAATTATATCTCTAACAAATATAGGAACTCACATCATATCTCTAACTATATCTCTAACACAAGAAAACTAATCTCTAACTCGAATAGAAACCTATCTCTAATTCCTAATAATAAACCGACTAGGCTCAAGGCCCACCTCTATGACAAATAACCATACAGTGAATACATTAATTGAACAATCCTCATATATCTCATCTTGAAATAAGGCTTTTAACTTAAAAAATCTGCACATTGTTGTTTATCTTCTCTTGAAATAAGACCATTTAACCACTTAAAACAATCTGCACACTCTTTGCAGGTGACAAACTGACAATTGCAGATCTCAGTAAGTGCTGATTTTGTTGCAAAAGGGTTGGGAGCCATTGCAATTTGGGAGCATAAAATGGTCCAGTTAGAACTGAGATTATGTTCATTATTGCAATATCTCTACCATTCCACAGTTTTAAACTCACTGATATTTTGAGCAATGTTTACGTGTAATATAAAATCCACAGCTGCTCCTCTCGGTTGCCCTTGTCATTGTTTTCTTGTTCGCGAGAATAAGTTAAGATAGTTCAAGTGTAAACTAGAGTTAATTAATGCTGTGGGGAATTTTCTTCGCAACTTAATTGCAAAAGCAAGGCACAAGAGATTCCTAAAAACAAAGGAATAATGAAAACAAATAAGGTACCAATGGAAGTTCAATGGAAATGTTGCCACACTTATCACACTGCAAACCATGTGGCAGACTCCTCCATCTACATGGACCTACGGAAGGATGCTTTACAAGCCTCCAACTTCGGCCCTGGAAAATTCATTAGAAATATCAGATTTCCCTTTTGCAATTGCAAACTTCTTAAAGTGGTCATAGCCCATTAGGCCATTACAGTATTACACGACAGCTACTATTAAATAAGAGCAAAGATGCACTAGGAGTTAGTTAGCTATCTAGACAACACAGTGTCAAGAGAAGAAATAAGAATACAAACTGATATTGCTCAGTGTTCAACAGTTTTCTTAATAATGGTATTTTCACCTACCATAAATAGGTCATGCACAAATGTTCAAGATATCTAGCAATGATGAATAGTAATAAGCAAGAGTCAAGTAGCGCAACTAAAGTAAAATCATTGACAGCACAAAGGCTATTATTTAGACAACCACACTTCAGTAATGAAGACTCACTTTCATATTGCATCATTAAATTGGAACTGCTTACACATTGTTTTATCACAATACTGTAATATTCCGTCATCATAACCACAAGCAAGGACTATTGTCACAGTAGTATAGTTTTCAGCATCAACATAAGCTAATGTAAAGCTATAAACACAAGAGTAATTCAGTGTGAAGAACAGAATTTTTTTTTTGAGACAATGTTGAAAAATTTCAGATATCTTGGCAAGTCTATGCCTCTATGAGACAAAAAATCCCAACCGAGTAAATCTTTTCACAGGCAATACAGAACATCATGTACTCCAATACCTCAAATACTTAATGGGATTTCCCAACTTACAATGATTTTCAAGACAAAAACAAAGATATGATAAATGTCACCTAGAAAGTAACTACAATAGCTATCTAGAAGCAACAGCTGAGGGACTACAATAGCTATCTAGAAGCAACAGCTGAGGAAACCAAATTCCTCAACTCAGCTAGATGTTCATCAGTTGAGATGTTCAGTGTAAGCCTTAGATTAGTCAACAAAGCCTCTTGCTCCCAGCTAATTGACCCACAAGCATATAATGCCAACATTGTTGCACGGTAAGCATTCAGCTCCAGCAAATGGGTTTCTTCCCTCAGAACATCATTATCATGTTGAGATGTTTCTCTTTCAGATACAGAAGCTTCAGCATCATCAGTTCTACTACAAATATCTCCGCTTTGGTAGGTTGAATTATAGTACTGTGATCTATAGGGGCTACTGCTGGGACTACAACTACCAACAGAGGATGAAATGCTCTCAGTGTCACTAGGATCTGCAGTTGTTACAGGATGATATTTATAATCAGCACATGCATTTACCCCAGCCAAGTTGGTTTTAAGATCGCCATTTTTTCTCATATTTAAGGAAGCATGCATGTATTTTTCACCCAGCATAAAGCATGGGGAATCAACAGCATCTACCTTTTCAGCAAACCGAAGAGAACCTCCAGTGACCAGCTGCGAGTGTCTTCCATCTGTATGAGGTGTCCACAATCTCTTAGTGAGTTCACTGCACTGAGTAGGGTGTGTTGATATAGCAGATGATTTTCTCTTCACGCCTCTAGACATATCACCCTCAAACGCATTATGGCTCTTGAGTAGAAGAGGGTTGTCCACTGCACGATGCAATTGCTGGTGCTTGCCCAACTTGCAACCAAATTTTCCATCTTTTGATTGACCTCTGAATGAACCACCAGAGCATCTTGCAGAATCCTGAAATTGATTGAAAAGAAAAATCAGTAGAGGTTAGCGTTAATACTTGAAATTAAATTTATCTACTCACGGAGAAAAATCAAAGAACCTCCAAGTTTCAGTATTGTTGAAAAGACACAGTAAGACCATGTGAACTGTTTGATTTAACTAAAGGTCATAAATTGTTTTATATTGATGGCCTTATCATGAATAATTCTATTTTGAGAATTTGAAGGAACATGACATTACCTTCTGAATAACAATCCATTTGTCATCTTGCCAAAGTTTCCTCAACCGAAGATCTGATACATGTACTCTCAACTCCAGCGATGACCCAAGGAGCCTGACGACATAGTAATTCTTGCCAAGCACCCTTACCATTTCAGCAACCTTCCACGAGTAGCTGTCAAAGGCCTCAAGGATATTACCCGCGGTCCAGCATACTGGATCATCCGATGGAGGGGGGCAAGGCCTGATCAACCTTCTTGGCACCCTTTCAAAAGCCGCACCAGAGTCAACAGGACTTGGATCATATCTCACATAATAGCTGTGTCCATTGCCAGAGACGATCTCTGCAGGCCGCCAAGAACCTAGGGACACCTCCGCCTCCTGCAATACCTCCACCTTGCTCCCTTTGAAGAATCTCATCGGGTCCTTTTACTTCCACAACTCTGTTGCAAACATCAATAATTGAATGAATTAGATTAAGAGTCGTCAAAATACAAAGATTTCAACTTCTACAAGGGCTACTGCGGATTATATGAACAAAAACCATAACCTAGTTTCCAATATTGCTAAAACTACAGTTGATTGCAAAATCTAACAGATATGATATGAAAAAAGAACTGATAGTTAATACGCCTTGTTAACTACTACAAACTAGTTACGCAGATGAGGGATTCACGTAATTTAAGTGATGGAAACTGTAACCACTACAGCCCGAGCATATCAGTCTATAGATCTGTTACAGGAATAGATGAACAAATTCGTTATCCGAACAAAATGTGAATTCCTAACAGCTTGTAGCGAAAACCAAACAACTAAACCACCTAGTAATCGAACAAACGAAATAACACAAGAGAAAGAGTAAAGTCCATTACCGGTCCTTAAACTTTTTATGCTGTGTCATCCCGGTCCATAGACTTTTAAAGTATGTCATCCCGGTCCTTAAACTTTCAAAGTGTGCCATTACCACCTGTTACGGGTCCAGCTGTAATGGCACACTTTTGAAAGTCTATGGACCGGGATGACACAGCATAAAAAGTTTAAGGACCGGTAATGACACATTTTGAAGTTTAGGGACCGGGATGGCATACTTTAAAAGTCAATGGACCGGGGTGACACAGCATAAAAAGTTTAAGGACCGGTAATGGACTTTACTCCAAGAGAAATACACCCCCAAACAGTAAAAGGAGCCACGGACAACTCAAGATGTTTGAAGAAAATCCCGGTCCAGTTTCCAAACGCCAACAGCAACAATCCACTGACGATTACGAACTCTAAACACGGATTTCCAAGAAACGGCAAGTACCGAATAGAACAAGAACAGGTTCGAAGTTATCAAACTACGCATACCAAAACGATCTACGGATCAAACATATCGAGTACCAACCAAGCAAGAAGATTTGAACCGGTCAATTGGGGCCAAGCAAACAGTAATCATCACAGCTAATCACAAACAAAAAAAATCCCAACGCTCTGCTATTCCCTTTAGCACCAACTCCCGCACAGAAACATCAAAACCAGCACCAAAAATACTCCCAAAAATTACATAAAAAACCGAAAGGAACACGAACCTTGCGATTCCGGCTACGCCCGAACGAGCCGACGAAAAATCCAGAGGAAAATTTCCTCGGTTCCAGCGGCTCCCTGGGCGTGCTCTTGATTTCTAAGCAGTGGAGATTTGGCGAACAGAGGAATCAGGGCGAATTTGGGAAGCGGAAATAGGGAATTTAGCTAATGGAAATCTTTTTTTAATTTAATTCAGGATGCGGCTGCAGTTATATACAGGGGATGATGGGTTGCGTGGTTACGTTTTGCAGTCCAAGGCGACAAGTGTCAGCCGCATCGCAGCCGTTGGATCGAAACGGCCCTAGCTTGTTTAGGCCACCGCCAGCGCATCGCTTGTGCGCCGTCTGATGGAGATCCGACAGCGCTCCGAAGATGGGGGACGGGAGTTGTTCTTGGTGGTGGTGATCTCCGTAGAAGAACTGCCGCTAGCAAATTCAATCCGATCGATTATTTCTAGATAAAAGAGATAGATCAAATATAGATAATACAAGAAAATATAAGATTGAACATAAGACATGAGGGAACTCCTTCCTTTCTTTATTACTTTCTCTTCCAAAAGGTACAAATGATGACAATTGGGATCTCATATTAATAGACTACATGGTGATGTGTCCACTATAGGTCAAGGCCTTAGGCCTTAGTCTAAGTTTTCCAACACTCCCCTTAATCACTCATCCAACATGTTCATACCTCGTTAAAACTACAAAAAAAACCCAGTGAAAAAAATTTTAGAGAAAGAGTACACGATATATGTTATGCTATGTTGCACGAATTGCCCCATTAAAAACCTTGGCCAAGAAACTTCCGAAAAACTCATCAAGGGAAAAGAGTACAATTCACCCAAATTCGTTTAATCTACATGATTTATTCTTTTGGTACTCAATCTTCGTGATCAAACTTTAGTAGTAAGCTCAAGAAGAATCTCCCCCTGTGTTCTGTACTTTTCTAAGTCTCATCATTCTAATTCCATGTACACACCTTTCAAAGTTAGATGCTGGAAATGACTTAGTGAATAAATATGCAAGATTTTCACATGACTTAGTATGCAGTATGGCAGCACTGAGCTTCTGGGCTCCAAGTACAATCCCGACGTTGGAAGCTTAAGTCAAGTATTTTTGGCCATGCTGAGCCAGCTCCTTAAACTCCTGGTTCGTGATGCCTGTCATCTACATGTGCATGAAAGGAATATATAAATTTACTGCATGTAAATATGTATGAAATAAATTGTATAATGGTACAAAATGTTCTCGTAATGTTCCAAATTTTTTTATGCATTTCCTATAAATTTTACTGTTAATTTTAGTGATCAAAGGCAATTCAAATAATTATGATTAATCAAAATAGTAATTAAATACAGCAACACATAGAAAATAATAACGATAGTGCAAAACATGCTTCAAATGTTAAAAACGGTCCAAAATTTGAATTCTCGAGGCCCTTTTATGCTGGAATATGACTTTTCATTTAATTCTACAATTTCTGATGGCTTCTACGCTAATTTTCAATTCCGAGAAAAAATTTCGTGCAATTTTTTTGATTTTCTAAAACTACAGGCTGATTTGCAAAATCGCCACTAACCCGGTTTTTTCATTTCTTGTGCCGAAATTGGCCCATACGGCCTATCGGCGACTGCAAGTGCGTGTGCACTTTGGGCGGCAGTGGTTTTGGCGAGAGGCCGGGCACGGCAGGCGGCCAAACGTGTTGAGCGGCTGGCGTGACGGGAGGCCAAGCCCGTCTAGCAGTTGGACACGACGGGCAGCCAAGCTCAGTGGTCAGGTTCAGCGTGCGGCAGGCGGTGGCTTCAAGTGCGGCGGCATTGGCAGGTCCGCCGGTGGCTCCCGGCGTATCGCGGTGGCGCATCCTTCGGATGTGGGCACAAGGTCCGAGCGGTAGCGCTGCTGCTCTAGGCGTGTGTGCCTAAGACCAAGCGACAGCGGCTTCGAGCTCGAGCGGACAGCCGGGAGACCGAGTAGCGGTGGTCAGCGGAGTCGATGGTGGCCCATGCGAGGGCGCACGGCGCTAAAGCCGGTAGCCATATCGACAGATGCCGAGCAGAGCTTGATCGAAAATGAGCTGTGGTCAGCGCGTGTGTCGGTGGCTGGTGCCTCAGGCGGCACGTGTAGGCTACCGGTGCGACTGCGGGCAGTGCATGTAGGCGGTCGGTGTTGTGGGCCAAGGACGGTGGCTCACCATGCAAGTCGAGTGGTGGCAGCGGCCGTGCGGGGCCAGCGGTTCAGGCAGAGCGATTGTGGCCATGCGAGGCTTCGATGGCAGCCATGCGTGGCCCCGACAGCAGCAGTACGGCGCGGCTTTAAGCCGGCAGCGCATGCAGGCAGAGCTCGGGCTGCCACGTGTAGGCAGCGTGGATGGGCAGCGTGACGGCTCGGGTGGCTGGCAGGGGTGCGGGCCAGTGCATGCGGGTGGCCGGCTGGCAATTCGTGCGACGCATATGGCGGCGCACGCGTGTTTTTTCAATCTACAATGCAATCAACATCTACTCTTTTGCATAAATCTACCAATCAGCTTAGTCGGCGACTTCAATTCTACTTGTGGTAGATTTAGAGTGATTTTGCATTGTAGAAAATAATCTAGAAAGTGAAATTTACAAAATTTAAAGTGGTCTAGATAAACAATTCAATATACGAGTGCTTCAATGATTACCTTCGATCAACCAAAGTGAATCGTGCTAATAACGTGTTGAGAAACTGTCGCTGATGAATCCAGTCCGATTGATTTCTCCTAGACAAGAGAGATGGATCAAACACATGTAATGCAAGAAAAAACAAGATTGAACACAAGAGATGGGAGAACTCCTTCCTTTCTTTGTTACTTTCTCCTCTAAAAGATACAAGTGATAACAATTGGGATCTCCTATTTATAGACTACATGGTGAGGTATCTATCATGGGCCAAGGCCTTAGGCCCAAACCCAGATTTCCCAACAATCCTATTACCATGGGTTGCCGTTGGTTAATGGATTCTTTCTTTTCCAATTCAGAGGAGGATTGGTAACCGATGGGGTTTATCCTTGTTTTAATTGTTTCTGATAGAGTGATGTTGAGGGGCCATATCTTTAAGAACCCCGCTCGTTTCGGTTTGAGCTTCTGGTTTTTGGCTTCTAGTTCATATTCGTTGATTTCGTCTTTTTCTAACTTTTTTAGGCTTTTTGCCTTTTCTTTTTTCGTATTTGTTTGCATTATCCGTGATGAGTTAACCTGTTTTTTTCTATTTTTAATTTTTAAAATCCAATTACGTCAAATAAGCCACCATCAGTTACAGTATAAAATAAGTCATAAACCAATTTATTTTAGCCGAACTGAGCGGCCCCTAGGGAATACTAAAGACTAAATATAATTTGTCTTGGAGAATTTTTTTTTAAAACGTGGATGTCATTGACCACCGCTAAATTTTGTAAAAGTAAGTGCTCAAAGTATACATTTTTTCGTAATCGGTGCTCATTGTTTTCTCAAGTGCTATAAATATCTCTTCTCCTGAAATGGCTCATTAAAAATGCTGGAATTAATTTGTATGTCCTAGATTTCTTGTATCGTGTTGACCATATGTCTCAATAAAAGTAGAGTGCGACGGTAGGCCACTTTAGTAAACGAATATGTATTTGTTATTGAACGATTTCATGTCAAAGCTAAATTAAATACATCATGATTTACATCAGATGTTTAACCACCGTCTCGGTAAATTTCTTGTTCAACGTCACATCATTTAGGCAAAAAATTTAGTATCGAATTCAGCGGTGATTATTTTTTTTTCAGTTTCAACTGTAACTGAGGTCTAGCACGTAAATTATACCCAGCATCCATCCATTCATTTGGTGTTGCTGTCTTGGCCGTCACGTTTAGCAGCTGCTGTCGGTTTTGCTTTGCTTGGTCACTTGGCTTTCATATTCCTTGCGGTGCAGGAAAGGATGACCAAAAACATGACGCAAAAACACAAAAAGCTAAGCTCTTTTATTGATTAATTACTTAACTAATAGCTAAAATTAGACTACAAAATCGGATGCATGAGTTGGACACTACCAATACCGGGACTCGTCTCCTTGAATTGTGGTACTAGTAGCTTTCAGGTCTTGTTTGGTTGGAAGCAACGGATGTCTCCGGTTGGCCGCACCCTACTAGGCATCGGTGTTGGAGACCAGTGCAAAGAAAGGCCAAGTTTAGAAAGAGACCTCTCGATTTGTCGCATTGATCAGGACCACACAAAATAAATAAATAAATTTCGCAAAACTATAGATTTATTGTACATACTATCAAAAAAATTATAGATTCTAGCGTCAATTTCACAAAACTACATATTTTAGGAAATCTTGTATCACAAAACTACATATTTTTATTTTGGATTGTTTCTTGTGGTAGGTCTTAACAGATTGGGGCTGCCTCACTCGCTCGTCTGTTCCGTTCGGTTGATGCCACATCAGATGCCACGTCAGATTGCCGGCGGGGGGAGGCGCAATATTGTGACGTGAGGCTTGCATGGACAGGTAAGCAACACCCGGAAATCGTTGTGGTTTTGGTCTATTTGAAGTAAACGGGTGTAGGCTTTGTGTGCAGTGGTTGCATTCTTCGAAGTGAAAGAGGCATCAATTCGGGACAGGCCGTCGGGGCACCACGTCACGTGGCATCGACTGAACGGGACATACGGGAGCATGAGGATGGCAGGTGGGCCCGATCTACCAGTTACAAAAAAAGATCGATGCTAAAACTACAACATATTCTAAAATATGTAGTTTTATAAAAATAGTTGTTAAAACTTGTAGTTTTCTGATGGTTTATACAGTAAATTTGTAGTTTTATGAAATTTACTCAAAAGAATTTGCCTGAATTTATAGAGGTATCAATGTTTCAGAAACTATCGTTTGTTCTGTGGTCACGTATGTAGATACGCTTCACGCATGGGACAACCATCCAAGCTCATCTCATTGGATAAGATCATGCTTCTGGTGAGATAGACGGTTCCCTTTTTATGATATCATATATGCACAATCGATTATTATTTGCTTTCTCATGTGCCCAGCCGATTTTACAAGGTCGAAGGCTGTAGCAATAATGAAATAGTGGCTATCTAGTCGCCAAAGAGCTTATGTTTTAGCAGGGTTCGGATCCCCCTGGAGTTGTAGGTAACTCCACCAGATGAATTTGAGAAAATCTCAACCACCACTAGTTTCCCGAACCCCTGGAGTCGTAATTAACTCCACCAGACGGATTTGAGAAAATCTCAACCACCCCTTGTTTCCTGTGTCAGAGATTATACCACGTCAGGTCCACTCTATGTAACTACGGTTTATGGTTTATAATTACGATCTATGGTTTTTGATCTTAGTACGAATGCTTATGTAAACGAACCGAAAGTCGATAAATCGTTTCTAAAAAACTACCCCGATAAACCGCTTCAAAATAACGACAAAAAATCTGTTCTGTTTATTTGTTCGACGGGAAACCATAAGCTGAAAAGAACACGAGGATCTTCTCCTTGGATAAGCCAAATCCATCTTTGGGGAAGAACACCATGGTCTTGTACCTACGGAGGAGCTGACAAGGAGAAAATCGATTTAGCTAGAATGCTAACCACTGCTAAATGTAGCTAAATGGGGTTGTTTCTTTCTAAAAAAAAGTGTTAGCTATTATGAGATCATATGCTACGACAAAGTTAAGGATATCTTCTCCTTCTTGGTTCCTATTGCCATAACTAAAATCTCCATGCACCTTCTGAAATTCTCCACTAGTTGTATCGACATGATTGTTAAAATCGTATCCTAAAAAAAACTTCTTACTATTATGCACACCTCTAACTATGTCATATAGATCTTCCTAAAATTGTCTCTTAGCGGTCTCATCCAGACCTACTTGTGGAGCATATGCGCTAACAATATTCAACACCAAGTTGCCAAAAGTTAGCTTGACTAGGATAATCCTGTCCCCATGTCTTCTCATGTCGACAACTCTGCTATTGAGACGCTTATCGATTAAGATGCCCACTCTATTCCTATTTCGTTTTATTTTAGTATATCACAACTTGAAGTCAGTATGTTCCACCTCTTTCACCTTCTGACCCATCTATTTAGTCTCTTGAGTGCACAAGATATTTACACGTCTCTTAATTGTTGTATCGACCAACTCTCTTAACTTACCTGTTAAGGATCCTACATTCCAACTACCCAGACAGATTCTACTCTCCTCGGCTAGCTTCCTTACCCCTCGAACTCGAGTAAAATGCGAAGATCCTTACATATTTTTCACTATATCTGGACGCTGATGTAGCGCGTCACTAAGGGAATGATGTTCTAGACCCTTACTTATTTATCACCACACCTGAGTGCCGATATGGCCCGTCGTTAAGAGGGTTATGCCCCAACGAATTATCAATTTTAGATTTTATTCTATGAAAAGGTGGCTTGATTTTTTTACGCTGGCTCATCGAGCCTAACATAACCTTCCATCTTTTTCTGGCTTGAAACAGACTACACAAGCGGAGTTAAGTCACCATCCTGAAAAGGAAAGAAAATATGTCAATCAGATGGCCAAGTTAAAAGCACACTCAAGTCATTTTAACATGCTAAGGTCGCTAATAAAGTTGAAGAAAGATGGGGCAAAACGCAACATTGAATACCACATGGAAAGAAAAGCAGTTGGGACTTGGGAGTGGAGACCATCATATAAAGGATTAAGGAATTGACTAAGAGGGGAAGAGACACAGCCAACAAAATTCTGACATCAAAATGCAAGTGAAATGATATGGTGAAATCTTGTGCCCCTGTAATAAAGCGGTGTCCTAGTTGTTTTCCCAACTCCCATCTCACCTAAAACACAATACAGCAATCAGTAAGAAGAGCAATGCTACGAAGATTGATGTGCATTAGGAACGTAAAGAGCAACGTGACACAATTAGATATCAATCAATAGCATCTGTATATACATGAAAATAAGCAAACTAACACATGATAACAAATATCTCTGAACTCTTATGACAAGACAATCCATGAACTTATCTGCAATATCATTCTTCATTCCGCAAAGCTTAAGATGAATTCATACAGCTGCGGAAGAAGAAACGCTTTTGCAGCAAAGCTCGGATATCTGAAGAAAATAAAAGGTTGGAATTGGACGCTACAATTCTATTGGAATTCATCTTAAATTACCTACAAGAACTTGGTGATATCGCTGCAATGATATTGAGTGAGTTGGTACTAAAAATGGACAGTTTCAATAAAAGGATACTAAACCCTACATCCACTAGAGGTTTTAATACATTTATACATGTAGCAACATTTTGCCCCAAAGGAATGACCAAGAAATTATCATTATTTACACCTACACTTTACACCTACAAATAGATAATGCCTATCGTGTTCACCAAAGGAAGGGAACAGGTAAATGAAGATTACCTGTGCGTAAAGCTCAAAAGTTCTCAGCTGTCTTCGGAACAACATCAGCAAACAGCTGCAAGGGAAAATGAGCATTGATGATTGTTATCCAGAAAGTGGTGACCGGACAGCCAGCAAGTCAACTTCACCTTGAGGCTAGAATACAAGGGAGCAATGAAGGCTAAAGCTAGAGCAACTTAAGTGGATATGATCAACAACATATAAGTGGGCAAATATACCTCAAAAACCATTTTCCCCGCGTGATCATCACCAATTGAGTGAATTGACACATATAGAAAAACAAATGGATTATTCTTTCTTGCCATCTTCTGCAACACCCACAAATTGTTAATGAGAAATGGATGCTCCACTCTGATTCAAAGACAAAGGAAGGTATCAACTTCGCATGTGCTGCATATCCCTTTCCATGCTCTCAGAGATGGAGCTCAAGAAGTACATTGCAGAAAAATACAGGTTCCACTACAGCACTACTGCACCCACATGAATGATGAGCGACTGCATACACTCTGAATTTGGTTGAACACAGAAAGTTCCCATAAGAACAACTTAACCTACCCACAGTAAATGCATACTAGTTCTCCCTTTTTCAGACCTGAGATTATCACCATTTCTAAAACCCCACCAAGTCCCAAAACCTCGCTTCACCACTACTGCTTCCACAGAAAATTGCGCCTGGGCTGGAAACCAATCTATTACAGTATTATTATAGTGCAACTGCTTTCATTTGACAGAGAACAGCTCCTTTCATGCCCTACCCATGCAATTTCCCTACGAATATATGTTACCACAAACCCTACGAACCAAAACTCTAGCACAATGGCCACCCTCATCCTAAATTTCCCCCAAGGCCCAAGCCATCCGACCCCATTCCCACCACCAAACAAGCACACAAGCACACAAGCACAAACAATTTCGCAAGGGACGCACAACCACGCGTGATCCGAGTACGTCGAGGCGCACGGGCGGAGGGGGGGAGAGGGAGTGGGGCACGAGCCGTCGAGGGAGTTGGGGATCAAGCGCGACCTCTCAGCGCCCGACTGGCTCGCATCGGGCTCCCTCCACGCCGCCGCCGCCGAAGCCGCACACGGCGTCCGCGCGAGCCGAGGAGACGAGGGGGGAGGAGAGGAGATGGACGGGATCACGGGAAGACGAAATGAGGCGACGCGAACCGGAGAAGGATGCGCTCGGTGGACGGGGAGGAACGGTGGGCCCCAGTTGCAGAGAGAGATATCCGCGAGTTGACGTGGCGCAGCTGTATGGGGCGCACCCACTTATGGCGTCCGTAAATGTACACGGGCCTGGCCATACAGACTAATTAAGTGGGCCTATTTTAGGCCCTCAGGCTGGTCCTGAAGACCCACGAAGAGCGTTATGTCCAAGTTGAGCCCACGCACAGAAAAACCCACGGAAAGGGGAGAAGGGGAAAGACAGCAAAATATCCATCCGGAGAGCTCGCCGGAAATGGCGACGGTGGTGCCGCTCGCCGTGGCCGCCGCCGCTCCAAGGGACTGCGTGTTCGGAGCCACGAATCACGTCCCGTTTCTCGGGGTCCGCCCAGGCCTCCGCCTCTTGCCGCGGGGCGTCGCCTGCGCCCTTCGCAGGAGGCCCTCCAAGTACAAGGTCACCTCACATGCTACTTCCTCTCTCTCTCTTCTCCATCCCCCCCCCCCCCCCCGGTTCTGAAGCGCGCGTGCGTGTTCAGTTGTTGCTCAGATGAGATGCCATCGTAGCTTGGCTGTAGTATGTTAAGCAAGTAGAATTCAGGTGGTGGCAGTGGTAGTGGTACACTTGTTGGAGACAAGACCTTGTTCATGTCAAACCTATAGCTATGTGGTGAACTTGTTGCGTATTGGTGATCTCGTTTATCCAAAGAAGAGATGTTTGGTGTAGTTACTGTTCATCCCACCGTAGTGGTTATCTTGTTCGCCTCTGTGTGCATAGTTGTGTTAGATTGTTAGTGTTTAATCTTGTTGATGTTAGCATTTTGCTTTGTACTGTGCACGTAGCACTCGTATGCACATCACGTTGTTGAGTTTTTCTAGTCGTCGTTGTATGTTAGTGCTGCCCGTTGTGGTAGTAGTCGTTAGCAAAATAAGCAGATCAAGTAGCTAGTAGTTGCATGTAGGCTAGAATTGGTCTACCGATTGAAAAGGTGCACGTTCTGTGTTGTGGCGCAAGAGCTGGTCAGGGTTGTTATGGCCAGTGGTGTGCGTATGCATGTACTGATGAGCTTATTTAAGTTCAGATAGTGCCAGAGAATAAATAAGTTGAATAGGAACAAAACGACACAAGTCGAGTTGTGTCTCCGGTGTTCCTTGTGTTTCATCTTCATAGAGCTTAGTAGTACAAGAGAATAGAGGTTCTCTTCGTCGTACTCCAGTGTAGCTCTAGAGTGTTCTCTCGTGTTAGTTGTGTCCACGGGATAGCGTTGAGTGCTCAAACCCAATATTTGGTATCAGAGCAAGGGCAATGACAGGAAGTACCAGCAGCCGCAAGATAGTGGCATCCAAGGCGCCGGTGGCGAAGGCATCCATGCCGTTCCAGTACCCGTTGCTGACGAGTACAAACTACGCGGCATGGGACGAAGATGAGGGTGCACATGATCGCGCAAGGTGTATGGGACGCCGTGGAGGGCGACAACGACATCGACGAGAGCCATGATAAGATGGCATTGTCGGCCATCTACCAAGGCGTCTCTGAGGAGACACTCCTCATGATCATGGAGATGGATACGACAAAGGAGGCATGGGAGGTGATCAAGTCCATGCACATGGGTGCGGATCGTGTGCAAAGGGCAAAAGTCCAGACGTTGAAAAGGGAGCTCGAGAAGCTGAGCATGAAGGAGAAGGAAAGCGTTGATGAGTTTGCTGCACGGCTGACAACCATTGTTAGCCAGATGAGGATTCTTGGTGGGAAGAAAGAGGAACAGGAAGTTGTGGAGAAGATCCTTCTTGTTGTCTCGCGGAAGTTCTTGCCGATTGCCACCACCATCGAGCAATTCGGCAACATGAAGAAGATGACGGCACATGAGGTATTTGGCCAACTGAAAGCTTTTGAGGAGCGCGTGAAGGTCTATGAAGATGATGAGGATCAGGAGGAGCATTTGCTGCTCACCTAGGCTCAGTGGAGGGGTAAGGAGAAGGACGGGCTCAAGCGTGGCAAGTTTGGCAAGGCTAAGGTAAGGTGTTATGGGTGCGGCGAGTACGGTTATTTCTCCCGGGAGTGCACCAAACTGAAGGAGGAGAAGGAGCAAGCGCTGCTTGTCGAGGCTGGCGCCGACGACGAACCAGCCCTGCTTTAGTGCAACAAGATTAGGGGAGAATGTTAGTGTTTAATCTTGTTGATGTTAGCATTTTGCTTTGTACTGTGCACGTAGCACTCGTATGCACATCACGTTGTTGAGTTTTTCTAGTCGTCGTTGCATGTTAGTGCTGCCCGTTGTGGTAGTGGTCGTTAACAAAATAAGCGAATCAAGTAACTAATAGTTGCATGTAGGCTAGAATTGGTCTACCGATTGAAAAGGTGCACGTTCTGTGTTGTGGTGCAAGAACTGGTCAGGGTTGTTATGGCCAGTGGTGTGCGTATGCATGTACTAATGAGCTTATTTAAGTTCAGATAGTGCCAGAGAATAAATAAGTTGAATAGGAACAAAACGACACAAGTCGAGTTGTGTCTCCGATGTTCCCTGTGTTTCATCTTCATAGAGCTTAGTGGTACAAGAGAATAGAGGTTCTCTCCGTCGTACTCCAGTGTAGCTCCAGAGTGTTCTCTCGTGTTAGTTGTGTCCACGGGATAGCGTTGAGTGCTCAAACCCAACATAGATAAGGGATTTAGATGGACAGTTTTGTTTTGCTGTGCGTTGCCTTATATGCAGCATATTTGTTCTCAGCGTCTGTCATACAGGATGTGTTGGATTATGTGTTTTATTCGTGTTCCCTCGTGTAGCCATAAATTGTGACTGGAGGCTTTGTTAACTGTAAACAAAATCTTCTGTATTCCAGACTAAAGAAAAGAATGAGGAGGATGAGCCTGCAGAAGATGACATGGACGATGGTGGTCGTGGTGATGATGTGTTGGAGGCACTTTTCAAGCAGCTGGAAGAAGATCTCAGGAACGATGATTTATCTGTCGAGGATGATGATGATGATGATGGAATATCAGAAGAAGATATGACCAAGTTTGAACAAGAGTTGGCAGAAGCAATTGGGGATATTGATGGTGTTGATGAATCTGTGGGGGATTTGTTGTCAGGTTCTGAAAATTCTGCTAATGATGAGGAAACAGATGAAACCGAACGATCAGAGCTGAAAAACTGGCAACTCCGGAGATTGGCTCATGCACTAAAAATAGGTCGCCGTAAAACTAGTGTAAGTAGACAAATATCCACCTGAGTTCTATTTAATTTCCATTTTTGAAATCAGCATAATTTCTTTTACTAGGAAGCACTCTTTGCTAGGAACAGGTAAATGTCCAAAACTCAAATTACTGAAGTTTTTTTTGTCTTCCATGAATTGTTTTCCCTGTAGATAAAGAATCTTGCAGGGGAGCTAGGCCTAGATAGGGCTTTGGTCATCAAATTGCTCCGTAATCCACCTCCAAAACTTCTACTCATGTCTGATTCTTTGCTTGATGATGCCCCTTCTAAACCTGAAATCAAGGATATAGAACCTTCTCCAGTAGTTGATGAGGTTGATGCCACTGAAACCAAGCCACAGATGGACCTTCCCATTCATGTCATGAGCGCAGAATGGTCTGCACAGAAAAGACTAAAAAAGGTGCAACTGGAGACATTAGAAAGAGTCTACCTCCGATCCAAACGCCCCACAGTAAGTAATTTTTCCATGAAGATCATCCATTTCATTCAATGAAGTACATTTCACAGTATATTTGCTCATTGTTTATATCTTCTGTTTGATTTTTGCAATGCATGATCACTTACTTTATTCTTGCATTTGACACAGAATACAATGATCAGCAGCATAGTTCAAGTGACAAATCTTCCACGGAAGACTATTGTTAAGTGGTTTGAGGATAGAAGGGAAAAAGATGGGGTACCTGACCATCGTGCCATGTACAAGAGATCCCTATCTGAGAAGTGAGACCATAGCTAGTTGATAACTTCTTCAGATAAGCATGTATTACAGTGTTCTCTTTGAAGTTTGAACTACTTATAAAATGTAAATTTGAATTTTCAAGTACAACAAGTTTCACAAGCCCAACATGGAGTATCTTTTATATTATAGTTATACTCGGAGATCAGCCAATGTGACAGGTACAACTCCTAACTGTCACCTTGCCATTTTTATTGGCTTCACTCTGGACCACCATTTTTGTTAAGGGTATTTAGGTCTTTTTCTAATATTCTAGAGTTTGTGTCTTTGTCCTATATACGCCCCATGGGCCATTACAATACATTCAAGCTTCATATTAACATGGTATCAGAGTCTAGGGTGCAAACCGAACTCACCTCCGGTTGAACCTTCCGTTGCTGTCCCTGAGAGGAGCTAATCCCGGGGGCGGTCATCATCGCCGGCCATCGTGCCACGCCGCCGCCGGCCGCCACCAACCGCCGCATCTCCCTCCTCCTCTTGCGCCCGCGCCTGGCCACCAACGCGACGTCGTGTCCACACGCGCCTTTGTGCCGCACCGTCGCCTGGATCTGACTGCCTCTGACGTCGTCAAATCCTGATCCAGCCGTATCCGGTCGTCTTTGCCGCAGCCGAGCTCGGATCTGGCTCGTCTCCCGCTGATGCCTACCCTCTCTGTTGCCGCCGCGCCGCGCCGGGCCACCTGCGCCTCTGGCAGCCTGAGCCCACGCCGGCACCTCCCGGCCGTCGCCGCCGCCGCCGTCCACCGCTTCAGCCGCCTCGCGCGGATTCGGCGCCATCACCCTCTCTGGTTGTCTCCTCCAATCTCTCTCGACGCACGGCACCACGGTTCTGCCTCCGACCGCTGCGCTGCGCCCGGCCCAGATCCAACTATTTCCACCGCCGAAAAGCCCGGATCTGGCCTCTCCGCTGCTGGATCTAACCTCCCCGCTACCGGATTCGGCGCCCTCCTTGCCGCCGCCGCCGCGTCTCCCCTGGCGCCCTCCTTACCGCCTCGGGCCTCCCACCCTCCTCTCGGCGGTCGCTGCTGCCGCCACTGCTGCCGCCGCTGCCGGATCCTGCCGCCGCTCCTGTGGCCGCCCGCACCGGCTCTAGCCTCCTTGTTGACACCGTGTCCCCCGCACGCACCCTTGCTCTGCGCCGCCGTCGGGCTCCCTTTCGGCTGCCGCCTCCAGGTTGCCCCTCCTCCCTGGTCTCCGGCCGGGTGGTGGAGAGAGAAAGGAAGAAGGGCAGAGAGAGAGACGAGAGGGAGTGAGGGGGTGAAGAGAGAGAGGAGAGGAGGGAAATATGAAGCATAGTACTATTGTTGTGCCGGCTTTTCTGCTACTAGTATATGTTGTCTTTTGAGTCTTCCGTTATATCTATCCAAATCCGTAGTATCTCCTTTCACTTTGTCAAAGCCGTGTGAGTCCACACATTTCCTGTTGATCAGCTAATTGCTTTGCTAGCCACGGTCTATCCTCTCGGATGAGTGTGGTTCCCTCCTTCCTTTTGCATAGCTGCAACCGTCGCTCTTCTCCTTGAGTCGCTGTAGATCGTAGAAGTCTTTATGATGCCACTGTTTCTTATTGAGCCGCCGCCCGAGTTTCTAAGGCAGCTGCGCTTATTCTGCACCGTGCCTCCGTTGCGCTTCTTGTGCACTGCACCGTCACCGTCTCAGGCTTCGATCTATGCCGCTATGTTTCCACCCCCCTCTTCGGTTTGATTTGACAGCTCTCTCTACTTGTGTCACCTTCTATATCCTTTTCATCGTGTTATCGTGTCGATTTTGCTCCTACTTACCTTTACCTTCTCGGCCTGCACTTTGTGCTTTATGGGTTGCCGCACGATTCTGGATGAAAAGATATCACAATTTTCCAAGAGCCGCACGCTATGACAACAAAGACTTGGACTTTGGATTTTCCCTACTTTAATATCAACCTTTTCAAATGTAATGATATTGCATACACCTTATATTTGAGGGGGGTGTTAAGAGTATTTAGGTCTTTTCCTAATATTCTAGAGTATGTGTCCTTGTACTATATAAGTTCCATGGGCCATTGCAGTACACTTAAGCTTCATATTTAACAATTTTGACTATTGGCTTCAGTGAAAGTTAGTTTAAGATTTGTTGACCAGATCTTGATTTGCTGAATGGTAAATGTTCCATAGATTCCTGTCACTGAATGGTAAATGTTCCATAGATTCCTGTCACTTTCTTGCTTAGATTAATTTTCTGGTGTGGAAGCAAGCCTACCATTTGAGCTTCCGATGATCCCATGACCAATGCAGAAAGCTGAGCTGACTCATCAGTCCAAAACTCTTACATTGATAACTGCAACACATTTTAGAGCATTTTAATTAAAGTAAGGTGCAAATAGGCATGGTTTTGAACTAGCAGATACAGTACAAGTGACCTACCCTAACTCCAAAGATTCAAGTCAATGTGAACATCAAATGCTTCATGCTCCTAATGCATGGTGTCAGTTACGCTGTCGTTTCTCAGAGAGAGAGAGAGAGAGAGAGAGAGAGAGAGAGCGCTACACTGTCGCTGCTTTTTCCAAACATGTGACATTAAATGACATACAGTTTCATCTTAAAGTACTACACCAAAATACCTAATACTTTTGGAAATCTTGCGTCAAATGCATAAAAGGAAAAATTACTTTTCAATCTTTGCAACTCTATGATGAGTTTTATTCTGGACTTTTTACTATTCATATCAGGTGTGCTTGATATGAACAAGCGCACACCTCATATTATGCCGGATTGCTGGGGTTGGGGAAGATGGAGATATCATGAAGCTCATCAGAAGGAAACCATCTGGAAGAGAGAGGGAAGGGGGAGATAATATGTGGGGACCTGTACAACAGTGATATTGAGGTTGGAGGAGAAAAGTCTGTGGGGCTTGTGTGATAGAGATACACTACGAGGGAGAGACATGAGAGGATAGAGACGGGAGAAAGAAAAAAATAAATGTTAGTATGTTAAATGTTGTCTTTATAGTGCTACTAAAGTTCACTAATCCCCGTAGAGTGAAAATTGTCGTTAATATATTAATGATGTCTAAAATTAAACTTTTGATTTTTTATACTACAAATATCATTTTTTTTTGTTTTAGATGATATACTGTACTTTATTATCAAGTGATTGTACACACCTCTTTATTTACTATCTTCCTGCATTTTCCGCTCTACCTTGTGTGATGATGATTGCCATTTGTCTTTGCTTGCTTCCCCTGGGCCCTCGGGACTGTTTCTTCAGATGTACTATTCCCTCATTAACTGAATTCTGGTGGTGATGGTCCATATCAAAGGTTCGTACCCAACCTTTGTCGGTTATGTTTAGCATTTTTATGGCAACGCGCATATTGTGCACCTTAAATCTTTTTTCTGGATCCTGTTGTGTTGACATATCATTGACTGACTTTTCATCAAACTTTACAGTATTGCATAAAATTGCTGAAGAAAGCATGCATATGTTCTGGTAGCTCTCAGCTATTTGTCTACTTCCTCTAGTGGGTTGAGTATTGTCTGGTTGCTTCTGTGTACTTGGATTCTCTTTCTCCACATACTTGTGATGGAAATGTAAAACAAGAGGCATGTGGTTCAAAATAGAAAAGCATATAATTTAATCTGATGAGTTCCTGTACTGTTCTACCTGTACATAAACTAATCCCTGCACAACCTAGTTAGTAATTGGAAGACAGCCCCTGGTACCTTTCCATGGCACCGGCAGCTGACTGCTCTTCTGTCTGTATATTAATGGCTGCCTCCTCCTATTTACATATATACACACTGGAAGCCTGCAGAGGCCAGCAACTCCCTTCAGTTCATCCTTACCTTTAGTTCTCCATACTTGCAGATAAGTTGGTTCTTTTTGCAGAAAGGAGAGGTGGATAGGTGTAGATGGCTGGGTTACAAAGATCAGCAACGACTTTCAGAAGGTCCGGTTCGTCCGGCCTGGTCTGGGATGAGCGGTTCCTGACCGAGGATGCTGAGGCGAAGGCCGGCAATGGCGCAGACGAACCCCAACCGGAGCTGCGGCATTCCCGGAGTGTTGGGAGCATCAGGATGATGCGCTGCGGTGGTGGAGACGACAAGAAGCTGAAGCAGAAGAAGCAGAAGCAGAGTCAGAAGGAGGATGACCGCAACCATCAGGTGTTCCGGACCAAGGACGTGGCTCCGGACCTTGACCCACCATCGCCAAGGGTGTCTGGCTGCATCCTCTGTGCTATCTTCCGGAGCTCCGCCTCCAGCTCGGCGCGCCGAGCCAAGCCCAGGAAGAAGTAACGGTGATGAGTTCTGGTGCGGTTGTTACTAGTTACTGTAAAGTTTGAGTCATGGATTTGAGCATGTCTATACTTGAGTGATATATGAGTTTGTACTTTACATATATATGTCAGGTTAGTTTCTCTTTTGGTCAGTTTCTGGATTCAGATCCATGCTTCGAACCATAGTTAAAACTAGCGAGCAGCTATTGAGATTTGGGATGTTCTTGATGCGATGCAACTTTCTCTGCCGTTCTGGAGCTGGGCATTGAATCTCTTGATTGTTTGCATGTGTGTGTGAGGTGCTGTACTATTGCCTGCGAAGAGTGTGTCTGGGTTGCAACCATAAAGAATTGGTATGATTCAGCTGGCATATGGGCATGGGCATGTGAGTTTGAGTTGGCGTTGTGATTTGTGAGGCAGTTTTGCTGGAAAGCATATGAGTTGTCCTCGTGTTGTGGGGAATGCATATGATGGTGCAGAAGCTATGGTCTGCCTTTCTGAATTTCCTCGTAGTAGCCCCGGTACCTCAAGTGTTGATTTTTGATCGAGTTGCTCTTTTACATATGACATTGGTGCCAGCACCCCATTCTCAAGATTCTACTGTTGATTTCTAATGGAAGTGGCTCTCCGATACATTCCATTTGGATCCCTTGGAGACAGCAGGAGATCCCCGTCCATGGGTTAGGCCCCGATTGGAATCCCTTGGAGACAGCAGGAGATCCCCGTCCATGGGTTAGGCCCCGATTGGAATGTGAGAATTTTTTTCTAGATTTCTGTAGAAAATGAACTTCTAGATTTCTGTAGAAAATGAACTACTTTGAATGAAATTCTTGCGGCGCCTATGTTCCAATCAGGGCTCTTAAGGTTCGGTGACCCAACGTTGTCCATGATCCTCATGATGTCATTGCTACCAATCATCGTTAGTTTATACTAGTTGTGGTGACCCTAATGACGTTTTCTCTTTGATCCACCGTTAATTGGAGATCAGCTGATGGTTTTCAGGAGATGAAAACTCTCTCACACAGCACAACAGGAATGATCAAGGGTCATGGAACGATGCAACACCGTGCTTCCACACAAGGAGGATCGATCCAGTGCATCATAGCGCATGACAGAGGCGAGACAGGCACAGGTCGGTGTATCAGTGTGTGTAGCAGCTAACAGATAATTATCATTTCGTGAGAAAAATCGCATGGCACCATGATGAATTGATTGTGATGATTTTGTCACTGGGTCCCTGCCAGTCGAGTTAGAGAGCGACGTCACCCGTTCCTCGTTCGTGCCATCCATGTCGACGTTGACATGGATACATATCTCAAAGTCTTGGATTCACACATTACATTACAGCCGACCTGACAGCCAATAATATATATCGCGACATTTCCCCAGCATATGGACCCGTCGTACCCGTCCTGATGCCCGTCCCTTTTCTCCAGTGCGTTCTTGTGCATTATCTTTGGGAATTTGGTTGGAGGCAATCATGTTCTCGCTGGACTGGTAACATTTGACGACAATTCTCGAGCTATTTTACAGGCCACGACTTGATGATTGATCGTCCAGTGGTGACAATATTTGTGAGTTACGTGTTTGTATCAGTTTTGCGCGTACGTATTTGCACCAAACCAAATATTAGTAATACCAATAAAAATTAGCTGTTACTTGGTTTGTTATCAAAATTTGGTAACAATCACGAAAATTTGGTAACTCCAATTAAATCTAATATCATACACCGACAATCTAAGGGCGAGGAAATCGCTCATTAAAATTTTGGTAACGCCAAATTTTAGCTTAGGCATAATCCAAACACCCTTTTTTTTGTTTGTCAATATTTGGCCTTGTCCATATTTTGAATATGTCAAAATTTTGGTTTGGCTCATTTGGGTCATAAACCAATCAACTCCTAGATTCTACTGGTAAAAGCATATCGGACTATATTTATCAACTAGTAATTATTTACTTTCTCCTTCACCACCTCATCCAACGCCGTGACAAACCCAAAAATTTGATCGCAGAGGGGACATTCGGCAGCGGGCGATGGTGCTCGCGCTTTGTCATAAGCGGCGGCGCACAAATCTCAAAGCACACCCAACTTTAGGAGAATCGGCTTAATTCCTAAAAACTTTAGTCGAGCGTTACATGGCAAATCTGAAAACATATCATTGTAAGAAATAGCTAACCATCCTCCCTCCATATAATCTATACTCTTTCTGTGTTCCCTCTCTTAGGCTTAGTACACATGATGACATACAGATTCATGATCTGGAGTTTCTGGACCGTTCACCTAATTTGGATCTATGATTGGGCACCAAATCGACCAACTTGATACTATTTCCGTGTTTATGGGGGTACGTTCGAGCTGTCCTGGAAACCCTCCGGTGCTTGAAAAGTTAAGGAGACAATGACTTTTTTAATAATATATATTCATTAATATTACATTAATTTGTCATCGCTTACAAAAAAATAACATAAATAATCCCTTGTCATCATTTGAAATGTTGACAGAGGCTCTGTCACCATTTGAATTTAGGATAGAGCTTGTGTCGCCAAATGAAATAGCGACAAAAGCTTATTGTCAAACAAAGAGACGACAGAGTACCACGTTGGCACGATAATAGCTATCACTATTTTAATTGGCGACAAAGAGACGAATCGTCAAGTGAAATGGCAACATAGGTCTCGTAATTTTAATCATCATTTCAAATGGTGACAGACGCCAAGCATAAAACCCCACAAAATTTCAAAAATGACTATCGCCATTTTAATTGACGACAAGTCCTCTGTTACCAGTTGAATTGACGACAGGGTCTGTGTCGTCAATACAATTAGGAACAAAAACTCTGTTGCTAATTTAGGGTGTGATCATTTTGGCTTATTTTGAGTGGCTTATGGCTGAAAAAGCACTGTAGCTGGCTGAAAAGACACTGTAGCTGACAGAGGCTTATTTAGCATAATTAAATTTAAAATAAATTAAAAAATATATAAAAAATATGTTAGCCCATTACGTATAATACAAACAAATACGGAAAAAAGAACCGACAAAAAAGCTCAACAAAAAGCCAAAAAATCAGAAAAAAGATGAAATTTATGAATAGTGAAAAATAAGCCGGAAGCTAAAAGCTGAAGCCGAAATGATCACCACCTAACGATAGAATCTCTATAACTACTTGAATTGACAACAAGGCCTATCATCAATTTATTTTGCGATAGAGATCTACAGACAGCCACACATGATTCTATGTAGAATTGTCGTCATTCCAAATAGCGATAGAATTCATTTGGAACGGCGACAGTAATTTATTTACGTAATTTTTTAGCGATTATATATTTATATAATATTAACAAAAATATTATTTAAAAAATTCAGGAGACAATTTAAAAATTCAGGAGACAGTCTTGTAGGGAGGGAGGTCGCCCGCTGAGGTCATGCATGCGTAGCAGCGTAGTTCGTCGTGCCATGTGTGGATGCATGGGCCGTTTTCTACCATGCGCCTATGGGCCGTGGTCTATCTAACCGCGCTCGCCGAGCCCAGGATCGCTGGCCCGTGGTAGATCGGCCGGCGCGCAGGTCGTGATCAGAGCCGGCACGCAGCTGCCGAGCCGAGACCGCGGCACGTACGTGCCCACGGCAGCGACCGTCGTTCGTGCTCGACGCGTACGCAGCAGGCTGATAAGCGAACAATGCAGAATCCGTTGTCGATATACGCCCTTTTATTTTCAGTTTCTAAAAACTATTTTTTAATTTTTCTATAGTAATTAACTTTTAAACAAAATATCTTTTCAAAGTAGAGTCTACTAGTTAATTGTAGTACATGCTTTACCGACTGCATTTATATCGGCAAAAATCGTACGTGAATTTCTGTTACTATATAATCTCTCACACAAACAGCCAAAAATCCACAAACCGTAGCCAAAAGGCAAAAGCCGCAGCTAAAAAAACAAGCCCATATACTTGCTTCAATTCGCAAGAAGCTCAAGTACTTGGGCTGATTCACTAGCATCCACAGGTGACAT
This sequence comes from Dendrocalamus latiflorus, assembly GCA_017311315.1. NCBI lineage: Eukaryota > Viridiplantae > Streptophyta > Magnoliopsida > Poales > Poaceae > Dendrocalamus > Dendrocalamus latiflorus. Next base: position 6,317,324 of record CM029621.1, on the reverse strand, counting down.
CAATTGATCCCGTCATACAAAGTTGTACGTTACGAAATTCAAAATGCCGTGAACGTCAGTGGGCATGGTACGTAGTTGACACCGCTAGATAGGCTTTACGTAAACCTCATTCCTTAATACACCGGCCTCGAATCGAACTCGGCTCCCAGCCGTTCAATAATCGGAACGAAACCACACCTGGGGCACGGCCGGAGGCCAGGTACGTACCAGCTTGACGTCTGCATGAGGCCCCAGCCATGAGGACTAAGCTAGGAGCGGCGACCATGCCGATGGATGACGGTCGATCCAATTCAAGAACCCACTGACTGGAAACCCTAACGAAGGAAACCAAGCTGCTTGTCGATCGAATTCGGATTACTCCAGCGACGGTGCGGTCCAAACGAGCTGCAGCTAGCGTCACCGTGAGGGCAAGGCCAGAGAGCAGAGGGGTGGATCCACATGCAGCTTTAGGGTTGCACGAGACACCGGGTCATATCAAAACCCATGTATGCATGTCAAATTTAATAACTCTATATAAATCGTAACATATATGGCGATCCCGGTCGATTTCACTATGGATGCGGTTCACATGCTTCTGTAACATATCAATGTGATCTAGTCGCACCACTATATTTATACATATTTTTGCTTTCGTGTTTTTCCGGCTCGATCAGCCATACTGTCAAATCTAATCGCGATCATATCATCACTACTGTCGAAGGTCAGGTCGAGCTGGATGAAGGCTACCGTCTGACCTGACGGCGACAATGCGCGAGATCCACCAGACAAAGCGCACAATCCACCGTCGACTCCCACTCCCCGCCTTTCCCGTGGCGGAGGAGGAGCCACCGCTGCTCGCCGCAAAAGCCGCCCGTTAAAACAGTGGCGCGCGCAGCCCGCGCGGCTCCGTGCTCACCCACGTCGCTGGCTCGCGGGGCCTCGATTCGCTGTGGCCCGCGTGTCGGCGGGGCGAGGACGGGTGGAAGGCCGGGAGCGCGGCCACGCGGCGCGGTTCGCCACCTTTGGGTGCCCGCGGCCAACGCATGGCCTCGTGCGTGGAGACGTAGGCGGATTTGGGGCCGCCCAATGCGGTAGGGGTGGACGACGGCTGGGGATGAGCCCCGAGGCCCCACGGCTGAACTGGAGTCCCTCTCGATCGGTATCATTGTATCAAAGGAATAATTAAGTATTTGTCATACCCTTCGTTATAATTGATCATTTGTTTAGTTTTATGATGTCTTATTGACATACGAGTCTATATGTCAACAAGACAAATAAGATAAATCACTAATTTATAAGTTTACGTATAAGGTAAATGATCAAAACTCCTTGCATACCATCCACTGTCACACACACATATAGGTGTGTTTCTAGCACACGACTAATCTAGAGTGAGACTAGAACCTCACAGAGTATGACCAGGTTTTGATCACTAAACTCACTTTTTCTACTAGAGACTTCAGACCAGGGAAAAATCGAACCCACGGCTGGAACGTTGGTGGGCAGCTCACGCAACAGCAGAGCTTGGCGAGCAAGCTTTCAAGATCCATCGATCCCTCTGTGATATATAGCTGGCCCCAGTTTAACCTGCCAAAGCTAGGGTTGTCAATGCATGCGTATGGAGCGTACAATTGCGCGTGTAAAACCATGCCACGATTCTAGCTAGTAAGTATAAGTATAACATGGCATAATAACATTGAAAAAAAATGCAAGGCTACCAGGTTTGGGGGTAAAAAAAAGTTGATAGATAGTATGTGCAATCATAGGGGGTTAAGTTGTAAAAAAAGACCTTGTGGCGTTCTGGGACAAAAAGGTTGGTCATGTCTAGTAGTACTTCCAAGGAAGCGAAGAAAAGAACCATAAGAGAGCTAGCAATCAGAGGAGACAGAGAAACGTGCGGACAATTAATAAATCTATCCCGGACAAGTGTAGGAAAGAATGCAAGATCAGACGAAGAGTTCGCCGCCTTCCAGCAGCAGGAGGTCGTCCAGCTCCGCACCACAAACCGAGTCCAAGGAAGGCACGTACTTACGCATGCACCACCTAGCTAGCTTGGATCTTCTCCATGATCTTTTCTTTTCTTTTTTATTCCACCTGTTTTGATTCAGAACTCAGCTCTTCGTGCATGTCTTAGTTTGTTCTCTGCTTTAATTCCCTCAGTGTTATAAAAAGGATGTATATTGTTCCTCTTTTTTCTAGCCTTTTTATTGTCTTGCAAAAGATGTTTTATTTAGCCTTGCAAATGAGGTGAGAGCTAAATATCTTGTGTCGTGCATGCATTTGAGATCGACTAGCTAGCTGCGTCGTTTGAAGTCTGAACCGCGCGCAGGGATGGACAGCGACGAGGAGATAGGGAGGGTTCCGGAGTTCGGGCTGGAGCAGGGAGGCCCATCGACGTCGGGCAGGGAGGAGGCGGCGGGCAAGGCGGCCGGGACGTCGTCGTCCGCAGCGCAGGCCAGCGCGCGCCGCCGCGGCCGCAGCCCGGCCGACAAGGAGCACCGGCGCCTCAAAAGGTGTAGTAGGCTTGCGACTCCACGGCGTACGTAACTCGTACTAGCTAGTATCTCGTGCTAGTGTTGCTGGGTGCTAGCCGCGGTGTGCGTGGTAGCTTGCTCGACCTTCCACAGTGTACCGTAACTAATAACTATTTTTTTAAAAAATATAGCTAATCAAGGTCTTAAGCTCTTCTAAAAGTCTTGATAAAATATGAGGGGGGGGGGGGGTACGTATTCAACATTACAACCGTTTGCAACAAGATGACAAGGTGATTGATGCTGGTGTATATAATTTAGAGGCATTGGATATTTGGATCTACGCTAATTTAGAGGCATTGGATATTTGGATCTACGCTGAGCGCTCTATGGTTTGCCCAGAAATGTCAAATATTTGAAATTTGGGCCCGCTCACTCCCACCTGAACATCTTGATTGTGTGTAGACTTGTCGTGCACCTATCAGGATGGTTAGGCTTTAGTTTCGTTGGTACAATGATTAGTTTTTAAATGGTGTGTTTTTAAGTTAGATCTTTTCAGTAGATTGTAGTAAACATTATATCGAATTTAGTTATACAAGCTAAAATTGTATACGACTATTTTCCTCTGCGTACCGTCTTTCGTGAACAGTCAGAATTCAAAAATCATAAGCCAAAAACCAAAACCACAACCTAAAAGAACCCACCCATAACTTGATATTGTACTGACTACTAGCTCGGTCTGATATGTACTATTTGACTTATTCATTGGAAATAAGAATATTTTTCAATTTGAAACGAGCGTCATTTCGGTGTAACAACCACGGGTTGGATTTGAATTTTAGTTTTGCTAATTTTCGGTCATTTGATTTTTTTCTCTCAACCACCTAAAATTGCAAGCTAAATAATGTGCGATTTTAACATAACTTTACTGCAAATTGTAATATTATTTGTTTTTGTATTTATAGGGCCCACCTAGGTTTAGTTTGTTTTTGTATTTTGTAGGCATTCACCAAACATAAATTTATTTTTTCTAGGTTAGAATAATTCTTTCGTTTCATTCCGTTATAGGGGCGAGAGTTGAGTTATATATAGAAAGTGAGGGGAGTGATGCGAGAAGCTAGATCTTCATCCAAGAGTTGACAAAAGTACTAAAAAAATTAGCAAAATTTCAGTCACTTGATGAATAGACAACGGTTTTGCTAATTTTGTTAAAATACATAGATGATGACCATACGTACCCATGCTTTTAGAGATGAATTGAAATTACTAATACTTGGATTCAAATACAGATCAAACAATTATTAGATACAAATGCATGTATACAAATAGTAATTCACCACAATTATCAGGTAGACATGCATGTATACAAATAGTAATTCACCGTATTTAGATTTGAATTTAAATATCCATCGGACATTTCTATACTTATGTTGGGCCGCAAGTTAAATTTTCAAATTATATTATTACACAGTTCCTCTTTTAGTCCGAAAGCATTAGCACGTATAGTTTCTACTCACTCACGATCAGCTTGACTAAATGAACCAACTACATGCATGTTCACGCATCCCTGAATTAAGGTTACTGTTAAGTAGCAATATCTAGATACGAATAATTATTAAAAAATGATGTGCTAACTCTACTAATTATCCCTAACAACTTGGTGTTCCCTGCAAATTAATCTAGGCTGCTGAGGAACCGGGTGTCGGCGCAGCAGGCGAGGGAGAGGAAGAAGGCGTACATGAGTGAACTGGAGGCGAAGGTGACGGACCTGGAGAAGAGGAACTCGGAGCTGGAGGAGAGGCTCTCCACCCTGCAGAACGAGAACCAGATGCTTAGACAGGTATACACATTTCATCTGCATGCATCCAAGTCCTCATGTGTATATATATGGTCATGCAAAACTTTGTAGCACTTTATAGTAATATATGTATGCAGCTTAGATACTCAAGCAGTATCGTAGTAGTTGTGGTATATGGATGAAGTTATGAACATGCAGAAGCTAGATTGCATGTATATAGCCGGGCAGCTACAAGCCTACAACTTGTATGGTGACGAATATTATACGCTAGTAGTAGTATATACGTTGGGTAGATGCAAAGAATAGTTAATGCGACCTTACAATTGGCGGGAGATGCCTTAGTTGACAGTTAGATTTTCTGTTTGCAGGTACTGAAGAACACTACTGTAAACAGAAGAGGGCCAGGCAGCGGTGCCGCCGGAGACAGCCAATAGCTGTGATTTGATCAATCTCGATAGAATTTGCTGCGTTCGGAAGAACAACGAAAGGGCTAAAAGGGCGGCAGCTCTCGATTGATTAATTTAGTTTGTTATTCAGTTAGATGAAGCTAGAAGTGCTAGAGACAGAGTTATATATATATACCACATTTGAAAAATTGTTCATACCACCTAGATGTTCTTAAATACTCGTATGCTGTACATACATACTCTCCGTTACGCAAGATATTTTATACATTGTGATACGATATAGGGTGTATTTACACTCGGAATAGAAAAAAGGCTATATGTGTGTGTGGCCGTATAGCATGAAGCTGTACTAGTATGTATGTACTAGTAGGAATGTGAATTGATTTTAGAACTAACATCGAATTTATTTTTTATGTGTTAGTATCTGTATACATACGTGCAATAATTAAGAACATATGCTGCTTTATTAACCACATTTTAGCTAAGGGTTTAATTACTGGGAAGAACAGGTGCTGCTTATCCTGATTCCTTAGCTCATTACGAGTTCATCCCTCGTAGAAATGCACTTGTCTGTTGTTGCCACAAGCTCTAGGCTACTACACAAAACTAATTTGTCTTACCGTACGTGTTGTTTCTTTCACTGAGACTGCCTCGCAAACATCGTAGCAAGTACGGTCATCTTGTCACTTCCAGCAAGATATGTGGAATGGAATTATATAGGATTGGGTTAATTTGACACTATGGGGACGAAGGAATGCATGCCAGAAAACGAAATTATGAAGGGAAGAGAAAGACATCAATTGGTTATGCACAAATCATTCAGAGAGAGCTTCCTTTGGTCTTAGCATCCAAAACTTATGCTACTGAGATGATTTCCTACACGTCAATTGGTTTTGCTGAGAGGAGATATACACAGCGTACGCTGAATTGTGCACCTGTTAGCCTTTGAGATGGACGAAGGGAGTCCAGAGATTGTGTCTGTAGACTCCCCTTACCCGGAGCCTGCAGCTTCAGAAAGGTTACAAGACTGAAATATTCCAGACTTCTAGCTCTGGCTCTTGTACCAATTCCATCAATTCCACACCATTTCCATGCCAGTCTAATTAACCACTTCTGCAAATACCCGATAAATGAACATCATCATGGTCAAAATTACTATGTAGATGGCAATGTTGAAAGCAAGATTTAAAAATTCATGGATAGGAGGTGCTGCGACTCTCCCTCGTGTACTTGTAACCACAAAGATACCATTATGCACTTTAGCCCAACATCTGCTAAAAATCCTAGCAAATGTTTCACGTTTGCCTTTTGCTCTCTTGAACTTTTTTTTCGAAATGATCAATCGTTCGAAGAAGCCCAGTCCCTGTGTTGGGCCCCATAAAGAAAGCCTATGTTGGGCCATCTCACGAACCAGAAACATCTTCATGGGCCAGACTGATTCGGCCCATCACCCACAGCCTTCCGTGCCCGTCCCGCCCGAGTGAGAATTGCAAGCTGCAACTGCGCCGCGTCGGACTCGGACTCGAGTTCAACCCGAACTCCAGCTCCCTTCCATTCCTCCGCCGCCGCCGCCGCTTCCTCCCATATAAGCCACCCACCCGATAGGGCTTTCCCCATCCCGCCGCCGGATTTGCCTTCGGTTCGTGCGATTTTCGCGTTCCGCTCCCCAGCTTCCGAGTATCCACTGCTCGTCTCGCGCGGCGGCGGCGGGGGGTTTGCCTCGGTTTTCGTGTGAGCTAGGGTTAGGGTTTTGTGTGGGTGGTGTGTTCGAGAGAGGAGGCGGAGATGGAGGAAGTGACGGAGGGGGTTAACAACCTGGCCATAACGGAGCCGCACAAGAAGAACCGGATCCAGGTCTCCAACACCAAGAAGCCGCTCTTCTTCTACGTTAACCTCGCCAAGGTGAGGATTTTTTTTTTGCTGTTTTGCTCTTAGATTTTTGCGGGGTTGTGTGGGTTCTTGAGCCAATAGCGTGTTCGGTTATTTTGACCGGTTATTTGCAAAAAAAAACTTTTTTTAATCTTCTGTTGGTGGTTGGATCCGTTGTGGGTTTTGGTCTAAAACCCCAAAAAAAGGTGCCTTTATTCTATTTACTACTGCGCTATTTTTAATTAGGATTTGATTTATGTTCTTTCCACTGTGGAATTTGCGGTTTGCTTCTCTGTAATGTTTTTGGGCGCTAAGGTTTATTCAGCTTTGTGGTGCTTGTTTGGGCAATAACCTGAAGCTAATGTAGTTGTGATGATTTGCAGAGGTACATGCAGCTGCATAACGAGGTGGAGCTCTCGGCCCTCGGCATGGGTAAGCCCTTCTGCCCTTTAGGACGATATCACCTGTTGTTTTGGTACTAATAATTAGTCGTTGCTGTTGCGTTGCTGCAATGAAGCCGTTGTGCTCTTGTTAATGAAATATTTGATCATTTGCCCCATATTTGATATGCACTTGATGATTTGCCCACATCAACTATGGGGCAAATGATCAAATTCGTTAATTGCCTCGATCTTAGAACCGTTTATACGTCTACATTGTGATTTACTTTAGTTGAGATTTGACCGTGACAGTCATTGATTGTTTGCAATGTCATGTTTGGTGACAGAATTTCCATGTTTGTTTGTTGGCATTCATGTCAATTGTCCCATCCCATAGTCATGTGGTAATCCTTGTGTAAGTTCCTTATGAAAGGTCAGCAGTAGTGTGTACAATATCTAACTCCGTAATGTCTAATGAGTAATGACCATAAACATGACGTCATGATTCATGAAACTAACAAGATTGGGGCAGTGGTGTACCTTATCTGAATTATCTTACCAGTTGGGTCTTTCAAGACATTGGCTGTCTTAATTTCACATCTGGGATGCCATATTATTAATTTATTATATTTGTATTCAAGTGCAACTGCCAATTGCCATGGTTGATTTTTTAGCAAGTTTGTATGCGTTGCTTTTTCAGCTGTGGTTTCGTTCTGCTCGTCAATCAAAATTCTGAGAAATTTATGTGGTCAAAGTTACATTCATGTAACATCATAACACTGATTCATGACTCAGCTAACCATAACAAGTAGCGTGTTGTAGGCTGGGCTTTACCGGGGGGAGATGAAAACATGTCTGGGTTTTGCAAAATGCTTGGAAATTGAGAAAGTTGGACGACTAAACTCTCTTAATATTAATGCAAATCCGTTTTTCCATTATTCCTAATGTGGGAGGACATTGTTATGGATCTGGATGGAAAGCCTTTCATATACTTCAGAACATTCCCTTGCTTGACCCCTTAGAATACGCGCCTGATCAACTTCCTATGTTAAAATCCATTAATGATCTTATTGTTATGATGTTTTTAAACTGTTGAATCTCTTGTTTATCCTTTCAGCGATTGCCACTGTGGTGACAGTTGCCGAGATTCTGAAAAATAATGGCCTCGCTGTTGAAAAGAGTAAGATCCCTGTTGCCTGATTTCTGTAATTCATCTTTGCATTTGTTTCTCTGATCATTCAATCAAAATGGTTTGCAGAGATCATGACATCCACTGTTGATGTCAAAGACGATTCAAGGAGCCGACCTATGCAGAAGGCCAAGGTTAGATTTCGTCCCAATTCCCATGAATGGTATGATATAGCAGTGTTTCAGAATTAGTAGGACAATGTTTTCTGATTCTTGTACTGTTATCACGGCCAGATTGAAATAGTGCTGGGCAAGACGGAGAACTTTGATGAGCTGATGGCAGCTGCTGCGGAGGAGAGGGAAGCCGCCGCTGCCGCTGCCGCCGAGGACGAGGAACAGACCTAGATAAACTATTTTAAGTTGGTTGATGTAGTTTAATTTAGTACCCTGCTGCTAGGCTTTGTGTTTCAATCTCTTGGCCAGCAAGAGACAGATACTTGGTGTAATCAATCAAAGAGCTTTCCTTATTTGATTCGTTTGAATGGTAGCTTATGTTCATGGTATGTTGGCCCATTCACTTGATGTGTTACGTTTAATTCGTTTTAAGTGGTGTAACTTATGTTCATGCCATGTTGGTGTGCCAAGTTTACGCTGTGTGCAAAGATACTATTGGTTAGTGTCATTTTAGAGCTCACAACTCATATGTCATGTGATCAAAGTCCCAAAAATTGTAGTGAAAATATACAATCGTAATGAAAAATATACACAAGTAACAATCTGTGATTGGTAGGAATCAAACCGATGGGGCGTCGGTTTCTCTTAGACCCATGCAAAGTACGCACGGGCAACCAAATAAGACTAGGTGTTCAAGAGGGAACAGGACCATCTGAACCAAACAAGTGTGTGACAAAATTGCTTCCGCACTATCAACTCAAAACACAAAACTAACCGAAGCCAAAACTTGATCTAACAGATATCTCAAGTACCTTAAACCTTTTTTTAATGAGTTGATCATCCGGTTTTCATTTCTTGATAGAAACAAAACTAGGACTTGATCCTTCCCGCCTATTCTTCAACCAGTATCTTCCTCAAGGACTCGTCCCCCTCTCTAAGGGCACATCACTCGTACTCCTCATCATCTTCAATCAGTATCTTCTTGCAGGCCTCATAGCACATGAACGAGATCCCCGCCGCCGGCATCAACTTGATGCAGCTCGGTCCAAGCCCCTTGTAAAGGCCGCCGATCCCTTCCTTCTCCATTATGCAATAGAGAGCATGGAACACATTCTTGTAGACCTGCCTCCCGCCTACTGCTCCAACCTGCATTTGCTTGCGAGCCACCTCAAGGGGGAAGGTGGCAGTGCTCGAGATGGCACCCGCAGCTGAACCGATCAGGAGAGTTGCAACGTTGCTGATCTCCACCTGCTTGAATGTCTTCCTGTAGAGCTTCTTCAGGGTGTCGTAGGCGTAGTAATTGGTGGCAGCATATGGCACCACTCCTATCAGACTCGGTGTCAGACCACGGTAAAGCTCTGAGGGGCCTTCCTCTCTTAGAATCTTGACAAAAGCATGGAGGAAGTTGTCATAGACATCTTTCTGCAGAAACAAGTAGAAGGTGAAGTGCCAGTTCAAAAAAAAAAAGTAGAAGGTGAAGTGCACAAAGAAACATTGCTTCTCCAAGTTGTTGAGAAAGAGTTCTATTCACCTCTATAGTCAATCTAGTCTTAATCAATTCCAGAGGATATGTGCACAAGGTTGAGCTGACTCCAGCAAGCGCTCCAGCAATAAGCGACGGAGGGAAGGGGGTCTTAGGGGACTCATCTGCCTTTGCAGTCAAGAATTTCTTGGCTGTATCAAAAGCAAATAGCTGCATTTTGGACAAAAAGAGATCAGATAAATTAAGATGCTGCTATGTCTGTAGAGGTGAATCGCAGTGTTTGAACACTTGTTACAAATCCTAGGTCCTTCTAACATTCTGAAATTCATAAGCAGAAAAAAGAAATGGGCACAGAGTCTCACAACCAAAGTCAGTGTAACAGTATCTTTTCAGTCTCATAACAACCAAACATATTTCTTTTGCAATATAAGACCACAAAATTGAAGATCCGAGAAACAAATATGCTACTTTACAAGTTTATTTTGAAGCCTCTCAATAGTTGCCAAGCGATGTTTCTATAGTAATGTCTTATTCGTGCTTTGCCATCTAAAGAGTGCCTCACAAAGCCTATATGACACTTGAATAGAGAGAGAGCTCAAAATATCAGAAGAAAAACAAGGCCCAAAGTATAAGAAAGCAAACAGTTGCAATTCAATCATAGACCAGGGATTAAAACTGAGCAGAAACCATCTAAACACAAGCTACAGGGTCCATAGTTTGACTTAGTTTGACTTGATAATTGTCTCAAGACCACTAGATAGCAATATTAGAGCATAGATCCTCGTAGATGATACAGATCATATCAAAGATGAAACATCACTTGTAACTAAATGGAGGAAAACATCAACATACCAGTTAAGTGAACCCAAGCTCCTTTCCAGAAAGTGCGTTTACAAATTGCACATACCTACTTTATTGATAGCAGCATGGGTGCTACATCAAATTGACTACAATGTGGCGCTGTCTCATTATTGGTACAGCTGCCCTTCCACATGAAATTTGCTGCTTCTATAATCGAAATGAGAGTTGTTATAGGCTATTAGCTAACATAACTCATTGTCCTAAGCATCCTCCTACAGTTAGCATCCAAGTGAAGCGTGGAAAACTGCACTATTTGTTCAAAATTGAAACCCTGGTAAATTGGTTATTCTGCAAAGAACCTCTATTAACATCCAACTGCAGACAATGGTTGCATCACATGATACATTTTAGCAACAGGATCTCTTGGACATTGCAAAGTAACATAAACTGAAAGTAATAACTTACCTCAATCGCCTTGCTTGGTGCAACACGGATAACATTGACAAAGTTTCCACGGAACAACCCCGTCCACCCCTCTGTCTTCATGATTGACTGGAACACCTCCGTCATTGAGTCCCCATTGCTCCCAACCATCAGATGAGTCCTAATTGTCTCCAGTGGTGCCACACAAGTCCTCGAGACAGCCCCCGCAATAGCTCCACTAACCAGCCGCCTCAAATGTGGGTTCCCAATCTTAATTTTCAGCTTCAGTCCGCGCTTATTGGTCTTCTTCCTAGCCTTATCATCCACCACCTCCTCCTCCTCCTCGACAAGCTCAGCCACGGTCCCTACAACTTGATACCCGACTGCCGAGGAGACATACTTTATGCAACGATCAGCAAACGGAATCTTGATTTCCTGCTCCGCCGGAGTGGGTGGCACTGCTGGAGCAGCCGTTGACGCTTTGAGACCAACGCTAGCAAACAACCCACCATGAGGGGAGGCGGAGCCTTGTGAGTTTAAAGAGAAGCTCTTGTCTTCATGCAAATCCCAAGGGAATCGGAGCTCTGGGAGTGGGATAAACCAGCCCTGCTTCTTCTCCACGGCCAGCACGCCATTCTTGCTCTTGGCCGTCATCGCCAGCATCGTCGACGCCATGGGTTAACAAAATGTTTTTTCCTCAATCAGCAGCGCTCAGTGGAGGTGGGTGGCAGCACTGCATTGACGGTCACAGGAGCGTATTACTGGCCACCCATTCCAAAAGTTGGACACCAAGAATACATCCTACTCTCTCCACTACCAATTAGCACAATGAAAAGTGGTCAAAGTTGCAACTTTTGATGGACTAATTAAACATTTCCACTCCTTGACTATAAGCATGGGGCAGATTCGGTGAGCCTAGCCTCTCCAGAAATTCCCAGATATTGGAAAAGCAAAACCTAAAGATTCCTTAAGAGTAAAACCTCTACACCGCAATCAGATATGGAAGAAGTAGGAAAGAATAAAAGGGAATTAATGACAGCAAAGCGTAAAGTCCAAAATACGCTTTAAAGACTGAACGGCAACACCTTGAAAATGTTTTAATCAACGCCTCCGCCGACCTCCACCCAAACCAAACGAAGCTATCGCCAAGAAAAATCAGCAAACACTTCCCCCGCCGGCAATTACGAAGATAACACCAAACGCAGCGGCGGCGCGCGGCTAAAGCCTACGGCGGCGGCGGCGGCGCGTTGAGGCAGAGAAGGACAAAATACCTCAAGGTAGCAACCACTCTAGAATCCGATATAGACGGCTGTCTGTTCCTTCCCTTCTCTTCGCCGTCTGCGCGCGGTGGTGGCGAGGCGGGTTGGTGGAGGCCTCGGGGGGCGGCTTCTGCTTCCCCCCCCTTCGTTCGTGGTTACAAGGAGGGGCCGCCTTTTGTGAGGGGGAAGCCCAATCCCCTTTTGGGATTCCAAGGGCTTTTTGCCCTCGTCTCGTCTATATCTACGTCCTTTTACCACACTGCCCCTCACCTGTGCACAGCTGAGCGGTGGACCATTGGCCCAGCGAGACGTAGGCTCGTAGGGGTATTTTCGTCAAGTCGGGAAGGATTCTTGGGGTGTGGTCGGTCAGTTCTGGCCGACACGCTCCGGTGCAGGCAAGCGTTGGTGCCTGTGCTTTGGTATTTTTTGGAGGTGCCGCAAACAACCCCGTACATTTACTCGTGTACCATACGCACACACAGCTTGCGTTTCTCTGTACACGCTAAAATGTAGGGTGTGTTTGGTTGCCTGAATCTCCTTCGTCCTGGATGGGTGGATCCGTATAATCTGAGAAAGAGCCTGTTTGGTTGCCTGTATGAGCGGATACAGCCTGTATGAGCGGATGCAAAAATACGCCCTCATCCTGGATAGGTGGATACGCTCAAAATGAGCTTCACTAGCCATCCTGGATGAGTGGATGCAGTGTATCTTATGCGGTCCCACGTGTCAGCCTCTCAGGTTTGGTAGACTGCATCCGCTCATACAGGCAACCAAACAGCATCTCAGTTTTTTTGTATCCGCTCATACAGCCTCACCAAACATCTTCTTTTTCTGAAATACGATTCCACTCAGCCTGCATCCACTCATCCAGGATATACGATGCAACCTCCATCCACGAACCAAACACACCCCTAATCTCCACCAACTCCAGATCCACCAAAAACAGCTCCACTCTACGAATTTTTACCCAAACGCTCCAGCTCCACGAAATCTGGATCCACCAAAATACTGAATCTAGCTCCAGATTCATGAAATCCATGGAGCACCTCAAGGGGTGCTCCACGAAACCTTGTTTCGTACCTACTTATGGAGTTGGGTGGTAATTACCCACCTTTTACCACTGGTTACACACCCCATCCCATACCACCATAAAACCCATGGGAAAAACAGACCATTCCCACCAAAAACTCAGTTTCGTGGATCTGGAGCTGCTGTGCAAGCCAAACAGTTTTGTCTAGCTCCATGGTGGGATCCCAGATTCACGGTGGAGCTGTTTTTGATGGATCTGCTGCTCCAGATTCATTTTTTCAGTGGTGAAACTCTGGCAAGCAGGCCCTAAGGGCCTGTTTGGGAGAGCTCCACCACTGAAAATATGGATCTGGAGCAGCAGCTCCATCGTGGATCTGAGATCCCACCATAGAGTGTTTGGCTTGTACAGCAGCTCCAGATCCACGAAATTGAAGTTTTGGTGGGAATGATCACTTTTGGTGGGATGGGGTGTGTAACCAGTGGCATTGGTGGGTAATTACCACCCAACTCCACGGTAGAGCACCCCTTGAGGAGCTCCACGAAATCCATGGATCTGGCGCTCAGATCCAGGATTTTGATGAATCCAGATTTCGCGGAGCTGGAGCGTTTGGGTAAAATTTCGTAGAGTGGAGCTGTTTTTTGTGGATCTGAAGCTGGTGGAGCTCTCCCAAACAGGCCCTAAGACTCACTAGATTCTGGAACACGAGTATATGCTATCTCACTAAACATGCATGCATGTGTACTTCTTTCTATTGGGCGTTGGAGTTTTGCCTTATTAAACTCTAGATGGGCCTGATCCAAAGCGGCCCAATAACTCAACTTTTTTGTTCTTGAGCAGACCCAGTAGCTCAATTGATACTATAGAATGGGCTGAACACGGTCAGGCCGATTAGAATTCCTTTAATCAGTTTTAATTAGGGGAAATTTCCCCTAATTTTTTGAAGAATCAACGAATGGTTTAAGACCTATTGAACTCCTTCGTTAATCAAACAAAAACTATGTCGAAATTACAGGGATATCATCGTGTTGTGGCAGTGGCATGTAGGAGCATAATCGGATCGGATACGAACGAATATTGTTCATCTTGTATTCTATTTCATTTTTCTCAGAAATCAGAGTTAGACATAGATAGAACCGAATACGAATACGCATATGGATGTTCTCAGTCAAAAATATAGAGTGAATATATGTCACATCAAATACGAATAGTCTTGGTCATGAATATTTAGCCAGATATCATATATTGTGTGAAAACACAAACTATATATACTGCATATGTAAAGATCAATCAACCGTAGATGATGTCAAAAATGTAACTACATTACTAGTTCAACAAACAAATTTAACCTATAGACATAGCCAGAAGACATCATAGTACAAAGGATGTTCAAAACGCAACTCACTAATAGTTCAACAAGAATTTATAGGCTGCTAGAGTTTGGCTGCAAAAAAGTTATTAGAAGAATATTGTAACATCCTAATTTTTGGGGGTTCAAAAACATTATTTTGTAAATAGCTTTATAGAATTTTCTAGATTTTTGTAATTACATAAAGTTTAATTAGAATTTGTGGAGCCGGTCCAATTCGTTTGGACTACATGGACTAGGGAGACCGGCAAGTCTTCGAACTCCATGGTAAAAAGAGACCGTATCAATTGTGGGTTGTTTCTCTGTACTCATTTATATTATTGCAAAATTACATTCCTAAAATTGTATTGAATACTTGTCACCATAGAATTGCAAATCTTTACATAGACTTAATTAGGTCGTTAGTGCATTTAGGTGAAACTATATGATTTATGTCTTAATTATGTAAAATCAATTTGATTTACGTTTTCACATATAAACTTTAATTTTAGCTAAAGGAAATTTTAAAAGCGTCTATTCACCCCCTCTAGTCGCCCTCCTCGATTTTACATGTCTCCACTTGAAATAGCTCAAATCCAATAGCACATCATATGCATGCACATGTCTTATCGCGGTCCTTATCTTTTTCTCGTACTTCTCCGCTTAAGATGTAACCTTATCCGGACTTATGCAATCCTCCATGACCTTAGAATCCTCCCCAAGGCTTAGTCTTACTGTTGACCACCAACAATCACCAGGTGTTATGCACATTAAAGAACAAATCAATTGTCTCGAACACAAGTAATATGCACTTGACTCTTGTTAATAAACACCAAATAACACTTCCAACCATGATTAACACAATGCAAAGACTCATGCCATAACTAACCCTTGCATGGACTCCCCTATGACTAACACCTTACATGGACTCCCAAAATCTCCTAGAGCAACAACACAACTGAGACATAACTCAGCTCACTCAACTCAGCACTGATCAGTCTCACCATCAACCAACAGCCGGTCAGACTATCCCCAGTTTGACCGCTCAACACATCTCCAATTGGACCGCCATCATTCGGCTAGTCGCACCGCTTTCAAAACCTCCACGTAACAAAACAGAGACCTCTCTAGAATAAATGTACCGCTAACTACAGGCCGATACAACCGCTTCTTGGTTAGATTGCTGCCCACGGTCGATCAGACTGCTGATCACTTGACAGTAAAATGAGAGAATGCAAATGACATAAAATCAAACTCAAACTTCGATAACGAAGCACAAGTAATATCAAATACTTATCACACAACATAAGATGGTCTTCACATGGTCTTACATTTACAAATCATGTACAAGCACCACCTAGGCAATGTATCAAGCAAGGGAGGGTGCGGCTAGCTTTTATCTTAATTGAGTCCAAATTTGCTTGCTGCTGGGTGCACGCTCTGGCCGCATGGCGTCGAGCTGGCCGTAGTCCCGCCGCGTCATTGGATTTGTGTCCGCCCAATCCCATCTCTCCTTAGGCGACCACCGCGGTGCACTACCACACTTCAACCATAAAAGCCCTCAACTAAGTGCCTCCCCGCCACCATATCGTCGTCGCCGAGGCATTCTTTCTTCTGTACGCCGCCCTCTGCCCCACGTTTTGGCTACCAGAACTCCACCGCTGGGCCAGCTCACCTGCCACACCGCTAGCTCCGCCGACGAGCTCACCACCGCACATCATCGGCCGCGCGACCACCCCCGATCGTCTCTCCTCGGTTACCCAGTATTGACAGTCGAGGAGCAAGTATCCGGTTTCGTTGAATTTTAGATAAATACGTCAAATAAACTTATTTCTTAATAAACTGAACGGATCTACGTATACCCACCACCCCAGCAACTGTCTACATACGCAGGGCGGAACAAGCTTAAGATCAAGTCTCAGGCTGGCTGGACTAACTGCTCTTAAATTAACTCAGTTTTTATAATTTTTCATAAATTTTATATTGGTTTTAGTTATCAGATCTTGGACTACAGTCCAAATAATCCAAGTCCTAGCTGCACCACGGTACATACGTAAGACACCCTAAACACCCACCATGCATACGTGTATGGCAGGAAGAGAAAAACATCCAATTAATTTGCATGTGCGGGCGGCTAGCTCCACATGGCAGTACGTACGTTGCTTAATTCGCTCCGGGGTCGATCAAGATCTTGTGGTGATTACAATAATGGAGTGAGTAGTTTGGTGACGTAGAAGAAGCCGGCCGTTTGTGGATCGATCTACTACTTTGGGCAGGCTTAGCTTTGGAAAACGCGTAACGCTTCGTAAGCATCACACGAGCGCTGCGAACCCGTCAAAACTCAAAGGATTTATATGAACTAAGGCAGCATATCCAGTGTTTTAGGAGAATTCGATGCTAGTATGTGAACAGCGATTTTGGCCACCGGATCCGACTCGGACAATCTAGATCGAAGCAGGTGGAAACACCAACTCACTTATACCATTTTGCAAATATCCCCTATGCGGCAGCTATTTTTTCAAAGACACTCCTACAATTCCATCCTTTTCTAGCAACTCATCTCTCTCCTGTCTCGCTCGAGGGCCGCTTGTAATCAGCAGATCACGTGGAGGAGGCGCGACGGACAATGAGCAAATGACGACGAGGTGACGTGGTGGCCGATAGTGGTCCGATGCAGGCCCGGCCTTCTTCATCAGCTCCGGCGAAACGGAATAGACTGAGTAGGGGCGATAATCGGTGGTCCAGATATGCTCGACACGCAGCATGCTGAGGAGGGTGGCGGCCGGTGATTGGAGCAGGTCCACCACCCATTTTCTGTCGCTAACATGCACGGGTTAGCCTTCCTCCCCATGGCCGCCCTCAATCCTCCGATCCTCTCCTCTGCCCAAATGTTGCCTCGATCGCACGGGCATCATTGTTTCGATTCGCGCTCCCACATGCCCGAGGTTTCAGGATGCAAGGGAGACAAGATGAATGGGATGGTGCCTTGTTTAAAAAAAAATAGATGAATAGAATGGTGGCCTTGTTGGTGTAGCCATCGGGGAAGCTTAGTGAGGCTTGAGCCTCACTTCCCCCGGTGGTAATTTTATATATAATAAAAATAGAGAGAAAAAGATAGAGATTAACAAACCTAAGAGAGGCTAGCTCTTCTTGATGGAAAAGTTAACAACAAGTATGAAATTAAAGAAGACAACGACAAGGAGAAGGGGGAGGAGACGAAGTGAAAATCATAAAATTAAAGAAGGGCTAATCAATCAATCAAAGAAAGAAAGTAAAATAATATATGTAAATTATAAAATTAAAGAGGAGGAGGAGTAGTAGTAGTGAAAATCATAAAATTAAAGAAGAGATAATCAATCAAAGAAAAAAGAAGAAAGAAAGAAATATATACGAACCTTCTAGTTCGGGGATGACGGTGCAGAGTTTGATGAACCTCTGGTTGATCTTCTCCCTTCGCCACCGCTCCGCGATGATGTGGTCCTGCACATGCCCCGAAGGCGCCACCGCCGAGCCCCCCGCCGTGAAAATGATAAGAAAACTGGATAGAGTGTGAAAAAAGATGCCACCTTTTGTTTTTATTATCTCGTGATTCAAATTAGCTTAATTTTGATATGTTTCATATGATCTAAGTTTTATTGTGATTCATAATTTTCTATTATATCATTACTTTTAATATGTTTTATACATAGATGACTTATCGCTATTCCACACTCATAGCGCTTTCTATTATCGAGATATCTACTTTCTATTTCTCTATTTTTTCATTGTTTGTCTCCATCTAATTTGTAATTTCTATATGAATTTGAAATTTTATAAAAGTAAAAACTAATTTTGTGTCAACTTATTTAGACTTATAAATAGTTTATTTTATCCTCAATTTTATTCCTGGTTTCGCTACTGGCCGACGGCGAGATGGGCAGAGGCATTGGCTCACAAACCGCAGGGTCCAATGGAGATCGCCTTTCACAGATTAGCACCGAATTTCCCTTTCACAACAGATATGCTACCATGAACGTAACTAAAGACTAAACTAACATTATCGTAAGAGTTTAGTTCAACTAGGATTATTGAACAAGGCATCCGTACGTTCGTGTCCAGCGTTTTTAAATTTTAACTAACACACGCGTGCACGCCACGGCGTAAACCTATTCGTCATATCGACAAACTAATCGAGCTGGCAAGATCGTAGAGACGTAGACCATGTGTCCATGCATGCGTTGTCTGTGTGTTACGGAATCGGAGGCATGACGAGTATTTGCTACCGTTGCGAGCCTCGTGACGCTAGCTCCTGCAGTCCTGCTCGTTGCCTCGCGAGGGCTGGTCCTCCACGACGTCAGCGCCGACGTGGCCACAGGAACTCGTACGGCCTGCCCTACGTGCCGTGCGCTCGTGGGAACTCCATTAGTTGTGTTCGGTGTTACGAAGAGAACGAGAGTGGGTTTTTTTACCCGTTTTCTTCTTTTAAGGAACTTTTGTAAATAAATGATTTCAGAACACATTCAGAGAGATATTGGCTTTTTTTACATCTGGAACAACATGTTCGTATTTTTGTTTTGACCTCATGACTTTTTATGCGATCGAAAAAGGAACTAGATTAGAAACATAGATGGACAATTTAACTATAAGGTCCGACGTTTCCGTGAGCAGTAAGCTACGGATCTCCCCATTTTAAGGGAAAAGCTGGTGGCTCTTTTGGCGTGTTAATTTTTTTTGACAGGGTGACCTTGTTTGCCCGGTAGATTCGATCGAGGTGGTTTTGGTTTATTAGCACATATAGTGGTGGTCTATGTTCCTATGACAAGCCCCTGTGAATGCATGCGCGCGAGCACCTGCGTGTTCAGCGACGCGGCGGTACTACGGGAGCAGCCTGTCGCAGCTCCCGGCGGACGACGTGTTCGCGCGCGGCGGCTCTGGACAACAGTGCCACGTACCCCTCCAGCGCCGTACGGTCTGATTAAGAAATTCTTTTCATCTAGTACAATTTTTTTTCGTTTCTCAAGATTTGAACAGGATAAGAAGACGGGTGGTATCGGCCACACTATGAGGCTCTTCTTTTGCGGCTTTTGTTTTCGGTTCAGGGCCGTTCTTGTCATCTTGAAGGCTCTAGGGTAGGATAAAAATGAGACCCTTCATTCTAATATAAATATATAACAATACATTTTATATCAGTTATAAAAGGTAAAGTTCAATACAGCAACCATTAGATAGTACATCACAAAATATAAAATGCAAAATGCTCATTGTTGGTAAAATACATGTATACATACTAACATATATGGACTAGGGGCCCCAAATTTTCGTGGGCCCTAGGTGGTTGCCCTTGCTGCCTAGGCCCAGGGCCGACCCTGTTTCTGTTTTTAATTCTTTATAATAATTAATTTTTAAATGAAATATCTTTTTAGTATAAGATCAACAAGTTAATTGTAGTATATATTATAACAACTCTATTTATATTGATTAAAATCACATATAATTTTTTTTACTCTGTACTTTCTCTTAGGAATAGCCAAATTCTAAAAATCGCAGCAAAAACAAAAAGACCCTGTAGCGACGCAAAGAGTAAAGTAGTCAGGCAACAAATGGTAAGCGTACGGACTTTACATTCTACACACTACGTAGACTGTTTGATTGAAGGATATTGGGAGTAATTGATTGGTGTAGATCAAGGAGAATGGTTCGTCTTGTATAATTAGTACTGCAGATTTGCTAGTGTGTGACGCATTTCCGACCGAGAGCGGGCAAGGGGACACCGATAGAAAATCGATATATGAATGTAGGCAGTGTTGAAGGTTGGCCTAGCTAAAGAAAGAGAGAGAGAGAAAGGACCGATAGAAGTTATGAACCAGCAACTTGGCTCCGATACAGTCTAGAAAACGATGGCATTTTAATATAGATTTTGTTCTTTTTTATATTATTTATAAAGATATAATAATATTTTTTTATTTCTATTTTATTAAATATCTTAGAAAAAACTAAAAGTATGATTTTAACTAAATCCAAAAATCTCAGTTGAAAGCCGCACCACCACTACTACAAAAGATGTTATATTGGACGGCTACATCTATGTTGTAACTATTATAGACGGTTCGTATAAATAACCGTCTATGAAAATTAAAAATACAATTTCAGCCAAATCCAAAAATCCTTGCTGAAAGCCGCACCACCACTACTATAAAAGTTGTTATACTGGATGGCTACATTTATGCTGCAACTATTATAGACGGTTCATACTAACAACCGTCTATGATATTTTCACAGACGGTTATTAATATGAACCGTCTGTGATAAAGCAAGATATCACAAATTGTTCTTATTAATAATCGTCTGTAAAAATATCACAGACGGTTATTAGTATAAATCATCTATGATAATGCAAGACATCACAGACGGTTCGTATTAATAACCGTCTGTGATAATTCACAGACGTTTGTTTATAAGAAACGTCTGTGATATGTGCATTACTACAGACGGTTCGTATAACCTCTAATTATCACTGACTTATAAATTTAGACGGTTCAAAAAACTGTCTGTAATGACAACTTTAAATCATCTATGGTAATCCTTTTCATAGTAACACACCTTGAAACTGGTCATTAATCACTTGACCCGTTAAATTGATGGGAGTGTCTATACAACATTCGACTGTTTTTGAGAACAAAAACAGTCAGATTTTGAGCCATTAGATGGAGATCCAACACTCTAGATCATTTTTTTTTGGAGGGGGTCATTTTTTTGGAGGGGGGCTTGTATAGGTGGATCCATTGGATGGAGATCTAACGTTTCAGATCAATCTGACTATTTTTATCCTCAAAAACAGTCGAATGTTGTACAACAATGCTCTAAATTGATTCGCACGGGGCCGGACCAGCAGGCCCTTGCCGTGCATTACACGTGTTTACCACGAAAGGATGCGTGGCTGTGCGAATGACAAGCTAGACAGCATTATTAGCAGCAACCAAAATCCGCACGCGTCAGCGGCATCCGCAGCAGCCCGGGGGCAATTGAGCGATCGAATCTCATCGCTTACGGCTCACGCTGGCCTGAACCACCAACCTCAACAAAATAAGAACCGAAGCACCTACTCCGCGTCCCCACCCGTCGAGCAACCGGCATCCTTTGCAGGTGTCATCGGCTGGGAATTTTTCGTGTTCCAAACGACGTCATTAGCTCATCCAGCACTAGCTACGCCGACGAGTTCTACCTAATCCAGCTACTGTAGTTACCGTAGAGTCATCGTGTGTCTGTTGTGCTTGGCTCGATCGGTTCGAATTTTGAATCTCGGAGACGAGCCATCCCAGAGCCCACAGGCGTCGCATAGATTATCTCGTCGTCGTGTCAGTAAGCGCAGGTGAGCATTGGTCACGTTTGTCCCGGCCCGGAGCTGACGAGCAGCGGCAGCAAGAAGACAACACATCGTCGAGCAAACTCGAGAGAGAAAGCAGAGGCGGGCATGTCGGAGGCATGTGGAGCTGTCGCGCCGGTGGCCACCTCCCATTGGCCGAACGCCTCCCTTTTCCTGTCGTGGATCGGCGGATGGATGATCCGTATACGGTACAACGGCGCGGCGCCGGCGCCGGCAGCGCATCAACGGCCGTCAGCTATTACGCAGCAGAGGTGGTCCTCTCCCCTCTGCTCACCCACCTCAGGTAGTGTGATACGCTGCGGCCCTCGCTCCAGTGGCCATTATATAGTAGCAATGTATAATCCCCTTTTGCTCCAAAGGTCTCTCAACTTTACCTGTTGTTTATGCTGCAGCAGATAGATTATGTTTATAGCTTATAGTTTTTAATTCTAACACAAACGCTATACAAATAAATCAAATACCAATAAGCCGTTTTGAAAATGTTGCCTCAATAAGTCGTTTTAAAAAATCAATATAGACACCGTCTCATTTATTTATTTAGAAAAAACCATAAATTATAGCTATAAATTAAAAGAATGGTGTTGTACTCTATTTTTTCTGGCTCATGGTCTCCTACTTAAAAACATGATCGGCGAATAGTCGGAGAAGTGTACGTAATACAAACATACATACGACAATTGTTCTTTTCTACATTAGTAAAAGTTTGAAGGGCAAGGGCCTAAAAGGGTTTAGTGACATTTTCCGATTCCATGACTTCAAAACAATATGCACATGATTCTTCTTTTTAAAAATTTCAGGCGGAAGGAACTCTCTTTACAAATAAGATTACAGCTTACTATGTTTTAGTAAACACGTGTAAGACCTGCATGTCTTTGTATTAAGATAAGATGAAAAGTAATACAAAATTTCATACAAAAGACTCCGGTTTCCAGACACTCAGATTTTGTAGGATTCTTTTCGCGGCGCGCCGGCGCCTTGCCCCTCCCTGAAAATAATAACAATATTACTCCCGGGGGTTCTGGCCTCCTCGCGCGCCCACGTCACCCCGTGCCCGCGTTCCGGCCGGCGCGTGGCGTGGGGTTTCGCGTACGGCCGGAGGAGGTGTTTTCCTCCTGTTTTTCGAAAATTACGTAAATGTCCTTTTTCCTCGCGAAAAGATCCCTGCAAGTTTTTTCCCTAAAAAAATTTTTGATAGCGCCCCGCGGGTTTCCAAAATTACGTATAGATCCTTATTTACTTACGTACAGGCCCTTACAGGTCTTCGGTTTTTTACGAAAAAGACCTTTGGTTTTTCCTAAATTACGTATGTGTCCTCGATTTTTTTTATTAAACCCCTGCGAATTATCGTCTCTTTTACTTTGGTCTACACGGTAGCTAGCGCGGCGTACGCTGCGCTTATATGCAGCTAGTATCTTCTAACACGTATCGCGGAATCCTTGCAGCATGCAACCACCTGTCGTATTCTCTAGAATTTTTTTTGCACCGTAAGCTTTAGCAAACGATGCAGGGAGTACCACATGACAAGAATTCTCAAATGATCAGGATGCTGCCTTCTGTATGGCACAAGATGTAGGAGCAATTTTTTTAAGAGCTGGAGTAAACTAGAGACCAGAGCACCATCAATCCCTCGTCCATTTGTCAACTGCATGGGCAGCAGGGGCTCCCATCCCCCATTGAACTCTTTATGGAAGGAGAAACTTGTCCAATTGCTGTTTTCATGGAAACGGAAGTCCATTGCTGTTGATCACCAAACTACTGAAGTTTTCATAAAATCTGTCGTATACGCACGCACTTATAAAAACAATCCACTTCTTGAGCTCGGGAGGGGCGAGGAGATGACACGTATTATCTCTAGCACCACCCTACCATGACAAATTAGAGGCACCGTGAGACTGGCGTCGAGCGTGGAGGCTAGTGGCGAGCGTGATTGGCGGTAGGGCTCACACACCTGCCATGGCACATGGGCGTGACACGTAGTCCTGCGACGCTGCACCGCTGGCGAGGGATTTCTGCCCGCCCAGCTGCCACGCCTCCAACGTTTGGCGGACATGGCAGGCGCAAAGAGCCTCCAGTGTCCGAGTGTTGTGGCAAGTGGGTGGGCCTCGCCGCTAGCCGCGCTCACCACTGGACGCTAGTCCAGCGGTGCCTCTAATCTGCCATAGTGGTGTGGCCCTAGAGGCAGGGGTGGCAACGAGCCGAGCCAAGCCTGGCTCGGCTCGGCTCGGCTCGTGAAAGCTTGGTGAAATGAAGGCTCAGTTCGACTCGGCTTGGTTAGGATATTAAGCTTTTTTGTGGGCTCGGTTCGGCTCGTGGTGCAGCTCGAGCCAGCTTGCGAGGGCTCGCGAGCCAACAATGGGTACGCCCGCGAGGGGCTCAGGGAGATCGCCGGCCTGAGCAGGCTCTGCTGTTGGGCCGGCGAGCCCGGGCTGAAGCGCACGGCGGTGACCAACGCGCCGAGGGGCAACGCCGAGCTCATGATCTCCACCCTCGGTCTCTTCGACTTCTTCCAGCAGTCCAACTCATCGTCACCGCCGACGACTGCACCCGCCCTAAGCCGTTCCCGGACCCCTACCTCAGGGAAAATAGCAAATCAAATAAAATAGCAACCAATCCGTAAGAAATCGGGAAGGCTTGAGGAAGAGAACACCAGATCCGGGCTCTAGGCCGCGGATCCGGCGGCAATATCCCAGGCGCAGCCGAGCGGCGAGGAGAGGACGGTCCGGGCGGCAAAGCTCGGCGAGGGGAGGCAGCGCATAGGAGAGAGAGGGAGCCGGTAGCGGTAGGGTAGCGCAGAGGCCGGGTCGAGGCAGGCGCGTCGGTGGAGCGACGCCCGGAGGCCGGAGACGCGGCACAGGGGCGGAGCCGAACCCGAATGGCGCGGTGATGCGGCGCGGGAGGCCGGGGCGGCGCCGGTGTGAGGGGAACCGGAAGAAGAGGGTGGAGCCGAGGCGGCGCGGCATAGGAGAGAGAGAGAGCCGCGACCGCGAGGGAGAGGAAGCAGAGGGGGAGGCGTTGAGGCGTCGGTGGAAAAAGGGGAGGAGAGGAAGAGGCACTGGCGGCGGAAGGCACAAGGAAAGGCAGAAAGAAAAGAAGAAAGTGGAAGGAACGAGGGGAGTCGTTGAGTCGGGAGAGTTGGGCCGAGCCAACCGAGCCGCTCGCGAGCTGGCTCGGGCTCGGCTCGTTTAGATCCCGAGCTTTTTTGCTGGCTCAGTTCGGCTCGTTTCATCCACGAGCCGAACCAAGCCTTCATGAGCCCGAGCTGGCTCACGAGCCCGAGCTTTTTTACCAGCCCTACCTAGAGGTGACACACATTATCTCCTCGTTCTCCAGCACTCGATAAGTAGCTATTTTGCAAATTTCGTACGCTGCACGACTAGATTTAGAAAAACTGGCGCTACATGGCTAAATGGTAAAAAATTCCACTCTACTACGCATGCTAAGCAGCACTAGTCCATTCCTATTTTCGGAAACAGGACGATTTCTATCTGGAACAAAATTGTACCATTATCAGTATTTCAGTTTCTGTTGGATACGTTGCAAAAACACTGCCTTTCTACCCCATGTGATGTCCATAGAGAGAAGCCCCGCCCCTCTGTTTTAGAAGAAACAATTGGTTAATGTAGCTAATTTAAGACTCAAGGTACCCAGCAATCACTGGATCAAATCCCATAAGTCGTTTGCGAGCTAGATTATAACTTAGGTCATTAGGTGTCATACAATTTGGACTATACGGATTACAAAGATAAACTGACAACTTAAGAAAAAGAAATTTGTTCACAAGAACAAGCATCCCTCAAGATTCCACAAAAAGAGGAAGGAAAGAAAGGCAGAAGTGGAGTCTACTACCAAATTGGAACTATTCCATAGAATACATTGCCCTGTCGGCTGAGCAAGATATGGCCGTCGCTTCTTCAACAGTATATCTCACTCATATCAGGAGGAATTTTTTTAAGTTCCGCTCATGAGTCATGAGTAAATTGAGATGAACGGTTCATAAATAAAAGCAAATGGAAAGGCATTGGAGGTGTCGGCATCAAACTCCAACCCCGGATTCTGTCCCTGGATCGCTCTTCTTGACGCCATAATGATGTCCAAGAATCGTTGGCCTAGTCATGGCGATCATGGCCGTGAAATGACTGGGTTCTTGCGTCCACCAAATGGAAGGGACAGTGAAGTTGCTCATGACTCAGGGGAGAGAGACCCTGTTCTTAAAGTTCTTGCCGTCTTGTGATTTCTAATTCATTCTTTTTATCATTTCAGCTGTCTTTTGCGATTGACTTTTTCCTTTTAATAATCACTATTTATTAAATTAATAAATCATAACTAAAAGATATAAGTTGTAATCTAAAAAACTCCCCCATAGAGCTTATAGGCTCAGTTCCAAACAGCTTGTGACTTTAGAAGCCAAAAACCATTTGAAACGTATTGGCTTTTTAACACTCTTTTTTTTCTTGTTTCTTTTCTTTGCATTATCCATAGGGATATAATGGTGTTTTTTTATTTTTTTTATTTTTATTCATTTTCATTTAATTGAATACATCAGAAAAAATTAATAATTGCTATAGTGCTACTTCAGACAAAAACTAAAACACACAATACTTTGAACAGGGCCAATATTGATGAATGGCAATGGTTCCAACATATGCATGGTGTTCTTTAGCGAACAATTAGTGCTAAGATTTGCAGTAGAACTGAGCGAAGTGTACACAAGAAATCCGAAGGAGTTGTGCTGTTTTCTTGTAAAAAATCTGTACGAAATTCTAACGTCCCAAACACTCATTTAGGCCTGTTCTTTTTAGCTTCAACTGGTGTTTTTTGGTTGCAGTTGATGAATAATAACAGCTGGAAGAGAAGCCATAGTGTTTTTTGAGCTGATGGCTTACGACTTTTTGTTGATTAAGCTGAATTACGCTAGCTGATGCAATCAGACGTATGAAAACCAACATGCGTGTGTTATAGCTTCATCCGAATGTTGTAGTTGCTCCAGATGACTCTTCTATTGAAGCAAAAGAAGGTTTGACCTTGTCATTAATGTGAAACTTGTAGCATAGTTATGGTTTTACTAATGCATATTTTTCCTTCAATATAGTTGCACCCAAAGTAGCAGTTGAAACTCAACAAAATCTTATACAAAGGGCTTTCCAGACTGAAGAGAATGCAACCCTGAAAATTGGTTTTGGCTATAGCAGCATGTTGGAACATGCATAGATCGCTGCATGTCATTCTAACTTCTAGCATTAAAACCGATATACGTAGAAACAATCTTCGACTATCATATGTGTTCATTATGTGAGTACGTCCGCGAATGCAAACATAGAAGCTTACACGTGTTCATTACAGCATTCATGTGAAAATACTAAATTACAGTTATACATGCGTTCGTTACATGCACAGCGCAAAAGTACTAACATACAAGCATACACGCAACCGAACATGCCATAATGGCGAAATAATATTACATGACTAGAGCGTCCGCTATCACATCACGTTACCTGATTCATGTGTGCATCACTAGTGTTCAAAGTGGCATCTACTCCGGAGGTACCATAAGGCTCAGCACATATGCTTTATGCTGTTAAATTTGTGTATGCTAATATAACCCTAGCATAGACTCAAGTTAGAAGTGACATATTTACCCTTATGAACTCTGCAAAGAGTAAATACAATAGGATAGTTTCATACAGATTACATAATCCAAATAATAAGAAGAAACTACATGCTCTTGGTTTGGATAAAAGGTTCATCAACATATGTGCCAATTGATGCAGAAAGGAGTATCACAAATAATTATTGTTTCATGTATGCAATATTCTAATGCAACCAAGAAGGCCACGGACTGATTTACACACACCACGACAGAGCCATCTCAATTATCCACACATAGAGGTTCGAACAGGTAACCGATATATTGTCCAATAGAAACATAGCAGGTCAAACTTCAATTAACAACAGGTAGATAGTACAATGGGTAACTAGAAATTTTGTCCAACATAACATAGCATGTCCAACAAGAAGTAACAATAGATAGCTAGTTCAATGGAATGCATATCGAACTAACATAATGTGTGCACAACAATTAATGACTAAGCGACATCGAAATGCATATCTACACACCAATTAGCCCACGCCAACATTACTAGCTGCGAACCAACAACCCTTCATGGGTTGCCCTCGCCACTGTGGGACTGGAAGGGCGAGCACATCCTATGCAGCCAATTCACACAATCATCAGGGATGCGAAGTACCAGGAAAACATCCCTGTACTTTCTCTCCATGAGAATAGCACAGGCGTAGAAGTGCTTGTCTGTGCCCACAGGATAGCCATCAGCAACAACCAAGTCTAACAACTGGGTTACCTCAATCCGGACCTTATCCTACTAGCCCATGGCAGTGGTGGCACAGCCGGTCATGGATTTGTTGTACACATCACATAAGCACTCTATGCACACGTCAGGACCCGAGGTTGGGGCTGCACAATTGCCTCATCGCTTTCGCAAGAGCTTAATGGACTAAAGGGATAAGGGGCCGAGCCGTCGTCGAAGGATGAATTTGCATTCTGCCCGCTTGCTCCGGGACCGCTGCTTGCTTATTCATGCAAAGGGCGATGTGGAATATTACGTACATTAGGTCCTCTTGGTGTAGTGGCCCATGACTGAACTTGATGCAACCCTTTATCGCCTGCCAAGTGGAGCACACATACATTAATTTCAACAAATGTACAATGATGGAACAAATAGAAAAACACAATTATGGATGGCCGTTACCTGGTTTTGCTGATTCCACCAATTATTGGTGGCATCGATTGATCTATACGTGGCTTTATTCCCAAATTAGAAGCATTTAGTTTGATGGTTTTCCAATACGTGTAATCATGTTTCAATGTGTCCCCTCGGTTCTTGAATTGCTTTTTTTGTGTATTCCCTTCCTCTGCACTCTTTGAATTTCATCCTAAGGTTTGTGTACCCACGCGCTATTGAGATAACCTATGGGACAGTTGTGGGTCTCAACTTTCTCCTGGCATATTTCAAGCATTGTGACTTGTGCAACCTCATCCCAAATAGTGGCAGGGGAGCATCCCTTATCCATCTAAGCGAAAGCAGCACAAGCAGGATGGCAAGAACAGAGGGCCGCGAGATGATACCCAGGAACGCACACTACCACAATTTGGGCATTGCTTCACAGAAAATTGGGAATGGAAATGAATTTAGAGGTGGAGCAACATGGTATCTTTGGTGCGGCAGGGAGTTCATCGGTGACGGCGTGGAGGAGATGAGGACCTCGGTTGGTGTTCGATGGGAGTCATGGCACCAGAGAGTGTAGCAGCCTCGGCATTGTGGACCAGCAAGGTGGGCTGAGCTACACGAACAATGGCACCTTTGCTTCCCGCTTCAGACGACGATAACACATTGGATGCCGATTTCGACTACAGGAGAGACATGGTGTCGAACGAGGAGGTGGAAGAGGATGAGCCGACAGTCAAGGAGGGCGGCACGGATGCGGACGCCAACCATGACATGGAGCGTGGTAAGGGGTACCGGGAGCTGGTGGATCTAGGCGGAGGAGGATGGGCCGGCGGTGGGTAGGCTATGGAGTGAGGACCGGAGAGGGGGCAAGGGAGGGGCGGTGGAGAGGGCTAGTGAGGGGCAGGGGAGGGGACCGGCAATGGCGAGAGCAGGTCAATCTAGATGGGGAGGGGTGGAGGAGATGAGCGACGGAGTGATACGGGGAGGAGTGGTGGAGGGGGCAGGGGAGGGGACCGACACAGGGCAGGAGCAGCAGAGGGTGTGGGAGATGGGTCGTGGATGCGAGGCGGGGAGGAGTGGCGGATCGAGGCGGTGTGCGGGAAGGGGAAAGGACCGGGATGGGGCGCGTTGATGCGGGTCTGGCTAGCCAAGCAAGAGTAGATCGGGTGGTGGAGGGGTCAGTGGCGGGGGATCGAGTGCACACGAAGAGAGCGAAGGGGAAAGAGTGAGGGTGAGGCAGAGGGTGGGGAGTTGTCAGCAGACTTTGCCGAGCGTGTGGCAAGCGGCTTTTACAAGCCACACCGAAGCAATGCCGTTCGATCCAGCTCTGGCTTCTCTGGTCTAAAGCTAAAGTCAGAAGCCGATCGAAAAAGCCGGATAAAAAAGGCCTAACAAACCGAGTGGCTTACGTATATCCTTTTCATTTTTGGCTTCCCGAGTGCCCCAGCTGAGGCATGCTTAGTGCAAGCATCTTTCTACGTGTCCAATTTCTGGTAGCAGAAATGAAAAACTTTGAACTGGTATAAACCATCTCCATTACAATTACCGTGATGTTTGTTATCTCGTTTTTATTAAAGGCAATGTTTATTGTCTCGTTGACATGTGCTTGGACTGCAGGGGGTGGGTTCAAGATCTCCTAGCAAGATTAATCTTTGGATTTTTTTTGTTTGAGAAACTGATTTTGACTTGTATTTTTTAAAAAAGGAACTGTTTTTGACTTGTATTCTGAAAGAAAAAAAAAACTGACTTTGATTCAGGAGAGCAACTGCTTGTGTGTTTTCCCATTAATTCAGTTATGTGCGAGGTAGATCTTACACCATTTGTTATGGTCAAAATCTGTAGTAATTAGGACGAGTTAATTCAGCTGCACTAAAAGATAAATGTAACGCTAAAACAGTACCATTAGACCTACTCCCTCTAAAGAACGTCATTTTAGATATCAACACGATTTTTTAAATACAACTTTGACAACTATTTCTATTATAATAGATTTGTAAAACATAATAAAATAATTTAATAAAAGTTGTTTTTAAGACAAATCTATACATACTATTTTTATATGTTCAATCTAAATAATTAAAAAGATATCAATAATTAAAAATTCAAAAGTTTGAATGTATATATCTTAAAATGATATTCTTTTGAGACTGGAGGTGTAATTTGTTACGGTCAAAATCAGTAGTAGCCTAAGCATCTAATGCAGTGCTTAAAAGCCCGGAAAATGCATTAACATGTGGTGTACTAACAACAGAGAATAAGCGAAGTAACAGACGCAATAGCTAAAGAGAAAAGTTTATATCAAATATTGGCAATCGCGGTACGACGACATACAATAAATGTTCTCTTGCAAGTGCGAGCGAGCTCCTCAACAACGCTCAGGACCTCTGAGGGTCTCGTTTTGATTTCTACTAGCTTCATAGGCGCGGCGGCACGCCGCGTTAGTCACCGTGTGTACCGAAGTAAAAGGGGCGATAATTCGTGAGGAGTTTTTTTAAAAAAAATCGAGGGCACATGTGTATTTTCAAAAAAGTCAAAGGTCTTTTTCGTAAAAAAACGAGGAACTGTACGGAACTAAACGAGGACCCGTACGTAATTTAGAAAACCGCGGGGCGCTATCCTGCAAAGTATAAAAAATTTGGAGGGGTGTTTTAAAAAAAAGGGGCTTAAAAAAACTGGCAGGGACCTTTTCGCGAGAATCAAGGACCTTTACGTAATTTTTGAAAAATACAAGGAAATCGGCTCCCCCGACCGTACGCAAATTCGGCGGCCACGCGCCGGCCGCAGCGCGCGCAGGGGCGACGTGGCCGCCCTCTCCTCGCGCGAACTCCCCCGGGCATAATAGGGGGAGTATTTATGATTTTCCCACGGTAAATGATTTTTTATATTACTTATATTTTAACGAGAGTATCTTTTTAATATAAGATCTATTAGTCAATTATAGTACACACTGTAATGACTTTATTTATATCGATCAAAATCGTACTTGAGTTTCTATCTCTTTATACTGCTTTCTACAAACTGTTACTATTTATAAGCTAAATAAAAAACCAATAAAAACGGACATGAGTTACATACTCCTACATGCTCTTATGTTTAACTTTTCTTTAAAGTAAATATCAACCGCGGGGCAAAATTTAACCTGACCTATACCATCTATCTAACTATCTGAGCCTCAGGGCTTGTTCATTTTAGGTTACGACTTATTAGTCTAATAAAAAGTGATTGTTGAGAGAAAACAAAACCAAAAACCATTGAAAAGAAAAAAAATAGAGCCTCAATCTATAAAGCAATTATTCTTTGATTCTGTTCAAAAGTGATGTTTTTTTTTGTTTTTTGTTGATTGCGAGAGGTTAAAAAAGTACGAGATACTCACATCACTCTGTTTGAAACAGTTCATGTAGTGACTCTTCTAGTAAAAAATATCTTAAAAAGCAACTCTGTTTGAAAGTTAATTTTTTTAAAGTCAAAAGACAAAATCTGTTTAGAAAAGATCTACGTCTACGACAAAAAAAGTTTCACACTAATGCGATCGGATGGCGTTGCAACTGATCTAAGGAGGAGACTCACGGTAAATGAGCATCACCACCGAAATTCCAAACCCAACCCCTCACTCTACGGCTACGCCACGACCAGATAGAAGAAGAGCCTTTTCTTCTGATAGCCGTCTCCATCCTGCCGTGCCCAGGCCAACGCGACCGGCAGCGACGGACGACCCGTCCCGTAAAACACACGGCTTTGCTCGTAGTTTTGCGCCTTTTGCCCAACCTCCTCTCGTCAGTCGTGAGCCCCCTGGGAAGAGGTACCTCTCCATCCCCACCGCGCCACCCTGCAGCACCAACCCCAACCGTCGTCGGCCACATTTAATCACGCACCACCACCGCGTCCCCCGCAATCGATCCCGCCACCGCCTCGCCGGAGCAGGAGGAGGAGGCGAGGATGATTGAGACGAAGCCGCCGTCGCCGGGGTCCGCCGCGGCGTCGGCGGCGGCCCTCCACCACCGGCGGTGGGCGGCGCCGCTGCTCGCTACCGTGCTACTCTCCTCTCTCCTCATCTCCGCCTCCCTCTTATTCTCCTCCTCCCGTGAGCTGCTCCTTTCCTTCTCGCCGCTCCCCTCCGCGGCCTCCGCCGAGCCGCTCTTCGTTGAGGCCAAGCTGCGCCAGCAGCAGATGCGGCCCGACCCCGCCCACCCGCAGCGGGCCGTGCCCAGGATCGCCTACCTCGTCTCCGGCTCCGCCGGCGACGGCGCCGCGCTGTGCCGGACACTCAGGGCGCTCTACCACCCGGCCAACCTATACGTGGTGCACCTCGACCTGGAGGCGCCGGCCGCCGAGCGCTCCGAGCTCGCCGCTGCCGTGCGCGCCGACCCCGTCTACTCGCGGTTCCGGAACGTCAAGGTGGTCACCCGCGCAAACCTGGTCACCTACCGGGGCCCGACCATGGTGGCCAACACGCTGCACGCGGCGGCCATCCTGCTGCGCGAGGGCGGCGACTGGGACTGGTTCATCAACCTCTCCGCCTCCGACTACCCCCTCGTCACCCAGGACGGTAAGCACAGATGCGATCTGCTCCACCCCAATTCCGCGATTGGATCGCACAAACACACGAGCCCGATCCAAATTTCGCGTTTCCACGGTCGCAAAGGCGCGATCTTTGCGCAGTGCAGCGTCGATTTGGGCGAAATCGATTTGAAATTGGGGCCCCTGGAGATTCTGGGATTGGAAATTTCAAGTTGGGGTTGGTGGTTGCGTGGAAGGGTTGGGGGGAGAAGATGCGAACTTTATACGTTTGCAGTTGCCAATTGGGGTATGCAGTGATATTTACTATTTAGGTTAATTTATGCCAAGTTTCTTCCACTGGCCTGGGAATTTGGTAAGATTTGATTACTTTTTCCTCGTTCTAGGTTGTATCTGGGGAAACCAAATCTTGGGGCGTCTTCTTTCTTTAAATGGAGGCTTCCGCTGCTCTGCTCCCCTGACTCCAATCTTGCTCTGCCTTTCCTATTTCATCTACTCCTATGTTGGGTTGTTCTACTTGTTTGTCGAGATAAATTGGGTTGTGCCAAATTCGGTGTCTGCCCCGTGCCCATATTTCTTTCCTCTGCGGTGGTGGCCTTGCGGCTGCGCCTACTAGGATTATGATTAGGATTTGTCTTTGAGTAAGCGGATTTGGTAGGCACATGGGATTAGCATGGCTCTCTCTGTATCTGACTTCTTTTGCCTTCTTTGCAGATCTGCTGTATGTTCTCTCTGACTTGCCAAGGCAGCTTAACTTCATTGAGCATACCAGTGACATCGGATGGAAGGAGTAAGCATCAAATATTGCTGACAGAGTTGTCATTTGTTCCTGCAAGTTGGGCAGTGGCTAAATGTCTCTGTGTGTGTAGGTATCAGAGGGCAAAGCCTGTGATCATCGACCCTGGGCTATACAGCCTGCAGAAGTCCGATGTTTTCTGGATTACAGAGAAAAGGAGTGTACCTACCGCATTCAAGCTCTTCACTGGTAAATGCTTCCTCTTCCTTAATGCTATGACATGAGCCATCTCTTGTTCATAGTTTTTCTTCATTTGCACCACCTCGTGTATTTCCCGATTTCAGTTGCTAATTACCGTGTGCATTCACAGAATCATTGTCGTGTTTATCATTAGTTATTTTTCTTCCAGCAATCATGTTCTACTGATCTACTCAGTACTCATAGCTTTTCCTGTTGGCCTTTGTTGACTATGCTTGAGACATACAAAAAGAACACTTATATTTTTTTTCCCTGACCTCTGTGAAGGCTTACATTTTTGGTTGAGCATGAGTCATGATATTAATACTTTTATGAACAGGTAGTGTTGAGTTTTACTAGTTCGGCTGTTGATACATTTTAATAATATAGTGTAGTAATTGCATTTGTTCCTCTCTCTACCCTACTTAAATGCTTTCAAAGAGTTTAACTGGCTGTGGTATATCATTTAATAGGGGTATGTATAGTCATTTCTTATCAATTGGTTCGGCTGAAAAGCTCATGGCTTATAGCTGAAAACACTGTAGCTGGCTGAAAAAAGCACTGTAGCTGACAGAGGCTTATTTAGCATAATTAAATTTAAAAAATTTAAAAATATAAAAAATATGTTAGCCCATTACGTATAATACAAACAAATACGGGAAAAAAGAACCGGCAAAAAAGCTTAACAAAAAGCCAAAAGTTCAGAAAAAGATGAAACTTATGAATAGTGAAAAATAAGCCAGAAGCCGAAGCCGAGTTGATCAGGGCTGGATCCTTAGTCTGTGCGTATGGTGGACTGTGGACAAATATAGTGAAACGGAGGGAGTAGTAAGTAGTTAGAAAACAGATGGTACAACACACTATGTAGCGTATATCCAGAAAAGGAAAAGAACTTCTGTAGCAGACTAGCAGTTCAAATGGCACTGGATGGCTTCATTGTAGTTCTCTAAGCACACAATGATTGGGTTGCTTGCCAATTTATATCAGACACCAAATCTGCTTTAAAGAAACAAAGAAAAATATTTACAGTATCAAGTTCAATATAACCTTTATGTTTTTGCTCCGCTGGTATTTGCAAAATGAAATACTGTTTCTTTACAGAGATTGACCAACTTTGCTTCAGGGATGACACAAGTGATAGTTATTTCTTTCCTATTCAGCAATTAGCAGCATGAACCAATTGATCATTTCAGAACATTTACTCTTTTATTCAGTAATCAAATGGCTATGTTTACATCTGTGCAAATAGAAGTTGTCTATACATTTACACATTCTTTCTCTGCATTTGTTTTATCCTTTCTTTTGATATTCTCAAGACATAGGTATCAAAATTGAATACTGCACTTGGTTTGCTTCCTCTGGTTAGATAGATGGTAAATTTCATTGATTCCCTGGGTGATTGAAAATTGCACTATTTTAATGGTGAGGTACACTGAAAAATTCTTTTAGAGAAAGGATGGTTTGTACTTTTCGTTATTACTTTTGAACCACTAGCAGAGGATCTTTGTAAGAATAAGCATCACACAGAATGCACATTTGATTCGTTGCTAGCACTGCCAGTCATCACCTTGGGTAGTTATAGGTTTGCATTGGTGAAACTGACGCTCTCTCTTTTCTTCATCTAAAATCCCTAGTACTAGTGCTCTAGTCTCCCATTGTGCAAGTCATAGTTTACAAGTTACTAAGATTGTGTTTGCCCGTACCATAGTTTATGCTTGGCTGTAAGTCTTAACTGTTACATTATGTGGCACATGACAATGAGGTGGCTGCTATGCCTACTATTTGCTATTCCTGAAATCATCAAGATATCATTGTTTGTAGTTATGTTGGAAAAATCAGTGTCTACTTGCTTCTTCAATCCTTATAAGCGCTACTTCTGATCTCAGATTATCATTACTATTATAAAAGAACGAGTTGGTGGTTGTACGTCCATTGTCCTCTAACCACTCTATTCCTTCAACTTCTCACCATTCTCCACTTTTCAATCGATCAGAGCAACTCTCTTCTATAGCACAATTCTCTATACATTCAATGAGTTCCGTTGTAACGCACGGATACATAACTAGTACCTAATTGAAGTATCTCAATGTTGCACTAGCAGTTGTGTTTACTTCTTGCTCTGATGGCACAACCAAGAATTATGCACTGGAATGTGGTTCTGGAGAAGGGGTTACATTGAGCATATATAATTTAGTCATTTCTTGCCCTATTTCATTGTCTTGCATGTAATATTCATATTTATATATTTTTTCCACTTTGCACCTGCGGAATATGAACATATGCCTTTCTGTATGTATCATGTTTCAGGCTCAGCATGGATGATGCTTACTCATCAATTTATTGAATACTGCATATGGGGGTGGGACAATCTTCCGAGGACAGTTCTGATGTATTATGCCAATTTTCTTTCTTCGCCAGAGGGTTACTTCCACACAGTCATCTGCAATGTCCCAGAGTTTCACAACACCACAGTTAACCATGATCTACATTTCATTTCTTGGGACAACCCACCAAAGCAACATCCTCATTACCTCACCCTCGATGACTTTGACGGTATGGTTAACAGCAATACTCCCTTTGCAAGGAAATTTGGAAGAGATGATCCCGTGCTAGACAAGATTGATGAGGAACTATTGGGCCGTCAACCTGATGGATTTGTATCTGGTGGATGGAGGGATCTGTTGAATACAACAGTGAAAGGAAAACACTTTACTGTCGAGCGTGTACAAGATCTCCGCCCAGGGCCTGGTGCGGACAGGCTAAAGAAACTCGTCACAGGCTTGCTCACCCAGGAAGGCTTTGATGACAAGCATTGCTTATGAAACTCCCAGTAAGATGATTCTGGGGTAGGTTACACGATCAAAATTTGAGGGTGTTGAGCCATTAGCTAGTCCTCTCTACTAGCTGAAGAAGCAGCTCATAGCGTCAAATCCACATGGATGGAATGGTCAGGTACGTGACAACCACTTAGAGTTACCGTACAGCAGGAGACCACGGCCGTATCAGGCGGAGATTATACAGCACTAATAGCTCATTAGGTTATGTTAGAGGATTATATCAGCCCAACCATTAATATTCTTGGAATTTTTGGTTTCTCTGTGCTTTGGGTTGTCCAAGGTGGTCCATTCTTCGTCTGAAACCACGGCTCCTGATCTATTTACCAACCAGTAGCGCATGAGATTTGTTGTATTAACCTATGGATCCTTCTGGGCAAACTGGTACATTTTAATTGGATACATGTATTCTTTTCTTTCTTCTCCTTTACCACTGCTGAGCATAGCAAATTGTTTGCGCCCTTTTCTTGCTCCTCTTTGGTATATTTGCATACTAGTGTTTGTTCTGTGCATTTTTTTTTGTCAAAAGATAGATGTGATAGTAAATGCAGTTGAGGTCTGATGTTTGCATTGCTGTCTGGATCCTTTAAACTGGGTGTCAATTCAGACCTGACTTGACTAATAGTATCAAACTGGTGGAGTGCTAATCTAGATGTGCTGCCTTTCCCCCATCATTTGTGTGTTTCTGGTTTGGTTAGACATATGATATGGTGTAAATAGCATTGCACATAATCCTGTTTAGTGTTATTTGGAAGTTAAAACTATGGTCTCTACTTGATTGGGTACATAGCATCAATGTTATTTCAGGTAGGATGCAGTGTTCATCATGCGTACTTTTAGCTGAACAAAACAACATTTCACTCTCTAGACTGCAGTAACTTTCTGGAAGCACGCTAATTTCTTGCACGCTGAATCACATGTTCAATAGCTTGTCCATGTCCCTGGTTCTGTTCTGTCAGCTTAACGAGCTTCTTGCAAATATTTCCGCCACGGAACAGCGCTGCGAAAGCCGATGGGACGCTCACCAGCCCGTCGGAGATGTCCTCGATTGCCTGGATTTTGCCCTGATGGATCCATTGTCCGATTATTCCGAAGAACTCGTCGAACCTCGTCACGAAATCCCAACCGAAGAACCGTCTAATGGCGATGCCCTTGTAGATCACCCTCATCAGGTCCGGCACGGCGCGCCTCCCAGCGTCGGCGTACTCGGAAATCACGCTGCAGACGGCGACACGACCGTACGTGTTCATGTTGGCGCGGCCTCCATCATCTCGCCGCCGACGTTCTCGAAGTTTACGTCATTTCCATCGGGGAAGTACCTGTCAGATACTGCAAACGCATGGTACTCACATTTTAGCAGACTCCGAACACATGTTTGATATGTTTTGGGAAGAGCATGAACTGCAGAGCTGGCCTCTTCAGTGCCGATTTCAGATCAGGCTCCTCGTAATTAAAAGCGTCATCAAATCCCAGCTTATCTTTCAGCTTGTCTACCTGTGAATAGATTTATGAATTTTATGACCAGAGTATTTTTTGTTTCCAGCATTCCGAATTTTCGTGACTAAAGTGATCGTAGATCATACACCCTCCTGTCACGAAAGAATGTCGATTTGGACATCATCACAGTTTTGAAAATATAACTTTGAGTACTAATTTGTATTGTAATATATTTATACAATTCAATAAAAATTATAATATTATAAAAGTATTTTTCAAGACAAATATATATATATATATGATTTTTATGTATCCAATATAAATATTTAAAAACATATTGATAGCTAAGGTTTCAAAAGTTTAATTGTACGAATCTCAAAATGACGTTCTTGTAACCGGAGAGAGTTTAGAATTTGTCCGCCATCCTACAAAATGAGCTGGTACTAATTTTACAAGCTGAAAAAAAAGAAAACGAAAGTGACCATTTTATATCCCTGATTTTCATTCCTTATACCACGCCCAAATCAGGGCCGGTCCTGGGATTTTAGAGGTCCAGAGCGAAACTAGAAATAGAGGGCCTAGTATAAATATCTAAATATAAATCTACATACACATATATATGTATCTAATTTTACCAACAAACACTTAAAATGCGTTATGTATTAAAGAAAAATTCATATCAAAGAGTTTATAGATATTACCTTAAAATTTTCTTCTAACATTTCTAGATGCGAAGTCATTGATGATGGTATTGATATCAATCTCATCCAATAATTTCTTCTCAATACATAAAGTTGACAAACCGTTTAACCTCTCTTGAGACATTGTTGACCTTAAATGATTCTTCAACAATTTCAACTTTGAAAAGCTTCTTTCAGCTGATGCCACAGTCACAATCATAGTAAATAAAATCCGATAAGCAATAGAAATATTATGATAACAATCCGCTTATCTGACAAACTCAAATATCTCCATAGCAGACATTGGTTTATCTGATAAAGTCAATTGCATAACACTTAACTCAGAAATTAGATCATTTAACTCAACATCAGATGAACCATCTAGAGAGAAAGTATATGGGGGATTGGGGGCCCCTGAATTTTGGGGGCCCGGTGCGGCTGCCCCGCTCGCCCCCCCCCTCAGGGCCGGGCCTGGCCCAAATTAGCTAATCCTTGGATCCTTGTTCTTACCCAAAATAGAAAAAAATAGTGTGTCTGAGAATCTTATGTTTTACGCTTACCTTGGCTTTGCTGCCGTCGCATCCGATGACGTAGCAGCCGGCGAGCTTGGCGAACTGGCCGATGAGGCTGCCGACGGAGCCCGACGCCGCCGAGACGAACACCTTCTCCCCTCAGCGGCTTGCACTCCTCGTAGAACCCGCCGTACGCCGTCATCCCACTCGTCCCTGCAGCTCAGCTCGGTCGCACGCAGACACGCCAACACGCAGAAACTCCACAAAAAACCACGAGAAAAAAAAAACTCCAGTAGGACGCGACCGGTCACCTAGCACGCCGAGGCGGTAGGACAAGTGGAAGCCGGAGGCCTCGATCTTGGACATGAGCATGTGGGAGCCGGCCGGAAGAGAGTGTCTTCCTCCCACGTGAGCATGCCTAATTTCAATTTCAATTTTTCATTTCCAGTTT
Source organism: Dendrocalamus latiflorus (assembly GCA_017311315.1). Lineage (NCBI taxonomy): Eukaryota > Viridiplantae > Streptophyta > Magnoliopsida > Poales > Poaceae > Dendrocalamus > Dendrocalamus latiflorus. The sequence goes on along the minus strand of CM029621.1, from coordinate 6,277,269 downwards.
TAGAATTTTCTAATTATTCTACACAAGTAGAATGAGCCAATTTCACAATTTTATTTTTAGCAGGCATGATTTTACAAGAACAACATTCATTGCTAACCACTAACCTAAGATTTACACTTCCTACTTTAGCACTATCAAACTTATGAAATAAAGCAATACAAGAATCGCATGACATAGTAACCTTTAAGTTCAAAGATTCCTTTTTATGAGGGCTCTAATACCATTTGTAGGATCGAGTATGATGAGTCAGATGGGGTAAATGGCCCTTTCAAAATCTTTTCCAAAATAACAACAACAACATGTAGCGGAAACACAAATTCGCCAAGGCCTAGAGCCACAGATGGCAAAACTCCAAACAAGCAACCCAACACTGATCAAACATCTAATTGTTACCGATCAAACATTTATTAGCTAGTGTTAGACCTCTATGCGGCGAACAGCAAAATCAATACGATTTCAAAACCAAGGTCCATGTAATTTTTAATCCGATGAACCAACTGACTTAAAATTTGGCATGCACCTTCTCTATAATGTCACAAATATATTCTAATCAACGATTGAGAGAATTGCTGCCAAAGTTACGACCTTTTTACATTTGAAGTAAGGTTGCACCAAAACCAGACAAAAGAGAAAAATCTTGATCTACTCTTGCTCATGAGCCCTTGAAGATCCAGGCCCGGCCCTGAGGGGGGGGGGCAAGCGGGGCGGCCGCACCGGGCCCCCAAAATTCAGGGGCCCCCAATCCCCCATATACTTTCTCTCTAGATGGTTCATCTGATGTTGAGTTAAATGATCTAATTTCTGAGTTAAGTGTTATGCAATTGACTTTATCAGATAAACCAATGTCTGCTATGGAGATCTTTGAGTTTGTCAGAGAAGCGGATTGTTATCCTAATATTTCTATTGCTTATCGGATTTTATTTACTATGCTTGTGACTGTGGCATCAGCTGAAAGAAGCTTTTCAAAGTTGAAATTGTTGAAGAATCATTTAAGGTCAACAATGTCTCAAGAGAGGTTAAACGGTTTGTCAACTTTATGTATTGAGAAGAAATTATTGGATGAGATTGATATCAATACCATCATCAATGACTTCGCATCTAAAAATGTTAGAAGAAATTTTTAAGGTAATATCTATAAACTCTTTGATATGAATTTTTCTTTAATACATAACGCATTTTAAGTGTTTGTTGGTAAAATTAGATATATATATATATATGTGTGTGTATGTAGATTTATATTTAGATATTTATACTAGGCCCTCTATTTCTAGTTTCGCCCTGGACCCCTAAAATCCCAGGACCGGCCCTGTGAAGATCTATATGACATTGGATGGATTCCCACATATCATTGCAAGCTAAATCACAGCACGAATTCAACTCAAAATACCCACAAGAGCAAAAACCCTAAATCACCACTCTTCGAAAAAATGGGGCAAATTCAAGAACATCCTCTAGATCATTTTTAGATGGATATAATCTTATCTCATAAATATCTCCACCTCATACACTCCTTGGCACAAGAAAAAATCAAGAAGAGAAAAATCCAAATAATAAAGCCAAGCAAATCAAAAGCAAAAGAGGGAGATCCATGTCACAACTTATTGGGTGAAATTTAGATATTCATTTTACTTAGAGAGAAATGTTTTATAGTCAATCCCTGAAGATAGCAGAATTCTAAGCCTAGCGCGCACACACATAAGACTCCAACTCAAGGAAACGCTAACCCTAGACTTATTGACCTAAGTCTCACTTTCAATACAAAGACATATATAGTGGAGGCTCCTTACCTCTTATTTAACCCTAACAATCAGTCACTTCTTAGTGGATCACACCATTTACATATGATAAAATCCGATAATCCACACACAAACGAGTTTTAACACACAATTGCATGTTTTTTTTTTAAAAACACTACTCCATAAGGCTCCACAATCCCGATAAGACAAGCCATCCACAAAGGTGTGACCTAAATCACTTAGACAAGCACCGTGATTTAACAAACTACCACTCCACTCGATATTAGACAATTTCTATGGATCTGCCACAGATTTTATGATCCCCTCCAAAAAATATTTTGGATCTGCCACAGATTTTATGGCAGCATCCAGCATGCCTCTAAACGACAGGTAAACAAACACCTATTAAAAATTGTAGGTTGAATGTTGACATCAGGTACTTCCCATCCAACGCATATTTTGGATCTGCCACTAGCCTTATGCGTAGTACGGTACTCCAGTACATCTACACCTCACCACGTGATGGAAAAAATATACACTTTATTGAAATTTTCAGGTTGATAATAAATAAGTACATATTTCCTGGAAAACACAAGCAATAATCACGGGCTTAGAATCAGATTCTTTCTATAACTTAATTTGGATTAGTAAACCATGATTAGGATAACATATCTCTCGCAAACATCTAAACCAACCACAAAAAGAATGAACCCCCCCCCCCCCCCCCCAACAAAAATATTACTGTCCCCACTCCCATCCTGGCTCTCCCTCTATACCTTCACTCCAGCAGTTTGTTTTTTTAAAAAAGAGCTTGGATGAATTATTCTGGCTAAACAAATTTGTATTTGACTATTCTAGTACAACATAAAAAAGAGGAGAAACATTTTCCCCTTCTCAAGCTATGAACTAATCAGATTTCATCTATCAACCAAAGGCACGCGTAGCACAAAACACACCATCCACACACTAGCAGTCGCACACGAGCCGCATATTTACATATGGTAAAATCCAATAATCCACATACAAACGAGTTTTAACACACAATTGCACATTTTCAAAGCACTACTTCATAAAGCTCCACAATCCTGATAAGACAAGCCATCCACAAAGGCGTGACCTAAATCACTTAGGCCAGCACCATGATTTTACAAACTACCACTCCACTCGGTATTAGACAATTTCCATAATTGCCACCCATCGGTCTTCACGAAGTTGTGATGCCCAATGATTCGTCGCAAAGATTGTACGCCTACACCAAGATTGTCACCACTTGAAATGACTGAATCCAATGGTACACCACGTTACACCAGTCCATAATGCCTAATGTTTGCCACCAAGATCGTATGTCTGCTCTGAGAACCGTTACCACTTGAAACGTATAAGTCCAATTGACACACCACATACACGCAATGCCTCTTCGGAACACTACATCAAAGACAAAGCAATCAATCAGAGAATAAATAACATGCACTCGACTTTCACTCACTATCGCCTGGGCTCTAGTCACGATTGTTGTCTCTCGGGCTCCACTTGTGGTTGCCATCACTTTGGCTCAAGTCGGTCATCGTCGACCGGGCTCCACTTGTCATCATTGTCGCCCAGGTCACGATCCTAATCGCTTGGGCTCCATTCGTCGTCGCTATTGCCCGAGCTCCATTCGTCATCACCGTCTCCCTAGGCCCTAGTTATGGATGTTGTCGTCCGGTCTCCACTTGATGTAGAAGTCGCCGCCACCAAATGTAGGTGAGATAGGGGAATGGATTTTGGACTTGGGATTGGGAGAGATGGGGTTGGTAGGAGGTGAGTGGAATGAGTGGATGGCACACGTTACTCGGGTGGATGAGCTCGTCTGATGATTTTTACCGCACCGCGCCATGCAGGATATCAAGCAAATATTCACTCTCGGTGGATGACTTCGACTGGGATGATATGGTCCTATCCCACGAACCAAACACAAGGGCAACTCCAAAAGTTGGATGGGCCCAACTCATCCATCTTCCATCCCACCAACCAAACACACCCTAAATCGGCACGAACATTGTGTGGATTGTACAACTAGACTATAAGTGAGCAATATATAATGCATGTTGTAGAATAAGATTGGATTTTTGGGGGGTAGTATATGGAATTATGGATGCCGTTAGATCCAACGACAAGGGGACAGAGCTAGGTTAGATGGCATGGGAGGGGTTTAGGCAAAGATGCTCTTCTAAGCAACTAGGATGTATTCCAAGATAGGAACCACTCCGGCCCACTGGGCGATTTCTTTTTGGCTATGACTGATAGTTTATAGTTGTGATTGATGGCTTTTAGTCGTAGCGCAAGTGCTTACGTGAATGAACTGAATACCGATAAATCGATAAGCCGCTTCAAAAAGGCTGCCCTGATAAGCCGTTTCGAAAAGACAGCAAAAAGGCACACCATTCATTTGCTCGGAAGAAACGATAAACTATAAACCATAAGCTAAAAAGAAGACGTCCATTGCCTACCTCTGTGGAATTTGATACACAGATTTATCACAGTATTACTAGACTTTATCACAAATGTAATAAAAGCTGGTGCAATTTGATACACAGATTGTCACAATATCACTAGACTTTATCACAAATGTAGTAAAAGCTGGTGGTAAGTGTTCTCGTTGACAAGGCAGTTATCACGTCCATTTTTTATATAAATAATCTCTATTTCCTTAACATTCAGATATTCCTGTCGTCTTTTTATTTATTATTTCTCTATCCTTGATCACCATTGCGATGTGTGTGCAGTCCACCAAGGACATCCCGTTGTAGATAGCTATGTAGCGGTAGAGATGAAAGTGAATTTGCTTAGTCCATGGATGCAACAGTGTCCTTTATGCGTACTTTTAGCTGAACAAAACAACTTCATCTCACTCTGCAGGCTGCAGTAAAATTCTGGAAGTAGTCTAGTTTCTTGCAGGCTGACATGTTCAATAGCGTGTCCCTGTCCCTATTTCTATTCTGTCAGCTTAACGAGCTTCTTGCCAATATTTTCGCCACGGAACAGCGCTGCGAAAGCCGACGGGACGTTCTCCAACCCGTCGGAGATATCCTCGACCACCTCGATTTTTCCCTGACGGATCCAGTCTCCAATGATCCCAATGAACTCGTCGAACCTCGTCAGGAAATCCCAGGCGAAGAACCCCCTAATGGTGATGCGCTTGTAGATCATCTCCAGCAGGTCCGGCACGGCGCGCCTCCCGGTGTCGGTGTACTCGGAGATCACGCCGCAGAGAGCGACCCGTCCGTACGTGTTCATGTTGGCCAGCGCGGCCTCCAGCATACCGCCGCCGACGTTCTCGAAGTATATGTCGATTCCGTCGGGGAAGTACCTGTCAGATGATAGAAACGCATGGAACTCACATTTTAGCGGACTCTGAACACATGTTTGATATGTTTTGGTAAGAGCATGAGCTGCAGAGCTGACCTCTTCAGTGCTGATTTCAGGTCAGGCTCCTCCTTGTAGTTGAAAGCGTCATCAAATCCCAGCTTATCTTTCAGCAAATCTACCTGTGAATCGTTAAAAAAAAGGTCTGAATTGTCTGAATTTTCTTGAATTGAGTGGCAGACCATAAGAGCATCTCCAATGGGTCTATAGCAGCTATCTACAAGAGAGTCCATGTCATCAACTGTCCTACGTGGAAGATATTAAATGAAGAAAGAGAACGCAGCTCTCTACAGCTCTAGAGATAGTCTATAGCGCCAAACGAGACAGCCTCCATAAATTCTGTGTGTGCATGTAAGCATCAAATAGCTATTCTTATAGATAGTTCTTTAGAATGCTAACTTTAGTGTGTACTATATAGATGATGTGGAAGTCTTATAGTTAGTTGCTAGCTATAACCATTGGAGATGCCCTAAGAATCTGTCTCCAACCTACTAATCTATAAGCTGAAAAGTATTACATGAAAGTGACCATTTATATCCCTTGTATGCATTCCTTATACCACCCACAAATTAACTAGTTCAAAATAGATATAAAACTCTTCCGTTACAACATAGGAAAAAATAGTTTGATTAGTATCTTTTATGTAAGCACCTTGGCTTGGCTGCCGGCGCACCCGACGACGTAGCAGCCGGCGAGCTTGGCGAACTGGCCGACGAGGCTGCCCACGGAGCCCGACGCCGCCGAGACGAACACCTTCTCCCCTCTCTGCGGCTTGCACACCTCGTAGAACCCGCCGTACGCCGTCATCCCGCTCGTCCCTGCAGCTCGCCGCAACACGCACACACGCGCCAACACTCAACGCTCAGAAAATCCAAGAAAAAAAAAAGAAAAACGAGAAAAATGCCGTGCAAAGTGTCTGTGCGTCCAGGAGAGGACGCGACTGGTTACCTACTCACCTAGCACGCTGAGGTGGTAGGACAGGGGGAACCCGGAGGTATCTATCTTGGACATGAGCATGCCGGAAGCCGGCCGGAACAGGGTGTAGTCCTCCCACGCGAGCATGCCTGCCACCACGTCGCCTTCCTTGTACTCCGCGCTCGCCGACGCCACCACCTTGCCGGCTCCGTACGCAGCAATCCTCTTTACAAACAAAACCGGAAAGTATGGATACAAAGATATATGGTTGAGGAAGCTCTCCACCGAGAAACATCGCTGCGGGGAGAGCGGGAGAGACGGGCCGCTCGTTGGTGGTCAATTACCTCGCCGGGAACGATGCCGTCGACGGCGAGGTGGGACGCGCTGTGGCGCTTCATGCGGTTGAGCTGGTAGGGGTCGACGCTCACGTACAGGTTCCTGACCAGGACCTCGCCAGACTCCGGCACCCATTTCACCGGCGCCGCCTTCACTTCGAAGACGGCCTCCGACGGGAACCCCTCGACGTGGTGCCTGATGGCGACATACCGGCTCTCGACCTCCATCGACGGCCGCTCTCGATCAATCGGCAAGAACAATGTGTGTATTGTAGAGAATAAAGCCGGCTTGGTCGTGGTAATATGTAGGTGCCATCCGTTAGGTCCAATGACGAGGACGGCAGAGCTTGGGTTAGATGCCACGAGGGGCTTAGGCAGAGATGCTCTTCCTAGCAATTCAGACGTACGCCAAGATAGGAACCACGCCGGCCCAAAATTGATACTGGCAGCTTTCTATGGATTTTATATCACTAAACTTTATCTGTTATACCGAATGGCTAGATTTATAATATTTATGATGACAAATAATTGACACTATTATTTATTGATGTTATTTGAGGTATGTGACGTGTGTTAACTCATGTCGGTCAAGTTAGAAAGAACTTGTACCCAAAAAAGATATTACTTTGGTTTTTACATGTGTAATTTGAAAGCGATCTTGAAGTGTTGTCAATATATTCATCAAGAAGAAGATTATTAGACTATGTAGATAGGTCTAGAATATTTATGATGATGAATAATTGACAATGCTATTTATTGATATTATTTAAGGCGTGTGGTATGTGTGGACTCATGTCGGTCAAATTGAAAAAAACTTGTGCTGGGAAAAGATGTTGCTTTGCTCTTTGCATGTGTATTGTAACTCGAAGACGATCGTGGTCTACGGTGTGGACTAGGAAATGGCTTGGTGCAAAACTATGGTCCAGAGGGTCAAGAATGTTAGAGGAGAAGATCGTGCTCGAGTTAGGGTGTGTGGAGATTAAAGATGGATAGTGCGCATTGGAGCTACGGATGTGCAATTCGGAGGCTACGAAACGTGATAATTTTAGAGTGTCCAAAAGTGGGTAGTGTAACAAAAGTTGAAAAACCCATTTTACGTAAGGGTTTCATGTCCCTTATTTGTTGGAGTTGGATAAAAACTCGTTTGGGCCCTAGACTATAAATATAGATAGTTTAGGGGATAACTCCCGAGGTTAGATAGATGCAATTTCCGTGTTAGAGTTTGAGGGGTGCTAAACGGGCACTTTGTAGCCACAATATGATGATTCAGCAATAAAAATTAGATCTAAAAATTATTCGGCGTGTTTTCAGTCTCCTCGTCTCAGATGGATGCGCGCATAGTCTTCACGATGATGTCAGCTTCTCCCTCGGTTTGATTCGTCGTGTCCCTTTTTGATTCATGTGCATTACAGAGGTGGCCGTGGCACATCTTCACGCAAGAGGAACAGAAGCTTTGCTCCTTCATCTACCAGGTACAACACCAAGGGGTCACGTCGTGAGCAACACATCACGTGCAGGGCAGCACTATTTCACTGCGTGGGAGGTCTTCCAACAAGTAAAAGACATCACGCAGAGAAGAAAACTCCGTTGAAAGTGACATCTCCAATTTTTAATCGTTTGCTATAGTACTTCTAGAGTACCGAGTACTGCTTTCTATAGTTGACGTTTCGGTTTGCTACAGTAACCGAGGGAAAAATATTTTTTTCGTTTGTTGTCTTTTGTTTTTGTGTTCTTGCTGTGATTGGCAGGTTGAAAAGGTAGAAGATAGTAGACTTGAGGAAAAATTTTTGCTGTGGATTACAATTATTCACCCCTTTAATTACCATCGATGATTCTATAAGTAGTATCAGAGCAGATTGCAATGGCATCAAATCGAGATCGTTTTTAGGTAAGCCACCATTTCTTGGTAGATTAGATTATATCAATTGGAAAACACGTATGGAAGTTTTTCTAAAAACACAAGGTAATGCTATTTCAGAAAAGCTAAAAATTCATATGAAGTAATTCCTGCTGTTAGTACTGAAAATATTGCTAATGTTGAAGCTAATGCTAAGCCTAAAAATATTTTATTGTAATATTTAAGTAGAAATGAGTTTGTCAGAATTGCTCATGTTAAATCTGCTAATAAAATTTGGACTACTCTAGCTGATTATCATGGATGTTCTAAGTCTGTTAAAGGTGTTCGTTAGAACCAATTTAAAAAGAAGTATTCTAAATTTGAGATGAAACTTAGAGAATCAATAGATGCACCTTTTGATCTCTTCAATAAAATTGTTAGTGATTTGTAATCCATTGATGTCCTATACTCTTATTATGAAATGCTCGTTAGATCTTAAATGCTTTGGATATGACTGTTTGAAATTTGTTAGTCACTACTCACTTCTATTAATTATTCTATTAACATGGAAACACTCAGTTTGAATTATCTTTATTCCAAATGAAAACAAATGGGATTGATGTTTTGGTTAGACCAAATAAGTCAAATTCTTCGGGTTTAGTGACTAACCAAGCTGACAATTCTTCTAGTTCTTCTATTGCTTCTTTATATGCACTGTGTTATATTTCAGATAAACAATTAGAGGAGATTCTAGAATAGCAGCTTGTACTTTTCTCCAACAGGGTGACTAAGATAATTAATAACATCATATCAAGGCGGCGAGGAGGTCCAATTAGATGCTATGAATGTGGTGAGTCAAACCACATCAAGATGAATTGTCCTAAACTAAGGAGCAAGTTGGCTAAGGATGACAAAATATCAACTCGTCGCTCTCAATTCAAAACCAACCCAAGTAAGAAGCGCAATTATCGCAGGACGGTCAACAAAATACTTTCAGCACTTGATGAGATTGATTTGATGATGATACTTCTAGAAGTGACGATGAGGACAACGTCAATAAGGTAAAGGAGGTGAACTTCACAGGGATGTGTTTTATGGTAAACAGTAAGGAGCTCAACAATGATGATCTCTATAGTAATCCTGATAAGGTAAAATCTTCTTATACAGACTTATCTCGTGCTGTACTTAGATTGATAAAGGCATATCACCAAGTAGGGCTATAAACGAGTCAAGCTCGAGCTCGATAGAAGCTCGAGTTGGGGTCTGAGTCTAGACCTGGGCTCAAGCTTGGCTCGACCTAAGCTCGAGTAGGCTCGAGTTCGGTTCGTTGAAGCTCAATAACAATTAAAATAATATATTATACACTATTTTCAATAATAAGAAAATTTTGAGTTCGAGCATGGCTCTAGTAAGCTCGATAACAGTCAAAATAATTCAAACATACACTAATTTTCAACAATAAGAAAAGCTCGAGCTCGAGTTCAGCTCAATTGAGCTCGGTAAAAGCTAATATATATCACTACTTAAGCTCGAATCAAGGTTCATGAACTATTCGAGCTCGGCTCAGTGAAGCTCGTGAGCTCGAGATCAAGCTCGAGTTCGGCTCATTTAAAGTTCAAGCCTAGCTCGAATCGAGCCTACAACGACCAAGGAGTCACGTCGTGAGCAAGCACATCACATGTAGGGCAACCCTATTTCATTGCATTGAAGATCTTCCAATAGAACGAAAACATCACACAGAGAAGAAAAGTCCGTTGAAAGTGACATCTCCAATTTTTAATCGGTTGCTACTGTACTGCTATAGTACTAAGTACTGCTTGCTATAGTACTGAGTACTGCTTAAACGTCCCGGTTTGCTACAGTACCCGTAGGAAAAATATTTTTTTCTTCTGTTGTCTTTTATTTTTTGTGTTCTTATTGTGATTGACAGGTTGAAAAAGCAGAAGATAATATATTTGAGAAAAAAGTTTCCATCCATCTACAATTCTACATTATCACAAATGTAGTAAAAGGTAGTGTAGAAGTGTTCTCGTTGATGACATGGTTTTCACGTTTGTTTTTTATATGAGCAATCCCTGTTTCTTCTTTTCCTTCTTTTTTGTGTGGAGATGTTTTCTCTTGAAGGGGCGTGATAAGTTAATTATTATTTTTTGCCATGCATTAGTTGATGGTACATCTATGGGTAAGGTGATTTAAGGGTCTGTTCATACAGGTTTTTCAGTTTAACTTTTGGTTTTAGTTTAACAACTTGTAGAGAACATTGTAGAGAGACACTCATGTGTGAGTTTGGTCAATATAAATAAAGTCGTTACAGTGTATACTACAATTAATTAGTAGACCTTGTCTTAAAAAGACACTTGGTTTAAAAATTAAATAATATAAAAAAGTCATTTACTGTAAAAAAAAGTAGCTCTTAAAAACCAATGTAAACAAAGCATTAGGTTCTCTTAAGCGTAAGTCACACTTTGAATATTATATCCAATCAAAATAAAACAGACACATCTTAACAGTTACTCAAAAGCCAAGAAAATTGGCGTAAACTTATCAAAAAACAGGCTAGTTACAAGTGGCAAATTCGTTAGTTAGTCATCTTAAAATCTCAATAGCAAGAGGTCAATTCATCGGATGGCCAAAAATCTATAAATAAAATTACAAACATATAAATAGTTAATAAGACTTGAATGGAGACCTTTAGTCACCGGTACAGATAACACACGGTCTAACTAGCTAGCTCCTGGTTAGCCGGCCATCTGCTTTCTTGAGGACTAACTTATTAATTTACAATCTATACTTCAATACATCGGTGCTGGGCCCGGCATGGTTTGTCAAGATGATCCACAATACATCGAGAATATACCACTGCTTCATAATCTTTTACCGACCTATATTGTTTGATTCAAAGAACAAATCAATATTGTAAATCTAACACAAAACATGTGGTCACGCACACATAAGAAACGAATCCACCACATTAGCCACACTATTACGAGAAACTACTGGATGAAGAAGCAAGATCAACCTAGATAGTGTAAGAGATCTTGGAGAACCTAGTAGAAAAGAAAACTACCTAAAAAGACGCAAGATAGAAGGTGTGACTCACAACACACTGAATACCTAAAAACTCTTGACACTCCCAAAACCTATGCAATACTGAATATGGAAGTAAAGAATTGATAAAGTCCATGCAATAACCTACGTTACACCGCCTGGTAGTGTGATATAGTCAAAACTGAGAAAACTACATCTTGAAAAGGAAAATCCATCACCAGATGCCCGAAATGAGGTAGGAGACCCAAAGAGACTAACATGATCTCCTCCCCACATAAAAAACCTACATCAAAGAAACAGAAAAAGCATGTTCCTCGATCCTAGGGTTAGTGAAACATGATTTAGGTATTCATGATCATTAGGTGCAAAAGAACTAATATAAGGATTAGCATGATGTATGCAAAAGTTCAAGTGAGAAGATCCAACAATAAACTTGGAGGCACCGTGCAAGCGGACAACTCGATAAAGAAAGCGAGTGTCATATCTAGGAAAGTGACAAATGCCACTCTTAAAAGCTCCATGTTGCGGACCAAAAGACAGAAATCCTTCCTCCGAGCAATGCGTGGACCAAAACCAAATCCATGAAAAACAAGTCTACGACACTATCTAAAACCACTAGAAGTTGGATCAAGAAAGCCATTAATAAAGCGAATCCTCTGGCTAGGCTTTTCAATGTTCATGTCATGGGAAGACCATAAACACTTGAAAACTTAGAAGCACGGGATCGACGCATGTGTTTGGTATGCCAAAAGTAAAATTCTACAAGATGCTCATTCTTCTCACAAAATGAGCAATGTTACAAAGATCTAGAAATAGACACAATCCCGGAGGACGATGTACCACTCTAGCTCAAAGGAGAAGTCTCTTGGGACAAACAAAAAGAGGTACCATCACTTCTACTGCTTGTACCGGCACTAGGTGCACACATGCCATGAGGTGAGCGGTATGTGTTCCTAAAAGCTTGATGGCGCACACGACGCTCGTGTTTGACATGATGGAAGTAAACTCAAAAGTGTGTCAATCTTTCTTGCAAAAGGTGCAATATTACTTCTTCTTAAAAGATGTAGTATCATGTGAGGAATAAGCACTCTTGTCATTTGAAATCATTTGGACAACATTAGAAGAACCAAAAAAAGTCACAAGACTTGATGCTCATATCACTGTGCATTTTCTTCAAAGACTCAACTCTTTCTCTCAAAGAAATGCAAGATGTGCAAGAAGACAATGATGCATTCTTAGTAAGCTTGAAATTCAAAGCATCAACTTCAATTTTCAAGCTGGCACAATTCTTGCGAGAAGATAAATATTCCATAAGCAATGTTTCATTCTATAAGCACATGCTACATGGGCTAACTCTAATCCCAACAATTTCAGCACTAGCATTCTCTAATTTCTCAAGATGAGTGGAAAATCTCATTTCAATTTTTTATTTCCAGTTTTAGAATTTTCTAATTGTTCCACACAAGTAGAATGTGCCAATTTCAAATTTTTATTTTCAGCACGCATGGTTTTACAAGAATCACATTCATTGCTTGCTACTAACCTAAGATTACCGATTTCTATCTTAGCACTATCAAGCTCATGAAGTAAAGAAATATAAGAATCACGCGACATAGGAACCTTCAAGTTCAAAGATTCATTTTCAGATTTTAAGCATGCAAGAGATTTGTTTATATTACACAAGTCCTTGAGCAATGACTCACAAGATTCACAAGACATGGAACATTTCAACCCAGCAATTTCATAAGACAAATCTCTATTTTTTCCTTTTTAGCTTTTCTAATTTATCCTCAAGCTCATGCATACTAATTGCTACAAACACTGAGCACTCAATGAGTTTCTCCTTATCCACCTTACATAACTTGTGTAGGAGATTATCCGCAAAAAGATCCTCAAATAGCTCATCATGACCATCCTCGAATAGCACATCATGATCATCTTTGATCGCGACTCGACAATGTCCATAGCTATCCGTCTCCTCCTTAGTTCCAAAAGCTCCTTATCCTTGAAACTATGACAATTGAAAGAAAAGAATTCACCACAAGCTTTGCAAAAAGATTATTTCCTTATTGCCTTTATTTCCAACTTGGATTCAAGCCTCTCATCACAGCGGACATCATCGGTAAAAGAATCCCAATAATAAAAAACCGCTTACAGGTCCTCATCCTACTCGCCATGCTCAAGATCGGTTAAGATCTATAAAAAGAGCAAAGCGGGCTCTAATACCATTTGTAGGATCGAGTATGGCGAGTTAGATAGCGTAAATGACCTTTTCAAAATCTTCCCCAAAGTATCAACAACAATATGTAGCGGAAACACAAATTCACAAACTCACTAAGGCCTAGAACCACAGATGGCAAAACTCCAAACAAGCAACCCAACACCAATCAAACATCTAATTGCCAGCGATCAGACATTTATCAGCTAGTGGTTAGACCTCTATGCGGTGAACAGTAAAATCAGTACGATTTCAAAACCAAGATACATGTAATTTTTAATCCGATGAACCAAATGACTTAAAACTTGGTATGCACCTTCTCTATAATGTCACAAATTTATTTCAATCAACGATCGAGAGAAACTTTGCCAAAGTTGTGGCCTTTCTACATTTGAAGTAAGGTTGTACCAAACCAGACAAAAGAGAAAAATCTTGATCTACTCTTGCTCATGAGCCATTGAAGATCTATATGACCTTGGATGCATTCTCACATGTCATTACAAGCTAAATCACAGTACGAATTCAACCCAAAACACCCACAAGAGCAAAAACCCAAAATCACCTCTCTTGAGAAAACCTGGGCAAATTAATAACTTCCTCTAGATCATGTCTAGATGGATATAATATTATCTCAAATATATCTCCACCTCTTACACTCCTTGACACAAGAAAAATTAAGAAGAGAAAGATCCAAACAAGAAAACCAAGCAAATCAAAAGCACAAGAGGGAGATTCATGGCACAACTTATTGGGTGAACTTTAGATGTTCATTTTACTTAGAGAGAAATATTTTACAGTCAATCCCTGAAGATAGCAGAACTCTAAGTCTAGCATGTACACACAAGACTCCAACTCAAGGAAACCATAACTCTAAACTTATTGACCTAATTCTCTCTTTTAACACAAGGGCTTATATAGTGGAGACTCCTTACCTCTTATTTAACTCTAACAATCAGTCACTTCTTGATGGATCACACCATTTACATATGGTAAAATCCGATAACCTACACACAAATGAGTTTTAACACACACTTGCATGTTTTTCAAAACACTACTACATAAGGCTCCACAATCCCGATAAGACAAAGTCATCCACAAAGGCGTGACCTAAATCACTTAGGCCAGCACCACGATTTTATAAAGTAACACTTCACTCGGTATTAGACAATTTCTATAATTACCGCCCATCGGTCTTCATGAAGTTGTGATGCCTAATGATTTGCTGTAAAGATTGTATGCCTACACCGAGAATATCACCACTTGAAATGATTGAATTCAATGGTACACCGAATTACACCAGTCCATGATGCCCACCCAATGTTTGCCACTAAGATCGTACGTCTACTCTAAGAAGCGTCACCACTCAAAATGTACAGGTTCAATTGACACACTACATGCACAATGCCTCTTGAGAACACTACATCAAAGACAAAGCAATCAATCGGAGAATAAATAACATGCACTTAACTTTCAATTAGCGAAACATATGTATAGACCTACGTCATAACTACCACTTTCATAGATACCTCATGACTAACACTACACAGAACCAACTCAGCAACTGGACAGAGGACCGATCTAACCATGGCTAGCAAACGAATCAGACCACTAGGTCCCACCGATTAGACCGCCAAGCAATGCCAGTTTGACCTCCACTGCATGACGGTCAAACTGCCATCCCAGTTCGATCTAACAGGTGGCACCAGAAAGTACAGGGAAACATACAGATTCACAAAAAACAAATTTAATTAACAAAAGCAAAACATAAATAATATCAAATACTCATCACTCTTGTGCACTGCAACCACATAGCCTTACTGCTTTAGCTTCATCTTAAAACCAAAGAAAACTGAAACCTCATAAATAAGTTGTATCTCTTCAGGCCTATCATAGAAGTCTAAGCCCTCCATTTAAACTAACGACCAAATGCACGTCTTTCTTAGAGATCGAGGTCAGCCTCTGCATTCCTAAATAAAGGAAGCCCTCCCTACATCAGACAACCAAGCAGGGCGTTATCATGGCTCGACACAGCTGGCTGCTGAGCTCGACTACGCCAGCGGATTAAGTTAAAGCTTGGTTCGAAGGGGAAAACAAGATTATTAAGATTTGACAATTTGATTACAAGGCAATTCAGGCCTGGTGGAGTATGGGGATGTTTGGTTGCCAGCCACACTTTGCCACAGGTTGTCACACCTAAGGTTAGGCAAGTTTGACCAACTTGGAAGCTGTTTGGTTGCAGCCACAGTTGTGGCAAGATTCCCTTCCAACAAACTAGGTCCCACGCGTCAGTGACTCAAAAAAGTGTGACAAGATTCCCTTAGACTTGCTAAGGTGTGACAAAGAATTTGAGCACCTCAACTTAGGCAAGTGTGGCAATTTTTGTTGGCAAATGGTGGCAAAGTGTGGCTAGCAACCAAACAGCCCCTATATCCCTCCCCAATCACAGACATGTGTTTAATATTTGGTTCGAAGGGGAAAACAAGATTATTAAGATTTGACAAATTGATTACAAGGCAATTCAGGCCTGGTGGAGTATGTCCCTCCCCAATCACAGACATGGGTTTAATATTTACATCGTTTATCATGGAATGGAATGGAAATCGCTCTTAGCTTAGGTGAATATATGACGGAGGAGATCTCCTGAATACGCAAACGATTTCTCAGTCTCCTCCAGGCAGTGGTCCTTCTCTTCCCGAGACCAGCTCTGCCAAACGAAACAAACAGAAATACCACCTGATTAAGACCAATTCATCTCTAACAGCATATGTGCGGAAAAGAGAGAACGCGATGTTATAGCTCCAGGACTTGGGACTTACGGAGGCAACTTGGTTAAGTTTGTTGCGGACATTCTGCAGCAGCTGGGACAGATTACCCTCCCACTTGTAGAACTCCAGCTCTTTCTTGTTCAGAATCTTCTCGGCAACCTAAGATGACCAGAGGGCATGGCATGATTACTCGGTTAAAGAATATAAATTAATGGAGAAACAAATAAGTTCCACTCACACCAGACAGAATACAGACAGATAAGATGCCCTGATTAGCAAAGTAAAAAAAACACTACGAATGAATGGAAAATCATCTACACAGCAGAGCGCCAAGAATTGAAAACTGAAATTTTTGTAATAGGATCCTCAACAAAATATACATGGTAATAACATACGTGCATCTTCTGTTGGAATTCTAATTAGCTCAACCAATAAATTTGAGATTTTACGAATCACAATGACACACTCAATGGAATATCTGCTAGTGTCAGGTTTCTCCTTTCAATAGCTAATACATTCTTAACAGCAATAAGGAAAGCCATCTTAACAATCAATGGAACATCTGCTAGTGTCAGGTTTCTCCTTTCAATAGCTAATACATTCTTAACAGCGATAAGGAAAGCCATCTTAACATACATTATTTGACATCACAAGGTTATTGTATAAGATTTTTTTAGAAAAGGGTTACCTTTTTGCCAATCATTCGGCCTCCAGCGGTATGAGCAAAGTACACATTATAGAAGTGGCAGATAAATGCTTGGGGGTCCTTTTCAGACAGCTCTTCCAGGTAGGAAGAATATGTAGTGCCAGGAGCAGATGGTTCTGGAATTGTGTGACCCTGTTGCCTGAACCATTCCAAATCCTTCCTCAGTTGCTCTGATCTCTCCAACCCAGTATTCCGGAACTCAGCATCTGGATGGCATACATAACAAGAATGTAAATAAACAGCATATTGCTAATATTGATGAAAGAAACCTTCTAGCTTCTTCATAAAGAATTTTAGTTTACCTGCTAAAACAAGCTATATAACACAGATTTTTCACAGCACCAATTAACGAGGTTTTACTAATTATAACTTTTGCTGTACCAAACAGAATAAACAAAGCGTAGAAATTTCTATTCTGCTAATTTTGTCAAGTTTCAACAAAGTGTATAGTGTTATGCAATAGAAAGATGCGGCTAAAGGTGCGTATTACTTGTTTCCAAGTTATTTGCTGCGTAAATGAAGCTGGTCAAAGTCAAGAACAATGGATTTTACAAGTTCAAAAGAAAAAATAAAATAAAAATACATTCACCAAACCAGGCAAATATAAAGAATCACACATTCACCAAAGCAGACAAATATAAACAATCTAGATATGGTGCCATTTAATAAGAAAGTGACAACAATTAGAAGAGGTACCATTATTAATATTAGTCAATTTCTTAGCTAGTTTTGGATGAGCCATTATTTTCCTTGCAAAAGACAGTAAATTCACAAGAAAAAGATTTCTCACATTCAAGAATGGATGTAACAAGAATGTGTGTGTCTGGTCGAATAGATACTTGTGCTAACAGTTCTTCCTTCCAAAAGAAACATTGTTATGAGGAAAAGGGCACTTACAGGCACAACTCAAATTAGCATCATTCCTCAATGATTTTAATTTAATCCTATATAACACCTCACAATTGAAGGCAACGTGCATGGCATTGCAGACTATAGCACTAGCAGAATGCCAGAACAACAATATGGAAAAATTGGTTTTCATAGCAGCTGAATAAATGGTTTGTAGTACAACCCTACTGAGGCAATTTGACATATCATGTCAAGTGGTAATAGGAGGACTTCTCATTTCTTGGGTCAAAATAAGTAATACAAAACAACACTAAAATACACAAATGACTAAGGGAAGCAATAGAGTGGGGGTTTGCAGCAACAGTTGTGCTAGGGATGTCACCACAAACATAGAGAAGGGGGAGGCACTGCAAAGATAAATATTGCAATATGCATTGAAAGTCATCATTAGAAAAATGGATGGCTTCGACCATCACGCTAAGGGGGAGATTTGAGCCATCCATGAACAAGATGGTTCAGAGAAGCTTTCTACAGGTTTGTCAAAATAATGGGGAAGATTACTATCGCAGAATGGTTTTTATGTGCAGCGTACAGATACACCATACCACAACCAAATGCGAATAAAAATGCCCCGGCTCCCCATACTTTTTAGTAGTTGATGACTTGATATATGAGCAGTCATTCATGATTTCTGAGGAAACCCTTCAAACTGGAAATTTATTAAGCAAGTGTTGCCTCTAAAGCATTTTATGATACATAAATGCTGGCAAAACACCAAAAGAATTGAACTTGATTCCCTCCAAAGCATATTTTGGATCTGCCACTAGCCTTATGCGCAGTACGGTACTTCAGTACATCTACATCTCACCACATGATGGAAAAAATATACACTTTATTGAAATTTTCAGGTTGATAATAAATACTTAGATTCTTTCTATAACTTAATTTGGATTAGTAAACCATGATTAGGATAACATATCTCTCGCAAACATCTAAACCAACCACAAAAAGAAAAATAAACCCCCAAAAAATATTACTGTCCCCACTCCCATCCTGGCTCTCCCTCTATACCTTCACTCCAGCAGTTTGTTTAAAAAAAGAGCTTGGATGAATTATTCTGGCTAAACAAATTTGTATTTGTATATTCTAGTGCAACATAAAAAAGAGAAACATTTTCCCCTTCTCGAGCTATGAACCAATCAGATTTCATCTATCAACCAAAGGCACGCGTAGCACAAAAAACACCATCCACACACTAGAAGTCGCACACGAGCCGCATATTTTTCACCGGCCAAAAACTAGGGCACGAAAGGCTAATAAACGAGGGTTCTGCGATCACTCACACCAGGGGACGGCGGCGCGGTCGACGATGGCCTCGAGCGTCTCGAAGACGCGCTTGCTGTCGACGAGGAACCGCAGGTAGCCCTCGACGGAGGGCTCCCACCTGGCGACGGGCGGCGCCTGGGGCTCCTTCTCCCCCTCCCTGGCCTGGTCCTTGGTGTGCAGCCGCATCGCCACGGCTCTCATCTCCTCCACGAACGGCCTCCCCTCCTCCTCGCTCGCGGCGGGCGCCATCTCCGCGGCCGCGGCCGCCGCGGCGACCAGCCTCCTCCGCGGCGCCGCAGAGACCCCCGACCGCGGCCCGACCGACACGGACACGCCGCTCCTCCCGGCGGCGGCGTAGGTGAGGATGGAAGCGACGCGAGGGGCAAGGGTGGGGGGGCTGGAGAGCGATGCTACGGCCGCGGGCGCCATGGGAGGACAGGGCTAGGGTTCTCTGATAGCGGTAGGGTTTCGGGCGGGGGAGGGCGCGAGGCGGCGATGGCGAAAGGGATTGGGTGGTGGCTTTGGAGTGCGGTGTTGGTGTTGGCTTTGAAGCGGAGCGCGAAGAGAGAGAGAGAGAGAGAGAGAGAGAGAGAGAGAGAGAGATGGAAAAGGGAGCAATGGGGAATGGAGTGTGAATGGATTGGAACGGCGGGAAATGGCGTCAGTCAGGTCGGGTGCTCTCGGCTTGGAGAAGACGATGGGGTTCTTTTTTTGTGACGGAGAAGGGGGAGACGATCACTGTGACATGTGGGGCCGGGAAGAGTGGGGTCGAGTTGTCCGTTGGGGTGGGGAAGGGACGTTCAAAACGCAAGGCCCATGTCTGCTTCGTTTCCGAAGGGGGTGCCGAGCATGGGAGAGGGATAAAGCCAGGTTAGCTTTGCCTACGTGGAGGTCGCTGACGGGCGGGCCCAGGGGGGCAATGGGGCGGCAGAGCTATTGGGTCTTCACGTGACGGCGACTGGGAACGACCGTCTCTAGCCTCGTCCATCCATATACCACATCGTTTCTTTATTCCTTTCTGGACTCCTACAGGGGAAAAAACGAAATTTTCTGATTTTCTTATTTTGGGCTTTTTTAACCTATGTCTTATAACTTCTAACGAATAAAGGAACCGAATATTTCTCCATCATTTTTTTGAAGTAACTTAATAAGATAGTTTTTAAAAAATAATTTATTAGTATTCAATTCATTCATATAAATACCGAGTTAAAATAAAAAAAACCATTAACTACAGTCATTCGAAAATAACACACCTAAAATGTTGTAAAACGAAACATTAGCCACAATATGGTACTACGAGTAAGAAAATGTTCGGTCGGTATAGCAGCTACGCTTTTCAATGCCGTGAGTCCGTGACGCCGTGAATTCGCAAGGCGCGACCTATCTCTCGTTCGGCCACGTCGCCCGCCCACTCTAGGCCACAACTCGAAGCGTCACTGACATGGCTCCCCCACGTAAAGTGGGCCCCACATGTCATACTGTCCTGGTTCCATTACTACCGGATGAATACGGTATGCCCTCGCGTTACGCGCGCGCGCGTTCTCCCACGCAGGAAGAGACAAGGAGCAACGGGACGGGAGGGAGAGAACGGCACGGCGAGGCCAGCCAGTGGCAGGCGTACACGTCACAGCCTCGAGTTCGCTAGTGGTCGATGGGATCTGCAGGAGCTTTGCTTGACGCCATGGAATGACGGCGACAAATCCCCCTTTCACCGACTCTGTTGCACCAATCGAGAGAAGTTTCACTGTGTACGGCCGACCAACTTGCAGTAATTCTTCTCAATTTCGTTTTTTTCCTTTGCTTGAAAGAGAAATAGCACTCCTTTCTTCCATCTATAGTTTATAGGTTTTTCTGAGCAAATAAATAAAATATTTTTTTTCGAAACGGCTTATTAAAATAGACTTTTTCAAATAGCTTATTAATACTTAATTACTTTATATACTAGTATAGTGCCCGTGCTAACGCTACGGTAAAATACAAAACAAGATAAAATTTGTAAAAAATAAAACGAACAATCAGATTCATTAAGATTCACGTCTCATATATTGTATAACCAAATATTTTTGTCACATAACGACTGATCCTTTGAGGAAGCGACAACATCTTGGACGCACCCACCGACGACTTTCTTCATCCCCACATTGTTTAAACTTGAGGCTACAAAAAAAACAAACATTTTTGTCACATAAAGAAATATGAAACACAGTAAGCTTTTTCTTCTTTTGTTTTTACATGTAATATCTATATTATGTATGACTTACTGCTGGGCCCCAGGGTATGCAGTGGCCGTACGACCACTCAAACTCGGCACCGATCGCTTTGAGTCGTTGTCGTAACATCACTGTATAAGTTTACGACCGCTCCGCTATATCGCTGCACTGTCTTCCTTCAGCCGCTCTCGAGTTACTGTGATCGCAACTCTTTACGACCACGCAGTGATGCTGGCGATCACTGTTCACTGTGGTCGAAACCTTCATAACGTGATTGTAGCCTCCTTCGACCACGTTTAATCTTCTTCTTTGCAGTCGTACGTCTTCAGACCACCTTCGACTTTGCGTGTTCGTGGTCGTAGATGCTCCCAATCACACCTGCTTTCGATTTTGCCGTGGTCGACCGCCTTTCGACCACGCCTGCTAGCTTTACGACCACGATCTTCCTCCTTACGACCATCATGCAAAGTTACTGTAGCTTTGCCGTGGTCGTAAGTCCTTACGACCACGTTGTACGCTCAGATCACTGCTCCTTATGATCAATTACACCGTGGTCGTAGCCTTCAACGTGATTGCAACCCCTCTTACAACGTGGTCGTAGACTCCGTACGACCACATACAAACTTTGTTGCAGTCGTAAGCCTTCAGATTACCTTCGATTTCTCTGGGAAGTGGTCGTACCTCTTCTCGACCTCACTGTTCACCGTGGTCGAAACCTTCACAACATGGTCGTAGCCTCCTTCGACCACGTTTAATCTTCTTCTTTGCAGTCGTACATCTTCAGACCACCTTCGATCACTTGCCGACCTCACCGTCTTCTGGTTTTGCCATGGTCGAACACCTTTCGACCACGTCTACTGTAGATTTGCCGTGGTCGTAAACCACTCGATCGCCTCCTACTTTGCCTTGTTGTGGTCGTAGGTCCTCTTGAGCACGCCTATTTTTGTTTTGCTGTGGTCCAACGCCTTTCGACCATGTCTATTGACGGTTTGCCGTGGTCGTAAGTTCTTACGACCACATTTTCCGTGGTTATAATTCATCTTACGACCACTTACACCGTGGTCATAGCCTTCTTTGACCACGCTCAGCGACTTTACAACGTGGTCATATCCATAGTCCATACGACCACCCCAGTGGTCCATACGACCACCTCAAAGCTTGCTACGACCATCACAAGCCACTACGACTCTACCGCACAAAGTCTAGACCCAAACGACCGCTCTGTTGCACCAAATAGAGAAACACTCGAGCTCACCAAAGACTTCCCACAACCTACGACCGCACACACATCTCTACGGCCACCACGTAGCTTGCTACGACTTACAAGCCAAGCAATGCTCAAGGCCCTACGACCTCATCCCAAGTCGTTACGACCGATTCAAAAAGGCTACGACCAAAACCAGAGGTTCCATCGTGGTCGAACCCCGTTCAGACCACGTACACCGGATATCATCGTGGTCAAACGCAGCTACGACCACGTTGGTCATGGTCGAATGCAGCTACGACCACCTTGGCTGTGGTCGGAAGTCGTAAGTCGAAGCCACGACCACTACGGTCGGAAGTCGACGTTGTGGTTTACGACCACCTTGTCTAATACGACTTCTACTCTGTTTCGACTTCGATTACAGCTCCACGTCTCTATTTATACCTGGTATTTTCGACTTCGTCTCGGGTTTACAAACCGACTCCGACTCCGAGTATAATACGACTTCTACTCTGTTTCGACTTCGATTACAACCTAACTTTGCATACGACTTCTAAACACAAGATTATTTCCAACATTCTCTCCCTAATCTTCCTGCCGTAGTCGTAACACCTCTTACAACGTGGTCGTAGCTTCCTTACGACCACGTTCAATAGCCTTTCGACCACACTATCCGACTACCCAATGTGGTCATAGTCGTAATCCGCCGACATTCGACCACAGCGGTTGTGGCTACGTCTTACGACTACCGATCGCTTCAGCTCTCGACAACGTGGTCGTAAGGCGCCGTCTCTTCAACGTGGTCGTAAACCATAGCGCCGACTTCTGACCGCAGCACTCGATAACGTGGTCGTAACCTGCCGACTACTCAACGTGGTCCTAAGCCACAGCGCCGATTTCCGACCACAGAGGTTGTGGCTTAGACTTACAACTTCCGACCACGACCAACGTGGTCGTAGCTGCCTTCGACCACGGCCAGAGTGGTCGTAAACGACACTACGACTTCGTAAATGCCACAACGTGGTCATAAACAGTCCTGGTGGCCTTCGACCTCAGCCAGAGTGGTCGTAAGGCCTTCCGACCACTCGAAAACGCATCTACCAGGTTCCGACCAAGGACGACGTGATAGTAAATGGCTTCCGAACGGCGACACAAAGGTCGTAAACTTGATTTCCGGCTTCCAACCGCTGACAATGTGGTCGTAAAACTTCCAGCCGGTATCAACGTGGTCGTAGAGTCTTTTGCTGACTTCCGACCATGACCAATGTAGAGACCGACCACTTGAAAAGGCTTGAGACATTGCAGAATCAGCACAATATGGTCGTAAAAGCTTCCGACCACTAATTAAGTGCCTCCTATGACTACCAAGTCGATCGCCTACAACTACCAAGTCATAGATACTATCCCAACTTATATGGCCTACACAGACTGGTGTAATTAGCAACCAATATCTCCTCGATAGCACCACATAGATGCAGAATCTCAATTCATGGTCCCATGAATGGGATGCAATAACACAAACACCGTCAGCCCCAACCAATAAACTATCACATACATATGAGAGTATATGTATATAATGATGTAATATTGCAAGCCATGCAAAATGCCAACACTTAGAACATATATATGAGAACAACATATTTAACATGAAGCTTACAGCATATACAACAGCAGCAAACTCAGATTGAGTCAAAGCCCAATCTTCTCTGTCATTTGTTGCAAAAACTCCCGAAATGACCATCAAAATAACTCCAAAAAAGTATGAGTATGCTGTCAATGACAAGCTAGAAGGATACTTCAGCAGAATTGGAGCCTGAAATAACAACGAATGAACAGGATAAGTATACAAAATAAGAAACATTTTTGGCAAAAGGAATTGTAGCACAGTGATCTTCTAGTATAAGATCTACTGAAAGGCAAGACAAGTCAAGTCAAATACAACACAAACATAAAGTTATTCCAGGATTGCCACACAGATGATCTCCTTCTATAAAAGACTAATCTTCATCCTTACAGTGAAGCATAATTTGCTCAGCCCATGACAAATCAACTTGTAACAATACGCCAGGCTCAGACAAAATTCGATCATGAATGTTGTAATGGCCAGTTGGTCACACAGCATATAGGACATGCCCTTTCTAGGAAGAGAAGTAAAGCCAACCTAAGTTCCACATACTGGTACTTCAAGAGTGCCAAGAGGGCAAAAAAAGTATGAGGAAACTGTTAAGACTGAAATTTTTATCAAAACAGAATGTCAATAGATTTTATACCATCTCAAGTCGTCCTATCAAATTACCGATCTAACTTACAGAGGCTTGCAGAACATGCACTGCACATATGCTTGATCAGAAATTAAAGTTTCCACGTGCCCCCAACCAATAAGCATCAAAGTGCATACGAAGAACGGTGTATCAACAGCCTGAAAATCACTTAATACCTGCAAAGCAAGATAAGTAGCCATGCAGAGGCAGTTCCCTATCAAGCACAGCACTCCAATGTGCCACTTTTGCAGCCCAAACACCATGAACCAAGATGATACTGGCTCAGGCTGCGACATGGCAGTGATGACACCGTTACTATGAACATCGAAGTCGAGCTCGCCGCTACCAAACACAGCCGGGCCCCTGTACAGCACCATGAGAACAGCTCCAAGCACACAGATGATGGTGCCACCAATCTTGGCCCGGCCCTCATGTGTTATCAAGCTCGCCGTTTCAGTGCTGGAACAAACAAAATGCTTAAATTCAAGAACAAAGAGAAGCGTAAATTTCTGAAGATTGTCATGTGCGAGTGAAACTGACCCCATGATGACGGCCAAGATGAAGGTGAAGACTGGTATGGACGGCTGAATGGCGGCGGCGTAGGTGGGATTGGTGTAGCTAAGGCCGACCAAGAACAGCAGGTGGTTGCCAAAGATGCTGCAGGGAAAACACACAGAGGCATCAAAGCACGAAATTTGCGGGCATGGCAGCAGCATCGCTTCAACCGATTAGTGTGTCAGACTCCGAGTGAGTGAGTCGGGCTTACCCTGTGAGGCCGAGGAGGAAGAAGGAGGCGAGGAGGCGCCACGTGACGGGAGGCCGCGCCTAGGCCGGGGAGCCGTGGTGGCGGAAGAAGGCTAGGGGGCGAGCACGGAGAGGGCGAGGAGGTCGCGGAAGACGCAGAAGACGACGCGGTTGACGCCGACGTTGAGCGCCTGCTTGGCGATGACGTGGTACCCCGCGTTGACGAGCTGCACGCCCACCATCGTCGCGTGCGCCCGCCTCCCCTCCCCGCGCCGCGCCGCCATCCCCGATCTCCCTTTCGCCTCCGGTCGTCGCCCGAGGACTGAACTGCCTCCCCGACTGCCACTGCAGTCCATGTGCTGGGCTCCATTAGTTGGGCTCTCTGGGGTTTTTAATCAGAGGCGGCGCGGGCGGAGGAGGGAGGGGAGGAGGCAGCGCGGGGTGGGGAGGAGGAGGCGGCGCGGATCTAGCGGTTAAAGGAGGCAGTGGGGGCAGGTGAGGAGGAGGAGGCGGCGGCGCGAGGTGGGGAAGAGGCGGCGGCGGTGGAGCAGATGAGCGGGGGAGGAGCAGGCAGCGGCAGCGCGGGGTGGGGAGGAGGAGGAGGAGGAGGAGGCGGCGCGAGGTTGGGAGGAGGCGACGGCGGTGGAGCAGATGAGCGGGGGAGGAGCAGGCAGCGGCAGCGCGGGGTGGGGAGGAGGAGGCGGCGGCGGCGGAGCGCAGGGCGGGGGAGGAGGCGGCGCCGGCAGAGGGCGGGGGAGGAGGCGAGGGAGAAATCAGGGGGAGGCAGGGCGAGGGCGACGGCGGCCGGGTGGAAGGAGCAGGAGAGAGGAGGGCGCCGCGAGCGAGGAGAATCAGGGGGAGGATTTGGATCGTTGGATATGAGTGGGTAAGGAGAGAGAATGGTAGGAATTGATCCTTGATCGTTGATTTCACTGGTTGGTTTTTCTGGGGACACAAATTGGTGTGGATGCAGGAAAACTCATGACTGTTGGGGGCACAATTTGGGGTGGGCGTAGGAAAGAACTGAACTGGTGTATTTTAGGGGTAGAGATAGAGAAACACTTATGTTCATCACCGAGAAGAACCCGTCTATCCTCCTTTCCAGCCTCTCACTCTTCTTTCAAAGTTTGGGCTAACTTTTGGTGGCCTGTTCACGATTAAAGATAGGATTTACTCGAATCCAAAATCGACGTTGTGTGTGCATAGCCGCGCTGGGCTCTAAACCGTCCGGGCCAGTCAGGGCCCATACGAGAAGACCATCTGCACCAGCATATTCAGGAAGAAAGCATGGCCCACACACGACACGAGGTTCCAATCGAGAGAAGTTTCACTGTGTACGGCCGACCAACTTGCAGTGATTCTTCTCAATTTCGTTTTTTTCCTTTGCTTGAAAGAGAAATAGCACTCTTTTCTTCAATCTATGGTTTATAGGTTCTTCTGAGCAAATAAATAGAATATTTTAAGGATAATCTAGTTATTTTTAATCTATGCGCCAAAAAAATACGCTTTATAAATTTGAACGAAGGGAGTAACAAACAAATAGGTGTATCATCCACGCATTGCTGCGGATCTTATCCGCCTTCTTTTCTCTTAGAATTGTATATGCAAGGTAATTTTACAATTGTGAGAAGAAAATGGTGTATACTTTTTTTTCTTAAACAAATTGCTCACATGTATTGGGTTTATTAGTTCTATTTTTCAAACATAGAGCGTTGAGAGTGTATAACGATATACCCATTATGGATATATCCAGCGAAAATACAAAGATTTCCCGTTGGAAAGTAATTTTATTGATCAAGCCAACTTACACACAAAATTTTCTCATTATAAAACCATGTTACAATTTCCAAGATAGAGATAACTTTAGCGGTTCAGAAGTCCAACCTTTTTAGGATGAGTGATCGCTCTTTTCCTTTCAACTTAATGCTAGTCTCTCCTGAAATCAAACAAAGCTCAAATGGCCCTCGAGGAGTTCTAAGTTTTTTTAGGTCGTAAATTCTAACATGTATGGATCGGAATTCATATGAGTAGATGTGCCAATGAGCAGCGCATGTTAGTTCATGCATATATATAAGAATCATTTCTAACATATATGCATGGAAATTATGTGCAAAAAGAGCTTGAAAATATTTCGGAGGAGAATTTAAGGTTCAAGAGCAGAGTTCACGAGTCAGCGAGTGGAACTGCGAATGTTCTTTTGCCATGTACATGTGGAAGAGGCAATTAATGGGTATGTTCTTTTCAGGTTCTAAAAGCTGTTATTTGGTTTTTTTTCTACAGTAGCTACTTTTAAATAGAGTATATTTTTAAGATAGACTCTACTAGTTAATTGTAGTACATATGTACTGGTAATTTCTCGCACAAACAGCTTAAAAGCTAAAAGCCGCAGCCAAAAGCCATAAGTTTCAGCCAAAAAGAACAGGCCCAATGCCTCTTAATTATTCGTGAAGAGGAAATCTAAGAGGACAATCCGACGCCTACGCTTTTATAGCAAATCTCTTAAAGGTCTTGTTTCCGACGACTTCAGTTTCTAACTTCTCGCATCTTAATTTTGTCTTTTTTTTAACTCTTTTTTTTCTTTTTTCTCTTATTTCTTTGCATCATCCATGATGATATAATTTTTTTATTTTTTAAAATCTAATTATCTAGGAAAAACTATGAGCAATGCATTTTCAACCACTACAGTATGAAAAACCAAAAGTCTAGACTTATAAGCCATTTGGAGCACCCCCAAATATTTGACATTTTGAAGATGGCGTGGCTTAATGTCAGTGATATGCCCTAATTGCCACCCCCAAGATGTCACTAGTCGAGACATTAGTGACTTCTAGATTAGCACATGTATTAATTGGTGACCATATTCCATTGGTCATAGATACGGAGATATCAAAACGATAATTTAGACAATGTTAGAGAACATAGTATTGGATTGATCCACCTTAAGACACTATTGAGATTATTATGTTTTATATGTCATCAGTTAGTCTCATACAATGATGATGTATCATCCTTATACCTGATATCAGCATAGTTTTCTATATATGTAATAGTGCACTTAGGAGTTACGAAAGGCTACTCCGTAATTAGATAGTTATAAAGGAAGTTTTTGGATACGCTGTAAAACATGTTAAGCAAGGTTGCTAAAATTGCAATTCTAGTCGTAGAATCATACGACTCTATGATCCCACAAAACCAATTCGACTCAAATCGCATCTTGAGTCGTATCTAATAGAATCGTGGTAGAATCACGAACCTAGACGTAGAATCGTAGTAGAATCATATAGAATCATGCATCACCTAAGATTATAAAAGACCTAGGTGTTTGGTTGTGTTCTATCACTCAATCCAGGTTGTATGTTAAATACTAAGTAGTTAATAGTTTAGACATTAAGATTTGGAGGTTTGGAATAATAAATAATAATTTGATTATTTATTTATTTTACTTTTTTATATAAAATGATCAGATTATGACAATATTGATAACATCACCCTTCTACTCATAGCTCTCCATGATACCGAATTTAAACCATGATTCTAGTCATAAATAAAATACATTGATTAATCAAATTAGATGCCAAATGACCAAATAAACACTTATATAACTCTTGGAATATACGGTAAATTGGGGGAAAATGTTTTTGATAGAATCAGTTAGGATCTTAGATTCTACGATTCGATCATCGAATGCGATCCTACCAGAGTATCTCTAATCCGATTCAGGATCACGATTCTGATAACCTTGATTCTGAGGAATGTATCTAGTCATATATGGGATTTACCCGTCCTACATAACAGGAGAGATATCTCTGAGCTCCTCGATATGGTGGGATAAAGAAAGTGTATGGCCATACCACAAGTGGTTGAAGAGTCAACCACATGAAGTTATTAATCACTAGATTGAAAAAGAATGAATAATCTATGGATAACACATTACTCACTTGGAGTTTGATCATGTATCGTGAGGCAAAAGGATAATATACAAACAAGTCATTTAATCCAATCAGGTACGAACTGGTAATATGGGTATATACTGACTGGTCGTGAACTAGTCGGACATATCACAAACTGATCTACAAACTAGTTGTATGAGGATACGGACTGGCTGTAACCAGATACTATCTAGTCATAAGGAGTTATAAACTGATTGTGAACGAATAGGACCTGTTGCAAATCATATTGCATAAGGTTCGTTTAGATTAAACTTTGTGCATATTTGGGGTTGATATGTTCTACTAGGGACCGCTACCGACCAGTGATTGGAAAGATGTTTCTGAGTTACAACTAAGTATACGTGAACATACAGGGTCAAACATTTAATGAGTTGGAACAATTAGGATTCGGTCGGAGGCACTCTGAGTGGGATACGATCTCTATTCATATTAGATGAATATTAGTTGTTGATAGAAGTGGCTGATGAATAGTAGTAGCTGATGAATAGTAGTATATTATGTAAGAAAGACGGTATAACAAAAGACACTACAACATTCGGACCGTCGTGCGACTTACGGAATTGTGATATAATAAAATACAAAGTATGTTTCAATATGTGAAAGTGAAAAGTAATAGCTGATAAATAGTAGTGGCTAGTAGAAAACGGCTTATAAAAAGGTAGGGTGTTCGTATAGGTTTTTGTTTCTGTAAGCAGAAGCCAGAAGTAGAAACCATTATAAACAAGCCCTTTAGGGATGCGTCATGACGTGGAAGGGATGGAAAGGGGCTCACCATAGTGGAGGTGGTGGCAGTGATGAGGGTGATTTTGGCTCGGGCTCGACGCACCCAAATGTGGGATGTTGGAGGGATGGAGAAGGGGTGAGGAAGCATGGGAGGGCTTGGACGATTCTTATAGCCAAGCAGTATGTGGCGACGGGGCGCAGTACATGATGTGGGTGAGGGCAAGTGTGCGGCGTGGGCACAGGCGTGCGTGCGGTGTGGGTGCGAATGAGCGATCATGTGAGCGACTTGGGCACGGGCGTGCACGCAGTATGGGCGTGGACGTGCGCAACAAACACAACAGGCGCGTTGGTTGAGGGCTAGGATAGCTCGGCGTGAGCACATCATGGCCACAGGGCTAAGCCGCGCAAGTATGGCGGCGGCAATGCATGCAGGCAGCGAAGCGGGCGAGGCACAAGCGCGTCGAGAGGTGCAACGCGAGCGGCACAGTGCAGAACGACATGATCAAGCTAGTTCAGCCAAGAGAAAGAGAGGGGTGGGCCGGCTGAATGGCGTTGGGCCAGGAGGAAAAGAGAGGAGGGAAAGGAGTGGGCTAGCGGAGGAAAAATGGGCTGAAGTCTATGGGCTGAGGAAAGGAAAGGAAATAAAGGGAGAAAAGAAAAGAGGCCGGCCCAAAATGAATTTCTGATTTGCATTTCCTTTTTTACTTGAGTTTGAATTTTGGTTTAGGTTTTGAATTTTATTTTTCCAAAATTTTGAATTGTACTCAAATACCAACTTTATTAAAAAAATTCCCCCAAAATGGGGTGTTACAGTCAAATAATCAGGAGGGACAGGACAGGATAACACATGCATGCTTAGCGTTTTATTATGTTAAACAGAAAAGCGAGAGGGGAAAGGTTAAATATAAAAATTGAAAATTGGGGCATTACGAGAATTGAACTCGGGAGTCGGGACCCTAAGCGAGAATCATACCAGTAGACCAAATAATGCCCGTTCGATGTTAGCAGAATATTTCATAATCCATATATCTGATATACATTGGCGTTCTATGTTTTGTGGAGAGCATATCTTATGCAAACTAGTAGTTGTTCGGCGGGAACTCGGGCCATCTTTGCGTATATGCATGTTTTCGAAAGTTCTTAAACCTTGATGGATACAAGAAAGGGATATTTAATTAATTAACCTGCTTTTTTTAATCAAGACAACGCTGGAAAACTTGATTGCATTTTGGGAGAGACAAAAACGAGACTTCCTAAAAGGAGTTGTAGTTCAAACAGTAAATCATGATTAAAAGTTAATTTGTCTTTTTTTTCTTCCACATGCAATTGAATTTGATCATGATATTTTGCAGAATAACTATATGTAGCACAACTTTTTCCCCTACACATCCATCAATATATGGAGGTTTTTTGAAAACTTACACACAAAATTAACGCGTACTTACATTGAATTTTTTACTTTACACCTGATATATTTAGTGTACGTGTAGCTCTTGAATGCCTTCGCATGCAGTGGCTAAAGCTGTAAATTGCCAGCTAAAAGCTAAACTAATCTGATTTGTGAATGTGTATCGATGATCGATGGTCAAGAGATATCATTTGTGGACCCAAAATCGGTCTGCTTATTTTGTAGCTTCGAGCAGAAGTGGCTTCCATGTACAAGCAAGACAAATTTATACAGATTAAGATTACATGGACGATCAATCGAGGGTAAAAAATAAGTCGTATATCAAGGCAGGCACCAGCAGGAAATTGATTCTTTCACCAGCTGCTACTGCTCGCTGAACGAGCAAATCGCTGTCAATTATAATAAACTTGCACGCCACTAACTAAAACGAATCAACGAATCAAATTTCATAAAGTGTATCAAATATTACATTGTAGAGCAAGAACCTGCACCAAATTAAGGCAAACACACAAAAATTACATGGATGCATGCATGGGCAGATCTGTTCAAATCATCGATCCCATGCATATATGATATATATCCGTGCTGCACCAAGAAATAACAGACGCACAAAACGAAGGAAAAAGCATATGAGATGAACAAATAGAAGACAACTCGATTTCTTCACTTTCAGCAGCCATGGCGTCAATTCTTGTTTCTTGCTGTCGTAAAGCCATGAGATCGAAGGGAATAAAGAAACCTACACTATCTACAGTCTGCTGAACTTACCAGCCTGTACATGCATATACACCAAGATGATTTAACCTCGATCATTTCGATGATCATGCGTGCAAGATCACGCGAGCAGAAACCCTAATGGTGACCAAGGCAGTTATGTCGCTCCGGGGATATATCATTGGTGCTGATAGGACAACGTCCCGAAGATGTCGAGGAAGGCGGACGGCGAGCCGAGCGCCGGCGCGCCGGGGCTCAAGAAATGGTCACCAACGTGGTGCAGCCAGCCAGGGGAAACCAAGGGGGCCTCGCCCTTGGCCGCCGCGCCGCGGAGCGGGCTGAGGTCGTGGAACAGGAACCCCGACGGCGACGGCCCTGGCCCCGCCGCCGAGGGAGCGGGATGTTGCCTCGTGGCCGTCACCGACACCGACACCGCCGGGCCGGGTCGGTTCAGGGCACGCGCCTTCACGCGCACCGGCGCTGCTCTCCCCGCACCCTTGCGCGGGCCCGACGGCCTCGGGGACGACGGCGTCGACTCCCTCTTCTTCTCGCCGCCGGCGTCCGGGCCTGTCAGCCGCTGCACGAGCGACATGAACTCGTGGGCCTCGACGTGGATGACCTTGGGCGACACCATGTAGATGATGACCGGCTCGCGCTGCTGCTGCGCCTGCGCAGCCGTCTTGCCGATCTTGCGCGACGAGCCGTGCACGCCGAGCGCCCCGCCCCCGGCGCCACTGTGCCGGACGTCGCCGTCGAAGCTCGCGGCGGCCATGGACGGACGACGACGACGACGGATAGCTACCACAACAATGGATAGGTGCAACTTGAGGTGGACACGAAAGATTTGAGGGGGACAGCCGGACAGCAAGGGGCTAGATCGGTGTACCTACCGGCCGGGCAAATGGCACATATGATATAGGCGAGGGCACCGTCTTGTGCTCCAGTCCTGTCTTTGCTAGGCCTCTTGGTCAACTGGGGAGATCGAAGGAGACAAGAGTGATAAGGCGTACGTGGCACGTGCCCCTTGGTCTATCCAACGTGTCTACATCTTCTGGCCGTAGCTGTGGCGCTCCGTTCAGCGCAAATTGTTAACCGGCTTCTCTCTTTGTCGTAACTTGTTATCATACCAAATAGCTACTGCTTAGGGCCTGTTCTTTTAAGTTAAAAGCCGGTGATTTTTGAGTTTTACTATAGTACCTAACTTTTAAATGGAGTATTTTCTCAAAACGGGGTCTACAAGTTAAACGATCTACACGTTAAAACCCTAACATATGTACTAACCAAAATTACAAGTAAGTATTTATCTCTCCGTAATCTATATCGTAAACAGTCAAAATTCAAAAATTTCAACCAAAAACCAAAAATCACAGCCGAAAAGAACAGAAGAGACCCTTAATCTAACTCACCTTAACATCTGGTACCAGCTCTTAGCCTCTCGTATATCGAGTTACACACTGCGACGTATCAACCGAGACTACATAAGTAGACGTCGTATCTTCATCTACCATGGTGGCTGACTAGTATCATGCAGGTTAAGGTGAGGCGGGAAAACCGTAGCGAGACCGTACTTTTCCAATTTTACACCCAAGCTAAGGGAACAGATCCCAGCCACACGTAATGTCGCCGTATCATGCAACCAACCCTTTGGCAATGGACGTCTCCCTTCAACCGGGCCCACCGGCAGCTGCAGGCAAGAAAGCCCGGCCATTGATGGAACCAACCATCGGGGGAAAAAAACAATACAACGCGATGCGATGGCCGTCCTTTCTATTTTCTATATGTCCGTCCTGTCCATTTCGGCCGGCTTTGGTTCACCTCACGCCATAGGCCCGAGAGGCTGCGAAAGTCAGCTCGCAACATTTGGAGACGACTAACGACATTTCGTATTGGTTTTGGTTTTGGTTTTCATTTAAATAAGTTAAAATTAATATAAATTCTCTAGCTTCAATAAACGGCTATTATATTATGCTTTTATGTGTTGTATCATATTTTATTATATCATAATCCTGTAACTTATATTACGGCCCTCCGGGCTTTCTTTCCGCACTATTATAGATTATTACACTATCTTTCTTTTATGATGTACAGTGCATTTAGCAAAAAGAGAAAAACATAAGCTAATACAAACTCTATAATTTTTATAAATCATTACTATTTATTAATTATTATTATTTATTAATTATAATCTAAAATCATCGTCAAAAACTGATATGAACGGACCTTTATAGACATCGAGTTGAAGCCGTGGTTATCTCGCTGGCGAAACAAGTTGAACTTCTGGTATGTTATCGCGGTCGCGGTGGCAGCCGGCCGGCGAGGCGACGTGCCTTCAATCAGTGCGATTTGCTGGCGAGAGCGAGAAGAAGTCACGGACGATTCTGGTGCGGAGCGTACGAAGTTCGTACGCGTCAAGCACACAATCGGAGACGCGCACGAGGGGGGGGGGGGAGGCTTGACGAGATTTTGGCACGTTTTTCTGCTCGCCTGCGGCCGCATTCAGCTTCGTGCCAACTTACAGGAAGGAGCTGGAAAATAACGCAAGGGACCGAGCCAGCGTCAAACTTGACAAAATAGGGTGGTTTGACTCCATAATATCCGTGGTAAGAGCTAATACATCAGGTATGTACTTTTAGACTATGACTAATAGCCTTTAGCTATAATGAATAACTCTTGTTTCTAATTTTTGAGATAATAGCAGATGACGCAGATACCGACCCAAACAATGCACATAGTTTTAAACTCGAGAAGTCGTTTAAAAATATATTTTAAAAATCAACTTATTTATTTTGATTTTCGGAGATACTAAAATCAAAATACATTTCTTATGGCAAGGTACCCGAGGCTAGCTGGCCTCACCCAACCGCTAACAGGAGGTGGAAAAAAAAGCTCGTTTGTGAGTCTCGTTAGCTCGGTTCAAAATTGTTTCAATTATACTTGTTAATTGGTTTAACATTAAAATAAGTTGATTTCAAATGAATTTAAATTTTGCTCTAACTCGGCTCGTTAGTTCGTTTCTAAAAATACTTTTAAATTGTACATAAAATGATATTAAATCTAACTATATCAATTTTAGAAAAAGCTCAATAAGACAAGAAGCTGACTCAATATCCACCCGTTTGGATACGCACCCGATTTACACCTCTTGTGCCGCGAGAGTATTAAGACTATTGGGTGAATTTTTGGATGGTGACAAAAGTGCATAAATTATGTACACATATATCATAGTGACCTTTAAAGAAAAATGAAGGGGCCGTATCCCATTGCACAAAGCTAATTTTCAAGCAAGTACACAGCACCAAGGATCGAAATACCGGATCCTGAAAATTTATGGCAGCAAGGCCAGCCTCGGGCCTTTCACCGATCCCTTTCCGGTCTATTTCGCTTTGGTACTTCCCTTTTTCGTCTTTATATATTTTTTATCCTCAAGAGTGCAGTATTTGGGCCCGTTTGACACAGCTCCACCACCGGCTCCTGGAGCTGTTTTGTGCCAAACAAGGTACAACAAAATAGCTCCACCCAAAGAGTCCCTTAAAACCTGCTGAGACAAAAGTAGCTCCTTAGGTGGAGCTGAAAAAAGTAGCTTCACCTAGCTCCACTTGTGAAGTAAAAAAAAACAACTCCACTTGTGAAGTGAAGCCGTGTCAAACGGGGCCTTGGTGTTAAAACGCGACGTACGATGCGTCATCGGTGAGCCAAAATCAACTCCAAAAGCGAAGACACTTTTCGGCACCTTCGGAGCTGCTCCAATATGTATGCAAGGCGATAACCACAAGGTGCAGGCAGGACTCATCGCCGAAAAGATTAGCAGGTAAAATGTGTAGCCTGACACGCCTTTCTCACAGCCGCCATCCCTCACACTTCCCCCATCTGACAATTATTCGGCAACAACTGAGTGAGTACATTGTTCAGAGACGCCATCACTTTCTCCCGGTTTGACAATGCAGCAGCCGCAGGAGGCATGAACCAACACACCATAGAAGCGTGCAAGAAAGCGGCATGCATTATATACATATATATAATATACAAGAAGGTAAAGACCGAGTCGCTGGTGTTAAACAGATTCATAGTTTAATCCACTTAAATTTGAAGGGTTCCAAGAAGATACCGGGCGACTTTGAAGGTGTCCAAGATTTCCCCCCGAGGTAGCCTTTCCAATTTTAGTTAAAACTCCAACGATCAGCGAGACCTCGTCTACAGATAAGAGGCTGCAAATGCTGCACAATGTAACATAAGTCAGCACGATAGCATTGCCAATGAAACCACATACTATACAGATCACCTCATAATTTTGAGTTTAGTAATCCAGGTGAAAGCGAGATGAACCTCTCAGTTGGGAAGCAATGCTTGGTTTCCCCTACAGTACCATCAATGGACAGTGTGGAACTCTGAATAGTTCCTTAAATAACTAGTGACATGCAACGGCACATTGCAAAGAGATGCAATCAGGCAATAGATAACTAAATCAGGCAACAGATAACTGAAAAAGAAACTAATTAACCTTGCACAACTGTAGGCTATAGCAACATGACAATGCATTTTTGTATGCTCAGACCATGCATCGCATACATCTTTGGGTGATATGAGATTATGATCATATGAACAAAGTGACAGTACAACTAACATGTACAGTAAATGATAGTACAAATTAATAAAAGTAGATAAAAGCCAACTCCCACATCCTTGGACAAAATAATTCTATGAGGGACGCAAAATTGTAGATCAAGTAGTTCCTACAATGGTATGATTTAGCTTAACAGGAGCTTATCTCACTAATAAGTCCATGTTAGATGGTGCCTGCCATACAATATTCAAACTACAAAATAGTGATACAGATTATCGCAAAATCTGGCTGGGTGTAAGATGAAAAGAATTTACAAACAGCCACACCTTCCCTATCTGCATGCTTTATGTAATTTGCCGAGCTTTATCCTAACATTGCCAAAAGTATCTACTGTGTGAAGAACGTTATGGTTGTTTTTTCAGTTCTAATTTGCAAAAGAAAAATAGCAATTGGAGAAAATATTCTACAGCAACTTCCAAAAACAATTTTAAAACATTATCTCCAGTACGCCTCCGACCTCCCTCAAGTTGACTAAGGATTGAGGAGGTTTTATAAAATTACTTTGACAACATTACGAGGAACAAAAATACAACAAATCTCAACATGACATAATGTTGCACTACTTCGCTTAATATTCAAATCTTAAATGCCTATAGCCTTGTGAGTTGTGACACATTTATGCAGTTTGAGGTCAACCAATGCTACAGCATAAACCCCACCGCACTCCATCAGAAAAATAAATAAATAAATGGGCATATTTTCTCTTTTTCCAGGAACAATCATTTTCAGTGCCTTCCAGAATACATAGATGAAGATAAACAAGAGAAAGTACATAATCCAAATATTCAATATCACAGTTGTGATGCAGTTAAGGCTCTGGTCTATATACTCTTAGGAGAGTCTTGAGTCTCAGTGCACAAAACATTTCATTGGGTGTCAACATAGCTATTTGGGTTGGCTTGGAAGTTGGAAGTGAATCAAAACCCACCAGTAAAACATCCCATTCTAAGACAAACTGAGAACAATCTCATGAGATCCCATTTACAATACAACACATCAAGTCACAAGAACCAAAAATACATCCAAGCATGCAACAAATCGAACCCTTCACAACAATAGAAGTGAAGTACAAATAACCACCGGTGAAGGCAAATGAACTATATTTAGACTGCCGACAAAATTAACAACATGCAGGATACAAAGTTGATCATGTGAAAGGACAATGGGCTATACTGCAGATGACAGATACACGCTACAATACCATCCCATCAATTATAGAGTCATAGTAAGTAACTTAGTTTCTACCAGGGTTCAGAAAACCGCCGGACATTCTAAACCCTGCCTTGGTTCAGTGCTCTAAGGCCCTCCCTGGTTCACTTCGTGCAGAATATATGTTTTATGACTAGTAAGAAAGATTCCAAACCTCAAGATTTAGGGGGCGAAACTCAATACTAAAATTCCAAAACCTAAACTGGAACAGTGTTTGGGGTGGAAACAAGCTTTCCAGCCGAAAAATGGAACCAGCCAGCTTCTGGTTTTCACTCTAGAAATGGTTTCCAAAACTATGGTTCACACTCCTTTGAGATTGCATACAATGTAAGTTCGATGTTAAGTAGCATCTCACAAATCACAGGACTACAAGGTAAGGGATTTGGACAATACATGATAGACTAGAAGGCAATCATAGTGATTTTTGAAAAGTAGAGCTGAGCACTGTCATTGCCAGATAGCTGAAATCGATTGAAATGATCGAAACCTAGGTAGTTAGCACAAATAAAGAAAAAAAATTGCATCTTGTTCATGCCCACAAGAACAATACAATCAAGATATCAACTCATAATTTGTAGGTTAAATAGAGCAAACTCAAACACAACTCATAAGGGTATAAGAAAGTAGAACCTCCATAAATAGGCAACCAAGTTCTGTGGATACAATCATACAACACAATCCACCACCAACAAAAACATTATACACAGAAAGCTATATATTGCCTCCCATCTTATTGTCAAAACAAGATATCTCACCATCAAATCCATCCAGAGCACTTCTTATAGACACATAAGTATTAAAGGCTCTAGTGCTCTACACTAATTACACCACAGAACATACATGAGCACTCAAACTACTCTACAGTTGACATCAATTACACAAATATAACAGCAGCTAAACCATTCCGCACAAAAAATTGTCGCATACAAGTCCATCCAAAATCACTCTGGTAAATCTAGGTCACAAAAGGGCTCCACCAACTGCAAACCTGATATATAACATGCAGGCTGCTGGTATCTTACAAATAAACACATTGGTGACAAGAACAACACACTAACATAGGTATAAATGACACTAGTGAGCTGTGATGGATAAAATTTAGTCAAAGCTAACAGTACCCATCTAAATTGTGCAATGCAGATACTGTAGGATTTGCACATGGCGATTTCTGATTATTACAGCCATGGGGGGTTTCCAACTGTACATTTACTAGCACGACAAAATTGTATATTTTAAGTTTTTAACAAACTAAGTTCCAGTCCATTTAAGTTGAATTGCACCTGCAAAGTTGAATAGAAGATGCATCTTTGCCTGTTAAATGGTATGCCTGCGGCTGTCAAAAAGGTATGTTTTTGCTGTGCCCAGCCCCAGAGTATGAATGGAGTATAATGGCTGAACTTGCCAAGTACCCCAGCATTTGGGATGTTGACATTGAGCAGACTTTGTTGCAAATAAATACATAAGAAAGAGCAGTAAAGAAAAAAAGCGAAGTAATAACAATTGTAGGATTGACTTTTAATATAAATACCGAAATCAGGTACGTACTGCCTGACATGTCTACTCTATCTGAGATTGCACACAATACCATAGGAACCGTGGCAAGTGTAAACAACGGTGCCAATTGAGCAATCTGAAACTGAAATCACTAATCAATGCCACCAGAATCTGCAGCGGAAGAGGTCTCACCACCTAGAAGTCCATCTGCAGCCACTTCTTGTAGTAGACGCAGGTGGTCGGCGAGATGACACCATCCGGCGAGCACTCATCAATCCTGGGGCAAACCCCGCATGGGATTCCCTCCATCATGCCGCCCTGCAGCGCACCGCCCCTCCGGTAGCACACCCTCCCTGCCCTGATCAGGTCGAACTCTCCCACCCCTGTGCTCCTGCACTCCTCAAGGACCCTGTCGAGCACCATGGTCCGCACGATCTCCCTGATCTGCTCGATGTTGTGCCCCGCCCTGGGGTGTTCCTTGTGGACGCCGTCGTAGATCATGTCAGCGGTGGCGAGGCCGAGCCGGTCGACCTGGTCGAGGCACCTGCGGCGCGCGGCGGCGACGGCGTCGGAGTCGAGCTGGCCGTCGTGGTACCAGGTGCCGCCGGTGATCTCGGGGGAGGGCTCGATGCCGGCGGCCATGAAGATCTTCTTGCTGCGCTGGCGCACGTCGAGGACCTCCTTGAGGACGCCCTTCGAGACGAGGGTGCGGGTTTGCTTGGTGAGCGTGTTGATGGCCAGCCCCGTCGCCTTTCGGAGGTCTTGTATCCACATGCCCATGTTTCCCGCCGCAAAGACGAGCTTGTAGACCTCCCGCTCGGGCCCCGGGAGGTTCTTGACGATGGCGTCCGAGATGATCTGGTCCGCGGCAGCGGCGGCAGGCGCCGGTGCCGACGCAGGTGCGGGGATGAGGGCGGTAGACCTGGGGGGCGGGGAGAGTCTGGGCTTGACGTCCGGTGGCGGCGCTGAGGCCGGGGTCGGCTGCGGCGGGCGCTTGCGCGGCGGCATGGCGCGGCCGATGAGGGGTGGATGGCAGCGGCGCGGGGAATGGGGGAGGAGGAAATGGGAGTTTTGGTTGGGGCCTTCGCCATCGTGATTCCACGGAGTTCATTCGGGCTTTCTAGCAGGCCAGGCCGAAAGGCTAGCAGGGCTAATTTGTCGGCCCGATTAGGCCCATATATTTTTCTTCTTTCGTATTTTTCGTTTTTGTAGTTTCCTTGTTTGCAAATTGCAAGCAGAGATGGACCCACAGGGTATGCCGGGTGGGCCACGGTATACCTAGGCCCAGCCGTCAGCCGAACTAAAAAAAACTTACCAGATGACGGTTCGCCTGGTTACGCGCAACGAGGAGGCGGAACAAGCAAATAGGAGCAAAGCAGCCAGGCACTGTGCGAGCGGCGATCGTCGGCGAGACTCCAGCGGGGAGGCCGATCGGCGCACCATTGGAGCCGCTCGCGGGAAAGTGCGTCCCCTGTTGACGACCGCTCCGCGCATTTAGGGGGGCCACGGGCGCCCGCTGCTGATTCATTCCTGCGCCTTCCGTACGTGGTTGGGATTCTTCTTCTTGGCCGCGATGGAGGCCGGGGCTGGCTACTACAACTGCAAGAAGACCGACGGCATCTGCGAGGGCGTCTGCGGCGGCGAGGTGAGAGCTTGCCCGCTCCCGTCCCCACGGCCACCTCCCCAAATCTGTCCCTTTCAACCCGCCGCATGCATTTGTCGGTGGATTACCTGGTCCACGAGAAGCCCCGTTCTTGACGGTGTTTGCCTTTTTTTCATCTGTTATTTTACCGTGTTTGGTTTGGGCTAAAAACTGCTTGCTTGATGCCTTGATTGCACTTGTTCGCGCTCTCGATGAATATTGGACGTTGGTTTCTTGGGAAAGTTCCGGTTTTGGATTGGTTATTGGTGAGATT
The DNA here is from genome assembly GCA_017311315.1 of Dendrocalamus latiflorus. NCBI lineage: Eukaryota > Viridiplantae > Streptophyta > Magnoliopsida > Poales > Poaceae > Dendrocalamus > Dendrocalamus latiflorus. The sequence continues at coordinate 6,235,675 of CM029621.1, read as the reverse complement.
TGCCGTGTCCATGATCGGAGGTGCTTGCTTAATTGCTTTCGTGGAATCATTTGATTTGCTCCCGTGGTGGGGATGAGGAGAGAGGGATTAGGCGAAGTTCAAATCTTGGATGCTTCGGGTGCTGGTAGAATCTCGCGAGCTGGCCGAATTGGGTGTTCGGCCTAATCCTGGAATCTTTCTTTTTGTTGATGTGAGGTTGTGACAAGTATCGAGTTGTTTTGGCAAAATTCCGTTGTCGTGTGGGTGCTGAGGATTCATCCTGCGAAACAAAGAGGCAGTGGCAACATCAACGGTTGAAAGGGCTTTTTCTGCAAAAGTTTTAATGAAAACAAAGTTAAGAAATAAGATAGGTGATAGTTCTTTGGATGATTGTCTATTCACATTCATTGAGCAGGATATTTTCTTTGAAGTGGATGAAAATGATATAATCAAGATTTTCATGTTCTTAAGAAAGCGTAGACCAAAAAAGTCAGACAAGTAGTATTGTAAGTCTCTTTTATGTATATTTGAGACTATTAGTATGATGTTTGAACTATTTATATTGCAATTTGTGTAAGTTTCCAACTTAATCCTTGAATTTAAGACTTATCATATTATTTAGTGCCTGTATACCGAATTACAGTGCAAATTTTACAATTATTTACCGAATTGGCAAATGGTTTTACCGAATTGTATATGAAAATTTTGATGCGGCATACCCTTTGGTAAAATTCTGGGTCCGCCACTGATTGCAAGGCCATATATTTTGAAGACCCAAAAGTATCAGTTTGATCCTTTCAAAAAAAAAAGAGTATCAATTTGAGATCTGTAGGATCGACGATGGCAATCAGAGGGGGGTGAATGATTGCAGCGGCTAACGGAAGCTTTTCAAAATTTAATATTATTTTTAAAACCTGCAAATCACAGATATACACAAAAGCAAAACCAACAAACGAGAGTTTCTAGATGTTGGTATATATATATATATTGGATGTGATGGTTCTCTCTGTTGATTCACTTGAAAAGTACATCAAAAATTAGCAACACAAGATGGACTAACGTGCTGCTAATCTTCTATTCTCACGTGAAGAAAATTAGTATTTGCTAGCCCTTAATAGCACATGCATGCAGCACTTTTTCTAGCAGCCGAAAGTCATGCATGTACTAATCACAAAACAAATCGGCGAACCAATCAATACACGCACTCCTACAGATCACGCAAACCCATAATCATGCATGCACAAGAAAAACCAAAGAAGTATTCATTATCTCCTTTTCAATTTGCTAGCCAAAACATGCAAAAGTTCCCGTGTTACAAAACGTATAGATCACGTACCACAGTAAAAGACCCTCGCCTGGCGTCACTTGATGTCACCAAAAGCAGGCGCGACTTCCCGTCGCTCTGCCCCCAAAGCCGCTGTCGTTGCCTCTTAATTTTTCTATTTCTTTTGTTCGCTCAATCACAGCCAACACCCGATCTTTTTCCTTAACTCCCTGCAGTTCGGCCGCGCCTGCCGTCCTTTTTATAGTCCTCAGCCGCAGATCCTCTTCCGAAACGGCATCAGCCGCAGATCCTCCTCCGAAATGGCATTGTATCCTATACTAATACTGCCACCGCACATGACTCTAATTAACCCTAAAACAACTCGTTCAATTGGGTCTAGGCCTATTATCTCAACTAGCCTTTTAGCCCACTATTATTCAAGGGACCCGAAACCCTTCCTAACACAGGTTTTCACACTTCCGACTTTTCAACTCATCGCGCGTCGAAGCCTCCAGGACCGCACCTCCTGTATCTTCTCCACGCATCATCCACCTTTGATCTTCATGTGCTCCAGCGTGAGCCCGACCACCTCGTGACATCCTCGACCGCCCGGACCTCAGATTTCCCCCTCCTAGTCCCGGTCTTTCTCGTCACCGACCATGACCGTCTCCACGCCCAACCTGCACATGCAAAGACCAAAGAACGTTTTTCCCGGCACAAGTTCTCACCAACTTGACCGATATTAGTCCACACACACACGCACACACCTCGAATAACAATACTACGCAAGGTTGTCAATTATTCATCATCATAAAAATTCTAGACCTAGCCACATGGTCTAACAATCTCCCCCTTGATGAATACATTGACAACACCGTAAGATAGCATGATGAATTAGCTTCCAATAGATATAAGCGAAGAACTGAAGCCGAAAAAGCATTTCAAGCCATAAGTCTCAAACCTCTCCCCCTCAACACAAGAGAGCAAATTTCTCCAATGTCTCATAAAGCACACCAAAATTCTCCCCCTTTGGCAATGTAATCATCAAGAACTTTCAAAGAAGAACTATTCTTAAAGAAGCAATGAGAATAAAAATCTAGAAGCTTTGTAGATTATCCAAGTCACTTTGAATTGATTTAGTAATTTAACCAAGCCATATTTTTGAGTAGAGCTATCTAGATCATATAAAGTCATATATCATATAGCAATATCAAAACAAAGTTTTCAATATGATTAGGCGATTTAAATCAATGACAGGCATCTCAACAATGACTAGACCAATTATAAAGAACACAATGAGATATAATAACAAAAAGTCAAAGCTTAAAAGTGAAGCAAATTTTAACTCTAGACGGGCTAGCAGTCTCATGTAACAACTTATTGCTCCACACTCAATTCTTAGGCATGTGGTATGCTTGTAGCATACTTCTTTTCATAATGACATTTTTTTGTGATGGTGGCATGCTTGTAGCATACTTCTTTTCATAATGACATTTTTTTTGTGATGGTGGCATGCTTGAAGCATACTTCTTTTCATTGTGCGCACTTTTGTGCCTTTTTTTTGTTCACCATGGCAGCTTGAAGCATACATCTTTTCAAATTTTTCCTTTATATACTCTTTTTTTAATAACATGCCAAATTGAGTGATCATAAAAATTGGAACATGAAACATGCAAGCCTCATAGCCAAGAGTTAAAATAAGACTCACAATTAAGCAGGGGCGAAGCCAGCTGGGGGGCTTGGTGAGGCTCGAGCCTCACCTCCCCCGGCGGTGGCAACCCCCAGGCAAGCGGCCTTAGATAGTATCTGTGTCGTGTGTGCGTGCGTTGACGGAAGGAAACTGCGAAGACCCTAACGGTGTTTTTCGATCTGGCTAACATCCGTGCACCGACCCACACATTTAGAAGCAGCTTTATAATTGTCAGATGTAAAATCGAACAAATATGATAGATTTTAATCTGGATGGGTCTTTCATCTTTCAGACACCATAAAGTTGGGGCAGGAATATTTGTTCGATCGGATCACAGCTCCAACATGTATGATAGTTGTAGGTAACAGAGCCGGCCGGTTTGGTGGTTTCCATGATGAGCTTTGTTCTTATAATTCATTTATATATTTAGATTTTAGTTCGATCGGTTTGATAGATTTTAGCTTTGTATGAATATTTGTTCGATCGGATCACAGCTCCAACCGGTATGATAGTTTAGATTTTAGTTCTTATAATTCATTTATATATTTATAGCTTTGTATTGACAAAAAATTAATAATATATTGATAGATTTTGCTATAATGAAGAAACGAACTTTAGGTAACTATTTCGCAAGTAATTCAATTAGTTTTCGTCCAACCGATGAGAGTATAACTCAACTAAAAAAACTTCGACTAGAATTTAATCCAAATGAAATAATTGCCGATCCGACGCTGCGCATACCAATTGAAGATAATGCTAACGAAATTAGAGATCAAGTGAGAAGGGCATATTTATTGAATAGCCCTACTCGAGTAATTGGATCAGCCTACCCTCAATTTTATTTCTGGCTTCGCCACTGCAATTAAGCTAATCCTTTTTGATGAACATCGCAAAGTACTATCTATAATCAATCTAATCAAAGTATTCCGCCGTGTCATATTTTAGTTCAAGTGCAACAAATTAATTATAACTAGTCATGATCAAAGCTACACAACATATGAATAAATATGATAAAGAAAGCTCTACAATCATTTAATTTCAATGGCTTGGACTCGTTGATTTATTTTGACAAGTATAATAAACAAAGCTTCCTTAATTTTTAAACATCAAGCTCCCCCTTAGAATAATCTCATAGGATGCAATACGCCCAACCCACTTCGCAAAAGAGCAAAATAAGAGGAATCAAGTGGTTTTGAAAGAATGTCATCAACATAAGAATCCAATTCAATATGGTGTAAGACTACCTCACCTTTTCCACATGGTCTCTCAAAAAGCGAAATCTCTTGCAAGTCATCAAAGAAGTGAAAAACCATCAAGTGTTCCAATCAAGCGATGATGAAAAAGACCGGAACCTAATTTAGCTCATGTTCTCCATCCTTGTCAGCTGTTCTTACATGACAGGAAACATCGGTCTCACAGTATTGGGGTTAGTAAAATAAGATTTAGAAATCCAGTACTGTGACACACGACAAATAGGAGCAACAAAGCTAGAACCAAAATCACGTGCATGTGGATGATTAGACTGCCGAAAAGAACGTGAATCATTTGAATTAAATCTCAATCTAGCATGTGAAGCAGATTTAAAGCTATCATGAAAGTTCTCAAAAATCATAGCTTTCGCATTTGATCTAGGAGCAAAAGACAATGCACGTTTTTGTCTCAAAGCATTCAACCTTTCCTTCTTTTCTTTCTCAGCCCGTCTAAAACAAAATTCATGTAAGTGCCAATCTCTTTCACAATAGGTGTAATGGAATTTAACATAACCAGAATTCTTTTGAGATGATGAGCTAGCACCTACATTATTATTCGATGAACTTTGCACAAAGCCAGCAGATTTAAACACAGTTTGTTTTTGTTCATATTTTACTTCAATCTTTCCAGGTTCAAGAAACTTAACAATCTTAAGAGGATTATTCTTGGCATGCTCAACAAAATTAAATCCTAGACCTCGGTTTTTCACACTTGTTTTTGACTTGTCTAGAATCATATTCAGATTTTTCTTACCAAAAGAGAATCTCTCTAAAGTGTCCTTAAGGTACTCATTTTCCTTAGCCAAAGTGGAACAAGCAGTGCATTTAACAGTTTCATTCACAAAATTCTTGGAAGCACTAGATTAAGCAAATTTTTCCTTTTCAGCAAAATCATTTAATTGTCTAGTTAAAGCATCAATTTCAATATTTAATTTAGGACAATTTGAGCAAAACATGTTTTCATGATAAAGCATTTGTTGAATAGATTCCTGAGATGAATTAAGTATAGCTTCTAGCAATTCACAATTAGAGCAAGCTTTAGATTGAACATTTGAAATACTTGACTCTAAACATGTAGAAGAACTAGATTTGAGCTTTTCAATTTCATCATTAACAAGTTTTAATTTTTCATCACAAGAGTCATGTGTCAATTTTAATTCATCAAATTTATCAGTTACATCTCTAAGTTGAACCAGGTTTGATGCACTAATAGATCTAGCAGACTCCAACTCAAAATGTAAAACTTGACAAGACTCACATGATTCATCACCAGGAATTAAAGCCCTAAGTCTATCAATCTCAGAAGTTAAGCTTTCAACAAGACAATTACTTTCTTTCAATTTCTTTTTTGTCTTTTTCAATTCAATAGTAAGTTTAATCAAACCATCTTCAAGCTCATCATATGACGGTCCTACCTCATCGGGATCAATGTAGTCGTCGTCGTCGTTGTTGCCTGCCGTGAAGCACATACTCGTGAAGTTGTCGTTCTTCTTTTTACCAAGACCAAGAGCTTGACGTAGCCGCCTCTCTGATGCCATAGCAACCCGCTCTGATACCACTTGTAGGATCGACGATGGCAATCAGAGGGGGGTGAATGATTGCAGCGGCTAACGGAAGCTTTTCAAAATTTAATATTATTTTTAAAACCTGCAAATCACAGATATACACAAAAGCAAAACCAACAAACGAGAGTTTCTAGATGTTGGTATATATATATATTGGATGTGATGGTTCTCTCTGTTGATTCACTTGAAAAGTACATCAAAAATTAGCAACACAAGATGGACTAACGTGCTGCTAATCTTCTATTCTCACGTGAAGAAAATTAGTATTTGCTAGCCCTTAATAGCACATGCATGCAGCACTTTTTCTAGCAGCTGAAACTCATGCATGTACTAATCACAAAACAAATCGGCGAACCAATCAATACACGCACTCCTACAGATCACGCAAACCCATAATCATGCATGCACAAGAAAAACCAAAGAAGTATTCATTATCTCCTTTTCAATTTGCTAGCCAAAACATGCAAAAGTTCCCGTGTTACAAAACGTATAGATCACGTACCACAGTAAAAGACCCTCGCCTGGCGTCACTTGATGTCACCAAAAGCAGGCGCGACTTCCCGTCGCTCTGCCCCCAAAGCCGCTGTCGTTGCCTCTTAATTTTTCTATTTCTTTTGTTCGCTCAATCACAGCCAACACCCGATCTTTTTCCTTAACTCCCTGCAGTTCGGCCGCGCCTGCCGTCCTTTTTATAGTCCTCAGCCGCAGATCCTCTTCCGAAACGGCATCAGCCGCAGATCCTCCTCCGAAACGGCATTGTATCCTATACTAATACTGCCACCGCACATGACTCTAATTAACCCTAAAACAACTCGTTCAACTGGGTCTAGGCCTATTATCTCAACTAGCCTTTTAGCCCACTATTATTCAAGGGACCCGAAACCCTTCCTAACACAGGTTTTCACACTTCCGACTTTTCAACTCATCGCGCGTCGAAGCCTCCAGGACCGCACCTCCTGTATCTTCTCCACGCATCATCCACCTTTGATCTTCATGTGCTCCAGCGTGAGCCCAACCACCTCGTGACATCCTCGACCGCCCGGACCTCAGATTTCCCCCTCCTAGTCCCGGTCTTTCTCGTCACCGACCATGACCGTCTCCACGCCCAACCTGCACATGCAAAGACCAAAGAACGTTTTTCCCGGCACAAGTTCTCACCAACTTGACCGATATTAGTCCACGCACACACGCACACACCTCGAATAACAATATCTCTACTATAATTGACCAATTGAAATTACACTCGGTCCACCCAAGAATACGTCCCCCGCTGAGAGCACCAACCTTCGTGCACCCACAAAAATGCACCCAGCAAATTGTCTGCATTAAAATCAAGGGCTAAAAAAAACTCTCCCTGGCTTCAACCCAATCGTGCGGCCTGGATGGAACGTAGGCTTCAACGCGAGGCTTCAACACGAGGCGCCACCGCCGCCTCCCTGCATCCCCCTCTCGCGCCCGCCGCCTTCCCCTCTCCCCTTCCCCTCTCACGCCAGCGCACCTCCCTCCGCCCCTTAGGAACGCCGCCGCCTCCTTCCCCTCTCCCCTTCCCCTCTCGTGCCGCCGCCCACCTCCTTCCCCTCTCCCCTTCTCCCCTGTGCCCCCGCGCCTCCTCCGCTCCCTCCGCCTCCCCCGCGCCTCCCCCCTCCTCCCCCGCGCCTCCTCCGCCTCCCCCCTCCTCCCCCGCGCCTCCCCTCCCTCCGCCTCCCCCGCGCCTCCCCCTCCTCCCCCGCGCCTCCTCCGCTCCCTCCGCCTCCCCCGCGCCTCCCCCCTCCTCCCCCGCGCCTCCCCTCCCTCCGCCTCCCCCGCGCCTCCCCTCTCCCTTCCGCATCGACGCTCTTGGCCGGCCTTCCATCTGCCGGGGCCACTGGATCTACCTGGATTGGGGCTAAATCGAGGTGGCGGCCGGTGGTCTGTGCTGGGAGCCTCCGATCGGCGGCCTCGCCTGCCCCTTCGCTTCCGCACAGGCGCTCTTGGCCAGCCTTGCATCTGCCGGGGCCACCAGATCTGCCTGGATTGGGGTGAAATCGAGGTGGCGGCCGGTCGTCTACGCTGGGAGCTAACGCCACCGCCGAGCGCGGAGGCGGTGTAGGCGGCGGCCGTGATCTTGCTGCCCTCAAGGGAGGCCGATGATGCCGCGCGCCTCGCGGGGTTGGAGGCCGCGCAGCCGCCGGAGGGCGCCATCCTGCCTCCTCCTCCCCCAGCTCCGCCCTTCTTCCAGCCCTACCACCTCATCATCGTCCAGGACGCGCGACCCGTCCAGGACCATCCGGGTGCCCGAGGGCTTCGACTACGAGCTCTACAACCGCAACGACATCAACAGCATCCTCGGCCCCAAGGCCTCCTGCATCTCCTTCAAGGACTCCGCGTGCCGCTGCTTCGGCTACATGGTCTCCAAGAAGAAGTACATCTATACCATTGACGACGACTGCTTCGTGAGTGCCCCCGCCCCACCCTTATGTTCTGAGCTCTGCCTATATATTGGCGTGATTTGTTGCGGATAGGCTTGGATCTTGGTCTAATTTGGTCGAAAGATCCCCTGTCTTGGTGTGATTTCTCGCGGAGAGGTGGGATCTTGGTGTGGTTTGGTGGGGTGGGGCTCGGATCTGGTTAGGTAGTTGATGGGAAAGGTGAGAATGAGATCTCTGCTTTGTTTTCTTCGTGGAGATGTCTTGTAGGATGATTTGATTACTCCTATTAGATTAGGATTGGGGGTGCAAAGTCAGTGTCTTTGCTGTTACTCCTATTAGCTATGATCGTTTAGTTTACTGTTGCGTAAAAAATTATCATGGTGCATAGTCTTGTGACCTGGGTAGGTAGAATGTGAATTTCACGTGTTCCAGATGACTGATTGATCTATCAAGTTGAATATTGTCTCCTTAATCCGTGGAGTCACGCATATACAGAGTCGCTGCTATCAGATCTAATCATGTTAGTTCAGTTTGGGATTGAACTTTTGACATGTTTTATTGCTAAGAAGTACTATCAAGCATTGGATCTAGCCAAACTGCTTTGGCCCTGTATGGCTTGTAGTTGGAGGGGATATGAGCTGGAATAACCGCCGGATATGCGGTAACCCACAATGGTTGTAGCCATGTAGGATTCAGATACGATGCAACAATGCAACTTGTACATATCGCCTTGCCGCCTTACTTTGTCAGTGTGTTGATGCATATATTTTTTTATGCTTGAGGGTCATGATCAGTAGTCTTACCTAGGGAAAAAAATACCTGTTTAATAATGTGAAAACAAAGAAAGAAAGGTACCTTAATTGCATCTTGCATGGTTCTTTATGTTCCAAGTATTGCTTTCTTAGTATTTGGTTGCCTTCCTCTTGTTAACAGAAAGAGAATATGGTTCCGGTTGATAAATAACTAAATTGAAAAAATAGAGAAGGCATGAATGTATTTGAAAAATAGTTTAGGGTTTCCAATGCAAAATTGTTTATAACCTTTTTATTATTTCCTAAAAATAATCAAAGCTGTCATCGTAGGCGTGGGCGAAAATTCATGATCCCGGTGCAACGCACGGGCATATATATAGTATATATATATACAACAAGGGAACAATTATAAATGATAAACCTTCATTTGAATATTTCCCAAACAAACATGTTTATCAATTATTCAATTGCATTTCAATTCTAATTTTAAGTTTCTTAGATAATAGGTACTGCACATTCCATTCAAAAGAAATACATACTGTACATGAAGTTTCTGTTTTATTTACTGAATTACATGGATTCATCATCAGTTTTTTTTCTTTAGGCTGTGGGCCTTTATTTCCGAGGTCAGCGTATTTGGCAGGCTGCTATGGAAGATCTGATGGCCCAAGGAATGCGTTATGCTAATCAAGTATTGATCCTTCCCACAGTTAATCATTTTTTCTTTAGGTTTTGGGAAATAATATCTGTTCCCCTAATGCAACTCACTTCTACCAGGCCCTTCTTTCTGGATCTGCTGGTGGTGTTTCTACCATATACTTCACTGTGACAAGTTCCGTGGATTGTTTCCATCGAATACCAGAGTCAAGTGCCTTGCTGATGCTGGAATGTTTCTTGACACGTAAGTTCACATATACATACATGAACTTTTAGGTTTTCAAAGGGAATCAAACATATTTCTTCTTTTCCTACATGAACTTGTAGAGAAAGGAGCACGCAATATATTTATTTGGCAAACTAATAGGTGGTAAACTGATACACTGTCCGATTCCAAATGTAGGTTGGCCAAGGCCGGTGCCGAGTTGCAGCAATGAGTAGCACGCATCATGGCATGATTGATTTTCCATACATAGTGGTTTTAGGATTTCTTCTAGGATAATAGTTTTTTCCATACGTTAGTTGATCAAAACATCATGGCATGATTGTAGAATAATAAAATTAGTTACCCTTCTAGAGATTGTTGACGACTATGTTTTGCATAAGCTCCTCTTGCCAGTGCATAGAATGTGCTGATTATGATTAAGACTTCTACTGTATATTTTACAGTTTCTTATTTTATTGATCACCATAACTTTGTTCTTATCTAATTGCAATGTACGATTGACATTTTATTAGCTGTTTCTTCAATATTCATTTTCTTACATATGGATTGACCACTTCATTAGGTATAGATATTCATAAATGGACAAAATGGTTAACGATTCTATGTTGTGTCAGGAAGAACATGGGTCAAGAAGAGTAAAAAAAAGGTCAATAAGAGGTGTCGTCTGGTTGATCAACTCCAATTCCATCTGAATTGTTCACTTCAAGGTTATAGCTTTTCTATTAGAAAATTCCCTTTCGGCATCGCTGTTTTGCTAGGTTTGGGTTTCGAGGCCTAATTTTTCAGTTCAAGTGCTGAGTTTTTAAATTGTAAGTAATAACAATGGTTGCCAATTTCCTTTTCAGTTGTTGTTTGATGATTAGCAGTAGGAGATGCAAGATTGCAATCATTTTGTGAGGACATGATTCATAAGAGGGAGTAAAGAACCTCCACGGTAATAATTGCTCTATGAACTTCTCTAGAATTTGAGGCATTTATTTCCTTTTCATTATATGCAATGTTCAGCTATTGCCATTGTGCTTTCTTATTATTCCATACTTGCCATCCTCATCTTTTTCGAGACATTAGATGGATGGCTTGTAGTTTTTTGTCGCAGTGCCATCTGTCTTAAAATAGACTTTTCCATACTTGTCTGTACAAATAAGATTGAACTTCAGGTTACATTTGATACAGAATTTCATTCTGCTTACTCTGTACTGTATAGAATAATTGAGATTTGTTGTTGGCTAGCATTTGATACATAATTGAGATTTGATGTTCTTGCTAGCTGCTTTTCTATGGTCACTTATTAGAAGCTTATACCATGCAAGATAAGAACAATATCTGATCGATTCCAATAGTTAGGACGAGAATGGAAATAAACACTATGCAAGAAAAAGGATATGCGGCTATTTGTCGTAAGCTGCTGTAAAGCTGAACAAATCCACAACAAGCTGACAAAACAAATTACTATTGCTGATAACATGCTCAAACATTGATTCAGTGAATTTAGCTGACCTTTGGGAGTTGTGTGTTTATTCTCATATTCTGTAGCCAAATAACGTGGACTGATACTCAGTCATATTTCTAAAAGCAACGTAGGTAGGCAATTTTACATAGTAACAATAAGATTGATCTTATATTTCTAAAATAGTATTTTTCTGATCTAGCATGTATGATTTTTTGCATTCCAGTCCTTTCGACTCATACAATCCTTCTATGTTGTTGTGTACTGTGTATTATCGAATGAGTCTTTCCGAGCAACCCTTAAATGAGGTAATTATAATATTAATATTTATTTATAGTTTATCATTATATTGCTGATAGCTAAGCCTTTTCTCTTCTGTCTTTTGAAGTCTCTGGCAAATTTCTTTGTCCTTTTATTTGCAGGACTAACGATGTCTGTTTTATCTCTACTATAATTGACCAATTGAAATTACACTCAGTCCACCCAAGAATACGTCCCCCGCTGAGAGCACCAACCTTCGTGCACCCACAAAAATGCACCCAGCAAATTGTCTGCATTAAAATCAAGGGCTAAAAAAAACTCTCCCTGGCTTCAACCCAATCGTGCGGCCTGGATGGAACGTAGGCTTCAACGCGAGGCTTCAACACGAGGCGCCCGCCCGCGATTCAACACTGTCCGCCCGCCCCGCAAACCCTCGCGTCCTAATCCCGTGCGCCGCGCCGCCGCTCCGTCCCCCCGGCTCCCGAGCCCGCAGCCGGCCCCAAACCCTCTGTAGAGACCCGAATATGCCGCGCCTCGCTTCTCCACCGCCGCGCCCCACTCTGCCCCCGCGCCGCCCCCCTGCGCCGCCGATCTCCTGCGCCGAACATCCGTTAATGTTACTCTTTATTAAGCAATAATAATTATGTCCGGACAATGAAAAATTAATGTTTCATCCTGCTCCATGATAGGTATTATACACATGTTGCATGTATTATGTGGAAGCACCATATCATACATATGTGATCATCTATATTTCAGCGTTCATTGACTTGTAACTGAACTTTTGCCATTTGGATGTCTTCAATTATTTGTAGTGACTGACCAAAATAATCTGATGTATATGTCTGGCTTTCATTCATGGATGAACTTTGTTGCCAGCAGCAACCCAATTATCCAAACAAAACATGTATGGCCATTCAAAAATTGGCTTTGACAGCAGTGAACAAAACATGTATGGCCATTCAAAAATTCGTTTGGTTGATTTCGTGTGCATCCCTAAAATGCCGCCGTGGCGTTAGCACGGGTACTATACTAGTACTACGCAAGGTTGTCAATTATTCATCATCATAAAAATTCTAGACCTAGCCACATGGTCTAACAAGATCATATAAGTATCCTTCCCTTTTTGAAACGACCAAATAACCATCTAGAGGAGCTTAAGATCTGGGACGGCATTACTCAGCTAATGTCAGGCATAACCCTCACCCAGTGCATTTCAGACTACATATTTCCTTTATTTTTTTCCTTGCAAGAAGCAACCGCATTTTTCATGCAACAAAAAAAACTCCATGTAACACATAATGAGAACTCGTAATTTGTACCAACAGTTAACACGGCGACATATAGTAAAGAGAGTGCAGAAATCTCTGGGTCGACTAGATCAAAATCAACTGAATGTAATCCATAAACCAGTTTTGTACCCAAGACCAGTGCACAGGCTATAGATAGATCGGCAAAAAATACAGGATTTAATTCACAATAGTGAATAAAATCATCTCGGTTGTGTCATGTCTGATGGTTATGCTGGGATTCTAGCTATGTATACTGAACATTTCTGCCATTTTACAACTGTTAGGAATCCTGGACTCATACAAAATACTGAATATACGGAAGGGAGAGTGGGATCCCGGTCCCATCTGTGTCAAGATTTAGGTCGTCGCGAGTAGAGGCATCGCATGTCACATGTTGGTCCTGTCATTTGGCGGCCTGCTCGATCCCAGGTATCTGATGCCACCTCTCCTGCTCCTCTGGTGCATTGTTGCCCTGAAGAGGCGGCAACGAGAACGCGCTGACAGTCGAGCTTCCGCTCCGGATCTCTTTCAGCGACCTAAGCGCCGCGACCGTGCTCTTCATGTACATGCTCTCCACGTACTCGATCTCATCTAGCTCTGGAATACTGCCACCGTTAACCGAGGACGAACTGGGCTTCGAACATTTGTCCTCACCGTTGCTATCTTCTTTTCCATCTTCACTTGATACAGACGGTTCGTTTAACGGTAAGAGCTGGTCCAGCACGGCCTCACACTCCTTCACAAGCTTGTACAGGAGGTCAGTGGTGAAGAAGGGCTGCTGCAGCACTTTCTGGATGAAGGGCAGACGGATCAGAGCCCCAGTTCTCTTGTCATACTTCTTGAGAATCTTAACCAATCCTGTAAATGGCAATATGGAGCATAAGCGTTGCTGGTGACGACAAATATAAGGAAATTGGGTGTCTGCAATAGCAGAGACACGGAGAACAGTAATCCATGAGGATAAGCAGCTAAAACAAACTAGAAGGCAGACTGCAGACATAATCCAAATTCCAAATGGCGTACAGATCACTGCCCATCTCTCCCCCCTCATCAGAAAGTCTTCCCTAAGGAGAGGAGGATGGCTGATCTCTGCTTTTATAAAGCCAAGAATAGTCATAGAGCTTAAACTTAATAAACAAGGCAGGGAGTTGCTTCTACACTTTTCTTAAAGTGATTTGCACAACATTAAAATAGAATTGAATGGTGAATAGTGGTTACTTACCCCTTCGTGTACTTTGAGATTAATACCATTCTTGTTAGAGTGGAAAGTATGAAAACACTATTCAACATCTGTAGTAAAATTAAACAAATATTTTACATGAGGTGAGATCTGCGGAAATGACAGATACAGAAAATCCGTGCATTTGGCAAAGAATTGCTTTCTTCGTAGCATGAACAAGCTGCAACTTATCATGTCCGTCACTAGTGAACCTGATTTGTCAGAGGGGCATGGCCCAGAAAATTCTCTTCTGGAAAGCTAACTTGATAGCATTGTAAAGGATGGCGCTGAAGGCACCAGTAGCCAATTCAGATGAAATAAACCAACATTACATGGGGCAAAGATGATGACCGAAAATTTTCAAAACAGTTGTAGAACACTGATAATAGTGCCTTCCTCCCAAAAGCAAATGAAACAGACCAGCACCACACGAGTAAAAAATGGCAACAGAAAAGTATCAATCAGTTACATAGCGCAAATGGTGAAGCATTCCAGTTAAGGTATACAAGAACCAAGCATCTTGCATGCTATGTTGATAAAGCAAAACATACTCAGTTTGTCATAACCCAAAACAACAAAAACTTTAAAATTGCAAGGCTTTTAGGTGGTGATCGGTTCGGCTGAAAAGCTCATGGCTTATGGCTGAAAACACTGTAGCTGGCTGAAAAAAGCACTGTAGCTGACAGAGGCTTATTTAGCATAATTAAATTTAAAAAAATTTAAAAATATAAAAAAAATATGTTAGCCCATTACGTATAATACAAACAAATATGGGAAAAAAAGAACCGACAAAAAAGCTCAACAAAAAGCCAAAAGTTCAGAAAAAGACGAAACTTATAAATAGTGAAAAATAAGCCAGAAGCCGAAGCCGAGTTGATCAGGGCCACAATCAGTAAGTCAACTAAACTTTGTAAAAGTGTCCAGACTTCACTAGTTGACTTCCCCAATTTAATCAGACGTTTTTATTAATTCACTTTAATCGAAGTCCCAAGAGTGTCACACAAACAAATGTTTATGGGCACACGCTTAATGCTATAACAAGCATGCATTTGAATATGTTTAGTCAAATTTTAGGGGCAAATGATTACCCACTACAACAACAAAAAAAAATGCACCCTGACATATGCAGAACCTACTAGGACCATTTCAATTCGCGACAGACAGAAACATAGTGTGCTCCAAAATGAGCAATATATTCGCACTCATGCCAGAAATCGGAAATTTCTCGCGAGAAATCAAAACTGTTAATATAGATCACGCCCAGTCGACGTCTCACCAAGTATCGATTCGTCAATAGCGAGGAAAAATGCACGTGCAATTTCAACTGCGCCACAAGGATCCATTCTCCTTGATAGCGACACAAGTGCTCCGTCGCTGACAAGCGAGCCATAGCTGCCCGGAGGCACGGCAAGTCGTCCCTTGCTTGACCCATGTTCACAGAAGCTCATGCTTAGCTCCCCCGCTTTACTATGGACGCTGAATTAAGCAGAACCGAATAATGGACAATGATTATTTAATTTCTCTATATATTTTAAGATTAGTGTCATTCTTGTTAGAGCGGAAAGTATTAAAGCACCGCTCTTACTTGATTACCCTAATTCTTCCTACTCCCCTCCCATCAGACACAGCACAAATCATTCCAAGAAGAGACAACTAGCAACAAAAGCAGCAACAAATCCTTACAATAGTAATTACTGGAACGGCTTGACAACTACAGGTGATGCGATGCGGCGAGAGGGGAAAGTGCGCCGGCTCACCAGTGTAGTTGAGGGCGCTGTAATTCTCGAGCAGCACCATCTCGCCGTGGAGGTCGACGATCTCCTTGCGCACCCGCATCAGCTCCTCCTTGGACTCCCTCCCGGCCGCCCTCGCCACCCTGTCCGGTAGCTCCTGCTCCACCCGTCCGCGATCCCAACCCAACACGACCCAATCAGATCAAGAAACTCCATGGATTGCAAAGAAAGAAATGACGAATTTGATGGAGGTTTGGTCAGGCACCTTCTGGCGGATGATGTACTCCTCCTCCTTCTCGACGAAGAAGGAGTTGAACTTGTCGAGCTCGGCCTCCAGGAGCCGCATGAACTCCACCTCCTCGGGCGTCATCGCCGCCGCCTCCTCGCCATCCCCGGCGGCCGCGACGCGGGCCCGCTTGGGCTGCCGCTCCCCTCCGGCCCCGGCGCCGATGAGCTTGAGGTGCTTCTTGAGGTCCTTGTAGGACAGGAACTTGTCGCGCCACTCCGGCAGCGTCTCCACGATCTGGCTGCTCAGGCTCTTGCCGAACTTCATCCCACCTCACAGAAAATCTCACCCGATCTCCAGTTGAGAAGAAAGAACCAATTGTGCAGGATCGAGTTCTTGCGGCGGACGGGGTGGTGAAATAGAGGGGAGGGGAAAGGGCGGGGCGGATATGCGGACGGGGTAAGAGGGGAATATTCGCGAGGACGAGGAGGATAACCCCTACAATCGTCACCTCTTTTTTGAAGTAGCTGAGATAAAAAGTGATTGACATGGCATTTATAGGAAAGAGAATCTATATAGGGGCACCCTGGAGGGCTACACTACACCGTTGAACTGTGGTCCTGTAAGCCAGTTTTCTGCGACAGGTTTTTTTTTTGGGGGTCAAAGTGGTCGAATGACTTTGGCTCCTTCCTTTATGATTTGTGCTTATGATTTATAATTTTTTTGAATAAATAAATAGGGTAATTTTTTATCGTTCTTTTAAAGCGGTTTATGCTATTCGGTTCGTTCACACAAGCATTCATGTTAAGACCAAAAGTCATTAGCCATAGCTGAAAGAACCCACCCAATGTTAGGTTGATATAGTGTTCAGAGGTATAATAAGGTTGTTATTGGGTGGGGTTATTTTGGTCTGTAGCTTATGACTTAAAGTTTTTAATTTTTGCTGTTCGCAAGAGAGTGCGGAGAGAGACACTCACATGTGATTTTGGACGATATAGATAAATTTGATACAATATCTACTACAATCAATTTGTAAACCTTGTCTTAAAAAAGACATATAGTTTAAAAGCTAGTTACTGTAATATAAGCCAAAGCCATAAGCAGTAAGCTCAAAAGAAATCAGCCATTAAGTTGAACATAGTTTGGTAAAATAACTTGAATATTCCTTTGTTGGAAGGGTCGGAGAAGAATGTGTAAGACCTGCGAGGCTTGATAAGATTTAAGTGAAACCAAATTATAGTATTGTTCTAAAGATTAACAAGAATATTGTTTCCAAAAAAAGATAGCGTGTCACCATATTCTATGGTTTTTTTTTCTATTTTCATGGGGTAACTCTCTCGTGCACCAAGTTACAAAAATTATTATTTAGGTGGTTTAGAATTTAATGGTGAGAAAATTGTGGCTTTACTTTTTTTCCATGCGTAAATTTGACCCTATCGTAGCTTGTTTCTTGTCGAGGTATAATTATACATTAGACAATGTGTGAGCATTAAGAAAAATGACATATGCTACTAAAAATACAATGTGGATGGTGCAAATTAACCTCTTCTTTTCCCAAATACATAATTCACCAAACCACATTATAAATTACATATGATGCTACCTAAGTACTGCATAACATGTTTTTTTCTCCGTTTCGAACGTGTGCAGCAAAAAAACATAACTTGGACTCAACTGCCTCAGAGGGAAGCTGAAGTTTGGAAGTGATAAGACTGCATGCTTAAGAGACTTATCAAGGTTTTTTCAACGTTGTTGGGTAGCCGTTCAGGGATATCCAACAGAATATTCGTATCAATAATAGGCCTGCATCGTTGATAATTGGATAAGAGATGTGTCGCATGCACACATATATACTAGCCTCCTAGATTGTGGGTGCCTAGAAGAAACACTTTCATAATAGATAGTAACGATAATATTGATGTCTACTACCCTAAGAGATTTAGCAGTTTGTAAATTGAATTAGTGACTGTATAAATATAAACTATTGTGTCGATAATTGTGCATATGAAACAATTTTGTTGGTAAATATTTTCGAGACAAATATATATCGCATGCATAAACGTACATCTGAGATGTTAATAGAACCACAATATACCGTTAAATTGGTCAATCGAGATTCCTTTCTTCAAGTTATCAATAAAAAAAACTTTGATACTATTGGTCTCCCACGTTTGGTGAAATCGTTAATTTCCTTATTATTACTCTACTATTAAAAAACCAACTGCATATCAATATATATTTTCATCACATAATGTATCATGTGTACTTTAAGATTATCAGTCATTATAATGTCACCAAACCACCAGCTCTATATATTATAACACAATTCTATATTCATCACGTATATTGCATACATCTACGATTTTCTCTTCAAACCGGTGAAGTGACGGGCTGACGGCGCGACAATGCTGCATGACCAGGGGACAAGCAAACAAGCCCGCTACACGGAACGACGCAGTTGGCATGGCACAAAAGATCGAAACAAAGCTCCAAAACTAGTGTCCCTCTCCTCTTTTAAGAGCAAGGCTAATAATACAGCCTTCAGCTGACTGTATGAACACTACAGCCTACTTATCAGTCTATTCATATAGTAGTTTACAGCCAGCTAAAGGCTGTATGACCCACCTCTTTCTCTCACAAAGTTTCTTGGTTCTTGTGCTTCAGCTGGCTGTAAACTTACAACCCACCTCTCTTCTCTCTCCTCCTCTCTCTCCTCCACCTCAGCATACAGCCTACTAACAGCCTCTTATTATACTTGCTCTAAGTACACGCCATGCCTGCGGCGATGGAAGATTCGGAGCATGATTCCTTGCTGGGAGCGGAATATCCAGCCGGATATGTCCCGGATCCTCTGCGCGTCCCTGTCCCACCTTAAAAGCACCGGCCATTCTCTGTGTCCCTCTCTATCCGACTGGGATATCTTCTCGGGAGAAAACCTAGAGAGAGAAGGGAAGAGATTATCGTGCTGTGTGCGTTGCTGGACGAACCAGGCATTCGAGCAAGTGATTACTCGATCCTCTGAGTGTTAAGTGCTGTCATTTCAAAATGGTAAATCGCAGCCTAAGTGCGTATTCGAGCAAGTGATTATCCGATTATCTGAGTGTTAAGTGCTATCATTTCAAAATGCCAAATTGCATGCCTAAGTTAAGGCGTCAGTACAGTATGTTTTTACTTACTTCTTGGTAGCATCTTCTTGCTGATTACAATGGTGATGTGGCTGACGAAATATCGGATCGAATTTGCTTTAATGTGAAACGTGTACTTCTCACGAGTTTCTAGTGTGTGGTAGTCTACCTGGTACTGAGTTGGCTATTTGATTATTTTAAGGAAGATTGAGTGGTTGTCTGAATATTTGAGAAAAAGACCAAAGTTGAAACAGGAATAGGGAAAAGACCAAGAGACTAATAATGGGGTTAGTTAGAGGACAAGTCAAGTGCTATTCCTCGGTGAGAAAAGTACAGTATCATGGTTGGTCGGCAGTGCGGTCCAACATGAAGTGACTAATAGATATGCCTTTTCTCTTTTGACGTGGAGAAAAATACATATCACCATTGATCAACTTTCTATCCACACGATCATTATATGTAGTTTTTTCTCTCACTTTTGAATTGTTATTTGATAGTGGATTATGTGGACGCATTATTTTTACTTTTTTCTTTTGTCTATCTTAGGTATGCACTGTTTTGCTAGAATAATTACATTAAAAGTTAAAAATGTGTAATTATAGTCTCGCCAATTTTTAAAACCACACATAGGATGGCACTAAGTTGTTGTTTGATTTGTTACCACAAATTACCATATTTTTCACGTGGTATCTCGTCAGGTTCGGTTCCACCATTAATTTTGTCACTCTTTCCATGCAAGATGTGCAGGAAAAAAATTGAACACCACGTTTTTCCTTAAGTATAGTCATAAACCACATAGCAGGAACAATCTTTGTGCTTAAGGAAAATAGTAGCAAAACAACTGAATAGCCTTGGAAGAATAGAACCATGTTTTTCCGGACAAAGAATATAACCATCTTACACCTTTGTTATTTTCTATTTATTATCTAAGAGTTCGTATTAAGAGTAAAAGTTATGAAACGTTCGATTATAAAGATAATAAGATACATCGACTCTCAAAGGCCGTGGAAGTGACAACAGATGTCATAAAAAAATTCATGTGCGTTATGCGTGCATAGTTATCATTTCAGACTCGTAGCAAAACAGGGAAAATAAAAACTGACCGGTAGTCCATCCGATTGGCCATCCATTATGGCAATTAAGCAAGCAATATCTGATGCACAAAGGATCCCTCTGGAAAATGACGCCCCTTCTCGATTTCTGATCCGGGAGAAGGCGACGTGGAGAAGAGGCTGTCCTGATCTGAACTGTCAGAAGCAACAGTAACCATCGTAGCCTAGTTTTGAATCTAAGGTTGTGCTCTAACTGCTTTATAAACCGACCGTGATTTCTGTTTCTTATATTATGTTATAGCGATTATTAGTTTTTAAGTAATTAAATCTAAAATATTATATTATTATGAAAAATAAAAAGAAATAAAAATAGTAAGAAAAAAAGCAAAAAAAAGATTAAAAACGAACAACATTAAAGAATCAGGAGCTGAACCTATTTAGAACATGCCATAAAGGAGCACTTCTTTGCCTAATCTCACGCAGATTCGTATAATACTAGCAGCTTTGGCCGGCTCTAGTTTATTAGTGGTACTAGTTGAATGCTTGTGCGTTACTACGGATTTTTAAAATTTAACATACTACATGCATACAAACATATTCTAAAAGCTTTTAAATCTGTCAAGTAAGTCGAAAACCGTCGATCACACCTCGTGGTGATAAGTCGGAAACATCGACTACATCTCGTGGTCGTAGGTCGGAAGCCCTCGAGCACACTTCATCATCGTAAGTCGAAAGCCGTCGACCATCACTGGTTGTCATAAGTTGGCAGCGGTCGACGATCGATTGTGGTCCTAAATCGGGAGCCTTCGACAATGGCTCGTAGTCGTACGTTGAAAACCAACGACCATCGTTCGTAGTTGTAAGTCGGAAGCCATTGAGGACACCTCGTGGTCGTAAGTCGGAACACATCGACCAGCGCTCGTGGTCGTAAGTCGGAACATATCGACCAGCGCTCGTGGTCGTAAGTCAGAACACATTGACCAGTGCTCGTGGTCGTAAATCGAAAGCCATTGATCACACCTTGTGGTCGTAAGTTAGAAGCTGTCAACCATTGCGCGTAATCGTAAATCCGGAGTGGTCGACCATTGCTGGTAGCCGTACGTTGGTAGGCCTCCGATGCGCTTGTGCCATGTGTGTAATAAACCAATGATTGGTATTGATGTTGATTATTCGTTCTCAATCCTTCATTATGTGCTGGGTTTGATCTCTAGCTGACAGGTATGTGGTATTGTGGTGTTCTATCAAAGAAAAAACAGGTAAAATTTGGACTGCTGAAGAATACTCGTTTCGTATGAGATTGCACAGGCAAAGATGTGCTGGTGAGTTATGTTAAATAGCACTACCAATGAATAATCAGGTTTTAGAAAATGGCTAATAGGTCTGAAATCAGGTTTGCATAAAGATGGACAGCCAATGAATAATACTCCTACCACGTTGGAAGGATATGCTGACAGGGTGATGTGTAGACAGGAAGCAAGTGGTAAGTTCTTTGTCAAGTTAGTATGTAACACCTAAACTCTGATAAAGAAACCAAGGAGGAACCCATATAGTGTGAAGATCTATGTGATTGGTATAACAGCTATCTGTTGGGCATATAAGAAATAAATCATGTTTTTTACAATAAGCATATCAACCTCATATTATCAATCCTCAAGTGAAAAGGTGATAGTAGCAGCATAATTAAAAGTGAACTCAACCTCAACAGGAGATACCATAGCTCAAAAACAAGATGACTCCAAAATTTCCTCATGCTAGGCAGTGGCGGCATAATTCCTAAGCATATCTTAGCAGCATGATTCCTGAGCAGATCTTAGCAGCATAATTCCACAACAATATATGTTGGAACTGGACATTATTATTCCAACGTCCAAACCAACAGCAAAAAATGTATGGATATCAAATATCAATTTGAACATAGTAATTAAAATTTGATATTCATAATGCTAAACAAGTTACAGATCCTCAACATCCTGCTTAGATGATGTAGGGCGACCCTCGTACTCCAATTTTGCTCCTAAGCTCGCCGTGATAATCCTGAATTTCAGCCTTATCTTCTCCATCACATCTTGAACTTGCTCATTCTCTGGATCGGACAAAGGATAGCTGCTCACCAGTGCAGCTAGTTGCTCGATGTTCTTCCTGACCCGAGCTGAGAATGCATCTTGATCAAGGCGAATTACCGACACCCACACATCTAAGCAGCCCTGATAGAATCCCAGTTCTTCACCTACCTGGAAACCCATCTTGAAACCAACCTGCCTTCCCTCTTCCTTTCCAGATACCAATCCATCATGATAACCATTTCTGAAACCCTCTTGATAATGTGTCTCATCTAAGAATACCGATGGTTCTAGAAAATCAACATCATCTTTGGCTTGTTGATCCATGATATGAACAAAAACCTAATTGGGCTGAGCAATAGACAATTTTCCAAAAAGATGTAACTCCAAGAAATCTTCTTCATAAACAAAACAAAGGTTGTGCAACAAGTAACTCAATGAATACATGCTCTCAAGGCAAAGAGGAAAAACTCCCAATTGCAAATAATGCTATAAAATCAAGAGAGGGAAACAGCAAAACGAACTTTCGCTAAAATACCACCTAGATATTGTTGCACGTCAAATGAAGACAAATACAAATATGATCCAATAAAACGAGTGAAGTCAAGACTAAGATAAATAAATAGTTGCTCACTTGCTTCCTCTCAGTGTAGTTCAGATCCTGCGCGCTCGTCCACCGGTCCAGGTCGCTCGGCCTCGCACCCGCACCCACACGGCCGCACCTCCGCGGCTCAGCAGCTCGACCACGCTGCGCGCCTGCCCCCTCCGTCGCCGCTGGGAAGCAACAACAACAGCGAATTACGAATTGGAGGAGAATTAGGGATTTAGGAATGGGGATCGACTTGGGTTAGAGACTTCGAGCCAGACTCGAGTCTGTCCCATGGTAAGCATGTCTTATCTCCCATCGTAAGATGTCTTATCTGGTTTATGACTTAGACTTATCTCAGCATTTCCATGCCCATGGTTGCACGGTTTCAAGAGAAAGAGTAAGGAACTGCATGCATCCAGTAATGGAAGGACGGGGTCGTTATTGGAACTGCCTTATCGAAGTAACAAGTAACCACAGATAGAAAGGGAGATCGTGAGATCCAACGGCTATGGAGAGTCGAGGAAAAACAGACGGCTATTAAGAGTCAAGGGAGAATGGGCCTACTACCACCAACTCAAACTTTTAAGGAGTAGAGATTTTGATGCCAAAATATATGTATATATTTTTTCTACAGTCGATATACATCTTAGGAAACTAAAATTTGCATGTATAACTCGCTCTTGCGAGTCGTGCTTGAGGTTTGAAAAAGGAACAACTTGTCCCAAGATGCTTTTGAAAGATGCCCCAGAAAGATAACCTGGGATATGGTTTTCTTCATGAGAATGGAAGCAATGATCCCCACATGGTATCAAAAGAGCATATCCTTGATGTTTTTTATCAAATGTTCTAGACTAAGAGTAGCATAATCTTCTTATGCCACCGTGATGCTTGTTAATTTAGTTCCTGTCCCATTTTCAAATTGCATTGCAGAGGGGCAATACATCAGCGATCTTGGTCTTTTAAGTTGCGACTTATTAGTCAAATAAATGGTGATTGTTAAAAGAAATTGAAAAAAAGATACCACAGCTACTACTTTTTGGCACGGCGAGGCTCGGGTAATAATTCTTAGAATTTAGAATAACAACAAGCCACCGCATATAAAGAGGGAAGCATACATCCTATCACAAATCAGGCATGTATACGTAAGACATTCTGTGAGACTCTGCCACACCCACACATCACTCGAATAGAATGACATAACTGGTGAGTTATATTCCGATACTATATCATTGGCGCGACACTGCCCATATATTGGTAAGAATATGCACCAATGAAAAAGCCACATAGAATTAGGAATTATAACTAGAACGAATCCTTATAAATTAAAATTAGAATGAATAACCTTGCCTAGTTTTGTTTTTAGTTGATTCAAGTTATAGTCTTACATGGACCTCGCCCGATTCTCTCCTTTCTTTGAAAAATACCATTGACCTTTTGGGAGAAGTTTTTTCCAATGAAAAAAATCAAAATATTAGCGGCATAACTTTGTAAAATTGTACTACAAAAAACCTTGAGCACAGTAAAACAAAAACGTAGGTGTCTTATATGTGGGCATATTCTACTTCTAGATACTATATCACTAGCAACGGTGCCCCACTGGAGTTCACGGGCGAACTTGCCAGGTTTCCTGGCTTACTCAACCTTAGATAGCCAGTGACCTAATAGCAGACGATAGTATCATTTTTTTGGCTTTTCAAACAACTTTTAGTTTTGGCTTTTTCAGTAATCATTATTACTTAAACTAATAAATCGCTCAAAAAATAGGCCTATGCGACGAGGTAAGAATATCATGCTACATTTATACTCTAAACAGTCATCGCTGGATAAATAGAGGTGCATGTGGTTTAATAGGGTGCCTGCTTTTATAACCACCGGTATTCGTCATGACTGTAAGCTGGATTACGACGAATAAAGCTTAGCTCCGCAGCGAGTCTCAAGTGAAAAAAAAAACATGCGACGAGGCGATCACCGGCGATAGGTGGTTAGAGCAGGTACAATAAAGAGCATCTCCAACAGTGACTTATGAGCTAGCTCTAAGCATATTATTTCATATTTTAATAGAAGAGAGAGAAAAACTATCTCTTGATCAAGAGCTAGTCTCATACACACATTCCAAGATTATGTGAGAGTGTCATGTGAGGCTATTTATGTTATGAGCTATGTGCTAAAGTTAGTACTATTGGAGAAGTTATCTTAGAGCTAGTAACTAGCTCATACTGTTGGAGATGCCCTAAGACTTAGTCAGCAGGCTATAGCAAATATAATATCAACTAAATCTTACATGGCAGAGAGAGAAAGGAAGAGAGAGAAGGAAGCTGGCTACTAAATTACAGCTAGCTATAGCACGTAAAAATATGCATTTCACTCTCTTACACGTGGGGCCAAATAGTTATTGTAATAGCTACCTTATTGTATGAACTATTTTTTTGAAGACTATAGATGAAATGGACAAATGTTATAGCCACTAGTTGGCTATACTATTGTACTTGCTCTTAGAGGGCAATGGCCGAGACATTGGAGGGTGCGTGGCTGGTAGAGGAGGTTGAAAGGCGAGTTAGGCGCGAGGAAAAAAAGAGAAGGCTTCTACAGCGTCGAAGAAGGCCCACTCGAGGGCCAGCCATCACACATAAGGCCATACCGAGCCCAACCCAACAATACAACCGCAAAAAGCAGAAACAAACTCCCAGGCACGAGCCCACCACGATTCGAGAGCTCGCCGCGTCGGTGTCGCTCGCATCGCCTCCTCTCCGTCCTCTCCCCGTGCTCGCATCGCAGGCGACTCGAAACGCGGGCGCAGCAGCGGCCTCGTATGCCGCCGCCCTCTCGCTCTCCTCCGCTGCGCGAGGTAAACCGAAACGTCTCCTCTCGTGATCCGAAAAACCACTGCTTACGACCTTGCTGGAGTGGTGGGGGGAATGGGGATGGCTGTGCGACGAGTGGCAAGGGTCCGCATGCCGCCGACGGCCGTACGCGCCGATTGGCCGTCGATCCCAGAGAATCCAAAGCGAAGCCATCAACCACGGCTCAAAACGCCCGATCCTGACCGCACCACGCTTGCCAACCAGTCAACCACGGCCCGTGCGCCGCACGCGAACCCAGCACCCCCACCCCCGCACCATCCAACGCAGCCGTGCTCCGGGGCCGCGACGGAACGCCCAACTCAGAACCGTGATGCGATTCTTCTGTGTTTTGGAGGTGTAGACTTGTGATTAGGCCCCTTGCTTTGGTCTGGAATAGGCTGTGTCGAGGTGGCTTCGTGGAAGCCTGGCTTGTGTGCAAATGTGATTTTTGTTATTGCTATCGACTTTGAGTCGGCTTGGTCGGCGTTTGTCTGCTGGACATAATTGCTGAAAATTTCCTGTTTCGAGATAGTAGTAGTTATTTAAATTGCCTTTGAATTGACATGGATGTGTGATAAGTGTAGGGATCCTTGTTAATACGCTTCATTGTCTTTTGTAGTTAAGTTTGCAAAAAAAAAGCTTTATCTGTTATAACCGTGAGAATGTTCATATAAAACTTAGTTCAGTTCTATGCCACAACAAAGAGGTACTAGAGTTGGTTTATCTGTTATTGTTCCAGCTTCCCTCTATTAGTTGCGTTCTGGCATTGTCGCTAATAATTAAGTTTGGAAAACTATTTGCACGATGCAGGTGCTCGTCCTGCTTCATGCATCTGGTTCAGGGGGAGCTGGCTACTGCTTTGCTACTTTTAAAACTTCCCTGCCAAAGTGTTTTGAGGAGGGAGAAGCCTTCTTAAGCAGCCCCATTGTGTTATATGTGGGTGATATGGCAAGTACACATGTGGCCAGATGATGATGAATTCAAGAGCATCCCCCTCGCTGGCCTTTCCACTAAGAGAAAGCTAGCAGTAGAAGTAGAAAAATACGCTGAACTTTTAATTGGTGATGAGAGCTTCTGTACTAGAGGCAGCAGTGTCCCTACCTTACCCATTTCACATACTGGTGATATCACTTAATTGAGAAGTGCAATCACACTGTGTACGTACATATCGTCTTGTGGTCTCCCACGAAAGGTATTGCTCAATATGTATCATCTTGTGGTCTCCCAGGGAAGGTATTGCTCAATCTTTATACTTCAGGATATTTTATGCGTACCCTGTGCAGATGCAAGCAAGCCATGCAGCGATGCCAGCAATAAATAATGGAGGCTTTAGTTTCTGTTAATGCTAGATATCAACTAAGGAAACAGTTCTCTTCCCGGTTCACATGATCTCTAGTTGTTCAAATTGCAGTTGTTACACTTATTGACCAGTGAGGACCATTTGCAGTTCCTCTTCTTGGCGGAAAGGCAAGCAATAGTGCTTCAAAAGGATTTACCTTCTAACTGCTCTGTGGAGATCCTTTGGCTCCAAAAGTACAGAATTTGAAATGAGTGTTAGTTGGTACCATGGAGGTTTGGTACACGGATTGATCATACAAGTTGACCCTTATAAAGTTCTGCATACGTTTTTGGATGATGCAGACTGCTTACGGCCAAGGGGGTTTAGATATCAGGCCATGTAACTCTTTTAGAGCATTTTCACAGGCCTAGGTTGTGACATTTCAGCATTCAGCAACATTACAGTTAGAAATCAGGAAGATGACACACTCTGGGTAATAGTATGATGTGTACTTGTGGGAGGCAGAATAGACTGAACAAATCAGTTAAACAGCTAAACAGGTAGTCGCCATTGTTGAGTCTTAGCAGAAGAAGCAGTAGTTTCGAGAGTGGCTAGCAAGCAGCATTGTAAGCCTCCAGCTGTCATGTCTATTGGCTTCATAATAAGAGTTATCTCACATTGCAACTACTGTTGCTAAATTTAAAGCAAATGCTTGCTACTACATTGAAAATTGCTTCAATCAACAGTAAGAAGATGACAAGCTGGAGACAAGACAGTTTAAAAAGACTCTAACAAGGTAAATATCTGCTATTGTTTCTACCAGGTCTTGGGACATGGTATGGATCATGGATCTTGAAAGTATGCCAAGCCATGTTGTTTAACCTGTCGAATTCCACTGAGGTGTATCTTGAATGGGGGAGGAGGATATGAAAATTGTCTTTGTGAACGGGGGAGACCGGAAGCTTTTTCAGAGAGCTTGTTCCGACTCTGAAGCCTGCAGGGGGCACTGTTTCACAGGGGCTTCTATAGCATAAATTCATATGACACATGTAACTATCTGCCACATATGTCAGTGTCAACAATATACAAGTCAATTACAAACGGTATGATTTGCATTTTCCTTGATTCTATTGTTCAAGTTATATAAAATCTGTTACAGTTATATCATAGCTTTAGAACTTTTGTTTTTGTACTTGTATGCTAGCTCCAGCACAGGCATATAGTTAACTTTGATTGATGACTTACCATATATAGGAGTGGCTCTATACTCTTAAATTATCTTGGCTCTCAACCTGTTCTCAGTTGTCACTCTTTGCTGGGGAGCAACACTATTTAGCTTGTTTGCCTCATTCTTCCTAGACTTCTCCCTGTTTTTTCTGCTTCATTGAGTTGCAATATTCTACTTTTATTTGCACAGGGTTCAAATTTGTGTCTTGATGCCCTTGGATATGTCTAGAACATAACGACCAAGATGTGTGGTATAGGTTGATTACATTTGCTAATATGGGCTCTTTTGAACCCTTTTTTTCATATGAAATGATATGTTTATATGACATTGATTGAAGTTGGTTGGGAACTAACATATTCTAGGTTATGAAAGCAAATAGCCAAATACATGTTGGCATAAACTCGGTTCTACTGTTGCTTTGATGGTAACTTATAAGCAATACAGGCATGTGTTGTGGATTCTTATTGGGGTAAATATTATGCAAGATGCTCGGCAAAGCGGCAGGCCGCATTGCCTGAAGATACAAGGGGGCTGGATGCATTTCGGCAGCTGGCAACGCAGGGTTTGCTACAGTCCCATGATGGTGCGTTTCAGTTGGCGACAAGGGAGCAGACTTCAGCTTAGATGGATAGCTCTTGATAGGAAAGTTTTATTTGTTGCAAGCTATATTAATGAGTCAGGTATTAGGTAGGTCTCCGAGTTTGCTTCACAAACCCGGTTATATATGCTATGTCTTGCATTCAGTGTACGTCCTATATAAAGGGGACTTCTTTTGTACTTGGGAAGTCAAGCAATAAGATCAATTATCTTACCCGGGCGTCTCTGAGCCTCACGCACACTGGCTGGGAGCAGATCCCTCCGGCTGCCTAAGGGCAAGCATGATTGTCCCCGTTATCCTCTTCGTTCCAATCCCCAAGCCCGTTCTCTCCTACTTCCACCATTAGCTGACCACAGAGCAGCTCTGTCAAAACCAGACCACATCACATGGCACACTTTTACTTTTGAAATTGTTCACTTGGGTTCTTGTGCCCTAAATGTCGTCACTTGAATCCTTGTAGTTCTTGACTTTTCATATATGGGCTTATGCACTCAAGTCTGTTAGTCAAGGTTCAGCTTAAGGATCATATATTGACAAATAGCAAATGGGCACAATGATTTAGATTGTGAAATAGTAAGTATGGGACTAAATGAACATTTGCAAAGTGTTAAAAGGTATTGAAGTGATGAAACTGAAACTACAGCTATCCAAATAAACAATTCTTACAAGTACCAAGCCCACACCATGGCTTGGCCTTTTTTTTAAAAAAAAGTTGCAGCTTGGTAATATTAAGGGATAATTCTCTGTATGCCACTAAGAGTTAACCTGATCCCCGATTTGCCACTGAGAAAAGTTTGGTTCCCTATATGCCGCCAAGTTTCCACTTTGTTCCCTTCCATGACATTGGTGTTACCTCCGCTAATGTCCATCGCCGTTAGTGGCATCAAACTTGTCAGATTTTTCTGAAAATGACTTTGCTGCATCTCCTCCTCTGTTATATCCTCTCTCGCCCTCACCATCTCTCTCTGCCCCATGGGGGCAGCGGCGGAGCCAGGGACAGTGGTGGGAGACGTTGTCGTGGGCAGATGAGCACGGTGGTAGCACTGGCATATGGCGACGGCGGTGTCAGGGCGATGGCCATGGCGAATGGCGACGACGGTGCTCTAGCAGTGTCCTCTGAGAAGTGGTGCATGCATGAGCACGATGACGGTGCCAGGGGAGTCTTGGTGTGGTTGGCGTGGGTAGAGATGGCCGGAGGTGGCGGGGCGATGGCGTCGGGAAGACAGTGGCATCAGTGGCAGTGCTCCACAGTGAAATGATGGCCAAATTGGCGAGCAGAGAAGGTAGGGGAGATGGTGGCGGCACTACTGGTGCAAGAGATTTGGCATAGGCTCACTGAGGCGGACGTACTTGACGGCCACAGCGAGTTGACTGGAGACAGGGAAGATGGCTCGATTCTGACGATGCGCTGCCAGGGAGGGAGGTGGGGAGGAGGTCGGCAGCAGGAGGGAGGTGGGAAGAAGGGCGGTGGGAGGAGGAGAGAAGGCTGGCTAGATCCCGTTCTTGCTCCCGTTGTCAAATCCGACGACGGGAGGGAGGTGGGGAGGAGGTCGGCAGCGGGAGGAAGGTGGGGAGAAGGGTGGTGGGAGGAGGGGAGGAGGCTGGCGGTGAGTGGTGGGGCGGCGGTAACTATTAGAGAAAACACAAAGGAAGAGGAGGTTAAAGAGAGGAAGAAGGGCAAAAAGAGTCTTTTCGTTGCCCACATAACAGTACCCTCACACTTGGCACAGAGGGGCACAAAGTAAAATCTCAATGGCATATAGGGAAGTGAACTTTATTTAGTGGCATATCTGGGATCAGGTCAAATCTCAGTGGCATACAGGAATTCTCTTTAATATTAATGGCAAGCTTGAACCCAAACCAAACTACACTTGTATATATAGTTTTGATTTATAATTTATTTCCTATAGCTCGACAAGACTTATTCGTCCAAACTAAGTTCACTTGGCATTTTTCCAAATTGGTTTTATTTCTAGCAGGTCCGTACTGCATTTTTGCTAGTAATGTGCATTAATCAGCTAGCTAGAATTAGTCAAATCTGCCACTTCATGTTCAAAGGTACAGAAGTCAGCTGGAGCTGTCCAAAAGCTAGTTGGTTGGTTTTAGTCAAATAACGCTAAAACAAAAGGTTTTTTTTTTGCAATTTTCATTGTTTTTTGAGGTGAATACTTTAGGTACTCTTCACATTAAATTTTATGAATGTATGCTCAATAGAAGTACATCAAACTTGATTCAAATTCAGTGCACATTGCTTTTTAACCCTGTAATGGTTTTAACTGTTTTAATCTGGTTATTGGTGGTGACAATATTTTCATGCACAAAAAGCATTGTGCTTGAGAACAAAAGTAATGGATCACCTGTCATTTTTCTTGTATTGTTTTATAGTGTGGAATTCATTATAAATGTATCAGAGATGAGTATATCTCTTGAAAATGCTATTCCACGTAAAGGGCCTGTTATAGATTTTTTTACTCCCTCTGTTAAAAATGTATGCCGTTTTAGAAATTTCAGTCCCTAAGGTACACCTTTGGGCGTTAGTTTATGTTATGATATTAGCAAAAGCTTGTAGAGTTATATATTGTGTAAGTATTTTGGCAACTAATCAATTTGTACCATTTTGTGTGTCCAATGTAGATAGTTATAGTGGTCAAAGTTGGGGACTTTTTCTGCATGCGCACCACGGTGATATACATTTGTGTAAGACTATGTGGAGGTCACCCTATGATTGTGATGAGTAATTAACTTTTGGATTAGAGTATCTGCGGAGGGTGAGTTCGGTTTCTGAGGAGTTTGCAAAAGATCGCTTTTGGTTTACGAGTTAGTCAGGCCTACGATTACTGGAGTATTCGTTGTTTACGACTTTGTGGTTTGTCGGTTCAATCGACTGTGTGTTGATCGGTCCGATCGGTAGGTCTAATCAGCATTTGTATGAGATCGGCAGAACAATCACGGGGTGGTCGAAAGCTTCAGTGCCTGAACGACCATGGATGGTCGATGGTCGTAGCTTACTACCTGGTCGTGATCGGTAGTCATAAACCGTGGCGTTCAGTAATCGTAAGCCATGGTGATTGGTAGTCATAACATGTGTGATTGATGGTCGAGTGATCGGTTGTGATGATTGTAGGCTTCTGGTAGGTACTCGTTGGCTTCGAGTGCCTCATTTCTTGCGCATCTGAGTACTAGTGTCAGACTAGTCGGCGATTAGACTGGCTTTGCTCGGTGGTCTGAGATTGTTCTCTGGAATTCTTCGGTTCTGGTCACGGTTTGACCTAGGTGTTGTTGCTAATGTGCACATAGGTTTATTGCTTGGTTCTAGGATTAGGATCAGTAATTTAGGTGCATACCTTTTGCATTGTGCATTGTATGGATCAAGCTTATTAAGGCGTCGCCTAAGCAGTAAGGCGCCTCTGGCCGGCAAGACGTCGCCACCACCTTGCCTTGCGCATGTATGGCGTCCGCCTCAGCACCAAGGCATCGCTGAGGCGACAATTAGGCGGCGTATGGCGTCGGGAAGGCTCAAGGCGACGCCATACGCATGGAGGTGATGGCAGCGCCCAAATAAAGGTGTGAACCCAAGCGAACCCTAGGCGGTGGGCCGGTGGCTGAACCAGAGAAAAGAGATCTCAAGAAAAAAAACCTAGGCAACGAAGTACCTGGAACCTTGGCGGTAGCCGGCGACGCCTCCATCTCGTCGCTTCGGTCTCTCGGCGGCGTCTTCATCTCGTAGATCCCGTCTCGGCGGCGACCAGCAAGGTACTCCCCCTCCTCTCCAATCGCCCAACAGCAGCGTCGGCGCCAAAAAGACGCGGATCTGGTTTGCGTCTCTCCAGCACCGGTGCTGTTGTTGGGCGATGAGACAAATCCGTGTCTCTCTGGCGCCGTCGCTGAAGGGGGGAGGGAGGGGAGGGTCGCCGCCGCCGCTGGGGTCGTCGCCGTCGTTGCCTGGTTGGGAGGGAGGGGAGAGGAGGTAAGGGTCGTCGACGCCTCTGCTTGGATGGGAGGGAGGGGAAAGGAGGGGAGGGTCGCCGCCGCCGCCGCATATGCTCGGAGGAGAGGGGGAGCAAGTGAAATGAGCGGAGCGAGCAAAGCGAGCGAGAGCTGAGTCCGTGAGTGGCTAAGTGCGTCGTTCGACCGGTTTATTTTATTTGCTGCTGAGCTGCTCGTTGGCTCGCAGCTCGCTCTGTGCTGTGCTGCTCGCTGGTTCTATCTGCTGCAGTGCTCCTTGCTAGTTAACTGTCATCTAATATTTCTTTTATTCTTTGTAATGCAAAAACAGAAAAAATGACAAATACAAATGCAAGTACAAGTATTGCATCCTCCGAGGCCGTGTATGATCCAAAGACCGATCCAAAACGGAAGGCGAAGTCTAATGATCCGGGATGGAAATATATCTATTGGCTGGAAATTTGCAACTGAGATATGTCACTCAATCCGTATTTACTCAATTAATTAGAATAATTTGTATCTATTACATTTGTAACAATCTATATGTTGAAATTTGCAAGGGGACAAGGGGGATGGATGCTACATGGGAGAAGAGCAATGGAATGGGGGATAGGTGCAACATGAGTTCAAGAATTGACAACAACAAGGTACATATATGCTGCTAAAATGCTTATTTTATTTGCTGCCCATTAGCACCTTAGAATGTGTAAGGCGTCGCCTCGCCTCACGCCTTACCGCTTAAAAGGTGAGGGGGGTGGGTCGCCTCGCCTTACCGCCTTAATAACCTTGATATGGATAAATTACGCAAATTGATGATCTTTGTGTATTTTGCGGTGCTACGTGACGGTTTGCTTGTTGGTGTTGGTTGCAAGACTTTGGAGCTGGGTCATGGTGAGGCGTAGGTGGACCAGGACTAGGCACAGAGTGGTTCTGAGGTCCAGAATAGTCAGGAAGATGCTTAAGATGACCGAGGCTTGCGGGGTGGTTACAAGCCGGGACGACGAGGAACCAGAGCGGGAGCTACCGGCGGTGGACATGACGGGCAACGGCAAGGTGAACCGGGATCATTGGGGTCACATGGAAGATGGCGAAGCATGGGCAATACTTCGTGGCAAAGAAAGCGGGAAGCTTCGAGGAAAACAGTAGAGGGGCATTTTGGTAAAATTGCCTAATACCAGAGAAGCGTGCGTGCGTAAAACCTAGTGTTAGGTGGGGTTAATGGGTTATTCCCGGTTTGGCCTAATGGGGATCTATTAGGTTTTGGTTCAGGTTGTAAGCTTATAAAAGGGGAGGGGAGGCAAGAGCTAGGGTTTGAGAAGGTTGGCTAAGCCTTTTGGTGGTTAGCTCCTTCCTCCCATGAGAGTTAGGTTAGAGAGTGGGTGTGTACTCTAGCTTTAGAGCTATGTCCTCCTAAGTGGAGTGGCTGTAAAACCAATCATCTCAAGTGAGCAATACATCAATCTTTGATCTATCTTTTGTATATCTTTTGTCTGATTGATTTTGCTCTGGTTTTAAGTTGGTTTTTCTTCTCTCAACCCCTTTCTGATCTCGTTCTATTGTTCTTGTTTCGGTTGGGTTGATCTTTCTTCTTCTCCTCTTAATCTTGTTGTGTCAAGGATATGGACAAGATGGAGATAATCTCTTGAGATCGACCTCCAATTATTTAGGCACTTCAATAGCAAGTTTATCAAGAAATCCTGTGTTTACTTGATTTTGGCCCCATCAGGTGATTTCTTGATCTGGATGTTTATGGCTTGATTTCGTTGATGCTCTGACTCGCTGTGACATGTGGGAATGTAATCAAAGCCATCTTGGCTACCTTTGACCCATGAGCAAATTCTGATCAATGATTTCGGTTTTAGATCTCAGTTCATATGTGTTTACTGAAATCGCAAAAAGGTCTCATCTTAGTCATAGATTTTTCGATTCAAAATTGGAACAACCTCTTGAGATCGTAAGCAATTTGCGTACAAAGTGTCACGTCCATTTGATCTTTTAATCAAAAGATATGTGGATTTTAGATCTTGCGATCGTGTGATTGCTCTGTTCTTCCGAATCGTTTTCGACCACGTTGGCTTCGACCATATTGGTTTCGACCACGTTGGTTTCGACCACAGTGGCTTCGATCACGTTGGTTTCGACCACATTGGTTTCAGCCATGCTGGTTTCGACCACGTGGGTTTCGACCACAGTGGTTTAGACCATGTTGATTTCGACCACAGTGGCTTCGACCACGTTGGTTTTCGACCACTCTCTGGTTTTCGGCCACTGTAGTTGAAATCCAACCACGGTGTTTTCTAATTTAGTTGTTCTCAGCTCTGTGATCCCGACAAGTAGTCGAATTCCAATCATGTTGAATTTTGACTGGGAGTCAATCTGACCACGATGTTTTCTGTCTGATAGTCTATTTCTGACTACGTTGGGATCCAACTGGTAGTCGATCTCTAACCATGGTAAATTTTGTTCGATAGTTGATTCCCGACCAAGTTGAACTTCTGACTGGTAGTCTAATTTCGACTATGTTGTCAGATTTCGTCCACGTTTTTTCTGTTGACTAGTTGTGTTCGACTCTGTTTCTTCGGCTTTCAAGTGAGATTCCTACCCTAATCTTCATAACTTTGTAGCTCAATTTGTAACTAAGATATAGTTGTTGTTCAAGGCTTTGATGTAAATTATAAAAGAAGAGTATATATCTGTGATTTTCATTCCATGGAAGGGCTTGTTAAAATTAACCAAGGTAATGATACATCAAGGCATCAAGCATCTAACCATTTCGAGTGGTTGTAATAGTGTCAAAATCTAACAACTAGCTAGGAGCCTAGGACCACCAGGCCATGGTACTAAGCCCTCCTCAGAGGGGCAGGGGTTTGATCATACACTAGCAGTTATACTTACCAACGCTTTGCAATGGGTGGTTGGCTGGTCTACAGCTAGCTAGTTGCTTACAGAAATGCTGTGTCAGACTTGATTTATCTTTGATAGAAGTATTCATGCCAATAAATCTAGACAGTGTTATACACATTGAGTGCCGGTCAGGACATTCCAATATTTATTAAGCAGGTCCATTTGCTATGTACATTGCGAATTGATGCCTATACCATATTTCTTTGGCATCTTCCCAAATCTTGATAGACCAGTGAATAGATCTTGTATGTTGTGTCTCTTTTACATTATAGTTTTGAGTAGAATAGTTTCTTCACTAAATATTTCAGCCGACCACTCATCTAACCATGTTTTGGGACGTGACTAATATCAAGAGCTTTTAAGCAAGACTTATGAATTTAACTTACCGATTAAATAGAAACTATGGAATAGCCGGATAGTGGAATGTTGTTCACTTCAACAGTTCAATTGCTTCTTCACTTTTACAAGCTAAGAGGGTTTAGTTTTCTTTGTTTAATCGTGTACTTGAGCATCTTTCTCAGTATTCAGCATTGAAACAAACCAGCTTTCCATTTTTCACTCATTGCCAGGGGGAACTCCTGCGCAAGACAATATACTTCTACCTTTACCATCCACTTGGCAATGTCATCAATCAATTAATTGACATGTACAAGTACTATAATTTGAGCCATTTTAGGTAGATCTGGTGGGTGACAGTATCGACATCGCAGAGTAACTTAATGAAATATGCTTTACAATCTTAATTAAGATGACATCACCAGATTGATCCGAATGAGATTGAAGCAAAGTGCGAAGTTAATGTTGAGGGACCAGTACAGCTATCCTACTGGACATATTTAATGCATGCTTTTGCAACATGGGGGGTCCTTAACCAGCTACTGTGACACCACAAGCCAAGGTATCAAGGCGAAACTAGTATGACCTTTCCAAAATTTAGGAGCAGTAGTGTCACTTCCCTAAATTATCAGAACATTATATATCTAATAATTTGTTCTGCAGGACATGTTAGGAACATTATTTGTCATATTTCAGTTTGTGTTTTTTATGTGTGGAATCAATTTAGTATGTTTTGATAGATGGAGACCCAAATGTGAGACATTGAGTTTCAGTTTTTAGCTTCTAACTTCTTAATTTCGTCCTTTTCTTTTTTGGGCTTTTTTTGTCTTTTCTTTTTTCCCCTTGTTCCTTTGCATTGTCCATAACCTTTTTCTCCTTTTTAAAATTTAATTATGCTGAAAAAGCTAACAACAGTTACAGTGTAAAAATAAGGCTTGAACAGTGCAAAAAGGTTAAGCTTGAAGCCCAATGGAGTGGGGAAGCATCCAAATTAAATAGGGAGTTCACTATAAAGGCAGCGCTTTTGTTTCTGGCCATCATTGAACTTCACTAAGGTCTTAATCAGGTGCTATTTTATCATTTTGTGTACTACTAAATCTAGTGTCATTGTTGTTTTCATCAACATCCTAGTCAGACAGTGTATGGATCAGCATCTCGATGGCACCTAATATCCTCATATTGTTAGTATTCTTTTTCTTTCCTGACACGATCGTACTTTATGACTGGCCAACTAACTGACTGGGCCCTTCCGCATTGACTGCGTGCTTTACCAACCTATAGAACCAACCGTGGAGCTGATTCGCGCTTCATTGCTCCTATATGTGTTGTGAAATTAGGAAAGGGATCGGAAAGAATATGGGGATCACGATCTTTGTCATCCATTTTAGTCCTTCATTTTTTTCATTCGATATTTCATATATGATGTTACCTTGATTTTTTTGGTTGTTATGCTGGATTAGCATCACAGTTAAAGACACCATAGCTTGAAGCTGACATGGTCTCATTTTGCCTTTACTGCATACTGCTATGTGGCTGAACACCCATATGTTGTCTGGTGCACTGTCTTGGTTTAGTTGATGGCCATCTGTTTATTGCATAATCATTGTGTTTAATTATTAGTTAAGCCCCCTAGGCAGGTATCAGTGTATCACCGTATCAGTGATTCTTAGCCTGGCGACAACGGTTCCGCTGGTCATAATGGTCTGTACTGATCGTAGGCTAACTTGGCTACTTATTAATTATCTCTGTATAACTGTATTGCATTTGCTTATTGAATGAAAAATAGGAGTTTTGTACATATGTTGATGGTCCATGTATTGAGTATTTGAGTTCACTAGCTCTTGCATGATCGGTGTTTTGAACTTTCTATACAGCAACGTTTGAGAGCATTTGATGGTTCCCTGATGATGAGTGCTCTCATGTATTACATGAAAGTGAGACAGAGAGAAGGGAACATCCTGGAATATGGCCTTTATGCCAAATTGTTTTCAGTAAACTATGTTTTGCATCTCGTTTGTCTTACCAAATGGTTTGCATGTTTGGATTTCGTTTACTTTTCATTCTCACTGATGCACTTGGGTTAAACTTTTGCTTTAAGTTGACTAATGAAGTTGAGAACATCCATGTTGCCTGCTTGTTTGTCTTTCATTTGTGCCTTCTTCCGGCTGCAAATGTACATGCATGGCATACATGTGCAAAAAATTGTTTAGTATTCATACGACAAATCATACATATTATTATTTTTCAATCTTAGGGTACAACTAGTCTACTACTAGTAGACAAGAATGAACAGTTTGTAGAGATGATTGTGTTGTTTGTCTTTCATTTGTGCCTTCTTCCGGCTGTAAATGTACATGGCATACATGTGCAAAAAAACATGTTTTATGTTCATATGACAAATCATGCATATTATTGTTTCTCAATCTTGGGGTACTACTAGACAAGAATGAACCGTGCGTAGAGATGATTAATTGTGTTATAAAAACACGTCTTATTCACAAATGTCACCTTCACCATGTTCCTGATATCCTTTTGATGAAAATCCAATAGTAGTCTGAAAGCAAAAGGAAAGGCACAAGAGCACAATTACAAGGTGTTTATTTCCATTTATTAGAAAGTGATACCACTGATATATATATATATATATAGTCTGATGATATTGATACATAGCAAAGCTTTCGCCGGTGTGGTGACTATCATGACGGGGACGGCGTATACATGGTTACATACAAGTAAGCCTTTAGTAAATACACAGAGCTTCACACAGTAGTAATTAATCTTATAGTTGTTTCCTAAGTTGGATGTACGTAGTAATAGAGAGATACCTATCATATGGAGCAATCTTAACTGCTTGTGCACCAACCACCCTACCAGATCCTTGATTTGGGATGGAGACTTGATCATACCGTTTTAACCATGCATTTCTGCATTTTTTTTCTTCAGATTACGTGGCTGCCTGCTTCTCCACCCTGCAGCATCCCATGTGACAACGGCGAAGCCGGGCTGCTCCTGCTCAGCAGCTCCTCGATCATCTGCAGCGCGATCCTCTCCTCGTCGTCCATTGCCGGTGGCGAGTCTGTCGTCGTCGTCACCGTGCTGTCGCTGGGCGTCGGCTCGTCGCTGGACGCTGCTGCTGCTGCCGTCGCCTCCTTGTTGAGCTCGACGGTCATGACCCAGCTGGAGTCGGCGCGGGCGCCCGCTCGCTTCTGCCAGACGCCAATGTGGGACTTCTCGGGGTCGAGGCGGAGGCAGGTGAGGGACGGGGACGGCGTCTTGCAGCACTTGCGGAGCTTGGCGCTGAGGATCTGCGACAGGTTGCCGCCAGCCGCGGAGGACGAGCCGCCGACGCCGCCACGGGCGTCCCGCGCCGCCGCGGGGGCGAGCTCCCCGTTGGCACTCCTCGGGACGGGGAAGTTAGTCTTGGCGTTGCGCCCGCTCATCAGGATGGCGGCCTCGTCGTACGCCCGCGCCGCCTCCTCGGCCGTCTCAAAGGTGCCCAGCCACACCCTCCTCTTACTGAAACAACGTTGCAAACCATTCATACCCATGCATGCATGCATGCATTTTGAGTACTTCATCAACGCGCACCATGAAAAAGAAAGCAAGATAGCAACAACAAACTAGCTATAGCCAGCAAAATGTATCTATCAAGAGTCAAGACAGTGAGGTTGGTACGTAGGACTAGGAGTAGCCAGTGAGACTTACAGGAGAGGGTGCCTGATCTCGGAGACCCATGAGCCCCAGTGGCGCTGCCTGACGCCGCGAAACTTCTTCTTCGACTGTACCATGTTTCCTCTGCAGGGCTGCCCCTGCAGGTTGATTCTCTGGCAGGGAAGGACGGCACAGAAGGCAGCCAGAGGGGAGGGAATGAGCAGGCCTTCAGGCACTGTGTGTGTGAGAGAGAGCCTGCCTCTGCCTCCAGAGGAATGGGGGTGTGGGGAGGTGTAAGGCCCTGGTTCCAGTGAATATAAACTACGCACCCCTGTACTTGTCCCTGCAGTGCAGCGTTAAATGTGGGTAGATATATAGATGTATAGATGCATACATTATATATTGCTACATGTGCGCGCGCGCGTGTACGCCCGTGCGGGAGCGGAAGAGATGAGATTGGGGTGGCCAAGTAACTTCACTGGGAGTACCTCTGACTTGCGTTCCACGTATCTGTCAATGGCTGGGCTTGCATGCTAGATTGCTGGCTGTACTCTACTAGGACTTTGGAGTACAGTACTGCCATCGTAAGTTTCTGGTCAAATTTTCTGTAGCCATCATCCACAGTACACGCTGAATTACTACTGCTAACTTGAAATGTAATCCATGCATGCAGGGTGGTTGGGGCTGTGGGGTCAGCAGCAGTAATAGCAGGCGTGTAGCAAGGGATAAAACTGAACTGGAGAGGAAGAGAGCAAGGCAAGCTTAGAGAGAGAAGGGGAAGAAGACTCTTTGGTGAGATGAGAGAGAAGAATGGACCCTCTCATGGGCTGCTGGGGTGGGCTGTCGGTGAACTGTGGCGAGTGGCATAACCACCCCCGCTGCCAGTACGCCGGTAATAAACTCCCCCACCTACGACCTTTGGTGACCTCATTTATGGCGCGGGAGCCCTCAGTGGATCGAGCGAGTCCTTTGAGTGAGCTGAGCTGAGGTGATCCATGGATCCATCCATCACTAACTCTTATTGCTAAGGGATATTTGGCTCCTCGCCATTACAATTTTCCAACCTTTGAAAAACGCCATTACAATTCAGCTTATTGGAAATCTGCCATTACAATTCTCATTCCCCCGCGCCCATGCCTTGTTCTACGTCTGGCGCGCAGCTGGGCCCACTTGCAGTCGCCGTATTCCCGTATCTCCCCGTATTGCCCCTTGTTCGGTCGGATCAGGCAGCGGCTGTCCTCCCCATTCCTCTCCCTGCGACGAACCCTAACCTACGCTCTGTCCGCGGCGATTGGAGGCGTCGGCGGCGATTGGAGGCGGCGGCGGCGATTGGAGGCGTCGGCGGCGATTGGAGACGACGGAGAGGAACCCTAACCACTGGTGCGCGTGCACTGAAGGTGATGGAGGTGCCCTGATGGCGACGTCGCCTTCGTTCGCGGCTCGTCGTCGCACTGGTGCGGCGGCGATGGAGGACGGCGCTACCAGGTACCTAAAGCTTCTGATTTGTCTCTGTGTGGTCATCATAGCTGGCGATTAGGGTTGATTTGTCTCTGATTTGTTTGAAATGTATAAGGAGGAGATGAGGTGCCAGGTTGTAGTAGGTGTATTTGATATGTCAATTTGTGTGCAACCTGTGTTTGATGAACTGGAGCCTATCTGTGTGGTTCCTCCTGATGATGCAACTGATGGGTTAGAGGCACATGTAGAGCCTGGTAGAGAGGCACAGGCAGCTGTTAACATGTGTACAATACCCAGTAGTGCTGCTCCTGAGAATCCAGAGGCAGCTCATAACATGTCTGCACAACCCACTAGTGCTGCTCCTGAGAATCCAGAGGCAGCTGATAACATGTCTGCACAACCCACTAGTGCTGCTCCTGAGAATCCAGAGGCAGTTGATGAGTTAGAGCCAGATAGGGAGCCTGATATGTTTGATAATGCCGAAGAGTATGTGGGAGTTGATGATGAGGGCATGTATGATACAGTGCCACCTGCTCCTGAGTTTGCACAGCCAACTGACAATGCTAACAATTATTCTACTGCTGAGCCACCTGATGAATTTGTCAATGTTGAGGCAGAGGTGGATGATGCTGACCCTTTGGAGGTCCATGTACTTCATGATCCTGAGAACCCAAAAATAGTCAAGGGGGAGTTATTTCCTGATATCATTGCATTCAGGAAAGCAATAAGACACTATGCAGTGAAGACTGGGTTTGAGTTTGCTGTTGGTTACAAAACAGACAAGACAAGATTCATAGCAAGGTGTGCTGCTGAGGGATGCCCTTGGAGAATACATGCTTCCACCATTTTTGATAAGAAAACAGTACAGGTACATTTTCCCTTTGTTCTATTCAATAATTTCAGCATGTACATATTTCGAAATGCATGACATGTGTTTCTGTCTTTGTCTTTGTCTTTGTGCAGATCAAGGTACTTCCTGCTGAGCACAATTGTCCTACCACCAAGCTTAGAGAAGGGAAAATGGCTACTCAGGGCTGGTGTGCAGATAGGCTTGGAGATTGGGTTAAGAAGAATCCAACAAAGGGAGCAAAGGATGCCAAAGAGAAATTGGAGGGTGACTTTGGTATAAAGCTGAAGTACTCAAAAGCTTGGTCTGGTTTGAAGGTAGCCTTGGATCAAATTCATGGTAAGTACGAGGAAGGCTTCCAACTTATTTTCAATTGGGCTGCTCAACTAGAACAAAGTTCACCTGGAAGTCATGTAGAAATAAAGTTAGAGAAGATTGGTAAGAAGAATAGGTTCAAGAGGGTTTTTGTTGCTTTGAAGCCATGCATTGATGGATTCCTAGCTGGTTGTAGACCCTTCATAGGAGTAGATGCATCTTTTTTGCATGGAAAATACACTGGCCAGTTGGCTTCAGCAACAGGTGTTGATGGCCATAACTGGCTTTACCACATAGCATATGCTGTTTTTGACTCTGAGACTGAGGATAACTGGAAGTGGTTCCTTGAGAATTTGCACAAAGTCATAGGAGACCCACCAGGACTAGTCTTATGTTCAGATGCTTGCAAAGGATTAGAGAAAGCTGTAGGGGCTGTTTTCCCACAAGCTGAAAATAGGGAGTGCATGAGGCACATGTATAGCAACTTCATGAAACACTACTCAGGGGATGTTTTCAGTGACCATCTGTACCCTGCAGCTAGGAGCTACACTGAATACATGTTTAAGTGGCACATTAAGAAAATTTTTGAGTTTGCTCCACCTGCAATTGACTACCTTCAAGAGCATCATGGTAGGATATGGTACAGATGTGGCTTCACTGAGGAAAGCAAATGTGACTATTTAACTAATAATGTTTCTGAGAGTTTCAATGCTCAGATCAAGCAGTTGAAAGGTCTTCATCTGCATGAGTTAGTTGACAGGATAAGGGAGCTGATAATGGAGAAGAGGTACATTAGAAAGAAGATTGGACAGCAATGGCAAGATGGAATCCTACCAAGTGTTATGAAGGAACTGAATCTTATAAGCAACAATCTAAAGGTTGTCAAG
This sequence comes from Dendrocalamus latiflorus, assembly GCA_017311315.1. Lineage (NCBI taxonomy): Eukaryota > Viridiplantae > Streptophyta > Magnoliopsida > Poales > Poaceae > Dendrocalamus > Dendrocalamus latiflorus. The sequence continues at coordinate 6,192,592 of CM029621.1, read as the reverse complement.
GTTACAGTCAGTGATGAGGACTTTGCAGAGGTGACACTGCTTGATGATTGGAATAAGCAGAGGAGGCACACAGTGGATCTGAAAATCAGAAGTGTTCATGCAGGGAATGGCAGATAACTGGAAAGCCATGCAAGCATGCCTTGGCATGGATACTGTCCAACAGAGGTATGCAGATAGCTGACTTTGTGCATGAGTATTACTCAGTTGGGAGGTTCAGAGTTGCCTATGCAGGCAGAGTTGAACCAATGACAGACAGGTCCCAGTGGCCAGAAGTCAATCTTGGGTTCAAGGTTTACCCACCTTTGCTGGGAAGAGCACCAGGTAGGCCAAAAGTGCAAAGGCAAAGATGTTGTCTAGAGAAAAATGCCAAGAAGAAGAAAGTGAGATGCAAACGGTGTGGAGGTTTTGGGCACTTCTCCAAGACATGCAAATTTGAGATGGTAGGAGAAGATGGTGAGACTGCCACCAGGAAGAAAAGGTTATAATTGACTTCGAACTCTTTACTGTTATATGCCTTTTGATGTTAATTTGTGTTTAACTGGAACATGTTAATACAGGAAGAGAACAGAAGCTCCTGACACGGCTGGACCATCCAAGGGGAAGACAAAGAAGGCACCAAAGAAAACCCCCAAGAAGAAAAAAACACCCATGAAAAAGAAATACAAGAGGATGCAGCTGCTCCTCCAGCAAAGGTTGTCAGAAGCCTCAAGGACCTATTTTCTGATGCTCAGTGAACTGGATGGTGGTTGTGAATCTATTCTGTGACATTCTTTTGTAATGTAATGGCTGTGATAGCCTCTGTCAACTTCTTTTGTAATGCAATGGATGTAGAGTTAGTGGGTGCCTGTCATGGCACTCCATAGGAACTGGCCCACTAGATTCCCCCTCTTGTTTCAATGCTGATGCCGAACTTGGCTTGCCGTGTAGACTACTGACTAGTGTACTGATCTGTAGTTGAAGCTGACCTTGTAATATTCAGATGCATGGATCCAAACTCCCATCTGTTGGTAATCCAGATGCTTTTGTAATGAAAGTTTCCAACTCACTAATTTCTGGCTGTTAGGTTCTATTGTAGTTTTGTTATGGAGTATGAGATCCATACAATTCTGGATACAGCTACACTTGCAGCTACTCCTTTTGTTATTTACATGATTCGATTCAAACTGAGCTTAACATATATGCTGGACAAAGATAACTTTGCCTTGTACTATGTGGTAAGAACAATATTAATCTCTTAACTTCAAAGCAATGAACAATATTAATCTCTTAACTGTCTTTTGCTGACAACTTGAACAAGCAGAATGCTGTTGACAAGCAGAAATGCAGTCTGTATGCTATTCAAGAATCTGAAATTTCAGACAAATTTTTTGATTAAATTTCAGATTCCATTCATCAACTTCAGTCACTGGTACATTCAACAGATAATGAAAGTTTACAACAGCTAAGACCAACAAAATCTTTCTACATTGCACACAATTCACTACTTCCAAAGTTTGCTCATAAGACAACCAATAGCTACACCTACACAGACTGCTGCTATGAGAACATAATCCATCTTCATCTTCTGTACTTGGACCTTCACCTCCCAAAGATCATTCACAGCACTGTCAAATTTCTGCTTCATTTCATCCAGTTCTTGCTTCAGGTCCAAAATAGGGTCCACAGATCCATGTCCACCTTCTCCTGAACTGAAATGGATCACCTTCTTCGATCCAATTTTGTGCTGCTCTGGGTTGCGTAAGAATGCATCGTACTGATCCTCGGACATGATGATGCCACATGTTGTTGGGTCACCCTGCATCCCACGAAACCCTAGTCGCATCAAAACCATCCAACAACTCAAAATTGAACAGAAATTGACTTACTTTGATGTTGTTCGGGCACTTGACGAAGGTCTGGCCATAAGTACCCCGTTGTTTGCTTCTGATTCGTACCAACTGCACGCGGCAATCCGGGCAGTCCACGAGTGGGTTCAACGGCGGGCTCTGGATCCCCCCGTTCGTCGAGCTGGAGCCGGCCGCCGCTGCTCCCCTAAGCTGGCTACCACTCATCAGCCGCCGACGCCTCCAATCGCCGCGGACAGAGCGTAGGTTAGGGTTCGTCGCAGGGAGAGGAATGGGGAGGACAGCCGCTGCCTGATCCGACCGAACAAGGGGCAATACGGGGAGATACGGGAATACGGCGACTGCAAGTGGGCCCAGCTGCGCGCCAGACGTAGAACAGGGCATGAGCGCGGGGGAATGAGAATTGTAATGGCAGATTTCCAATAAGCTGAATTGTAATGGCGTTTTTCAAAAGTTGGAAAATTGTAATGGCGAGGAGCCAAATATCCCTATTGCTAACTAGCTGGTTGTCACTTGTCTCTAAGCTCACTCACTGCATGCATGGTGAATGCATGCTAAAATAGTAACTGAATCTAACGTGCTGCGTCCATTTTGGCTGTACATCGCTGCAGATGTGAAGGCTGAAGAGTGTGGACATTACAGTACTACTACTCTTCCTCCAGAACTGAACATGATGGATATGGTAAGCAGTTGAGCTCTAGGACTAATCTGTGACATGCACTGCAGGTTTACTACTTCTAAAGCGATGTCCGTGGCACACTTGCAACTGCTGAGCAGTTGGCCGGCAATAACTGCAGCCTTGTGATCCATTCATCCATACACAACCCACCAGGCACTCAGTCAGTCAATCAAGCAGCCAATCATCCATCCATCCATGGCGGATCGGCAGCAGAAGAGAGCTCCGTAGAAAGGTGAAACATAATTAATGGCGGCTTTCGTTCGTTGCCCTTGTCCAGCCGAATTGAATGAGCACCCGGTACTTTTACAGTTCGATCGGCTCCACTCAGACACGTGTGTCAGTGAGTTCTTGCAGGAAGCTTCTGCTGCTGATCAGAGATCGGCTCGATCTGTCGACGTACACACGCGCTCCTTTCTTTCCCCCATGGAAAGTGCAGGCAGGTTAAGGCGGTTGTCCAGGAGTGTCAGGACTTGTCGTGTAAGCACAGTTAAAAAAAAAAGAGCAGTTACACACTCTTAGCAGTACAATGCTAGTACTCCATCCTCTAATGATTGATCGGTCTAGCTAGCAGAGTAGTAGCATCAGCATGCACACAGCGCTTGGCAATTTGCTTCATGTGATTTCTTATCTGTATATGCTTACATTGCTTCTAATGTGATTGACGATTTCTCATTTTCTGCAAGTTCACATTTCGTACGTAAACGGTGGGGTTGAAGCCGAGCTGGCGGCGATCGTTACAGGAAACGGAAGACGATCGGGTCTGTGACATCCTTGTCAGGGAAGTCTCCAAAAGGTATAGTATTAATATGCATACATCATTGTTTCAAGAAGCTACATACATGGAGTGGTTGGCAACTTCCCAAACTTACATCTATGAGTTAATCCCTGGCTTATCTTGTTCCAGCGCAATTAGAAGGCGGTCGATCGTCATCGCCCTGTGCCTAGCTCTCAACGTCAGGTGAGGTTTCGGTGAAGGGAGGAAGAGTACATGATGGGGAAGGAAGAGTAGTTTTGCCATGCCGGTACTAGCACTGAGCTCTCCACTGCGACCCAGCCATTTCCATGGCTGTTCTTGACTTAATCCTTATTTTCTCTAAAAGCGTATCATCCAAGTGGGGCAGGTTTAGAGACAGGGCAATAAAGCTTCTCGTAGTAGTGGTTTTACTGACCTTTAAGCAGCCCGTATTAACTCCAATGGGGGCTTTCTCGTGCATTGGTCAGCACCAAACGCCACTCACTGCCACCACCAGTAGTAGTACCACCACCTTGGACACACGAAAAAAAAGGGACGATCGATCGATCTTGGGCTGGATTTTCTGCACCTGTCGGCTTGTTCATCGCTCGTCATATCGTCACTATTTGCAACCTTGTTGCTAGTATATATGATGACGTATCCGGCGAAAATGTGACAAATTTATTTATTTTTTCACATAACTAAGAAGTTTCTAAATAATCTCAAGTTCTAATTACCAAATTTGCATTTTTGCCTGATATTTTGCCAGTATATTGACTGACTGACGCTGTTATTGCGGTGTTTGCAGCAATTGAAGCGACGTAGAAGAACTGCGCTGACGAGTACAAACCTAGCAAGGTTTGTCAGTAGACACTCATCACCGATGGAAATTTGAAGTGAGTGATCGCTGATGGGGATCATTGCACGGATTCATCGCTGATGGGGAAATTTGAAGTGTGCCGGGTGGCCGGTGCCGATCGCCGCATGCAGGCGCAACGCTGTCCCAGGCGCGTAGTCAAATTCGGTGGTCGGCGTCAGTGGCTTGTTCATGATCATAAAGGACGGTTTAATTGCTCTGTGCCGGTGTGTTGCATTTGTTCGAGGTTTCGTAGGCGAAGGAAGAATACGACGGACGTCTCGGCCAGAAAGACAGCTATGCATCGCGCTAGAGCTCGTTCGTAGGGCTCAATCACGCGATGAAAATGCCTGAACCAACTCAGAAAAAATAAAAGCTCTAAGTGCCCGATAATGGAGATAAAAGACCACATCTCGGGCCTCTACTTTCAGGAGAAGTCTCACATAACCATTATTCGTGTCTGATACGTATTGGAGTGTAGGGCTTGTTCCGTATGTGGTCACACACGCATTATTTGGGAAAGTGTCGCGTGCCACATTTGAGCTTCTGGTGTGAGACTCACAGGTGAGAGACCAACTTTAGCGTACTCTCTCTGGCATATATTTCTGCGTAGGCACCAGTAGGGGACCTAAGGTTTTCTGGCAAATTGCATTAACCAACCAATGAACCAAACAAGTCCAGAAATTTCGCTTATAGTTTGGCCAAAACCCACTAAAATTTGATTCATTTTAGATGAGTGGTTCAGTGAGATTTTGAAATTTGTCCTACACGCTCAAGGAGCGTCCATTACATGTGACCGACGGCATGGGGGACACGGAAACGGAAGCATGGATAAAGGCACCACGTTGACAGAAGTTGGCTGGGCACAATAATGAGGCTGTCGCTGGGTGGTTGCATATATAGCTCCACTCATTTCAATTTAAATTTCTAGCTTATTTTTTAATATTTCTAAATTTTATTTTTTTCCTAATTTTTTTAGCTTTTTTACTGGTTATTTTTCTCTATTCGTTTGCATTATCTGTGATGTGCTAACATATTTTTTTTAATTTTTTTAAAATTTAATTACGCAAATTAAATCACTATCAGCTACAGTAAAATTTTAGTTAGCTATAGTGTAATTTTAATCATAAATTATCTTTTTTCAGTCCAACTGAATAGGCTGACAAGTGTGTGGTGGTAGCTGTAGGTTTGGGCTGCTTGACTTCTAGCTTAGCCTGGACCTGGGCTCTGGAAAAAAAAAAACAAACCATTCAGACAGGCGGATGGCAGATCAGATGGCCCTAGCTAGCTCTCCTCTTTTATTCACTTGTGCTGTCATTATATGATTGATTGGTGATTTGGTGCCTTGAGTGGTCTTGCAAGTCTTTTTTTTTTTGCTGATAATAGAGTTTTTCGCAGCGGACAGTAGAGATGTTAATATGGATAGCATATATAATTTTAGACTCGAATTATTTATTTTAATCTTTGAGAAATCAAAAAGATAAAACTCTAAAAGAAGGACTCTTGTCTCGTGCGGTCTCACCTGCTGCCCGGCTATTCCGGTGACTTTTCCTCCCATGTGTCAGTGCGGCTGTGACACATTTTTGCGGTGTGAAATGTAAGCTTCCGTCTCCTCCCCAAAACACGGCAAGATTTAAGACAAGTGGAATTTAAGGCATCTCCAATGATCTAAATCAGCTAGCTATATGCATATACATATCAGCATATATCCTATGTGGAGGAAAGAGAGTATGAAAAAAACTGAGCCAGCTCTTCCTTAAGCACTAGTCTATAACGCAAAACGAGGCAGCCTGTATAAATGATAGTCATTTTCTGTGTGTGCATGTAAGCATCAAATAGCTATCCTTATAGATAGTTCTTTAGAATGCTAGCTTTAGTGTGTACTATATAAATGATATGGAAGTCTTAGAGCATCTCCAATAGTGACTTATGAGCTAGCTCTAAGCATATTATTTCATATTTTAATAGAAGAGAGAGAAAAGATATCTCTTGATCAAGAGCTAGTCTTATACACACATTCCAAGATTATGTGAGAGTGTCATGTGAGGCTATTTATGTTATGAGCTATATGCTAAAAGTTAGTACTATTAGAGAAGTTGTCTGAGCTAGTAACTAGCTCATACTGTTGGAGATGCTCTTATAGTTAGTTGCTAGCTATAATCATTGGAGGCACCCACGGTGGCTGAATCGGCTCTGATACAAAGGTAGAACAAGGAAGCGACGATATGTCTTCAGCTTCTTTTGCTCCGGTGTACAACATCGGTTAGTGGGGTCCACCTCACAGTTAAAAGCAAAAGGGGAGAAGAAAGCCCTCGCTACGGTCACTTTTCGCCGATCCCTCCTCCCTTTCTAGTCCAAGACGACCGCCATCAGCCTATTAACACGTGAAGATCCTATTGAAGAAGGCAATTAACGAGGTTGGATTGGAGGCCAGTGGAGGTAGTGAAGCAGGCCGCGAGATTGGAGGCACAACCAGCGTCTCGATGCGACAGCGTCAGCCTCGTTAGAAGGCACAACAACTTTGATTCCGGCGACGGCAACCACCATCTGTGGTGCGGTGGTTTCAATGCGACAATGCCAGTCTCATTCGAAGGCGTAATGATTTTGATCTGACGACAGCAACCTCCATCCATGGTGCAACGGTCTCCATGCGACAGTGCTAGCCCCAGTCAAAGGTGTAACGACTTTGATCCAGCGACGGCAACCTCCATGCATGGTGCGACGGTCTCGATACTAGTCTACAGTGCCAACCATCCGACGACGGCAACCTCCATCCATGGCGTGGCGGTTTCAATGCGACAGTGCCAACCCCATTCGAAGGCGTAACGACTTTGATCCAACGACGACAACCTCCATCCATGGTCCGGCGGTCTCGATGTAACAATGCCAACCTCATTCAAAGCTTAACGACTTTGATTCGATGGCGGCAACCTCTATCCATTGTGTTGCGGTCTTGACGCTACAGTGATAATTAACCCCATTCGAAGGTGTAGCGACTATGATTCGGCGACGACAACCTCCATCCAAGGCGTAGTGGAGCGCAGTGCATATTGATGGCAAACAAGATGATAGGTAAGGGAAGCACAAATTTTTATTTGCTTCAATTGCTTGGCATATGATCAAGTAGAGGAATGGAAATTTTTTTCTAAGGCATTTATTGCTCTAATGCTCATGCGTTGGTTCCAAGCTCGAACTGTTCTTTCTGTTCAGTGCAATGACTCCTATGATAGTCTTTTAAAATTAAAAAATGCATGTTATAATAATCTCTAGATGAATTCTAAGAGCAAGGCTAATAATACAGCCTTCAGCTGGCTGTATGGACACTTACAGTCCATTTATCAGCCCATTCATATAGTAGTTTACAGCCAGTTGAAGGCTGTATGAGTATGACCCACCCCTTTCTCTCACAAAGTTTATTGGTTCTTGTGCTTCAGCTGGCTGTAAACTTACAGCCCACCTCTCTTCTCTCTCCTCCACCTCAGCATACATCCTACTAACAGCCTCTTATTATACTTGCTCTAATAGGATTAAGATTTCTACTCTCTTTTAGAGTAAGACTACTACTCTATTTTGGAGGAGATTGGAGAGGACTATATATAGCTATGAAAGGTGGTCGTGAAGAATCCAAGTAATTAAGTAATAAACCAAATAAGCCACTCATCTAAAGGTAGAGGTGCACAAGTGGATTAGAGGTTAGGTTATTTTTTAGCACTAGATTCTTGTATAGAGCAAAGATCTAGGGATTCTAAAAGATTCGAAAGGGTTGTGAGAGAGCAACAATCCCTTATACTCTTTTAAGGTTATGCTTAAGGAATTTACGGTCAGCTTTACCAAATCTTATATCTCTTGTCGTGGTTGCTTCAACATCGTTATTTTGGTTCTCTTTATAAGATTCATTTTCTTTATTTTTGATACCGTGCATACTCATGCTGTATCTCATAAACTCTGATCCGATCTAAAGGCTACTGCGCATAAAAAAAGCGTATCAAGTGTAACACTTTCTTGGAAATATTTTGATACATATATGGAGATGACCTAAGAGCATCTTTTGTGTGTGTGGGTAGTGCGTGGGGTGCTGTGGAGGTGCTGGCGAAAGCCTTGCCGGTGATCTTACCGGTCTCGACAACGATGACGCCTTCGGGCGCCATGGTCCTTCCTGGAGGTGTTGTCTTGGCACTCAATAGCCCTCATGTTTACTGATCTCCAGGTGAAAACCTTGCCTCGGTGAGGCAGGCGGCGTCGGTGACCCTCGTCGTCTCCTTGGAGACGTCGCCTCGGAGGTCCTTCTTCACGCAAAGCAGACTGAAGTTTGGTTGGCTCAGCCGGATGAGGATAGGGATTTGGTTGAAAGCAAGGACGAAGAAAAGTGCGGAAGCTCAGTCTATCTAACTATTTTTCATAGTCCTTAAGCTGTTCTTCTTGTTGTTTCATGCTCCTCAATTTCGAGGATTTGAGCTTAAGAGCTCGTATAACTTTTAGCTGTATATATCCCTCGTGGATATAGAGGCCGAATTTTATATCCTTTATCTAAAAAAAGAGCATCTTCCATGCAAGCCTCACAGGAGATGATACTATCTAGATGAGCCTCACACATTTAGTTGAAGCTACCATAGCCCAAAAACTCCCACTCCGACGGCTTGCCTCAGGCTGGGCCTACCCATTTTAATTGAACCTATCCCTCGTGATTAAGCTACGATGCTCACTAAGGTATAATTAGATGACTTGGGGGCGCCCATCCATAATGGAGCCATTGGAGATGCTCTAAAGAAAGAAACTTGTTGAAAGAAATCTGCAATTCACTGGCAGTAGAAAGAATAAGCTAGCACTTTTTTGCTCTTGAGAGGGAGTGAGCTTTAGCTTGAGAGGGAGTGAGCTAGCACTTTTTTGCTTGCTCAGTTAATAGTTGTCCGTGCAAACTACTGAACAAGCAGTGGAATCTTTGTTTTGTGGCACGGGTTAAGCTCACATTGGATATATATATATATATACTTCGTCCCTTCCTCATGCCACAAACACATCTACTTTTTCTTTTTTAGGGCAAACACATCTACTTTTTTAATGGTGAGACTGTGATGAACAGTCCCTGTTCATGGCGCTCGTGTTTGTGTACAAATGAATGAATGCGTCATGAAAAACTGATAAAAGCGTGCACAAGATACCGATCGAGATGGACCATGCGCAATGATGAAAAAAGATGCAACAGCGACAACTGCCCGTTCAATGCTAGACATGGGCCACCTGCGGCGCGGTTGATCTAGCCGAAAAATATTATCTTCGTCTCTCTCTCTCCCTTTTGTTTGTTCTTGTTTAACAAAATCTACCAAACTAATTTGGGCCAGAAGATTACTCTCTCTCTCTCCTCTCTCTCTCTCTCTCTCTCTCTCTCTCTCTCTTCCATTGGGCTATTTAACCAAATCCGTAAGCTCTAACCGAGCTGGGCTTTATATGGACCTGGATGACCTGCCTTTCTTCCTTCCATTGCTGACAAATCAGCAACACACACACGCACTTGGAGGGTTGACAAATAAGGCCCGATGACCATTTAAATGAGCATTTTAGATTGAGTGCTTCAAGGGTTGAGCACAACATGAAGGGTTTAATAGCCTAGCATGTGTAGTTATTAAGTGACACGCTTACACATGCTAGATCTTAGAAAACAAAGATGTGTGATATCTGATCCATTTGTTAATGAAAGTCAATTGGTCGGTTGTTTTATGTTGAGAAAATTGATTATATGCCATCGAATAACTCCCTTTTTATGATATGCTACCAAATAACTTATTCATAATATGCGATCAGATTTTAATTTTTCTTTACAATATGCCACCCTGTCATCTTACCATCCAAACTCATCTGTTAACCTTGTCGGTTTTTCCGAAATGGGCCCCTACCTTCTCTCTTTCCTATCTTCTTTCTTTCTTCCCTCTCTCCCCTCTCATTCTCTCCCACCTCTAACTCTCCTCTCTCTCCCCACCCCGCCCTAGTATTGCTCCTTCACCGATGAGCGGCGGTGGTGAACTGGCAGCAGCAAATGAGCATGGGCGAGGCGGTGTAGGCTGGAGCCGAAGGAGGAGGCAGCGCGACCATCGTCACTAGAGATAGGGAAGGAGGCTGGATCCAGCAGTTGCGTGGCAAGGGAAGGCTGAATCTAGATATGGCATGGCCTGAGATGACCAGATCAAGCTGCCCTATCGATGGATATGGCGGCGCCATGGCTAGATATGACGACGCCTTCCTCAACTCCAGTGGCACATAGACGACTTGAACTTCATCACGGGATCTGACCTCCTCGTCTTGTCGGTGTTGTTGTCCTCCCCCATGTTACTTCCTCGGTTTCTTTAGCTCGTTGATGTTGTAGCATCTCCTACCTCACCGGCCGAGGAGCGGCGATAGAGGGGGGACAAGAGGCTGGATGGCGACGGTGGGGTGGATGTGGCGCCCTATGTCATTATACTCAGAACATGACATGAATCAATGGATTATTACTCGATAAGGACACCACCCCATCGAATAAAAATCTTATTAGAGTATTGCAGCTAAACAATAATTAGATACTATACTACTTTCTTATTAATATAGGAGCAAGCCACACATGGCTAAAAGTCTTGGGCACACAAGTTGGCCCGATAATATTACAATAATAGTTATCCTCTACTAATTAATTATACATAATACTTAAAGTTTGAACAGAGGAGTTAATGTGGTGCCAGTTCGACGCAGGACGACGAGCTACAGATCGTTTAATCGTCACAACTTTTGTATATGGCCTCCACCTTGTCCACCTCCTAGTCCGTGTCAATCTCGTATCCCTGGGGTGCCTTCATTTTTCACCCCCATCCTCGCCATTCCCCAAATATACCCCAACTGAGTTTGGCTCTAAAAGGGAAAATTTAATAGCAAGAGTGAGTACGAGGTACTCACCAAGTTTTTAAGCAACGATGCACATATGCCTATATTTTACCCAATTTCTTACCTGATTATTTCTTTAGAAATATAATTTATTAATTGAAGAAGTTGCATATTTTAAATATTTAAAACAATTCTAAAAATTATTCAAGAAAAGAGAAAGCCCCTAGTTGGTTCCCGTAGTTTCTTATCTAAGTGACTAGTATGATTTCATGATTTATTTGAAGTATTGCACAGATTTATATCACTTACCCATAGCTATTCTAAATTCCTATAGACACTGGGGTCTTTTGTATTTCCTTATATGCGATCCCAAATTTAGAATACATAATGTTTCCTCCACCTTATTACCATATCTCCACCCGACTAAAAATAGACATTGGTCAAGTGGATCTGAATACTCGACACTTTACAGTGCTAAATATAGGTGCCTAGGGCTCACCTTTTTATTTTTCAAAGTCCGATAGAGGCCCTACCGCATCCTTCTTATATAACTCCTTACCCATTGTGGAGTCTATAGTAACAAAAGAGAGTAACGTGTTTTTTCCATCTGGATGGAGAAAATGGTTTATATGGCTTGTTCCATAATAAAGATTGTTTATAGTCCTTATGTTATATCCATATATAGAGGGTCTCACCAGCCGCTGAACCTCTTACCGAGCACCCCCCACCCTCCTACATTATATATTCACGCAGGCCATTACTCCTTTAGTGGTCCTACCTTTTTTCTTATTTACCATGTTTAATTCTTTTAAATCCTTGTTCCTTCTCTTTTCTTTATAGAAATTAATTTTGATGTAAGGTGATAACAATAAAATATCTAGTCAGAATGAACAACGGCATACTTACCTAAATACTAATACTAGAAGTCTGCCTCAGTGTTGCTCTGATTGGTTTCCTCCCCTTAGACCAATTCTCCCTCTTCATTATTTAAGACCAATATAATCTATGCTATTTAGGGTTATTGTTAATACTTTGAACAAAGTAAAATCCCTTGTTCAATAGCTTGCATATTTTGGAATTTTATTCTTTGAGAATTTATATGTTTAACTGATTTGTTAGCAATATTAACCGAGCTTATTTGTCAAATTCTTTGGGTCTTGTTTCATTTTGTTTTCTATGTATTTGTAGTTTATTTATCAACTTCTATTTTATTATTTTTCTCTTATTTTTCTGTTCCAGTCCATTTTCCTATAGGGCCTATGCCTTACTTATTAGCTATTTACTCATTCGGCCCATTTGCGCTTGTAGCTAGCCTACCGGCCTCTCTCTACCTCCTATTCCTATCGTGCACACATGCATATGCCTCGGCTTCTCCTTTCTCTTTCTCCCTCTCCCTCTCTCGACTCCGCCGTTGGTCTTGGCCCCGCTGGCTATAGCGCCGCCGACAACACCTCGTGTGCCATCCTTTCTCTCCTCGGTTGGCTCTCCCTTTGGCACTGTTTGTATTTCCTAGATCCACCGACTTCTTTTATTCCCCTTCTTCCCTCACTGTCGATTTAATCTGGCCTTGTAGTGGTGGTTCGGGGTGCAACTCCCCCGAATCTGGCCCCTAGACGGTGGTTCCTGCCATCCTCTCCGTTGGATCCACTGTCAATGCTCCTACCTCTGACTCTACCGGCGTTACTTCTTGCTCCAACAGTATGGCTTTGGCTTTATTCCTCTCTTGGCGCTTTCGACCATGATGCCACCAACCTTGGCCCTGCCGGTTTTGACGCCTCGATGGAGTCCTTTCTCCGTCAACACTGCGCGTCTCCCGTCGAGTCCTTTGCCCACGCCGTTGTCGTGCATCGCAGTGGAGTCCTTTCTCCACTGATGCAGAGTGTCTCCCACTGGACTCTTCGCCTTCGTCGACGCTGTGCGTCCCAGGTGCGGCATGTTGCCGATGTTGTGTGCTCCGGCTCTCTGACTACCACACCTTTGACCTCCTCATTAGTACTACCGGTCCATTTCCTGGCACGAGTTAAGCTCAGATTGAATGTATAGTTCGTCCCTTCTTTATGCTACAAACCCATCTGCTTCATTCAGTTGTGAGGTTGCTATAAACAGTCCCTGTTCATGGCTCTCGTGCTTGCTTACAAATGAATGCGTCATGAAAAGCTCATAAAGCGTGCACAGTATACCGATCGATCGAGATGGACCATGCAAAATGATGAGAAAAGATGCAACAGCGACAACTGCGATCGATTCAATGCTGGACATGGGCCACCCGGGGCACTGTCTGTTCATCTAGCCGGAAAAAAAAATATCTTCATCCACCCCCCCCCCCCCCCCCCCCCCCCTCTCTCTAGATTAATCTCTCTCTCTTTTTTGTTCTTGTTTAACAAATCCATCAGACTAATTTCGGCCTTGGGCTGTGAGAAGAGTATTTTCTCTCTCGCTCTCTTTCTCCGCATTGGGCTATTTTACCAAACTCGGAAGCTTTTACCGAGCTGGGCTTTGTATGGGCCTGGGTGACTTGCCTATTTTCCTTCCGTTTTTTAACGGACCCAAACAATCCGGTCTTTGATTCTCAGAAGAAAACAAAATCGGTCTTCGCCTTGGGCCTTTTGTTCGGGAGGCTCGAGCTGCCTCTTCTCGTTGTCGTCAGTTTGTGTCATTTCTCGCACGCAAGTTCGTTGTCGTCGGTTTGTGCTGCTTGCGATTTCTCGTACGGAAGGTCGGCATCCATGCCATCCCATGGGATAAAGGGTGAAGCGGACAAATTCGGTTTGGCCACTCTTGTGAGTGTACCATAAGATTCTTCGGAAGTATTATACGACATTTGACTTTTTTAAAAAAAAAATTAGTCGAATTTTATATCGTTTAATTTGTGTCAGGATTTTGTGCTACTGTCCACATCCATCTCCATCTCTGACCAGGATCCATTAAGACTTCCCATCGTCTTGTTCTCCGACCGTTGCCGTCACCGACATCTTCAGCGGAGGTACCGAGTTAGAGTTTGAGTTCATCGGTGGCCACTGGGCATAGAGAGGTGTCGGGGTGGCAGCAAACCGGTGGTGGTGGGCTGCAGCAGCGGTGCATCGAGACGGTGATAGTGCCGCTAGACACGGGTGAGGAGGAGGCCGTGTCGAGGTCGATGGGGGTGAAGACAACAGATCCAATAACAAGTGGTGGTAGGGTTGGCGGATCCAGCGGTGGCAAGCCACCAGAGACCGGAAAGAAGGGCAAGCTGATGGTGGAGAGGTGGCTGAGGGGCGACAATAGACGCGAGTGAGGAGGAGGACGTGGCTGCGGGCGGGGATAACGAGATTTCGACGAGTGATTAGGAAGCGAGAGGGGTGGTCGTCGGTGGCGAATCTGGCGACGCCACCGTCTCTGGAGCCGGGGAGGGAGGAGTGCGGCCACAGGGGAGGTAGGGCGGAGGAAGGAGTGGGCTACGTTGGCGCCCCCTTAGTGTTGGTGGCTGCGTGGGGGCA